>OZ022586.1:11976934-12593976 GCA_963669155.1 Arbacia lixula | reverse complement strand
TGGTCATGGGTCAGGATAGCCATTCTTCCCTTCAAAGATGGCCATCACGGCGGGCTCGCTTCGGTGATATAGAGTACCGAAGTCGTGTCGTCATACGAGCATGTTGTCAAGACAACTGGTTCTCAACAAAATCACTTTACCGGTCCGATATTGTCTAGCTGGCCAATGTCGGGCACTCCCTAGTAGAGTCCCCGCTGTGATCGCAGCTTCTTGCTCTTCCCGCTTAGTTTAGAACCAGTTGTCTTGACAATGATGCTCAAATGACGTCACGAGTACCGAAGTGTGACGTCATTTGAGCATTGTTCTCAAGACAACTGGCTCTAAACAATGCGGGTAGTGCAAGCAGCGGTGATTCCAACGGAGACTGTAATAAGGAATGTCCGACACTAGCCCGATAGCCCGACAATATCGGACCGCTAAACCTCTCACTGGAGCGAGTTTGTTTAGAGCCAATTGTCTTGACAACAAGCTCATATGACGACACCACTTCGGTACTTTATACAGATGTGGCGTATCCGATAATTAAGTCGGAACAAAAGAATTCCCTTCGTACATTACAAATGTCAAACCACAGCGGGGTTTTTTTTGTCAGAACCATAATGCATTATTAATGAAATTGTGACTGCAGTTGCTAGTGGAATGACAGGTTGTGATGTACTATGCAATGTGCATTGCTGTGTTTGGAATTGATTTTTAGGTAAGCCTACACATACATTTTTACATGTCAATTTGTTCAAAAGTGAAAATTTCATTAGATATTCCAAATATCATATTTAAAAATAATGATGGTTTATGACGGTATTAAATCTCCTTCGAAAAATATCATCCATTGACATCCCTTGATTTCAGCTTGATTTGAATTGTAGCTTCATTTTAATCATTTTTTAAAAGGGTAAAGAGGTGTTTTTAACAGTTAGTCTATCGCTCAGTATTGTTTGAATTGCAATACGTGCATTGTAAAATCGTTATTTGTGTGTACAAAATGAGACTTGAAATACGCAAAGATTTACGTAATCTACCCACCATTCGCTTGCGTTCATGTTTAGATGCCAGGCGTGTGTTTCTTTGTACACATTTCATTAATTAGATTGCTATTCCATAGCACGTAGTTCCTGCATGATTGATTCTACATTATTATAAAATGTATCGCGAATATTGCAAACAGTGTTACCTTGAAATCCACCACGGATGTTGCGTGGTTACTACTTACATGGGGCGGGGGGCAATTACGATTAATGTTTTAGACTTGCAGTTTGGTTTTTCATCAGAGATGTGTTGTATAATGTTATCATCATCCTGATTGTTTATCGTGTGTGTTTGCCCCTTCAATACATTGGCACCGATGATACATATAAGTATACATCTGGTAGAGAATCTGTAAAAGCTGATCAAACGAACGCAATCATATTCATCAACTCACACAGCCCTCTCGTAAGGATGACGCGATTTTGCCATGATCCTGTCATCCCTGTAGTCGTAAGGACTTATGACTAGAAGTGTGACGTCACTTTGCTGTACAAATCCCACGCCCGGCTCCTGCGATTCAGCCAGTCGCAGATTCGTACAACTGATTGGATCGTGTGGTTTGCGATGACCTTTACCAATACTCCTCCACCGTGCCAAGCCAAGAGGAATACGCCTTCACCGTGGCGTATTTTCCCTCAACCACGAATCTTGTTTATAGAAGCCTGGCTTGTAATCACATTTTGGTGTGGGAAAGGAAGAAATCATGAGTGAAATCACCCTCTTCTGGCATATTTTCCCTCAACCACGAAGCGTCTTTTCGTCCCCGCTTGTATTCACGTTTCGGCGAGGGAAACAATACATTTTCTCACCCTCATTCGTCCCTAACCGTATACTTATACCTCTCCCTCACTCCTTCCCCCCTCTCTTCCTCTTCCTTCCTCCCTCCCTCCCTACCCCCCCCCCCTCCCTCCTTTCCTCACTCGCTCCCTACAGCCCTTTCTCTCTTCCTTCCTCCCCCTCCCTTCCTCCCTTTCTCCCTCGCTCCCTTTCTCCCTCGCTCCCTTTCTCCCTCGCTCCCTTTCTCCCTCCCTCCCTTACTACCTCCTTCTCTCCCTCCCTCCTTTACTACCTCCTTCTCTCCCTGCTTCCCTCATTCCCTCTCCTCCTCCCTTCTTCCTTCCCTCCCTCCTTCATTCCCACCCTTTCTCCATCCGTTCCTTTCTCCTTCCCTCCCTTCTTACCTCCCTCCCTCTTTTTCTCCCTTTTACATTTGCCCATTAACTCTGTCCCTTCCTATCCCCCTTTCTCCTTCTCTGTCCGGCCACATGCTTCGGACAACACTGTGTATGTCAGCAGGTGATAGAAGCTCAAAGGTGACAAAAATATTTGCCGATCGGAAAACATGAATAAATAAGCAAGCAACTTCAAGGAAAGGACCTTGCTGCGTACACCCTTAATAGTCTTAAGCCAAGCCTTACAAGGTTTTGTGAACCAAGGTCATATTTTTATCACGTTTATGTATTTTCATACACGTTAGACTCTACAAATGGGTAAATCTTAACTCGGTTCTACGTGATTGTTTTAGCAGCTTCGGCGCACCTTTCGAACTCAAGTTGGTCCAAATATTTATGTCGGAAACGATTTCGCCTATGGCCATGATGACGATAAAGTAAGACTAGTACCCTCTTCGATCAGGAAATAACGCAATTAGCTCATATAATATTGCTACTCTGTGACTTTGTGTGTGTAGTTGTGTCTTCGTAATGTGTGTGTGTGTGTGTGTGTGTGTGTGTGTGTGTGTGTGTGTGTGTGTGTGTGTGTGTGTGTGTGTGTGTGTGTGTGTGTGGGTGTGTGTGGGTGTCAAAGCAGCGCATGCGCAATGGCACAATAAACATTGGAACCATGTGTGGCTTGGGCAGCTTACTTTCTTCGAAGCACGTAGAAAAGGCATCCACTTGACGTATAGACGATCGTGACTTTTGGGCTGTAGGCGCCTATTACGTGTCAGTCGTACGTGTGTGCTTGTGAAGAATTTGAAACTCCACAAACAGGCTCGTTTTCACATCTATATCACCCGAGTGGTAAGGCTTATTATGTTCAGCGGTTGTATTATATGATAGCAAACTTGCAACTGATTAATTAGGTTCCTGGTATGACATATCTCGCATCCAAGCAATAATCGCAGCTATTGTGACTGAAAGAGGGTACTTCCAGCGACCACTCCCCCTCCCCCTCCCAACCCCTCTCCCATCCCCATACCTAATTCCAGTTATTATAATGCAATTGGGCGTGATTTATGGCAAATTCATAGGATGGGGCGGATCATGCAGACACGTGACTCGCACTAAATGCATCCAAGTCCCCTGAATGCTATGGTAATATGCGTGTAGGCCTACATATTGAAATCTCATTTAATACGAACCTTCTTCAAATCGATCTATTAATGTTTTGATATTTCAATATGTTACATCCCTGCGTAATAAGACTAAACGCGTTATTCTGAAGAAAAAACATAATTCACTAGATTGCGATTATTTGTTTTTAAGTGTAATATTTTTTTGATAATGAACAAGGATACCTTGACTTAGACTACCGCTCTCTCCCATGGATATTTGATTGACCACTCTGTCCCCAACCATGCACAATTCACAATACTCGCACCGTGGGCATGGAGGACACTGTTTGTATATATCCCTCATGGTACGTCACAATAGAATATGACAGCGCATACTCTGGACATTCAATGATACGATTTACTGCTATTACTAATTCTAATATTACGGGTGCTTGTATACTACTTCTTCCACTAGTGGAACTCTCGTTACTGACACTGGTTTGATAATAGCCCTCCCCCCCCCCCGCCCCGCCCCCTCCCCGCTCGCTCGTACTCACATTCTCTCCACAATAATGGCTTTGAGTAAAATTTGTGGATACAAGGGGCATTTTGTCTCCACAAAACGAACGATACGATCCAACTAAAATGTCACTTGTACCTATAAAATATGAAAAAACGTAACTTTGTATTCGCTAATTTTTTTTTTTTTTTTATTTCCAGTCGACAACTGAGAGTACGTGAAACGCTTTATATACGTCTTTAACACTGTGTCATATAATGACATAAATAGTATTCGACATGTCCTATGTCTTTTAAGCGTTCATATTCAGTAAGTTCGAAATCGTCACCTCGACCCCCCTGGGCATCCCGAGCCCACGGCCCGTCACATTCTGAATAATTGAATCGACATTAAGCACGGTACGATGCTTCCAGCCTCACGTTTACACCCTTCTGATCTTAGGGTGATAGTAGTCCATAAGTGAACGCAGCGAAAATACACGGAGAAATGCACATCTGCGACTGTCTCTTGCACGTGCGTGTCTGCAGAGAATATGCTTTCCTTCATCGCCAATGCGTTAACGCGTCTTCAATTAAGCCATGCGTCCATGTAAAGCTCATTTTCGTTTCTCAAGGGGCGAAAGACGACCAGTGAGGAGGTTGTTTGTTGACGCTTGAATTAGGCGCCAGTTTCACATGGCAATGCGAATGTTTGCCCAAACGTGCTTTGGCGGGACTAGCCTGGCTTCCATGCTGTTGGGCATATTTTTTTTCTAAATTATCCAATTAAGGCGTCAGGCTACAGTACACGATTCATTCGCAATGTCTTCTCCGGCTCGACTAACAAAAGAGGGAAGTGGTAAAATGACTAGTCTTAAGATAACTAGACTTTACTTTTTTTAGTTCGGATAAAAAAAGTGTTCAACTGCCTGGTAACCAGGCTACGGGGCAAGCTACTCGTGGGCGCACGCCTTTGCCGCACCCCCAGTATTTAGCGCATCCCGTATCTTCTCCCATCCTCGCAGAAAAGATGTCTTCGGCTGATAGATAATGAGCCTTACTCATGTTGCTTCACTCATGTCATGTATTTTGACGACAACGATATACTCCAATAAGTAGCAGTAGTTATTAAGACGGCGAGCATTAGTTAATAAGTAATTCCTTGTACATTGTTGCCAAAATGCAATATGATTGGTGTTACCATAACAACGGGATGCAGTGATTTATTCGCATTCGTAGGCCAACATAGTTTCTAAGCAATGTCTTCAATATGCCTGTCTCACATTCCTTCTTTTCCGTTCACTTTATACACATGCAATATATCCCCACATCCATTCTTATAAAATTTAATGAAAGAATCAAACGAATACGGCTAAAGTAAGCTACGGGGATAGAGTAATGATCGATAACGTCAAATACATGTATAAATATGAACACTGATATGGTACAATAATCTTATCAATTGTACCCTCACTTGTGTCATTTTGACAATTTCAGTACCAGATGAAATGGAACTCACTTAAAAACAACGTAGTCATATCTTCAGGAACGGTTTACCCTATATCTGTTGAAGTAATTCCGACTCGTGGAATAATATGCCTCTCTGTTCTGTCGCTGCTTTCATACAGCTATTTTGAATTTTACTTTGTACTTGGGGTTATCAGCTTGGAATCGATCACCGAGATATATGTTACTGCGATCCCCTCCGTCCTTCAAACGTGTCTATAAACAGTGTTGCCAGAGGCCCTATTTATTTACATGAAAGAACAAAATATTCACTCTTGATCGATGGCACAAACTACTATTCTTTCAAAGCTTTAGCATATTTAGGAAGAAGGGGATCAATACCTGTCATGCAATTACAATGGACTAGTAGATGACAAATTATCGCAGCCGGCAAATAAACCCTTCTTAAGTACATCTGACTTTTTAATCATATTACGGAAACAATGACTCTATTATTTTGATGGCGTTAAGTTTGAAACCTAATTCATGAATAAAACAGTACGCGTGCAAACATTACCACCCCTCCATTGATGTTCGGTCATGCACTGCTCGTCCGACTATAATTACCACCATGCTTTATGATTCACGACCTTAACCTATAAATGTGATAAACCCTTCCTGTGGCAGAAAAACAATGCTATTCTGTACAATTCATACGCAACACCGTTAAACAAATACTCAGATGGCATTTAAAGAGTTAACTTGTGTTATGCCTGACACAATGCTTTTCTGTTGGGTGTACGTGTCTCAACCTTTTGCCGGCCATTGATGCATCTTCGCACTGAAAATACACAGAAAACGCATGGAGCATTAACCCTATATAGCCCGGGCTATTTTGAAATCGCATAGCCCGGAGCCCCCCCCCCCCCCCCCCCCCCCCTAAGATCTCGACCGTTGATCGCGCGATCGCGACGAAAATTGGCACATACGTCACCGATTCCGTAATTTCCACACAATTCAATTGTCAATTGTATCAAAATTATTCAAATTTATTTTTAATTAATTAATCATGCTAATTAAATGCATAAAAATCATAATTTGGTTGTAAATCTTTAAATATAGCCCCAAAACTGCTAGATATCAGCCCAGACACTCTTCTTAGGATTATTATCAAATTAGGATTTTACAAAATGGCAATATCAAAGTTTTTCTTATGTATTTTATTGTTTTTTGAATTTCTAATGTATTTCTTTGTTTTTTCGAAGGAAATCGTTGGCAACAATATTTCAGTCATAAATAACATGAAATCTACTCGTTTTCATCAGTAAAAATAGAAATAATGATACATTTATGATTTTTGGCTAGATACAGAATTTGCATTGGATTTGTACATGAAATCACGCTTTTGAGCAATTTTTGGTCTGACATGCACATACAAAATTTTACGTAACTTTAGAACCGTGTACCCCCGCGTCGCAAATTTGGTCTTAAAAGTTGCATGAGACTTGAAGGAAAAAAAGTCATGAAACATCGCGGCGCGATCTTTTTTGCGTTACAAATTTATTGCGAAAAATGTCGATTGGGGGGCTGTCCCCCCCCCCCCCCCCCCCCCACCCTCCGGGCTAGATAGGGTTAAGTTGAATGAGACACAAAGGGTTAAGTTCTCAAATATACAATAATGGCACATAAGTAGCTAGTTGAAGAAGCTGATTACTTATCGGGTATGAGAGAGATTATGTCTGTCACTACTGGAGTAAAAACAGGCTCTATTCCTCCCCATCTTCGACAGATTAGATAATCGTCTACGCGTGCTCTTGAAGAAGTATGTTTACATTTACCCTTCGACTGTGCCGGGCATATTTGTAAATTTTCTATATGTCACATGTACGCGTTGTCATCATTAGCGTTCGTCACTCCTATATTCTCCCATTTCCCTCTTTCTCGTTCTCTCTCTCCCTCCCTCCCCCCCCCCCCCCCCCTCTCTCTCTCTCTCTCTCTCTCTCTCTCTCTCTCTCTCTCTCTTTCATGTTCTCTCTCTCTTTCGCTTTCCCTCTTCATGTATATTGCAATCGCGCACTCTCCCTTTCTCTCGCTCTCTCTCTCTCCCTCTCGCTCTCTGTCTTCCACTCCCTCTCTTTCTCACTCTCTCTCTCTCTCCCTCTCTCTTTCTCTCTTCCTCTCTCTCATTCTCCCTCTCACTCTGTCCCTAATTTTCTTCATATACTCGCTTTCTCTCTCACCCTCTGTCCTTGTTCTCTATATGAACGGGCCCCATGTCTGCCTCTCTTCCTCCCTAGCTCTATCTCTTTCTCTGCCTCTCTCACTCATTTTGTCGCTCTCTCATTCTCTCTCCCTTCATACATCTAACTTGTATCTCTCACTCTTTGTCTCTCTCTCTCTCTCTCTCTCTCTCTCTCTCTCTCTCTCTCTCTCTCTCTATCTCTCTTTCTCCCTCTCCCCCCCCCCCTCATTTGGCCTTTTTTCTCTGACTGCCTTAACCCCCTCCCTCCAACCCCCAATCCACCTCTCTCTTCTTCTCTTCCTCCACCCTCCACTCCTCGATGTCTCTCCCTTTTGCTCGCTCGCTCACTTACTCTACCAGCGAAGCACATTTTTCGACATTTCCCATTTTCACTCTCTCGCACTCTCTCCCTATCTCACGCAGTAGTCGCATAATTCTACATGGTCAAACCCCAACAGTCGTGCACTTGGGAACCGCGACGTATATCAGCGTAAGATGTTCTCGTGATTCTCAGCTCCCGCACAAATTACATACTTCGGCATTTTACCGGCGTACTCTCGCGATGTTTGGCTGTCAGTTGAGTGGGATTGTGGAGGCGGATCTGACAACTGCACGTAATTACAAGAGGAAAACAAGTTTTACTTTTGGGTTGGATGCAAGGTCGCTGCGTGATATTTTGCATCATCGTGACATACCCGTCAAAGCATCATGATCCTCGGAACTGACGGTGTGTGGAACTTTCTCTCTTCGTGATTACGTGAAAAACGAATAAGAAATGGTTTCCTTTTCTTCTCCTTCGTTGCGTAATGTCATCGCCGTGGGTGATTTACACTGTAACTCTCTCTTCTCAATGGACAATATACAACGGATTATATTTCAATATAACAATATATAACAATATTCCCTGGACATATACTGGAACTAGCGAAAGGTCGCCACCTCTTTTTCAATGGACTCAATTCTTCTTGTCTGGATTTTCCGTTTTTCGTCATCATTGCGCTGTAACTCTCGTTCGTTCTGATTCGGAAAACTGAAAACCGATAGTATAAGTATATTTGGTGAGGTTTAAAGAATGATTTTTGTCAGAAACGTTTCATCAGTGCACGTTGCATTTCGTGAAAAGGAGCTAAACATACTGTGTTCGTGATTTTGCTTTTTCCTTCCGTACTTCGAAAGGGCGATAACTATTTACGGGTTGACATTTCGAAGACCGCGCCCGATGTGCTTCAAGTGTGTAATGTAATTGTGATGTTAGGTGAACAGTATGTACCCTAGCTCCGGCCCCGTGGATGATAATAGTCATGTGGAAGGGCAACATATTCCCCGGTCAGTCCATATTAGTTCTGAAGCGTTGCGACGTGCTTAATGGACTCCCATCATATCCATCGCAGGCATATTCCGTATTCAGCTCCACCCTTCCTTGGAAATAGCCGCAGATATGCCTAACCAAGGAAGGTGCCTCGGCATCTCCTAACTCATTGTGTGCCAGGTGTGCGTTTTGTCACCAATACAACACACGAATCAAATTAAGCAGCATTTTATCTGGATCCAAAAGGCCTAATACCGTGTTACGTAGATTTACGAAATGACCTATTGTTGGTTTGTGAATAACAGGACTGATGTGAGACGGGTATTGTGCAACACGTCCTACGACCATTTTATTTAGCATTGTTAAGTGTTAGCTAAAAATTTCCTTTTCGGAACCACTATTATCCATTTACTTCATTTATATCATTTGAGAATATTTGTTTCAACTTCTGCGCGATTTGAAAATGTTCACGAGTTGTTCTGATACTAGTATTGCATGTCCTTTGTGTTTTTACCAGGAGCCAGGATTCAGCATTGGCGTGTATGCTGTAAGATCAATTCTTGACACAATTGATGTTCGGAATGGAGCATAGGCATGAAAAGGGCGTTGACGATCGCTCTCACAATTGTAGATCCTCTAGCAGATGACGTGGTAAGGAGCAATTTCGCTGAACGTGGTGTACAATATTATATTTTCAAATAAATGTGTGAACATTCCCAGGTATATCAAAGACGACGTTATTAAGATTTGAGTAACATTGGAAGTATCACCTTCTTAGCTGTGCAACAGACTATACAGAAAAAAAAAACTTGAAAAGCAAGATTATTTTGAAGACGATACGGAAAAGAGGAGATGAAATACTATAATGGGAAATCTCTGCTGCCGACAAAAGGAAGACACAAGTGCTAACACGAAGTGCATCGCGTTCGTGAGAGGGTGTTTTGTAACTCCCTGATACGATCAAGCGAAACTGACAAGGACGGGCTATGCTCTGACGTACACTGACTCCTTAAGCATGTTAAGTGCCACTGATACCCATTAGTTCCTTCCAAGTAAAATTCTGCTTGACATAGAAGGATTTTTATCAAATGTCTCTGTAATTTCACACATGAAGACCGGTCGTGTAAGCTACACACTGATCATTGCTGATATTGATGCGCTCATGAGAAGATCGAGGCAAATCAAATGATAATGCAAGCAACTTTCAAGACGTATAAATCGCAACTCATAAATTACGATAGGTAACAAGTTTATCTTATTACAAGCCCATATTTGCGGTAATTATCTGCATTTACCTTCACTCTGATGTCACCTCCTGGGGACGTAATATGAAGCTTTCAGAACTCCCCTCGTCGTTTTGGTTGAATGAAAGACCCGTTCTCAAAACCTGATCGGAGAGGCCGGACAGACGACAGGCAATATCGCTATCGGATCGGTTTTGTCCGCGCGCGCAAGAAGGTAACATTAGGCGCGGCGGTGTTCATTTACGATCTTGAGAGCGACACATTGGGACCTCATTCTAAATGCTCTTCAAGGACAGGTCTTCTCGGCGGCTCGGGCATGGGAGGAGGGGCCGATGGGGGGAGAGGAGGTACCTCTATGAGATGGGAGGGTTCTCCAGACTCGGTCGGCCGGCTGTCAAGGTGTTTGAGTCCGTGCGCTGCTGCAGCGTGATCAAGGTGCTGGCTGTGGGCTTCACGTTTTGGTGCACTTACGTCACAATTGGTAAGAATTTTATTCCAACCCCCATAGCTTAACAGGTACGCCTCTCCCCTCCAAGCCTAGACCTAAAGCCGCCCCTTTTTGTCTTCCTGTTGCTGTCTCTTTCATGATCTCGTCGTTGTCATCTCCCTCTACCTCTCTCACCTAATTTGTTTATATTCGTAGTATGTGTGAAATATTTATCTATCACAACCTTCCTCGAATACAATTATCATTTTTTTTGCAATTGTATGATACTCCCCTCACGCGAAATCCGATCCCATGCCCCATCTACCCCGCCCCACTTCCCTCTATCAAATTCGCAGAGTTGATGTTTTCTATACGAGTACATTGGTATGGCGCTGCAAATGCATTGTATTGAAATTGATTAAAGCATTTTACTTGTAATAAGATATGTGGTCACCAACACATTTACAAACGTGCATGGCCTGCAGTTCGTACGCATCGATTTGAAGTAAACATCTATGTAAATGTGTTTCCTGAAATGAACCCCATATTCAATGAGTTTTGCGTTGAATACACTAAATTCTTAATATGGATTTTTTTCGTACACGCTACAGCATATCATAAGTCATCGTTGTTGTGTTCTTCATAGAAAACGCTTACTGCGAATTATATCAACTCGTATCATATATTTAAAGTGTCTTAATATAAGTTTCATACAACCGTTGTTGCATCCGTCCAACACGTACAGATCATTGCAGATAGTTCCTTGTGTGTGGTAACTTGAAAAATTAAATTCCGTATGTGGATAGCAGTATGTTACTTATACGTACAAATAGTTCATTGCATTATGATTTTTTATCAAAAGTCATATACCATATAAGGTTATTCATATTATTTCACATGTTACGTATACATACACAAAGATATACCATATGGAAATGTTCGTATACATTTTTTTCTAACTAGCATAGACGAATGCAGGTTTATATACATGACTCTCCAGGGCTCGGGGTCAGCTCGGTCAATCGATTACTAGCCAGTCTGCACACTCCACTCCGATTGCAGCACGTTTCACTGCGTCGATACGTAAATCCCCAACTTTTTAATCACGTGTCTTGTTTATTATGTTGCAATGGGGAATGGCGACAGGTGGTTTTGACGAGACATCCCCATTGTACAGACGGAATTAATGCAAAAAAGGGTTTGTAGTCCGGGGGAAGGCAGCAATGATTGAATCATTGGTTCAGGAGTGAGGAAGTGTGGGGTGGGGGAGGTGGGGGGGGGGGGGGATTGGCACTCTCCAAACCACTGACGCTGTGTATATTATAATGTTGGTATTTTGTACTGCTCCATCCATCAAGTGGAGGATGGACGGTGCGTAAAAAAGAGGAGGAGGGCGGGGGGGGGGGGGGGTGGAATACATGCAACAGTATTGTTAACCCTTTCATTAAGTTATAGGTTTGATCAAATAACAGAACTCATGAAGCTATAATTACTTCATAGGTAGATAGGTTGCGCTACCCATTGAATATTTCATAATATATTCCGTGTCATGTATATTGACCATTTTGTCACCAGAAGTGCGCTGAAATCCCTTTAAACAACCTTTAATCTGGCACACGAAGGGTTACAAAAACGATCAAATGAAAGCATTACTTGATTACGTGAGTAAGGGGGGGGGGGGGGTGTCCCTATACCTCATCCCCCTACCGGTGATAATCACCTGATACCCGCATACTTCATCAACGGAATACAGATTCTAACAGATCACTGGCATGAAACATCGATATTTCCAAAGAATAGGATGCTTCCGGTGCATATTCCAATGCAGATTCAACCATGACGACGTCACCAATGCAATGCCTTAGTGTATTAACCTCACTTCCAGGCTGTTTGGCTTTTTTGTCCAATTCGAACTATTATGTTTACGGTACATCTGGGTCTGTACCCAGATATACTCATCCGTCATGGTGTTTCCTTGTCCGCCCTGAGTCTGAAACGATTTGGAAAGCATTCACTCTTCCTCAGCCATCAACCGGAGAAAGAACCCGTAATTGTGAGTTTGAATAAAAATGTTCGACAGCGTGGAAGCCAAGCTAAAGCAGTCGCAGAATTATGCGACCTTTTGAACGTTTTGCGAGAGACTGGGTTCTTGTTATCCGTGTGATCCGAACATTCAGTCTCCGTTATTAAAGGCGACCTTCCGTCGTGTCTCAATAACTACTACATGTTTTACTACTGTTTGATGTTAAATGTAACAAGTATCACATCGTAAGACATATTTACCCGAAGAAAAGAAATCCAATCTTCAAAACCCCTGGCTCCAGGAAACCCATACAAATTCAGATGACCGGATCAAAATTAGATAAACGTATACGAGCGCTCTCAGTAAGAAATGAATATACATGTACTTAAATATCCTGTGGAGAACTTCAATATGATCATGTTTGTAACGTATAGCAAATTGCCTAGTCAATATAAATGAATACATGTGTGTGAGTGTGTGTGTGTGTGTGTGTGTGTGTGTGTGTGTGTGTACAACAGATTGAATGTTACGGGATAAGAATTTCTTAAAGGACGGATGTTCATCTCAGACACGCTATCAGGTGTGGTATACGATTAATCGACCAGTTCCCTTATGAATGCAGAGGTTATGCAAAGCTCCCTCACGTCGAGTTGCACATGACTACGGCAGTCAATAACGGTAAATATTGACTGACTGTGTGACAGACGTAAATGCATGGAAGCCTGTATGTTTCATGCTTGAGAAAGGTGAAAAATAACATTGGGTTGCATTCATTGTTCACATAATTCCCTTCGAATCAGTGTTATTTAATTTCTAATCAGCAATATCATCCTTATTCAGTTTGCAATTTCATTGGCTAACATATTTTGTATAAAATGTATTTTTATAATGCCCTCCAGTGCTAATTGATGTAGTTTGTACAGTGTTGTGTAATTTGTGGACACTGTGCATCCCATAGATTACCAATTCATCTGGTGTACAAATAGTTTAACATGTCCAGAGGAAAATCACCATCTTGGCCATATTAAGAGTATCATTCATGTACCATGCACCATGCAATATTCTTTTAAATTCGAAGAGATGCCATAGTTTACGACTGGGGCTACACTATGTGTACAACAAATATAGTAACTGACACATATCTTCCTGTCTTTGAAATGTATAACATGCAACACTACCTTCAACGTTGTATTGTAATTATGGTATGCAATGCTCATAATATCTCAAGGGCATTCGTTGTTTGACGGTAATATATGAAAATTATACAAAATTTGAATAATTGTCGTAAATAAACTACATCTATAAAGGTAGATATGTGTTACCATCTCAAGATGAATTTGTCTTTCACCGTTTGAAATCAAATTTGAGCCAGAACGTCACATTTTAATGGACCGTTTCGCGACAGTTGTTCACTTTGTAAATCAAATTTGTGCAAGGACGTTGTGACATAATGGATGTTTTCGTGACATGTATTTTGGTTTTCCTCAGAGACATTGCATTGGTACATAATACTTACCCACTTTTTTGAATAGTTGTTCAGTAAGGTATTTTACGTCTTTTCTATTAGGATTATGATGTGTTTATTTTTTTCTAGAAATAACTATGACTACTGACAGCACGGATGATATTTTAGAATGCGAAACTATGCATTGCGTGTCATACACAAAAATTGCAAATTCTGCCAATCTGACTTTATATTGGCGGAGATGTATCCAGAACATTGTGATAATTATTATTCTGAGGTATACAGATATTAGATATCCCGTAGAGCAGATCTATTTCATCATTCAATTACGTACATGGATGGCACGTTTGTTAAAAGATACATGTACTTTACAGCAAATGGCTGATTTCTACAAAGTTGCAATATGATAGATTACATACTGGTTAATAAATTAACAAAAGAGTGTGTAAGGAAAACATCACATACCTGTCCATTATAGTACATTTAGTGAAATAAACAGTGTATTACACAATTGTTACAAAATACAGGACTGATTTAAATTGATTACCCCACATCGAATATTGAAGATGAAGACGTATGCAAGAACCTCATGTTGAGAGTTCGTGAATCATAAAATATATCGTAAACATTACACAATGTTAGTTCAAAACTACGGCGCCGCCTTTAAATGTGTATATGGTATCCTATGAACTGTCCCCTGTAAAGCATTTATTGCCTCACTTACGCGTGGGTCTAAAGGCCATCTCAAACGGCAGGATCCGATTAGTCGTACAATTCTGCGACTTGCTGAATCTGCAGACCCGGCCGTGGGATTTGTGCAAGAAGGTGACGTCACATTTCAAGTCTTACACCATCGCGAATGCAGAATCGTGGCATAATCGTGTCGTGTGCGTTGGCCTTTAGATAATGTAAGCTTTGAAGTATGGCGCCCTTTTCATGTCAATATCGAAGTCTTAGGATTATCACATGTACGAAGCATTCACCTTCTCGTCAAAGCTTGGGTCCAAGTGTTTCATACTTAATACTCTGTATTCCGAATATGCTACACTATTGATCTCTTCGAAAGTACAAATCACCTCCCGTAGGACCACATGAAATGAAATTATCCGCTTGAGATGTCTTCTCTCGCCTTGAAAGGAATTATCGTTTGCCATTTTTTGGAAGGAACTCTGGCGATTTCATAGCTCAAGTAAGCAGCGAAGAAAGAATAATGTTTCACTACAGCTGCCCTATCGATTGGCATTATATAATGGAGTTAATCACGTGGTGCAAACCTCTCGTGCGAGGATAACCACTAGTTATGGCATAGCTCCGATAACATTCCGACAGAAAATATAATTCGTCCAGGCAGCATATCTCAACGTCAATTTGGAGCTAACATGCGCGTGCAGTTACGCTCAGTATCGCTGCCTCGTTTTATGATCTCTCCATGGCAACATCCAGTGTATATTTTCTTGTTTCTGATGAAGGTTCTGATTCTTCACAAGAGGCATGGGAGGTGGAGTGGTTTGGTAATTTCAAAGTTGATTGGTTGCGAATTGTGTGTCGGTGGCGAGTGAGACGGAGTTGCAAGATAGCTTTGACTTACCCTATGCTATAACATCCTACAATTTTCTTGTCTGTAAGGGGGTGGGGGTTACTGTGGGCTGAGTAGTTTGATAATTTTGTTTGTGATTTTGTTGAGGGGTTATTGTATACATGTGTGTATTCGTGCTTATAAATGTTTCTTTTTTTGTGTATGGTTATGCGCTTTATACTTTTGTATTGTATTGTGCTTTTTAACGAATAAATATATCAATAATATATAATTCTCTTCATTAAGGACAATTGCAGGAAATTTGATTGATGACAGGCCATTGTCATAATACCCGCTCCCAAAATAATTGACATTTTTTTTTAGGATGTTTATGTTTAGTCCCAATTCAAGTTCTCACTTGTTGTTAATTTGTTTAATCTTGATTTTAGCACCTTCTATTAGATATTAATACAAAAACTGTAGCTGTTGAATCTGTTTCTTTTGTGGATCTATACAATGTGCTTAGAATTAAAATGTGTTAGTCGGTTAGTTTATTGCTGTTGTAAAGTATATTTCCACTGGAGGAACAAGGACTTATGAGACTGAATACATTAAAGAAAGTGTTCTACTAGTAACCATGGTAACTGCACAAACAAATGTCCAACATGAAATGAACAACAGTTGGATATGGTCGTATGCGTACCGATGATTAAATATCTGAACGTAGCTTTGAGTTTCCCGTTGGTATACATGCAGACTACACATTGCATTGAGCTGTTTTATGTCTGGTAATTATCTTAATGAGGGTGAATGAGTTATAGAGACGCTATCGTCGAACCTTACATCAGCTGCTCCACATGCATGTAGAACTCCCATCCGGCCGGCGATGTTTCTTTACCACAAATGGCAGGACAGTTACTCATGAATTTTGCATCAGTAGTGTTGTAGGTACATTAGTACGCATGCGCGTAGACTACACTATCAGATCGCTGATTGTCATACTTGTATATGCTCCGGTTGCCCCTTCACACGCAGCATGCCCAGGTCTATGTATGTATTATGCAGATGGGTGTTTAAAGATTGCTCGTCCCTTTTGCAAGCTTAATTTTTCAAATCGTCTATCACGATCGTAAATTGAAGAAAGTGTGATTCAAGACCATTTCTAAGAATATAGCTTTCTGTATATGTAAACAAATATCAGCCGTTAAATTTCAAACCGACTTTTTTCGTACTACGAAAAAAAGTATTAGTCTTTGTTACAGTATCTATTTGGTTATTATGCATGTGTGAAATCCTATTTTTATGAGTAATTTCCAAACTTTGGAGATGATTCCTTCTTATAGAACAATTTTTTCACAATGCTTTTCATAATTTAATAAACAGATTAATCAATAAAGCAGATGTTTCAACACAAACTGCTAAGAGCCTGAGGTAAAGACTATTAAACAGACGTTGTTTACGTGCATTATTTGAATTTTACACTACGTATCAGTTTCAAATTATGAAAATACAGCTTGCTAACACTTCTCCATATGTTTTCCCGATGTTTCGATGGTTTTGTGGTGATCTGAAAAAGGGACGGGCTGTCTTTAATGCATTCCGTGTGGGAGGTTATTAACAAACAGCCCCGAGGAGTCCCTCATGCCCAGTAATGTTAATAGTAGTCACGGCATAGACACGGGGAGATCGAAAAAGGCGAACGCCCCCTAACCATCACCACCCCCCCCCCACACACACACACACACACACACACACGCACAACATTAAATGCATACACACGGAGGAATATACGCACATATTCACTCTTGCACAATATTGGACAACGATCCTCCAGTTTCTACGTGCTCGTAAGGCTCAAAGAAAATGTTTAATCAATTCACATGACTTTATGCATTTAATACACCTGTTTATAGCAAACAGTGGTTATAACGTTTTATTGGCTGTTTTGAGTATTGTTTTTTTTTTTCAATCTGAAAACATATTAACTGGAAAAAAAAGCCCCCCCCCCCCCTCCTCACTCCCCTCCCACACCTTCTCATATCCATTTCTCCGCCACCAACCCACTTCCTTCTAGAGAGCAGTTGATCAACATTGTTATAGTTGAGATACACAAGGGGAGGGAGGGGAGGGGGGTTCCTCTCTTTTCATTCTATTCTTCAACTGGAGCGATGGTCCCTGGTCTATCTATGGTGTATTCATGTAGTCACGTTTCCCAGTGAAAGCGGTCCGCTGAGGGATAGCTCTCCCAGACCTGCCCCGCTTGATGAGGGTACAGAAGGTGTAAAGGGAAGTCCTCAACCACGGGGTATTGATTCGTGTGCACATTCTCAGATATTTCGTTTGTCTGTTTCTTCCTCTATCTTTCATCCCCACCCCACCCCAACCTCTCTCTCTCTCTCTCTCTCTCTCTCTCTCTCTCTCTCTCTCTCTCTCACTCTATCTCTCTCTCTATCTATCTCTTTCTCCATTGTTGTTTTTGTATTATGTGTGTCTCCCCTTTCCGTTCTTCCCCCCTAGAGGTATTAAACTACCCCACCCTTTCTATCTCTCTCCCTCTTTTCCTGTCGCCCATCCCTCCCTCTCTGTTCCCCCCCCCCCCTCTCTCTCTCTCTCTCTCTCCCTCTCTATCTATCTATCTATCTATTTACCTATCTCTCTCTGTTTCTCTCGCTCTATCTATCTAGCTCTCTTTTTCACCTTTTTGTCTCCCTCCTCTCTCTCCTTTCTCTCTCTTTTTTGTCTCCTTTCTGTCTCCCTTCCTGATATGTTTGAATTTGCATTTGTCCCTTTTTATGAGGCTATCAAATCTATGCTAGAACAGATGAGTTCTAAGTATTTGTGTTGTCTAACCGGATCGAGTGACGACACCATTATCTGCACAATATCACGTATTCATGATTACCTTTCTGGCCTGAATCTGTCAGAAAGATAAACTACGCCTGTGTCATATGTCTGACACGTGTTTGATCATTGATCCCAATATTCTAACCCATTAACATAGCACGTGGCAGGTGTTATATCAAAAGGTTGCTATCATCGAATCCATCAAGGTAAAACACTTTGACATAATTAATACTTCCTGGGTCAGAAACACGCATTCTCTATGGGAAATATGTGTATTATTGCTAACCAAAATACATGTCTGGCACATTAAGAGTAAAGCAGTCATTCCAATAATCAACACCATATTCATCTTTTAAATCACCTACAATGCCATTCATAATTTCATATTGCATTATATAATGTGATATAGTTGTGCTATCAAGATTTACTGTTGACTGCATGGTTCACGCGAGCGATCCATATTCGAATGAACCTACTTTAGTAAACTCAATAATTGTAATGATAATAACTCCTTTGCTACCAGATTCCATATTGACCTATGGGAACAGCGTGTGTTACCTGAGCAGAAATGCCTCAATAGGGCATAAAAGTTAAGTCGCAATATTCTATTCTCTACAGCGTTATACACTTCTATATGTTCCATCCATAAACACGATAAACTACATAAGGAAGGCGCACTGTACACGTTTTTTCTCTCGTGAAATGGGTAGTATTATTTTGGTCATCACTCGTTTTTACGCTCGTATAAGAATGGCCCTTTTCATCATGTTCATAATCCGAAAGTAACATCTGCACGTATCCCTGATAAAACCTGAAAGCGTTTAGTGGTCTCTACACCTGTTTCTCGGATCGTGTTTGCTTTAATATTAATGTATGCTCAAAATAGATCGAATCCATTGATCGACAATGGCGATTTGGAGATTACAAAGTAATAGCCACGCAATGCAAAATTTGACAATCGTATATCTGCCAGTATTATTATTGCAAGACCGTATAAAAATATCTAATTGACGATAATGTTCTCTTTTGTAGCTATCAATCAATCTATAAGTTACATACTCCTAATTATAAGTTGATGGATTGCAACATTTTGCTCTCTTTTTCTTTTTTTAACCATTTGAATTTCACATACTATTCTATTCCATGGGACACGTGTGTGCTACTTGTGCAAATATTTCTTAAAGTAAACACCCATTTTCTGATTTTACCTCGTCAATTTCTTCTTTATTTTTTTTATATTTTTTTTCTTCCTCTATTTCTTCTATTCCTTCCTTTTCTCTTTCTTCTTTTTCTTCTTCTTCTTCTTCTTCTTCTTCTTCTTCTTCTTCTTCGTCGTCGTCGTCGTCTTCGTCTTCGTCGTCTTCTTCTTCTTCTTCTTCTTCTCCTTCTTCTTCTTCTTCTTCTTCTTCTTCTTCTTCGTCTTCTTCTTCTTCTTCTTCTTCTCCCTTCTTTTCCGTTTCCTTCTTCTCCTTCACGCACTCTTCCTTTCCATGATTCCGTATGCCTATCTCTGCTGTATAACCCTCTTGTTTGATCTCTGACCAAAACAAAAACGGACTGCAGACTGCATTACTCCTCTAAGACATCGTGTCAGGTCTGTTCGACTTTTAACGCGATATTACTTTTAGCATTCAATTGCTCTATATTACAAGGCCAACATAGCTTACGGTTTCTGAGATCTAGTTTATGTTTTTAATGCTAAATGTTAGATGGTATATGTCAAGGCACCACTGATCAAAATGTACACAAGAATGGCTACCGAGTAGTTGCTAAGACAGATATCGAGTGTAGTTTATATTGACCATCAACAATCTGCAAGCATATCATGTAACGGAGTTGACGAGAGTCTCTCGCAGAGCACAACGCTACTACAAATGTAATATCAGAATAGATCTGGTCATGGTTGTGTGTACAACTGACCTTGGCATGGCACTTAACAGCCCTTTTTTATCGGCTGTAAAACTGGAAATGATGGCGGTTGGATAGGCGGAGGTCCAATTGTGTAATAATTGCAATATGTCATGCACACGTATTGCACGATGAGACGTTGATAAAATTATACGCACCGTTACAGTGACAAAACAATTATAGGTCATGGTCGAGCTGTGTTCTCGCCAGATGATGGACTCGGTGACTTCCAGCGGTCAACATGGTCAAGATTGTTTGAATTGACGCCTTCGTAAATTGGCTATTATTGTTTCCGAGCTGGGGAAGAGGTATGTATATTGAGGGAAGTGGGAACTGCGGCATAGTCGAAGACTAAGTAAGAGAGATAAATTAGAGACAGAAATATATGTGTATGTGTATATCTGTTTATATGTATAGAGAAAGAGAGAGAATAAAAAGAGAGAGAGATAGAGAGAGAGAAATACAGCGAGAGAGAGAGAGAGAGAGAGAGAGAGAGGGAGGGGAGAAAGAGGGGGGTAGAGAGAGAGGGGGTAGAGAGAGGGGGGAATGCGAGATAGAGAGTGAGAACGGAAAGACGAAGAGGGAGACAAAGAGCGAGAGATAGAGGGATAAATGAGGAGGACGGTAGAAAGAAAGAAGAGAAAATGTGACAGACAGACACACAGTGAAAGTTTGATTGATGTGAGGTAAAAGTGTAAACAAAATACATATTGAGGGGGAGATTTGACAGATACAGTGTGTGAGCGAAAAGGAAAGAAAGAGAGAGAGAAAAATAGGAAGATGGATATGAGGACGGAATTCGTATAGAGCGTAGAGAAATAACAGATCACGCCTAGGGAGATGTATGTACTCATACGTACACGTTTGTCCGTGTACAACCTATATCACGCTCATTGGCCATTATCACTTTCTGCACGTGACTTTCTGGCGCCCATTTGCACGTATTTCCCGATGCCTATCAATTGATTAAAGAGGAGTACATACCTTACATAACTTGTTTGTATATTACATGTACTCGTTAACTCTCTACATGTCATTCAGGCATTTCACAAACAATGCCCACAGTAGCCATAAAGCAGCGCTTTGCGTGGTACTCAAGAGGTTAATGGATGCTGTATGTCGCCAGACACAAGTGCGCATTCATAATACATGCTACAAGCATAGAGACCACGCGAAGATGCGATTCTTCTGCACCATGTGAACGCTTACGCACGTAGCAGGGAGGGGAAGGACGGTCCTGACCGGCGGTATGAGATTAAAGGGATAGTTCACCCTGAATTTAATTTGGGTTTGATAAATCCATAAAGCATAAACATTGAAGAAACATATTACTGGAGGTTTGACGAGAATTAGTCAAAGGATAAGGAAGTTATGGTATTATTCTCGAAGAGGTATGTGTGTCAAAACGAGTTCCTAATGATGTATCAAATGTACATGTAAAATGATGCTTATGCAAAATCAACATTTTCAAAAAAATAGTACACAACATATGAGAGAGTGCCTCGCAGGTGACGTCGCAAAATTAAAACCGTAAACAACGATAATTTTCTGATCCTTTCAGGGATTTTCATCCACCTTCACTGGTTCGTTCCTTTCACGATTCTGCTTTGATTAAAACCAATGAACTTTCAGGGTAAACTATCCCTATAAGGTATATTTACCTGAAAACGGTTTGCCTCTGCCGTTTTGAACAATATAAGACTTCTTGGACTCATCATATGACTAATTTACTCAGGTAATGTTGTAATGGTTGTGTGGGTTGTACAAACACACACGTGCAGCGGTTTTTAGTTTTGCCGCGGCGGGAATATACTAGTGTCTGACAAAGGAAGGCGATCGGCAACGCAAAACTGATTTCGTGTGAGGGTTGGAGCTCCATTAAAGACTGCAAACGCCGATGTTTTTCAAAGCATGGCCTCTGCATTACCACCAGGTACCACTGGGTGCACATGGTCGGGGCATACAATACTGATGGATTCATCATCATCATCATCATCATCATCGGTTTTTATATAGCGCTTTCCTAGTGCGAGGCGCTCGATTATTACCCTGGCTTTAGCCAAGCAGCCAAGTATGTAGCGCTATGCATTTTTTTTATTAGATCTAAGTAATCTAATTAGATGAGAAATACTATATTCCTGCCAGGTACCCATTTACTTCACCTTGGTTGAGAGGGACAAACATGCCCAAGGGTGCCCGCACCTGGCTGGGCTCGAACCCAGGATCTCTCTGTAAGAGTCAAGGCCTCTCACGACTATACCACAATGCCTCACATTGAATGAATACTGAACAGGTTGGTCAAATTTCAAGCCAAAATGATAACTGCATCCATTATCCATTGAACCAGTTTCAATTCAATTCAATTCTTTATTTATCATTTTAACAACAAAATAAACAATTTTCATGGACAATGAAGTCATGATATCACTAGAAAGTCGATAGCTTGTAAAATGTTAGTTCTTCATCGTAAGGTTCAATGTACATTAAAGTCTTTGAATTAAATTTATAATACACAATAATGACTGGAAGCAAGAGGACCAATAGGTGGAAATTATCTCAATCTGCGGACTTCGTTTCTTTTTGTTAGGAAGTTTTTGCCCATTCTTTGCCCTTTCGTTGTACATTGTGCGTCCATTCAGCCTTGGTTTTATAAGTTCTTGAATGCGGAGGATGAGTTTAAACCAACATATTCCCTGCTGCATTCGAACGACTAGCAGTTCGTGAACAAAATGTGATAGTAGTTTTTTTCTAAAATCAGCGATTTGTGAAGGGTGTTAACAAAATGTGTGTCTAGTCGGTACGTATGATACACAAATGTTACATGGGAAATGTTGTCATCTTACAGATAATACATTGATCGATAACAGAAGAGGTAGAGGAGGAGGTAGAGGTATATAGAGGCTCAAACAAATGTGTATCGTCTTGAGGGAACGCATATCGCTTGAACACCTAGGGAAAGGAGAGTAGGAAGCAAGAACAAGTTAAGGACAACCACGAGGAACGATGTGGGAATTGCAACCTGAAATATTAATCCTCGTATTACCATTGGAATAAAAACATGCGGTACGTCAATGGGGGTTTTCAAGCGTGGTAGCGTTAGGGCTAAATACGTGTCAGCGATGGCCCCAGGGGCAGACACACTCCGAACACGTCTTCATTAATGATTGAAAGTAGAAAGAAGCATCAGCCCTGAAGGATGGTACGATGAGAAGAACACAATACATAGCTCAGGACCGTCATCATTTGTCTTTAAAGTGTCATCTCCCATCGCCTCACGATTTACAAATTCATGACGGGAGACAAAGCAACCTTTCCGAATCAAATGTCACGTACCAATAAACACGCTGAGAGAGTGCCAAGAAGTAACGCGCTCGTGATAATGTATCACACGCATGGGGATTTAATCCGCGTCACTTAGCGGGCTTAAAGAAATAGATGTGAGCTGCATATGGACCGATCATGAGGTGCTATATATTGATCCGATATATCGCGGTTTCTAATTCTCCAAACTGTTAAGCTTCCACGTATTCCAGGTGAGAAATTGCGCGTTTTGCTTTGTGTGTAATGTCTTTAACAACATAGATAGCGTGAGAAGAAAGAGATGAGCATTGCGAATCGCAAGCGAGGGTAAACGTTACATTGTCCCGTTTTCCTCAACACCATTGCTAGCGAATGTGCATGCGGTCTGTGGTGACTAGCCACAATCATGACAGTCAAATCGCAAGAGAAACAAAATGAGACACTCTGTGATTTAATGCGATGGGTTTACAATTCCCTCGCGACATACTATCTGTTGACAAAGAAAGGAGGCATGGATTTGGGTCACGATGGAATTCAATTAATTTCGAAATTCTGTTTTTCTACATATTCTTTCAAGATCTTCCAATGAGGTATGAGGTTACATCCTTAATGCTTCTTACTCGTGCTGATCTATTTCTTGTACTTTCTCTTTGACGCCTACTCATTTCCCTTCCTTTTTTTTTTTGATTTATTTTATTCAGATATTCTCGAGATATGAAAAATAACAATATCAATGAACTCAGAAGACAATTTGCATGTATAAACTAATACATTGATAACACGCCATCTGTCTGCATACATAACACGTTTACATTTTCGGGTATAAATGTACTTTTCAATATCTTTATAATATTTAAGCTTATTTTTAAAATTCGAAAGCGATAATTTTTTCCATTCTTCTTGTTTTTTACTTTGTAATTATCAATTTTCTGGTTTTGCATATTTGCTTTATCCTCTTCTTCTATACTTATCTTAGTCGTGTCTTTTTCCTATTCTCCGTCGTCCTTTCCCGTCTTGTCTCCGTTTTTATTCTCGTCATATTCTTTCTTGCTCTGACGTTTCCCCTTATTCTTTCTTACTTTCACCACATTCACGACGAACATGCTTCATTTGACAACGTGTATCAACACATCTACAGCGACGGATCCAGGCTTTTGATATAGAAAGGGGCGCAGATTGTAAATAGTAAAGGGCATATAATGTTGACAATAAACGACAATAATAATCATGATGATGAATGCAGATATTATGTGTTTCCTCAAAGAAGGGGAAGAGGGGGCGCAGGATGCGTGCGCCCCCGCCTGGATCCGCCCCTGGATGCGGGGGATAAAAGGGGGGGGGGGCGGTGCATGGGGTGATGTTGCCCGTATAACGTGTCTGCACATGATACGCAAATGTAAATATCTAAATCACAGGCAGAGTTTGGTGTTTGACATTTGTAATTCGATAATGCTCTTATCGTATTGCAGGAGTGTGTGCTTCCGATTGTACGCGGCAGGTTGTGTGACACTGGATATGGCGTCATATAATGCACGTAACTTGTTCAAATAAAACTAAATGTGACCCCGGGGCTCTATACGGTATCAGAGTGAGTGAGATGCAATTTATCGAAATTTGCAATCAAGTGGCAAGGTTATGATCAACTGCAACTCTCCAGATCATAGACCATCCCTACGTTTACATGCAAATCTAAGCCGTGTTCATGTTAACAACTAACCATTAAGTTTCGATAGAAGAAAACTAAAGATAAAATGATCATTTTGGAAAGAAAAAGTGTTTAATCTCGATTTGTTTACTTCTCGGCTCAAACGAAAATGCATGTCTACTCATTTCCTGGAGGGATTTTTTAAGTATCTAATACACAATATAACCCTCTTTTGCTACTTTACTATAATGACAGTTCAAAGAAATACATATTACACAATATGATTACATAATTTTTCACTTAAACTCTGACAGTCGACTGAGAATAGTACGTGTTACATGATGCAAATGCGTTTTCAAATAGTACATGCTACATATTCAATGTATTTTGCTAACTCATTGGTAGACAATCAATACATTTATCATAAACTTAATTTGATAAAACATGTACAATTCCCATTTTGTGTAATATCGGAATGGTACACATTTGATTGTCACCGCGTGATTAAATCTAATCCAAACAAATCAAATTAAATAAATGAATTATACGCATACTGATAATTATAATGATCGCAGAATTACTATTCAATCCCCATCTTAACATGGTTATGTTGTTTATGAAAACAAGATATTAAGCTATGATTTTTGCAGGGTACCCTGTCTAAAAATATCCGTGATACTGGTGGAATTGAGGTGTCAGTAAATTAGGAGCAAAGTGCACGCGCATTCAAACAACGCCCTCGCTACATCACACCTCGACCAGTCAAACACAAATAAAAATGTCGCCACATTCCATTTCTCGTTATTCTATGGGACAATGGCTTTATTATACAATGATACAGACGTTCATATCAGTGTCAATATTTGCGCCATTGTACGCGTTGCGCCGACCTGGTAAATTGATGAAATGGAATAATACTGTGAGGAAGTTCCTGCTTAGGTTGCCTTCGTCAAACTTGCAAGTCACACGCTCACACTTTCTGTAGCACCACTGTAGGGACGGGAAGTTTTTAATACGTCTTGCAGCAATTTAATTTGGATGCTTATACGCGCAGAGAAGAAGCTTCAGTAAAAGATTAATTTCAGCACGTGTGAGTATTTATTAAATATGATCGTACTGTGTAGAAAACGAATACTAACAACAAAACAAGCAGCATCAGTTATGTGGCTGAGGATGATATCACATGCGCCTATTCATTATAAGAATAACGGCTAGCATTTCCCCTTAATGTGCCAAAGGAACTTTGATTTATGTTTATTTTGTTTGCAAAAATGCCTCAATGGCGTATGAAGTTATTCTGTGACCAATAGTTTCTGACCAACTGCCTTGGAAAATACTATTATGCCATGTCTGTTGTAGTGTTAAACCATCGATGTCGGAGTATCAACCTCTACAGAAAATGTATGCACCGATCACCCCTTCCTGGACCCTGTGGCATATAGGTTTTCAATTATTGTAACTTACCATCAATGGTAACTACCATGGAAGCAGCCAAGGAGCTTACAGCTTTACTGTACTTGCTGTGGAAGATACCATCAATAGTAAGTTACAATAGCTGAGAAACCTATATGCTACATGGCCCTGTTTCAGACAAAATGCTGGTCTATGGGATTTGTGTGTATTACTGACGAAAAAAAATACGCATGGCACAAAACGAATTTAACACCAATTGCTATTCTAACCACTTTCCAACAACTTGTTGTATGTAGCACGAATGGTATTGCATGTGACACCGAAGGTGTTGGTTTTAATATCAAAGTGTTTACATTATGGCAGGAGGGTATGGGAAGTCTTAACTTGGAAAGACTGCCGTACACCTCCCGCGAGTAATGCTGTTTAGTGTTAAACAATAATGCTTTAGGATTAGGATTAAGGACTATTACAGGTTTTAAAGTCAAGGTTCAGCTTTAGGGTTAGGGTTTGGGTTGCCCTTATTTGAAAGATTCGGACATTTTATGAGAGGGTGCGGAGGAACATCTGTCCAAATGATTCTTGGAGTTGAATATGGTATTCAAAGAAACACTAATAGTAAAAACACTTTACCGTGTTCATGTAGCACATTTATTAGCCATAAAGCTACATAAAATGGTGTTTAGGTTAGCATCCTTGCTTTGGTACGAATATTTACTTATTCGATGAGGAACGAAATGTTGTTTAGCAAAGGGATGATTGCGTTTACACCTAAGAACTCACACAAACCATACAGACTCTCAGAATACTGCACGACTCGATGACAAAACGGACTCAAAACAAGTGAAATAATGCTTTTGAGAAGTCAGCGACCCTACCTAAGGCGGAAGTGACACAAGAAAAACAAATTATATACAATGTACCTGAAAATCTAACTTTATAATTAGCAAATTCTGTGCGACATGGTTCACATAATACACGCAGCAGAAACGACTGTGCAAGGGGTGACATCAGAAGAAGGACTGCACAAACAATGAAAGGATAGGAGAAGTCACGGTAGGTGGTGTGGAAGATGTGTTTTTATGTTTATATGGATGATGAGGTACGGAGATTTTATTCAGGAGAGTCCGCTTTCAATTTGGTTTGATTACATGCAGTGTTTGTTCAATAGGTCGGATACCACTTCAGCTCTTCCCTTCCCCCCCCCCTTCTGTCTGTCTGTCTGTCTGTCTGTCTCTATCTCTCTCTCTCTCTCTCTCTCTCTCTCTCTCTCTCTCTCTATCGCTTTAACTCGTATACAACGTTTATATATATCCACTCTCTTTTACAATCTCCTTTTTACATCAATGTATCAGCCAACCTATTGTTGTTTCTTCTTTCTCCCCCCCCCCCGCCTCTCTCTCTCTCTCCCTCTCTCTACCCCCCCCCCCCCCCCCCACACACACACACAGCCCTACCTCTCCATCTCTCACGATTTCTCTTTGGAAAGGAAAGCCAGTAAGATAAAAAGACTTAAGGTGCAATGGTGGTGAAGAAAGAAGAAAAGATGTAACATGACTTGTCTTGGCAGATGAAAAACTAGACGGAGAGGAGGGAAGGTTGAGAAAACATGGAAAAGGGACATAATAGAGTGGGATGAGACAGTAAAATAGATGGGTGAGAGAAAGAGAGGCGGAAAGTTAAGGAGGAGAGAGTGGAAGTACGGTGTTGCGTAGCGAAGTATATCAAGATAGCTCATGTATTCTTCAGTGTATGTCCTACCCTCTTCACTATGCTCACAGTCAACCGAACGATGGTCGTACATCTTCGGGTACTTCATGAAAGATGCAGACTACTCTTAAACCTTTGACGATGCGTGACCACATGACACTGACATTTACACACTCACATGCACCGCCTGCATAATATTATGACGGGCGTAGTATAGAACTATGAACACGTTAACATGATTAAAAAGAAGAATAGAGGAGAAATCATTGAAAAAAGAATGATGTTTAATAGAAGAACACATAGGAAAAGACGATAAACAAATAGGAAAATGTGAATATGGTAGAGAAGAAGGAAAAGAAGAAGAAAAAGAAGAAAAAGAAGAAAAGAAGAAGAAGAAGAAGAATAAGAAGAAGAAGGAGAAGAAGGAGAAAAGGAAGAGAAGAAGAAGAAGAAAAGGAGAAGAAGAAGAAGAAGAAGAAGAAGAAGAAGAAGAAGAAGAAGAAGAGGAAGAAGAAGAAGAAGAAGAAGGAGAAGAAGAAGAACAAGAAGAAGAAAAGAACAGAAAAGAAGAAGAAGAAGAAGAAGAAGAAGAAAAAGAAGAAGAAGAAGGAGGAGGAGGAGGAGAAGGATAAAAAGGAGGAGAAGGATAAGAAGGAGAAGAAGGAGAAGAAGAAGAAAAGGAGAAGAAGAAGAAGGAGAAGAAGAAGAAAAGGAGAGGAAGAAGAAGAAGGAGAAAAGGAAGAGAAGAAGAAGAAGAAAAGGAGAAGAAGAAGAAGAAGAAGAAGAAGAAGAGGAAGAAGAAGAAGAAGAAGAAGAAGAAGAAGAAGAAGAAGAAGGTGGAGGAGGAGGAGGAGGAGAAGGATAAGAAGGAGGAGAAGGAGAAGAAGGAGAAGAAGGAGAAGAAGAAGAAAAGGAGAAGAAGAAGAAGAAGAAGAAGAAGAAGAAGAAGAAGAAGAAGAAGAAGAAGAAGGAGAAGAAGAAGAGGAGGAGGAGGAGGAGGAGGAGGAGGGGGAGGAAGGAGAAGGAGAAAGGGCAAGGAAAGGGGAGAAGTATAAGATACGAGCAAATTAAAAAATGAGAGCCTATTGACATACCTTCGAGATACTGCACAGACGAACTCATTCGTTTGGCACTATGGAAACGCTATCAGGAGTAACGAAAGGTGGTTGAGGATTAGAGGGAAAATAAACCGTTGCGTAAAAGTTAATAACTTTAGGTGGCTCGGCTGCCTTATGAATAGTGTGTGTGTGTGTGTGTGTGCGTATGTGCATGTGTGTGTGTGTGTGTGTGTGTATGATTTTGAAGGGGTATAGAAAAAAGTGGAGAGAGAGAGTTGCATACAATTCATTTTTCTGAGCATGTGTAATTTTGCCCACATATTATCTTGTTAATGTCTAACGCTGAAACAGAAACAAAACCGTTATCATTCGGAATTACAAAACCGAAAGTATTAGATGGTGATTTATAATGTCACCCTTTTTCTCGTACTATGAACGTCATGCTATAACAACTAAACATAGTCTACTCTTTCTTCGCCTATATCGCCTATTATTTTGACACAAGGTCTTGGAATGCACATTCCCAGACACACGACAATTGGCGCAATAGCTTGTAAAAGATCACGTGACGACAGGTAATCCTCCAATGACAATCTCCCCCACGTGTCTGCAACTTGCTGAGCTCCGAGAAGTCACGAAATGCAAAACCCAGGCAACTGAAGGAACAAATCCATGTGAATTGCCTCTGTTAAGGGAATAAATTAAAAAAATACAATGATCTTTATTTCATCAGAAAACCTGATTAGTGAGGTTTGTGATCACGCTCAATCCTTTATTCAGTGACTTAAAATAATTAACAGGGCATCACGGTTATGAATTAAGTCGTAAGTCTCCTCTTCAATATGAATATATCTGATGGCTAATACCTCGGGTCCGAGGATTTAAGGGAATATACTTTTCAGATGCATGTTTTAAGATGACTAAATAGGCCAATCCTCGATCGGCAGACAATTTTTTCATCTACAGCCCCCCCCCCCCCCCCCCCCCACTCATCAACATTGACGAGACATCGCTAAAGGCAGTTCTCCAATGATGCTTCAGTTGACAAGGGTATGGACAACCGCCTAGCCAAAGCAAATAGTTCCTTTGGTCGCCCGCAGAAACGTGTATGGAAGAATCATTCACTACGCCTATCTACAAAGATCCTCGTGTATAGAGCTGTTGTGATAACTACTCTCCTGCATGTAGCAGCAGCCTGGGTTCTGTACCGAAGGCATGTAAAACTTCTTGAGTGCTTCCATCAGCGTTGTCTCCGTTCCATACTGCACATCAAATGGCAAGATCGCAAGACAAACAATGAAGTCTTGGAGCAGGCCAATATTTCCAGCATTGTAGCTACGCTACTCTCAAGACAACTTCGCTGGGCAGGCCACCTTACTCGTATGGAGGATAGTCGTCTGCCTAAGGCTATTTTTAAGGAGAGTTGTGCCTGGGCAAGCGCAATATTGGCGCTCCAAGGAAACGTTGTAAGGACCAACTGAAGCGCCAGTTAAGAATTGCTGGCATCCCGGAGGATGACTGAGTGCATATTGCTAGGAACAGGAATAGCTAGAGGACAGCATGGAAGCATGGCGCTAAGATGTTTGAGGAAGGGCGAAGAGAAGTTGTAGAGGAGAAGCGCCAACAGAGAAAGGCTAGAGCTGCACAAAGCCCCCCTGTCCACATATATCTATAACATGCCTGTATCGCAATTCAAATGTCCTTATAATAAAGCAACATTTTTTTCTCTGGCTTCAATGCTTTCAAGATGGTAAAGAATTATATCAATATCAATGTTTTTTTTTTTCATTTCCTGACTGAATAATGTAATAAATATCATGACCGTATTCATAACAGTGATTTAACCAGGGATGTGTTATGGAAGGATATGACACAATATTCTTTCTTTGAGCCCATGCGTGGCACCGCCGAAAAATATTGTGGTTTCAGCATGTGCTTTTCACGTCTTTTAACAATAACGAACAGGATTGCCTGGCAACGGTTTCTCAGAGAGAACAAAAGAGATGTAAAGTCTTATTTTGCTTGTCCACTTCTGTTGGATTGCATCAATACATTTGTGAGGAAAAAAGATATCAGCGAACAAAAATAAACATTTTTTTTGTAAAATATCTCAGCTGCACGCAAATTCACGCAAACTCTGTTAATGAAAATAAACAGCTTCATATATAATTTTGATAATGATTGAATCCGACATTTCCGGAAATCTCCGGAAAGTGAAAAAATTCGTTAATCATGTTAGTAAGAATATGATCTTATATCTCTGTTTGTGCATCATTCGTCAATTATTTAGAAGAAAAACGAATACAGGATCTTTAGTGGTGTTATCCTTACTTTCATGAAAATTACCAAAAAAAATGTGATAAGAAACATAGCTTTGAGAAGCAAAACAGGGAATTAAAGATAACACTTTCCAAGTTGACGGCAGCAAAATGACGGTGCCGCGCATGGGACATCAAAGCATTGCAGCGATTGTGGAATGTTTTTGACATTCATTAGCACGCTTTAGTATCCATACAGATGTTTTAATATATTGTGCTTGAGTTGTCCCTCCTTCCTAACACATCCCTGATTTAACTAAGACCGCCTACTAAACGTAAACTAACTTAACGTGGCTCAAAATAAATCATCCGATGTTGTCACAAAGGTATTGATGTCACAGAACCACGTCAGTGGGTACATTCAATTATCCGCTGTAATTATGTGGAAAAACTCCAAATGCCACAGTGATTCCGAGGACAAAATCAACGATATTGATTTATTAATAATTTTTCATGCTGTTTTATTTATTTTACTTGTATAAAGGTAGTTCATGTTTAGTACTCGTATTAAGTTAAACCAGTGCTGTGAATGCGGACCGATGAAGATGCTCAGCATTCATTCTAAATGTGTATGTTTAGCATTTAGACATGATTAATCGCTTCAGTGCCAAATAACGTGATGCCTTGCCACGCGTACACGAGTTGTGTGTATTAGTTGTGCGAGAATGCAACTCTTGCTTGAAAGAGTTACTCACTGTATATCAAAGGGAGGAGGTAGCCTGACTACCAGACGTTTGGACATTTTTTTTATTCAAAATCAAAATGTGGAGTCTAGTTTTCAAAAGATACTCACTCTTCTATAATTCATTTTTCTCCATCCGTAGCCGGAGACGGAAATGAGATTTTAATAAGCGTAAAATAAAATCAATATAAATGAAATATTCTAATGCAGGAAGACCCGTTAAATGCATAGTGGAGTTTTGATTAAAAATGCCCAAAACGCCTGGAAACCAGGCTAGAAAGGGGTAGCAATTTGGCAATACGGAATACATAGAAAGAGAAAATCTATTCCGTTCACATGGTCGAGAGTGCGAGTCGTTATTGATTGTTGATGCGAATTCGAAAGTCCAAAGCACACGCCTAAAACAATGTTAAAGGAATGCGATTTAGTTTCCTCCCTTTCCTTCCTTCGTTTTACCATCGCACAACATCACGTTCCTCTTCCACATCTAGCGCTTCTTGTCCTTCTCTTCCCTAACCTTCCTCCCTGTTCCATGATTTGTTTTTATACGATCCTATTTTTCATATTTAAAAAAAAACATTCATGTTCTTATCTTGCCCCTCTCTCAACTCCCAACACACACATACACACACACACACACACACACACACACACACACACACACACCCAAACGCACATACACTTATATATCTATACATATACACGTCTTTCTCTATCTCTGTATCTCTCCTTGTCTCTATGTCATCTCGATGTCTGTTCCTTTAAAATAATATATTATATGTGTCTGTCTTTCCACGGAAACTACGGTCCATGCCTTTTCTTTCGTCCCTCATTCATGACTGAGATTTTAACAGTTTCATTCCTAAAGGAATTACATGCACTTTGGGTGATTCGCTGGAAATCCAATTCTTTAATGCTTTGCCTTCAACTAAGTAAACATGATAACAGTTTCATCTGTGATCAAGTAAATATTTACACAAAATCTTGGATGTATTTCTAATTTTTATGGAACCAACATTATAGTTTTGATTTAGCCTCTTTTGAGATCATATAAATTGTTAACCACCCGCCGTCGTTTCGTTAACCACAGGCTATGTGGACACGTGGAGCAGCACAGTGGCACAATGGGCAAACATGGACTCAGTCAATGAAACTCTGGCAGAAGAAATCACGAAAGGTAACCATCACTTACACACTCTTCCCCCCAAAGAAGATCTTACGCAAATATGAGGTCATCTCTAACGTCGTTCGTAAGAATTAACTCTTCCTGTACCAGATAAAATGCCGGTTGAGGATTTAATGTGTATTATTGATGAAAAGGAACACACATGGCACATGAACAGTTGAGAACTTATTTTCTTTACAGGTAATAGTCAAGTACGCCAAGTTTAGCCTTGACCATGTTCACAGGGAAAATATGTGCATACGCTTATCTAAAAATATATCTCGGAATGCACGGTATTTTGAAACTTGCTTGCCTTATTTTAATAGGCAAATTAATTGTATTTTGCATCAATAGTATCTTTTGGAAATGGTATGCAATGGGATTTGTTCCTTTAATTGTTTTTAGATGGCAGATGTGACATTTTACAATAATAGGCACAATGCACATCACATGGAGGAATGTTTTTCCAATACCTCCGTAGAGCCCAATAGCTGTTTTTACATAAACATAATAAAAATAGGAAATCGTTGACGTCCACTTAGTGAATTTTTATTTTACCCTGTGATCAATACAAATGACTTGAGGTTATTTTTACCAGCATTAATGTGATCATGCACACATTTCGACCACGAACTAGCCTTTAAGCACTGTTATGCTGCCCTACTCTGACAAAAGGAAGCAAGTGATTCATTACTCAAATCTGAGTTATTGGTATTCTTAGATTGTACCCAACATTCCCTATATACGGCCAAAATCTGGACGAGAAATACTCATCTTGCTTCAAGATATCCAATCTAACATGATATGGTGTTGCACTGATGCCAATGCAAGTGACAGACACATTTTGCTCATTTACAAGAAAAGTCTCTTTTGTTAGTTGCTTCCTTTTGTCAGAATAGGGCAGTATGGCCTTGAAATTATGGCGTCTTGCGGTTTTGTTATACCCTAACGTGTTTTTTTTTTTACCTGAAGCTCTGGTCACTGTGTAATAAAATCAAAATGATGGTACATAAATATTGTATTACGAGACCATAATGTGCTGGATAGTTATTAACCCTTTTTGGGCCACTTGTAAATTATTTCTTTATCAATACAAACGAATATTATAGAACAAGTTTTTATAGCACACAAATGATTTACAATCGATTTCACTGTAAGTCTTCATGCATAAAAAGCTGACAAATGTTGTTACACTATAAAACATATTATTGCAAAGTCATGTAGTATCTGCTATAATACCATTTTGTAATGCATGTACAATCATCATCTTTTTGTTTACTGTATTTGATTCCATTGCTGTCATTCGTGTATGTACATATAGATACAATTTATAAAGTAAATTCATAAAATAGCATTTAACTTTCAATTGCAAAGTTGTTAGTATTATTTGTATCATCAAAACATCATAGTTATCAATTTGAAGGTCATAATTGTAACTTTCATTGTCCATCTACCCTTCAGTTCCCCCGGAGAACCCGATGTATGCAGGTGGTATAGCCGTTCTGGTTGCCTTCGTCCTCTTCATGTACTGGGGATCTTTGCACGAAAAGGAGTAAGTAACGCATGGCGCATATTGTGGTGCGTCAAACTTGCGTCATGATAAAGATGTTCCTTGACGGAAGGTCGCCAAGAAACGTTTGATGTTTCAAACCACATACATCAATGTAGTCAGTCACAATGGCGTTGTTCAAAAGCGTGGAACTGTGCGTCAATTTCACAACGTTGGGATGCGTCAAATGGGACGACACAAATGTGACGCATATGATAATGACGCATCATTCCCGGTGGGATAGGGTTGATATGTGAGTAAAGAGTCAAGATGTTAGTTTAATAGTATGCAAATACCAGGCCGTAATTAAGACGTTTCGGCAAAAAAGAAAACAATTACATAAATGTGTTATATTTCACCTGCATAAAGAAAAACTACCGAAGTGCTTAAAGCACATTTGGCACCGGGATTATTTTTCCTCCTTGCTGCCCAATAGAATTTAATCAACTGATGAAGATCACCAAAAATTAGCTTCGAGAATTCATGGGCGATTGTAACTCAATCTTTGTAAAATTATTTCCTCTGTCTTCCTCACTAGTGACGAGAAAGACGAACTTGGGGGGAGACCACCAAAAGAGATCCCGCACTGGTTTCAGAAGAAAGAAAAGCCACCGAGGAAGATTAAGAAGAAGAAAAAGAAGCCAAAGAAAAACCGCTCCGGGATGTACTCCGTCAGTGACGCCATGGCCAAGAACCTACTCCTAGAGACGAATCAAGAACAGCCCAAGCCTGATGAGAGTTGTGCTGAATGTGAGCAGTGCCGCTGCCGTGATTTCGAGATCGAGAGCCAAAACCAAAGAGCTTTCCATTTACACGCAACACAATTTGTGAGTAATAAAAGCACGCAGACACACGCGAATAAGACTACTGAGTGCATGCCTGATTCCGAGAGAGATCGTGGCGATAGAACAGGCGAGAAAAACGCGCGGACGACGCACGCGCAGCCGCAACGGCAGCGCTCGTATTCATCGCCTGATCCTATGACGACCACACCAACAAATTGCAATGCGTGTACGTGTACGTACGCGCAGTTACTTCAAAATGGCGGACGGCGTGATTTATTATACCAGCACAATCTCGCGTTGTTGGACGGATACAAAGTAGGTGCTAGCGTAATGTTTTGTCAAGGAGACGTCAGAACTCCCGTGCTGCCTTCGAGAGTGCCAAGAGAAGGTAAGCGTTTACATTCCGAGAGACAGACCCAAACGAGTAGCCATGAGCTGGGGAGATCGTGTGTGAATGCATCAGGCGGGCTGCACCCTAGGGACGGGGTGCGGATCAACGGGAAAGTTCAACGTCAGCTCGATGACGCCTACGTGCGGCTAGAGGGTCGCCCTGACGTTACCATTGCCATAGTAGCAGAGACGATCATGTGACCTCGCCCGAACCACGTGACCTTGGCAATCACGTGACCTTTGCTGTTTGCGTCGAGGATTGTTCGTCTAGTAATGTCCTATCACTGTGTGTATCTACATTAGTAGGTTCATCGAAGAAGACAATGAAAATTTAAAATGCCTGGTCACGTGACTCTGCTGGGTAATCTGGGCCTTGTCTTATAAAGATGTGCGATTGGTCGCAACTTTACTTGCATTTTATATGAATCATAACTCTGTACATTAGACATAGACAATTAGACTTGCGGTCGATTCAAAGTAATTGATTCTGATCAATCGCAACTCCTTATAAAACGGGGCCCTAGTTAATAGTCATTCTTGTCAAGCCTGTCTGCAACATACATTATATACAATGAGCTCACATAGAAAATACGCCTAAAGTAGATGACATGTTGAGTATGATTTGCTCTGGCAGTCTTGATAGTTCACAAATAGTGTTGAGATTACATGTACACGTTCCTGCATGATGCCTTCAGTTTTCCCAGTGCCTAAGGTATTTTGGAGTGGAACACCTTTCAGGACATTACGAGTCATCGTCTAACATAGATCTCAGTTTCGTGATTACAGCTACTCAATTATCTGAAGTGAATGATAACTGCAGTTTGACTGACTCATTGACTCACTTTATTGGTAAATTCATACCAACATAATATTCAACACGGTTTCACATGTTGAGGGTTAAGATGAAGGACTTACAAACGCTAAACTTGTTTTATACACCAATGAACTTTAAACATTTGTTGTGGATGTGCTAGTCATGTCCGTCCACCTGAATATGTTTCAATAATCTTCATTATGTCACTTCGTGAATCAGGAAGTAATTTTACTTGTCACAATATCTAAAGGCTCTAGATAGTTACTATGAGAAGAAGTTACGCAAATATTGGCCGTTATCTCGTCCAAGACCTTGGAGCTATAAGTAGCATATAACTCGATGACAATGATGACAATGATGACAATTGTTCCGAATTGAAATGCAAAAAAAAAGTATGGTTGGTCTGACACATTTCATAAACGTCAAGGGGGAACAACACGACATGGAGCTATCATTTCACGATATTTGGCCGTTGTTTAACTCTTTGTGTGCCGTGTATGCATGCTGTTACCAATAATGTACACGTATCCCATTACGCAGCATTTCTCCAGATATCGGAAGGGTTAAGAGGTGCCCGTAGAGGATAAGTTGTCCAGTATGCACTCTTCTTGATTATTATGGTTGAGAGTAGTGATGAGTTTTGAGTCATAGCGTGAAGGTCGGCGAAATGACTTCCGTGGATTGATGAATTAACACTTCGTATACCAAACTCACAGTGGTCCATAGACGCAATACAGATGCAGAGCTCTTCCAGTACGCAACGGTTTAAGCAAACGCATGAAAGAGGCGATAGCCAATCAGCCGAGGGAGGTTATTAGACAAATGGACGCCGGGATGCGGGGTGTATCAAGAAATGAATCCTGCTCAGATAGAAGATGCTGCAAGAAGAATGTAAACGTACGGTTTCACGATGAGTGACAGTTTATTTAACGTTGACTTTGGAGAAGATAGATTTGAAATGATCGTGAGAGCATCCATCATGTTAATTAAACATTTATTTGACCGTTTATATAAAGATAACTGATATAACATTACCTTAAATAGGACGTTTATAACGAAAGCATCACCATTTTTCACAATGATAGATTGATTTTAAAAGAGATTGATTTGAAATTATCTTAACAACGTCCATGAAAGATTCCTTTTATTTTACCATTGCCGTAAAGAGGAAAAGTGAAGCACATGAAACATTTAGTATACACTCATTCTCAGAGTAAACAATCTTTTTTATACAGACTTTAATTAGAAACAGTGCTCGTTGAGAAAAGAAAAATGTGTTCTTTATAGACGGGTAATCTTTCTTTAAAGGTGCTTTCCATTAAGCAAGTTTCACCTTTTGTATATTTCCGTAATAGACAGACCTTTAAAACAAAGAGGGAAAAGTTCTGTTGTTAAATTATAGATTTGATTCATGCCACATATTGATATATCCATATCAATACTTAAAACAGTCATTATTATTGTATTGACGTATCTTGCCTATACATTAATTGACATTTAATATAAACACGTTAATATTATACAAGAATTTCCTGACTTCAGAATACTAGAGGCTTGTGCTTTGGAAGTGAATACGTGTTAGCGTATGATGTTTCATTTCTATAGGTTTAACATGTGGAAACGTAATGAAAAGGACAATTACGTGATCACGTCATTGCAAACATAACTTTCAAGGCCTTTTTTATAATTGCGAAAAGGCAAGCTTGTTTTGTAGTTCATTTATTATAAGCATCTTAACATCTTTCTTTGACGGGTTATGTTCAACCAATATAATCGGTGCAGAACATCTATGCAATCACATTGTTGTTGTTTTTCTTTAATAGGTTCAAATGCTCAATTATCAATCTTCCAGTCATAAGTAGTTCCAATGGAAACGAAATATTGATTGTTAGAATGAAATACTGTTATAAATGCTGTTGGCTGGCGATTTATCATCAAATAATACATCTGTACGTGTAGTTTATTACATCGCCCAGTTGTACCACTATAAGTGTATGACATGACTTTAAGTAATGTGCTATGCATTTGGGTGAAGATTCAAAACATGAAGAGATCATAATCACATATTAAAGTTATTTTCTCTGATTAACTTTTGAAGGAGAGAAATAGCTATTTAATATCATTCGATGAGCTGCAAAATACTTTTTACAGTTTCATGAAGAGATATTGTAACAAGGGTGTTTTTTGCATCGAATAAACATTCACATTGCGTTATTAATGTGTATCCATTTATTTGAATTTGAAAACATACCATGGACGTGTTAATAATCATTCAATTGCTATTCAACGGAAATAAGCAAAATTAGTTAATGGACAAAAATTAAAATCAAATATGGGACATATTCGCGATAAACACAGGCTATATGTTAGGTTTATGTCTAATAAGACATGTCTCTAGCATCACTTTTGCGCAATGGCTCATACTTACTATTGAGCTTTTGAACTTGACCAACAATATTATTAAAACCTCACAGGCATTTTGTAATCATCACGCTTATCAGTTCATTAAAAATCGGAGGATATGAGCTCCATGAAGTCTGTTCATGGCGAACCGGATAAAAGGGGTTTTACATCTCGACTATTATTTTTTTTTGTCGATCGTGTGGTAACAAATTGGAAGGGTCGGAGGAAATTTGAGATTTAGCCATCAGTAATATTATGACTGAACACATAACAACAATCATGTCAATTTTATAGCCGATTTATTGACCAGACATTAGGAAATTGTGTATGATATTATTGTGAGTATAGTACTAAGAATTTTAGATTTTTCTTTATTATTCTGTAATACTACTCAATTTCAATATTGTACTCGATTGAGATTCCTTTCTTGTAAACATGCGTGATCTTTACGGTGTACTTGTATCATGATGAGTAAGGGGCTATATGATTCTAATTTTATTCCCCGCTTTACCTTCAAATAATACATTTCCCCACAAAAAAATGTTAGGTATTGCATTAGTAGTGAAAAGGTTATAAAAAAATCCTTTGTTTTCATGCTTCAATTTAAAAGATCAGATTCCCTCACCCTTACAAAAATTGGCACAGTCTCCTATCAGACCTTAACCCCTGAATTACCAGAAATAGAAAACCCCATCGGCTGACTACACATCGCCATGTCAATGGTAATAAGAGAGTTAAAGCACACTGCCTATTTAGAGCAATGCATACATCATGTAGATTATCATGGTTAGGTTTATAATAAAAGGCGCTTCCAGTTAGTATGTAGAGTGGACTTCTAGAGCCACACCTGCTCAGGTTGTACAGCTATATTGCCCCATCTCTCTCACTCCCTAACCTTTGCCATGTAGCCGTAATGTCACCTTAGAAGTGAGACGGGTAATTCATTAATTCAGTTAAACTAATCAGGATTCTCAAACCTTTGGGGGTTGTGATACTACGAGGTTTAGGTTGAAGTGCAGCAGGGGTAATTTCTTACAAATTGAAAATCTAAAATGATCCGATACCCCCCCCCCCCACCCCCCCCCCCCCCCCCACCACCACCACCACCCCTCCTCCATGCCAACCGCCATCCCCTTTTCTCCAGAAAAGATGATATGTCCTCAGTCTACACCATGGAATAGGAGTATATACTCGGAAATGAAAACGGAGATAAAGTGGGAGCATACCAAAAGGCAATGCTCCTGCCCCCACGCACTCCCCTTTATTACGCTATAGTATCCCGTATTACCCCCCCCCCCCCCCCCACACACACACACACACACATATATATATATCCAGTGTACTTGTGAATACACCAAGTTTGAAGCAACTGTACAGTAGGCTAAATTCCGTATCAATAAACATGTAGCTGGCCTATCTAGCATGATCATGATGAGGCTTAGGCCAAATTTAAATGTCCTCAACTCAGTGTACTCGTTGCCCATGTGGAGCTTTTCCGGAACTTTTATCATTATGACCATCGTAATGATGACGTAGTAAACTTATGCGAAATCAACCTACCAATTTATGTGACATGACATCAGGGTCTAGTGGAGAAAATGTAAAGATTGCTTATCTATTTTTGATAAAAGTGCCTATGATATTCAATAAAATCGCAACAATGCTGATAGATGATGAAACGTGGATTGTTTGAATTGTGTAATCTGTTGTGTTTACCATTAGGGGCGATTCATGTGTGAATGTGTGGATGTTTCAACCAAAAATAAAAATCTTTTTTAGGTTTTGCATAATTTATTGTGTTGATATGTAAGTAACTTTACATTGACAAATGCAGATAAACGAGGAGATACTGACCCAACCCCTTCCTCTCACACTGTGTATTAGACATAATTTTATGTAATATAGATCATAGGAAAAGACGGTTAGAGGTGGAGAAAAAGGGGGGTATAAAAAGGGAGAGAAGAAAGATTGATGGAGAGTGGAAACACGAGAGTGAATGATTGGATAAGTAGAGAAAGAACGGGATTATGAGGAATGGAAATGCATCAAAGAAAGGGAAATTGAGAGAGGGGACGAGAGAGTGTGTGTGTGTGTGTGTGTGTGTGTGTGTGAGAGAGAGAGAGAGAGAGAGAGAGAGAGAGAGAGAGTGAGTGAGGGGGGAGACAAAGATAGGGGGAGGCAAATGTAAAAAGTTAGGGAGAAGATAAGTTTTAGAGAGAGTGAAAATATGAGTAGAATGATAAGATGATTACAGAAAGAGTGTTCAGTCAATCGGCAGCGCTCGCTCGTTCTATAGAAATCGTGAGCGTTTTATTTTTCGTCTCGCGAAATCTCACGCGCAGATTTTGCTGCACGTAGATTATGAAGGAATTTGACATGCTCGCGAGATCTTTTGCTGAGGTCTTCTGTAAGCATACTGATCAGGATTTTTTTAGACAGGGATTGAGATTATATGTTTCTTAATAAATATTTTTAGTTTTTATCGAAATCCGCAAAGGAGTTTTTATGTTATTTGCCTTCAAAAACAGGCCTCAATTTTTTTTTGAAATATGTAAGCTCTCAGACCTTGCTGGATGCTGACCCTTCTATGGATTGTACGGCAACGACAGTTACGGCTCTAAAAAGCCAATACTTCAGCGGAGATTCTGATTCCAATATTGTTTGGGCTCAAAAATAAAACATTTGAGCTATTCGTCTTCAAAGTGACGCGAGATTTTAGAAATCGTACGGACTTCGCAACCGATATATACGTAAGCTCCCAGACTTTGCTGGATCCTGACCCTTCTACAAATTGAACGGCAATACCAGTTACAGCTTTGGAAAGCCGGTACTCCAGCGGAGAATTTGATTCCAGTTTTGTTTGGGCTCAAAAATAAAACATTTGAGCTATTCGTCTTCAAAGTGACGCGAATTTTCAGAAATCATACGGACTTCGCAACCGATATTCGTCCGCAGGCAGCAGAAAACACACGATTTTATTTTCAGCTCGGTAGTCGTGACCTTCGCTTTACCTCTCGAACCGCGATAAAGTTCTCTTTTTCAAACTGCGATATCTCCATGAATATATCATATTTTTGTACACTTTCTTTTGTAACTGTATGTTGGAGGTCGACATTTACTAAGGGTGAAAAAACATTTCATTGAAACAGGCAGACAAATATTGCAAATTCGAGATAAATAATGGGGTTCTAATAAAAATTTAAAAAATGAAAATAAACTCTATATTTCAATGTCAATCGCTTTTGAGCCCCTAATATTTAGAGATCATCTGAAGCGGAATTTATTGTACTTTATGGAGATACCATTATTTTTCAACCTCCCCCCATAGAAGGGTCAGGATCCAGCAAAATATCAACCATGTTCAAATCCAGAATGAGCGAGATATGACGAAGTTGTGAGCGATCCTAACCAGTCAATCATAGTCCGCGGACTATGATTGGATCGCCTTGGATCGCCGGTAGAATTTCGTTATTATCGTGGACTATGATTGGCTGGTTAGGATCGTTCACAACTTCGTCATATCTCGCTCATTTTGGATTTGAACATGGTTGATGTTTTGCTGGATGCTGACCCTTCTATGGGGGGAGGTTGAAAAATAATGGTATCTCCATAAAGTACAATAAATTCCGCTTCAGATGATCTCTAAATGTTTAGGGCTCAAAAGCGATTGACATTGGAATATAGAGTTTATTTTAATTTTTTAAATTGGTATTAGAACCACATATTTATCTCGAATTTGCAATATTTGTCTGCCTGTTTCAATGAAGTGTTTTTTCACCCTTGGTAAATGTCAACCTCCAACATACAGTTACAAAAGAAAGCGCACGAAAATATGATATATTCATGAAGATATCGCAGTTTGAAAAGGAGACGTTTTCCGCGGTTCGAGAGGTCAAGTGAAGGTCACGACTACCTCGCTGAAAATAAAATGAGCGTATTTTCCGGTGCCTGCCGTTTGGCTGTGTTCAGTTCAGTTCATTTTATTTTAGCACGGTGACCCACTTCAGCCAAAGGTTTTTCAGGGGGGCCGTGCATGATAAAAACATAACACATCAAACATTGGAACATAAGACATTATTAAAGTAACAGCAAATTATACGAACAATACAAACAAATAAAAACAAAACATATATAAAAAATGTACATACTTAATCATTTAAAAGAAAGAAAGAAAAAAAGAAAGAAAAAAAAAACATCTTGAAGAGAAAGAAAGAAAAAAAAAATTTGCTCTTTTTGTTGTATCATCAATACATGTGGTTAAATAATGTAAGAACTATATGCTATGTGAAAGTGAGATACTTAAAGAGGCAAGAAATTTATTTATTGATTATTAAATTTGTTAAAATTCGGCAAGATTCTTATTTCATTGGGTAATTGATTCCACATTTTGGCTCCCCGATAGGCAAGACTGTGATTTTTTTTTTTATTATTTGTACGTGTGATTACGAAGAAGGGAGATAAATTAGATAAAGGGAAAATAAGATGAGGGGGAGGGACATGAATGTAATGTATAAACTGGTAAATCAAGAGCGCGAGAGACAGACAGACAGACAGACAGACAGTTTGGACCTAAGGAAGGGGGACAGCTGATAAAAAGGAGTGCACAAATGAATTTTGATGACAATTACTCGCAATGTACATTATTGATCAAAATAACTATTGAAGTTTTAAAATGCATGATTCTAAAACTGCAAAAAAAAAGTATTTGGCGCAGCTCTCAAAGAATATACTGTTCAAGGTTTTGTCGCGGATGGCGCCTTTGAATTATATTGGCAGATTCGCATTAAGTATACACCTCACACTCACGAAAGAATATTCAGTGCATACACAATCCTACTTAAATGTATTGTGCAAAAAAATATATTCCCTGAAAGACAATACATTATTTTAACGTGACCGGTAGTCACAAAATAAGAAAATGAAGTGTAGATTTGTAGGTGATTCATTATTTCCGCAGTTCCAATCGTTTCCTAACACTTTTACCTCCGTAGATGTAGCCAGTCACAGCGTCGTACGATTGATCGGATTGTGTCGCTTGCGGGCCTTAAAGGGATAGTTCGCCCTGAAGATTAGTTAGTTTCAATAAAAGCAGAAACATGAAGGAAATATTATAGTGAAGGTTTCTCGAAAATCCACCAAGGAATAAAAAAAGTTATGATCTTTGGAAATTTCAATTTTCGACACGTGCGCAATGACGCCACATGCGAGATGCTCACTTTTATGCTGTGTGCAGTATATATCATAAATTGTTCTTTTTTGTTTTTGACAGCGAAATGTTTTTTAACAGGTATGTGTGACAAAAAGGGTATTTCTAATGATGTATAAAAAAAACTCAAGTAAAGGATGCATATATTTTTGATAAAATGCACATTCAAGAAATTGTACTAAACATAATTGGAGAGTACCTCGCACATGATGTCATAAAATCAAAACTTTAAAAGATCATAAATTTCCTATCCTTTGATGGATTTTTATCAAACCTTCACTAATGTGTTTTTTTTTCAGGGTGCTCTATCCCTTTAAGACAGTAGTGTACTGTATACAGGTTATGTTTTCACTGTTCATGCTGAAAATGCGTTTCTATTATTATACTCGCGTCCGTCAAGCTCTGTTGAGGCCTTAGAGCAGATTGATAATACGACACCTGCATTTCGCGTTGCTGTTGTTCACACAAACAACATATTGGTTCATTTCTTGGATTAGCGTTCAGTCAGGATTTCACATAAAGTTGTTTTTGTTTTTTGAGAGCTAAACAAAAGCTTTTTATTTTCATTTGCATTGCTTTAACGTTCAGGAACCAACATATCTCTCGGATTTCTGATATGTATTCGACTATTCGTAATAAACTAGATTGTTATAATATTATTCTGGCATTGAGACTTTGAAATCACAGCAATAATTTCGCTCTTAACTAACATGTTTTCTTTACAATTATACTCTGAAATACAAATCACAAACTAATGATTAACTATAAATTGGCCATTAATGTATTTGTGCAAAAGTAACAAACGGAAATCCCTTATAGCACAACACACAAATGGTCAAAATATCAAAACAAGGGATCATTGTCCGTTCATCAACTAGCTTTTTTTCTCTCTCTCCCTCCCTCTCTCTCTCTCTCTCTCTCTCTCTCTCTCTCTCTCTCGCACTATGTGCTTTTATCTCTTCCTCCCTCTTAATCCCCCCATCTCCCCCTGCCCTACAAAGACACACCCCCCCCCCCCTCCCTCTCTCTCTCTCTCTCTCTCTCTCTCTCTCTTTCGCTCTCTCCCTCTCTCTAATTGTCTTTGTGTGCACGGCTCGTGCTCGCTCGGCGCGTGCAAACCCGAACAAAGAGTCTACAATATAGCCCGCATCATCAGCAATCAACATCACTTCCAGTGCAGACAGAGGCGCGCCTGCCGTACGCACGGGGTGGTACGCAACTCTATCACCCACGCTGTATCTCGGTAGCCCTTCCCACCTACCGCACGCAATTATACTCCGCACGTACTGTACACATGTGCAGCGCAATAGACTCTTACAGATGCGCGGTTCTCCACAGTTACATCTTCACTCGCAGTAGATGCTGATCTCACCAGTGGTTTGCCTACGTCCGGAAATACGTGAATACAGAAAGAATGAGGATGGCGGCGAAACGAGATGCTTTTCTCATCTTTATTGCTTCCTATGTTTTACTTGCATCTGTGGGTGATGGTGTGTATGGACAGACAACGCCTGGCACAGGTATGTGTGAAATTTACTGTTTTCATTTTTATGAAAAATATAATATTTAATTATAACCGCATCACATGTACATCCGCACAGGGTGGCACCATAGCCCTCACAGCACTACTCTCTCCCTGTCTCCCCCCCCCCCCTCTCTCTCCCTCTCTCTCTCTCTCTGTCTCTGTCTCTCTCTCTTTTCTTGCCCTCTCTGTCTCTCCCTGTCTCTCCCTGTCTCTCTCTTTCTCTTGCCCTCTCTCTCTGCATGCCCCTCTCTCTCCCTCTCTCTCCCTCTCTCTCTTTCTCCCTCTCTCTGTCTTGCTCGCTCTCATTTCCCCCCATGTCCAAGTGTAATCTCTCCCGCTCTCTATCATTCTCTATACTGCTCCTTTATTCTTTCACTTACTTATTCATCATTTTGCTATCAAATAGCCACCTATCCATTATCAAATCAAAACTGTAAGGCAAGTAATATGAAGTGTTGTTTTTGTCGCGTACTACTCTTCATAAAGCTTGGGGGAGGGGATATACCTGTTGATTGATTAACATTTCATACATGTACTGTGTACGGTGCATATGTATAACGATATTGCATATTAATCAACAATCTCCCAGCCAACATCACTTTTTTCTCAAACGGCTAAACACTAACTTGACCATGGTTGCCCACTAACCGGCCTTACTTTACACATGCCAAGCACCCACGCGAACTGCAATACATATCGTCAATTTCAATCATTTGAATTGATGATGCCAGGCCTTCCTCGTTGATATGCCAGAGGGACAATGCTTCAGTGATCACAGTCCATTCATCAAAAGCAGATGAACGATAAATTACGTTCTGCAATCATTTAAGTGATGATCAGTGCCATGCGCTTATAACGACGCCAATCAGTAAGGCGTGCCGAAGGGCGCGAAATATAGGTCTATGATTCACAATATTTTCATGCTTGGTATAATTAGCTGATTACCCTGTTTATCATGTTAATCCTGCAGGGCTTATGCTTGTTTATAGCCTCGTGTGAGTTGTACATCGTCTTCTTCTTGTATACTTCTTTTTCTTCTTTTTCTTCCCCTTCGCTTTTTCCTTTTCTTCTCCTCTTTTTTCTTTTTCTTCCAGTTCTTCTTCTTCTTCTTCTTCTTCTTCTGTTTCCTCTTCTTCTTCTTCTTCTTCTTCTTCTTCTTCTTCTTCTTCTTCTTCTTCTTCTTCTTCTTCTTCCTTTTTTTTTTCTTCTCTACCTTTTCCATCGTTAAGAGAGACTTGCTCTTTATTCTTCTTCTTCCACTTCTTCTTCTTTTTCTTCTTCTTCTTCTTCTTCTTCTTCTTCTTCTTCTTCTTCTTCTTCTTCTTCTTCTTTTTCTTCTTCTTCTTCTTTTTCTTCTTTTTCTTCTTCTTCTTCTTCTTCTTTTCTTCTTCTTCTTCTTCTTCTTCTTCTTCTTCTTCTTCTTCTTCTTCTTCTTCTTCTTCTTCTTCTTCTTCTTCTTTTACTTCTCCTTCTTCTTCTTCTTCTTCTTCCTCTTCTTCTTTTTCTTCTTCGTCTTCTTCTTCCTTTTCATTTTCTTCTCTACATTTTCCATCGGTAAGAGAGACTTGCAATATGATTATTTTTAGGCAAAGTGTTGAATAGAAGTGAAATAGTTGCCGACGTTTAACATTTTAATACTTAATCAATTATCTCCAATTTCAAAACATCTTCACTGTCCTCCTTCATCGCATCATCGCCATCACCATTATTTCATCACATCATCTCCGCCGTAGCCTTCATTATCATGAACAAACATCTGCACTACCGCCTGCAACACTTAAAGAAATCACTCACACACACAAACACATACACACACACACACACACACACTCTCTCTCTCTCTCTCTCTCTCTCTCTCTCTCTCTCATATCATTTACAATACAAGTATCCCCACCTTACTCTTACATCAGAATCTACTCCACCAATCACACCACTACCACACACACATACATGCAAACACAATATACACACCCATTATACACATTACACACACACATGCATACAAGACGCACATGCACACATGCACATATTTTCATCATTCTCAATGCAAGCATCCCCAAGCCATTATTCGTATCGCGTTATGATAGCAGCAGATTAAGTGCGATAGAAGACAGACCCCTTTTCAACGATGATCACTGAACACAATGAGTCCCCTTTATACTCAGAGAGCTGATTTCTTCTAGACAGGCAAGCGTATTGTCACGTCAAGCATTAGTTACGTCATAGATTATCCAAATGTCCGGATGTTGTTCTGTACCGATTTGTGCGCCAGATAAATTGCTGCTCTTTGGGATTTGCATGTATAAGTTGTGAATAAATTAGCATTTGACACCCAAAGGTACAGCTTCGTCATCCACACCGTCCTTCTTATCTGTTGATCTTCCCTGACTTGTATTTCTCCTTCTTCTCTCACCCTTTCCCGTCTTTTATAAATTTGGTCATATTTGTCATTACATTTCTTACATTCAGACCACCACTTTGTCCTCTTAGCATATAGTTCTCACCCCCCCGCCCCCTCTATGCCATCGATATATGTACTTCATTTGTCCCTCTGTGTCGTGTGTTTATCAGTGAGTAAACATTGTTAACGATTTTAAACGAACGACACGAGAGATGTACTGCATCATACAAATTATATAACTTTCAGCGGCCCTGGATATTATGCAACTGCGCAACGGTGTATGAGATGTTTATGGAAAGAGCCAAAGAAATTGTTATTGACGAAATGCAGCGCATTTTGAGTCTTTCTGAGCCGCACGTGCAGTTCTATACTGTGAGATTTGTGTGTTTTCCATCTTATTACGTTAGTGGTGCGTAGAGAGTTAAATGTGCTTGAAGAAAATTATTTTGTTTTTTAAATTCCTTTAAAAAGTAACGTGTGAGATAACGAAGCTTTTCAGAAGCTCATCAGCTATCACGCACATATGAACAAATCACAAGAAGAACCAACTACCGGTATGTATTGTGAAAGCTAGGGTTGACCTCTGTTGTTAGAACAGACGCAATGCCAGGACAAATTCCTTTTGTCTGCATAAAAGGGGGTCTCTGGACTTTATAAACGCTACTTCTAAGTACCTGAGACGATTTTTTGTTTTTGTTTGGGGTAAATATTTTCGTGATTTTAACATTTTGTCGCTAAAGAACAAAGATTGGCTCTTTGCTCCTTTGTGATGCGGTTTTGTATGAAAACAGATCATAATATTTTGCAATTCCGAAAAGAAATTTAAGCAACAAATCCTTTTTGAAATGCAATAAATTTACATTTTACAAACAAACGTACAAACAAAACACACACATGCAAAACACAACATGGAAGTTTATTTCTCTATCACACATATACAGGTGCATGCGTACAGAAACAAATAAGCTCACAAACACACACACACTTGCAAACACACTCTAACGAACATACACACATACAGACAAACCTTACCCCTATACAGACTTAAACATTATAACCCGTATTCTGAACAGAGGTTTAACGCAAAGACACATACACATGGAATTCAACTTGTTGATACAGACTTGGTTTAATAACGATGAAATATCAGATTCATTTTGGTTACGGTCTACGGATCTAACCATTAAAACGTTGTTATTCTCGTTTAATGTATAATGAGCTTATAAATCGATGCGTAGGAACAACACGTCTGCACGAACATTTGAAAACAAGACTGTTTTGTTTATTACTACTTTCCCGGTCATAAAAACACATGCACACACACACAGTACTGAACGTAATATTCAAGAGTATATACATGTTTCTCATAAACCGCGTTACAGTTTATAAAAATACTCGGGTCATTAAGAATATATATTTTCTTGTCAAATGTTGTATTTATGATGACGGGCACCAACCAAACCGAGCGAGTTCAGTACACACGTCTTGCTGTAACAGCTCTTCCCCAACACCCATTTCAACTGTCCAACTCGAATATACATTGGCAACATCATCACCACTCATTCATCGGTTCCCTATTCCTCTCAAAGCTAGAGAGAAGACGTGATTCCATCGCTTATGGCCACCGCAGACGACACGATTTTCCCACAATTCTGCTGTCGTATGGGCCAACGACAAAAATGTGACGTCACCTTCTTGCACACATTCAATGACCGGTTCCTTCCATTCAACCAGTCGCAGAGACGTACGACTGATCGGATCGTGTTGTTTGCGGTGGCTGTAGAGCGTGGCCTTCCATAGCCATGAACTGTATGCATTCACACGAAATCCTCCACACCTGTTTCATTTCCATCAATTCATGCGTTACGGCCTTTCACTTTACAAGAAACGCCGTGAATTTTGGCGCGCTTCTACGAAACCTAAACTATGGATACATGCCTTTCACATCACGGCTCGGTCGCCAGTGGGTTTTCCCTTTCTGATCGTTCACCACTAATAGGTCTATAGGGCTTACACCCTTCTTAACCTTTTCAAAGCCGGGTGAAATATATCTCTGTGCGGATTGTGTGTATCACCATGTGTAGGAACTTAACATCGCATATAAAGAGAGAAAGGGGAATATAATCTACTGGGAAGGGAAAAAAGCCTTCAAAAAGGTGATCGTGAAGACCATTGGCAAGAAGATCGCTCACGATCACATTTTGAAGGCTGTTTTGTCTTCCCAGTACAGTATATTTCATTTAAAGTTACAAACTGCACACATTTACACATAAAACACAAACACCGACACATACTACACTTTCATAAATGTATGTTTATTTATGGAAACACGTGCGTGTGAGATGAAAAGGGTTATAATTACAGTTTCTAAAGGATTGGATGAAATAATAAGGATGAGACAAATAATTGATATATCATCAAAACTTGTAAGCCTTTTCGCTTTCTATATCATAAAAAGTGTTTTGCTAATTCAATACTTTTTAAGGAGGATAGTCATAGTCATAAAGGTAATAAACTTATGTAAGTTCAAAATAGATATAACATCATGTCTTGTGTTTTAAAGTTGTGTTTTTGAATCACGAAACATTATATTAAATCACATGAGCCATTTCACAATACTTTGAATTGATGCTCTTAATAAAAACTATTAGGAAGAACTCTATAAATGTCATTTCTTATATAGAAACACATTTCAAATGTGCGTGAATTGCAAAAATTACCGCTAAAAATAAATTCCATTAATGAGCTCTCATTCTCAAAACTGACAATTTATTTAATATGATAATATAAGTACAATAGCAGGATTTTGGGGTTAATCCTTTCTCAGTATCACTAAAAATGATGTCGTTGAACTAATATCCCATTCACAACTACCTACATGATGTATGCATAAATATGTAAGAAGGTTGTGTACGGTTACACCTTACATTAGAACAAGGTAAGACATGCGATAGTGTGGGTGTTCAATATGTGTTTCTTTCTCTGCATGCCTCAAGTGTCTGAGGGAGAGGGTAAAAGTATAATATACTATATCCTGCTCTAAATTAGAAAGCGTGCTTCCTCGAGGCGATAAATAACGCATTGATACATTTGGGCCTTAATCAAAATGACACTGCTTCTTTCTCTCTCCTCTCCTTTCTCCTTCTGTCTGTGTTTTATTTTCGTTCTTTCCCCGTGCTATATGCATTGTCTATCTCAATTTTTTTCCCCACGCCCCCCCCCCGCCCCCCCCCCCCCACTCCATCTTCCATTGCCACTCTCTCTCTATCGTTCTAAATTTATTTTTCCCCTTTAAGTTCCTTTACTTTCTTCTCTTCTTTCTCCTCACTGTCGCCCCTTGTCGCCCCTTTCCTTCTCTGAGGCCCCCCCCCCTTCTCTCTCTCTCTCTCTCTCTGCCTCACTTGTCCATCCTCCTCTCCCGCTTTCTCTCTTCCCCGCTCTCTCATTCTCTCTTTCTCTCTCTCTCTCTCTCTCCTTCTCTCTCTCTCTCTCTCTTTATTCATCTCTATGTCTCCTTTATCTCTCTCACCCTCTCTCTCTTCATCTCTCTCTCAATTTCTCTCACTCTCTCCCTCTCTCACTCTCTCCCCTTTATCACTATCTGTATGTAACATACTCTCTCCTATTCGTGTGATAGTTCCTCTTTGGTCCCCATAACCCTGCTTTTAACGGACTATGTGCAGCTGGAAATGGCTATCTGTTGATGGATGATTGCCTCGCACGTGCCTGATCAATCAAAATTATACAATTACTGCGATCAGACTAGCTGCGAACAACATGCAGGTATTTTTACTTGACGTCATCACCTAAGACAGTATATCTCACATAATGTGATCAGCTAACTGTGCTTACTCTTCGCATGTTATTGCTGCATATCGAAATGATGATACACTTGTATCAAATGAAGAGCAGTATTTTGGCTGTATACAAATTAAATATTGATAAAAAAAAATACCCTACGCTTGAACGCAGTAGTCGTCCACATGGGTTATTTGATATTATCGAATAGTACTGCTCCTATATGATTTTTTTTAAATCATGTAGTCGCTTTAACTGCGTGGTATATCACAAATGGAAACAAGCGCTTCACTATACATGTTACAAAAACTCGTATCATCTGTAGTAACTGAATATACACCTTATATTATAGAATGAAAGGAGTAGATGGAAATATTTACATGTTTCAATTTACTCAAACCTATGATGCAATCAAGAGTTGTTGTTATTTGGATAGTAGGCCTACTGTACTTTGTTGTAAGTAGTGTGGTCCCTTAAGCGACACAGTAAATGAATATAATTAAAGCAAGCGATAGACAGGACACTATACAAATCACAAATACATACCTATAAATTCGTAGTAACTGTATATACACGGCACATGATGAAATTAAAAAGACGATACAGTCATCTTGCTATTAAGAATAACTCACCAGGTTATCGTGTCAAAAATATCAAATGACTTAAGAGATGATGGGGAATATAAATAGCAATCAAAATGTCTAAATGATTACAGTATCAATGATCTCCATAATAACGTTAACACCCACCGTGATACACACCATGCACATGATGCACACGATACATGTTTCTAATGGCTTTATATAGATTTATGAAGCATTATAAATGGTGACAAATCAACACATTATAATATCAAAATTGTTTTGGCCATCACGAAACTGCATTGTGGATTAGTTTATCATATTTTTTTCACATTGTTCAGCCGTTATAAAAACCTTGTTAATCGACTAAAAGGAAAAGTGAGTAATGGAAATTAGGGTTTTTTTTCATAGGAAAACATATTCATCAATATCGACGTGATACGAAATGATATTGATATCGCAGCATTGCTGTTTCCTACCGTGTGCCCGGTTTATAAACAGGCGATCTCAGCTGTTAACTAAATTTGCCACCAATTCCTTGGCGATATACGAGAAGGTGTGAATTATTGATTGATAACAATAACATCACCATCAATGCCTGGATTGGCATTTTTTTTTTCTCTCTCTCTCTCTCTCTCTCTCTCTCTCTCTCTCTCTCTCTTTCTCTCTATCTCATGTAGGCTCATTGTGTGTTTCGTTCGATTTATCCCTATATGGCTTCCCCCCCCCCTTCTCTCTCTCTCTCTCTCTCTCTCTCCCTCTCTCTATCTGTACATCTCTCTCTCACACACACACACACACACACTCTCTCTCTCTCTCTCTCTCTCTCTCCCTTTCTTCTGTCTGTCTCTCTCTCTTATACCCTTGTTCAGATCCAATGTGAAACTCTTAGTTTTTCACGTTCCCTTCCTCTTTCTCTTTTCATTCTCACCTCGTATTTCTTTCGCCGCAACTGACGGTATCTGTCAAAGGCAGCTTCCTATTTCTCCTTTGTTTCTCTCTCACCCTTCTCTATTTTTTCACTCTCCGTCGTGCTCTTCCTTTTCACGTAAGATGGCTTTTTATGTGCTAGAAATACAGTTTTTACTCGTAGCATAGTGCAAGCCCGAATTAGGCTAAATTATCAATATTGACATCATTAATATCGTAATATTTAGATGCCTTTATCATTCACTGCGAAAGGTATTTATTTAAAAATCGTCATAATCAACAATAAAAACGTATTGTATCAAAGTAATTTTATTGAAAAAACAGCATGACATTAAGAAAAAATTGTACTGTTTCGTGTTTTTTCTGTCTTTATGATACAAAATGCCTCAACATACGAGTTCATTGCATTACGTGTTTTTAAATGTTACAGTGCCCCATAAAGGGTTAAAACCGAAAATTATTCAAGGCACAAACTACAGCATCTATGTTTACACTGATATCGAAACTGTATTGGTGATCACAACTCATCGAGAGAGAAAACATGCTGTACAGTCAAGGATATCACACATATTGCAAGAAAATCCTTCGTTTCTAAATTTAGAAGACCAATAAAGTGCCAAACCGCCCTCCTAATAGATACATATACCATGCCTGTTTGCCTACGTGCTACACTTATTGATGTATATAGGTCGGGGAATCGCCGGAACAATTACTGAAACTGCGTTGGAAATGAGGGAATTTGACGAAATACATAACCTTGAAGTGTTGGGCGGTACAGGTTAGTTTCGGAATCGATGCTTATTGAATCTACACGGTCTCAACGGCATATGACGCGTATGTATTATCTCGTTAGAATATTGATATATATATCATTTATTTTGAAAGGACATATTTTTACTGGCAGTTTAGTAGAAGGAAACTTGTTTGTTGTTTGGTTTTTTTCCGTTATGAAAATGTAACAAGTTATTCGTGTAGGCGTTCCCGATGTCGCTAAGCACGTATTCCATGAAACCTTTGCAATATCGTGCTCTTTTATGATATAACGATATATTTAGTCATGTACACATTTTCTTTTTTATCATTGTCGAAAAAAAACTTTGTGGCACTGTGGGGCTATGCATCTGATACCCAAACCCTTTAATTTTGAGGCTTTCAGCTGCATAGCCCGCTGGCCATGAATGTGTGACGAATAATAATGAGTGACTCACTCACTAGAACAAAAAGCATCACACTCATGTTAAGATCGAGATCAGGGCCATATTGCACATAGGTTTTCAATTAGTGTAACTTACCATCAATGGTAACTACCATGGCAGCAAGTGCAATAATGAGAGCTCATTGGCTGTTGCTATGGTAGTCACCATTGATGGTAAGTTGCAATAATTGAAAACCTATATGCAACGTGTCCCAGAAATATAATGGGCTCGGACGCCGTGTTATACATTAATTTGAGGTTTTTGATAGTTCTTGGTGTCCAAAGTATCTGACCGAACGTATGATCTAATATAGACCAAAAATACCCAACACCTATCACTGCTTATACCGTGTTTCTTGTTTAAAAAAAAGAGCATCTCACGTGATCAATGAGACGCAGAAAGAGAATGATATTAATGAGGGAAGTCAAAAGAACAATAATAACAATAATTTGCCTCAGTAATTTGCGCGAGAGAAGGGTAATGTATCATGTCATGATAAATAACTAAACCAACCATAAAATTCCATTAATCTGCCATTAGCGTGATTAGGCTACACAATAGTATAACACAGTGTGATACGCCTGGTGGTCACAACGGTGGCCATTCACCTTTTAACTCATTCCACATTTTGATCATGACATCATTTGAATTATAATAATGATAATACAAAACATTTATTTGGCGCTTAATACGGGCGTTTCCAAGCGCACTGTATTCTGTCAATTATTTTAGGAATTAAAGTAATTCAAAATAATAAATAAATAAATAAATAAATGGGTAAATACTAAAAATCAACATTGATGTGCACCTCTATTGACCGACCCAAAACTGAAATATTCCAGGGAATTATTTATTGAAAGTTAAGTTTTTCAGCAGGGTCTTAAACTGATTCACAGAAGTGGCTCGATGTATATCATGTATATGGGCAGATAGATAATTCCAGAGAGAAGGGATAATTACAGAAAGAGCACGATCACCGTATTTTGTGGAAGTACGAAGTCCAGGAGTTAATTGCATTTTAGAAGATCAACGGAGAGGTCTTGAGGAAGTACTGGAACGTAAAGAAATGAGATCCGCGAGATGCTCGTGGGCTTGCCCGTTCAGAATTTTGTATGTAAGCAGAAGAACTTTAAAAGATATACGGTGATGTATTGGAAACCAATGGAGAGAACGCAGGATTGGGGTTATGGACTTCGATTTCCTAGAAAAAGGAGACGAGTTGTGCAGCAGAATTCTGTACCAGTTGGATAGGAAGTAAGTGTGAATGGTGGAGGTTAGAAAACACAGAGTTACAATAATCTACGTGGCAAGAAATGAATGCATGCGTTACTTTTGCAGTTGTGAGTCGGTCATGTAATTTCCTAATCTTCCCAATTTTGAACAGTCAAAAAAATGCAAACTTAACAAATGTGCTTAATATGCTGTTGCAGAGTGAGAATTATGTGTGTGTATGTTTTGTATATTTCTCAAATCCTGGCTTAATCTCTCTATTTATCGTCCACAAAAATCATTCCTCACTGCCATTTTTTTCTCCTCGTTTGTCCCTTTTACCCCTTCATTACAATAATTTCAATGATCCGTTTCCTCATTGGTCCCTTTAACCCCCCCCCCCCCCACTTCCCTAACCCCTCCCATCTACCTTCACACACGTACATGTATATTCACAATCCACAGTATTTTCCCTTTCCCTTATTTCTCATCTCATCCGCTAAGACCACGTGTACATTCGACCACATTGACGGTCGCAGTATCTTACAAAATTATCCGGTGATTCATACTAATACTTAGCTTTTCTTCTTTATTCTTCTCCCACACGGAATGTGTCATTATCAACAGTCTTTAAGCACCACACGGACGTTCTGATAATCCACGTAGACTTGTCGTTTGATGTATTTACCGAACATGATGATTGAAGATGCACTGACTAGCCGCATGCAACGACTGCCAAACCGCGCAATTCTACGTGAGATTATCATATTCATGGAGAGTTACCATGGCAACCCTCTTATCGAAATGTCAACATCAAGCCGGCATCATCGTTTGACGAGAGGGCGTGTGGTCTGGGAGCTTTAAAGTCTTAAAGGGAACATTCTTCTCAGAAGATTGCGAGTACCTCTCTCTCTCTCGCTTTCTTTCCCTCTCTCTCTCTCTCTCTTCCTACCTTTTTCTAGTTTTTTTTTTTATTTTCATTGTACATTGTGTCACACTCCCTCTCCACTTAAATATTATTTTTGTTTTCTTTCATGAATTTATCTAGCTTTCCAGTCAAACATGTATCAATATATATGTATGCGTTCACATTGTACACTCATGCCTGGCTGTCTACGTACCTTCATCATAATGTACAATGCCTCTTTGTCCATTTTTATTTTGCCGCTTTTTAGGCGTGTCTACGTCTGGAGAATCGTCGCCACCTTCAACAACATCTTTAATAACGAATACTCCAATGATAACAGGTAATTCCAAAAGTATCACTGCAGGTAGGTATGTATGTGTATGGGTGTATGTGTGTGTGTGTGCGTGAGAGAGAGAGAGAGAGAGAGAGAGAGAGAGAGAGAGAAGGAAGGAGAGAGATGAAGAGAAGGAGAAAGAGACAGAAAGAGAGAGAAAGAGAGAGAAAGAGAGACAGAGATGGAGAAAGAGTTCGTATGTGTATTTTGTTGGTACATCTTCTCTTCTACTTTTTTTTCTTTTTTGTGTGTGTTTGTCTTTGTAATTGAGGGTGTGTTATATGAAATGGTGTGTCGACATGATAGATAGGAGAAATATAGAACGAGAGGGGGAAGGCAGGACCAGAAAAGACAATGAGACAATGAATAAAGAAAGAGAGATGACGAGAAAGAAAATTAGCGATAAAGAGAAGGAAACAAGGGGAGGGGTAAGGACAGCGAAAGGGTGGAATTTAGATTAAAGGAGAGAGAGACAGTTGAATGATAATTCAGGCATGTCAATAACAGAGGTAAGACACAAGGAAAATACACTGGAAAATGAGATGAGAAGAGGGAGAGGAGGGAGAAAGATATAAAGCAAATCAAGAAAAAGGAGAGACCAAAAAAGGGTGAATGTTAAACAAGAGAGCAAACTAAAAATAGGAGATGACAAGAGGGCTGGGACGCAAGATCGGGAATAGAATGTGTTAGAGAATGCATCGAGAGATCAAAAAAAAAAAAATAGAGGAGTAATGAATCTAGCGAAAGAGGGGTAAGAGAGAGCGACATAGAGAGAAACAGAGAGAGATAGAAGGGGAAGGCGGATGGAAGGAAATTCGAAAGAAGACTAGAAGGGACAGTAGGAGATAGAAACAAGACAAGATTGCAAAAAGAATACAACTTGGAAAAACGCGCGTACGTGTACCCGAAACCGGGTCTTAAACCGGTAAGAGAAGGGCATGACTGGTGCATATGATTTACCGAGAGAAGAACGTTATGTTTGAGATTGTGTTACAGATGTCAAGGTTGAAATTGTGCGTTATTATGTCACCACCACCACCAGATAAGACCAGATAAGACCTTTAACTTGATGATTTATTCATTTCCTAACCTTTCTACAGGAACCACTCTAATGTCGACGACGGTACAGGGAGAAAGCAATGCTACAACAGCCACCTCGTCATCAACGGATTCACCTACAATTAATAGCACGGTTTTTGCATCGACCATGGACAACACGACATCGCACGTGACTTCAATGTCAACAACTATCATGATGACGCAAACGCAGACGATGACAAACACCACGGATGCGATGACCACGATGTTAGAAAACTCAACAACGACTTCAACAGCGAGCATGGACAACGCAACTTCGACCGTGACTCCGAACTCGGCATTACCCATAATAAATATGACGACAACGATGATGATGAACACCACTGATGCGATGACCACGATGAACGGCACAGATGATATTGTAACAGTGGTGATAACGGAGGTGATGACAGATACGAATGTCACGATGAACTGGACGGTGATGTCGACAACGAGTTACGGGAGTGACACAACAACATCGACTTCAGTGAATGTCACACTCATGGGTAGGCTTTCTCCCTTTTCTAAGGATATTGAGAGATACTTATCAAGGATGATAATTACGATGACGTCAGAGACGGTGAATCCCTTCCCAAGTCTGAAATAACAAGCTGTATTGATACCGTAGTATTAAGAAGAAACTATTCCTTTAGAGCTCCCCTTAACTATTTAATAAATGAAGTTTAATAGGATTTTATTGAAAGTGTCATTTCAAATACGAGCTTGGTCGGATCGTCTAAAAACGTATAGTTTATGAACCCCTACTAAAGTTTGTTGCTGTTATTTTGAGCATCTTAATCCAATAACATTTGTCCGCTTAACCCTTTATGTCCCATTCAAATTGCTTTCTCTATGGCAATCATGTGCATCACTGATGAAAGATACATACTCGGCACTTAAAAGGCAAGTTCACCCTGAAATCAAGTTTGTTTCGATAAAAGCAGCCACACGAAAAAAAAAACGAATTAGTGAAGGTTTGATGAAAATCCATCAAAAGATAAGAAAGTTGTAATATTTTACAGTTTTGATTTGGTGACGTCACGTGTAAGGTGCTCTCCTGTATGTTGTGTACACTTGTTTTCTCGAAAATGTACGTTTTATCAAAAAAAAGTATGGACCCTTTTAGTTGTGCCTTTGAGACAGAATTGGTAATACGTTTTTACACAAGTATCTGTATGAAAAAATAATTCCGTGGTCAAAAACAGAAAAAGAACAATTTATGTAATTATATTGTACACAACATAAGGGAGAGCACCTCGCACGTGACGTCACAAAATTGACATACCAAAAATTCATAGCTTTCATATCCTCTAACGGATTTTCGTCAAACCTTCACTTACATGTTTCTTTTACATGTTTCTGGTTTCATTGAAACCAACTTATCTTCGTGGTGGACTATCCCTTTATCGAGTCAATGCGGTATGCAGAGAGCGGTCTGGTCAATGTCGTGCCTTTATCATGGTTTGTATACACGATGAGGACAAATGAAAGTTATCCTTATTCAGCTACAACTACATGTTTTTTGTTTTGTTTTGTTTTTCATTTTTATTTCCAGAGTGGTATCTATGTGGGCTCCTTTTACAATAAGCATGCATTCAGTTTATAGCACAATCAGATTGAGTATTTGCCTTAAGCGTTTTATTTAGACTTTACAATGATGTAAACTCACTGATGAAATTATTAGCTGTATTAGAGGGTTGCATAACTTTCAAAGTAAACTTCAAATCCGATTCATATTTTCCTTGATGCAGATGTGTCCACCACGGAAACAACTGACAACAATTCTACAGATGACGACGAGCGACGAAGTAGATACCAAACAAGCCTACCAGGTTTGTATTTTTTGTTTAATTGCGCATGCACGGAGATTATATCGCATGCCTCGTTTAGACGATTTAATAAACTAAAGAATCCCCAGAACATGGAGAGCGCAGTCAGTTTTGTTACAATATATTATTACTATCATCAATTATCCCTATTTCATTCACATACTGGTAAAACCGTTTTTGCTCATGTGAAGTCTGCAACTTAAATTAAGTTAGTTTTCATACACATGCATATACATCGCTATGATAAATGGAGTTTATTTCTTTTCACTTAACTCGATCTGTATAATCTTCATCTCTTTTGGACTTATTTGTCACCGGTAATGCTGCCAAAATATGTCCTAGTGATGCTTTTCTGAGATGAATGTTCATGTTGCTTTTATACTCTCACTAATTTGAGGTAAGCAAAATGTAGAGGGTAAATTCCTCACAATTTCTTAATTTCCTTCGTAAAATGGTTCACCTGTGATGAAACATCTCGTTTATAGATTATGCACCACATCATTCAAATAAAATGCCAATTGTGCATATCTTGACGCAAACCGGCAACTATATCATAATCGGTCGATCTACGTATCGACAAACTAGCCACATTTAAAGTCATCTGCAATATGCAAATAATCCGTCCCTCTCACGTATGTCGATCCTACCAGTAAACTGTCGATTAGTTGTTTTATTTAAAAACAAAACTTGTAAATTTAAGAATTCTTTTCCAAATTTTTTAAAATAATTTTGTTAATCTTAGAGGGAAAAATAGGCTTCTTAAACTTAACAGTGAAAAGGGATGTATTTGCTTGTCTCATTGAAATTCTATTCTTTCTTCACCAGAAGTGTTTAAATTATGCTCAATATGAATCATAACAAGTTTGGGGGGATATTGATTGAGCACTTTTATGGAAAAAGCTGTGGAATTATATCTTTGTCAGTATGGTAAGATTGAACTAATAGGCGGGATATTCTTCAACGTATTCACTGATGTGATTAACCTCTGGATTTTCCTTCCTTCTCTAGTCGCACTATACATCTGTATCTCCGTCATTTTGGCTCTATGCATTGTTCTACTTCTTGGTGTTATTGCGCAGGCTTGCGCGTCGTAAGTGATCCACCCGCATTTAAACATACTTCGTCAGATGACTAGTGTAGAACAGTTTAGTCACTTCCGTCTTTCAGCGTAGCGAAACATTTTCATGAGCATTTAGTCATTTGATCATTTTATATGCTTCAATTAATTCCCGACGAAAGCGTAAGAAAAACAACACAACGTTCCGTACAGTTTTAAAAAGGGTGTAATATGGTTACACACTTCTTAGCATTTCAGTAAAAATGTCATTCAGACTTTTTAAAAAGCTCCAAAATTAAGAGAGAATTTAAACAATGTACACTGAATGAAGGAAATATATGTCATTCGGTGACAAAACATGATTATACAAGTGTATGCTGTACACTAAAATAAGGTTGTCACATGGGTAAATAGTAAACCTACTAAAATATGGGTAAATATGTAAACCCCTCATCGTAATGAGTTGGTGAAATTCAAAGGTTATCTCAAGGTTGAATGTGTTTCGCTTCTCTGAGTACGGATCTAGCTAAATTATGCTTAAAGTCGTAATTCATGACTCGCCTTACAATTGTTCGCTCGTCTTCGTTTTAAAGCACCATTGCATCTTCCAATGCAAGAATGTAGACCATGAGTTTTGATATGCGAGGTCTTCAAATTGTTTGCGTATCAAAGGTTTTTGTTTTTGCTGACGCCAAAAATGAAATCAGACCACGTTGTTGTGCACGGTATTTTGTACATCTGACGTCCAGCGAACGATATGCGGTTACCCATGAATATCGACTATGGGCTCCTGTATTGTGTTTTCATAGATGACTAATATGGTTAATAATCCATTTCGTTTCATCCATGTTTTCTTCGGTTTCTCTCTATCACGGATAGTTGCTCTCTTCGTCTGTGTTTCGGTGGCGTTGACTCTTTGTCTCTCCTTTCTTATCTACCTCGTGTATCACGTGGTCATGTCGTAAGTCCCGACCTTACTGTGTGTTTCTTCAATTACGAGTGATGTCTATATTAAACGCCTGAAAGGACATATCTATTATCTAGAATTAAAATCAATATCGTTAATTTGTGAAATGATCTTGTTTATGTGTAATATAAGTAGTATCTGTTGTCTCCAACGATTTTGTGTAACTTACTTCCAGAAATATATATCGTTCTTTCTGGAGATAAAAATTATATCTTAATTTCGTGAGACATCTCTCTATGTCTTATACCAGAGGCAGTCTTAAGTGTGGTTTCTCGAACCTCTACGAAAAAAAATACACTCCACAAACTTGTCCCATTAACTCTTAATGCGCCATTTAGGTATGGTTGCATTGGTAATACACACCATTCCCATAGGGCAGTATGGAGTCTGGCAGAGAAGAATTTAGTTCCCGCCAAATAAAACATGTACTTAATTAATGTCGTACTGCGGTTAACCAGAAACATGAGAGCGCTATGACGGTACCTGTGGTGTATACAGTGGTTGTCCTTTTTTCTTCATTTTGAAATGCCCCTTTCTTGCTACAAAGATTAATTGATATTCTCTGACATTTTCTTATTAATGATGAAATCAGTGAGTTGCCACAATTGCATTAAGTCGATAGAACCACAAATGAGCTTAATTAATCAAGTTACTTTTTGATAGTCCATTTCTTATCGTCTCTGTCCATCTGTGTCTGTCTCGTTTCATAAAGTTTGTGTAGATTAGGTGAGTGCTCGCCTTAACTGATTCGTACCGTATATTTAGCAAACGTGTACTTCGTATTCAGTATTTGCATTATGTCATAGTTAGAACGTGTCACAGTACAGTATCAAGAGTATATACGTAATAAACTGCACAATCTTTCACCGCGACTATCATAGTTGTCTTTCTAGTGTTGCCAGTTGCGATTCTTATAACATGTATAAGGCGCTCAACACATAGTGATTTCACATATCCCCATGCGCAGTCAACACAACCCACTCATTGATTTATCTCTCTCCTCTGCGTAACGCAGATAGTAACTACAAATAAAGCTCTTATAATTAGTTGTTGTGAATCAACTGTTGCTTGTGATTTATATGTAAATCAACTTAAATCAGATTTTATGTGCTTGATTATGATCTTCACTATACCCTCTCCCTCTCCCATCCTTTCTATCTCTTTCTAGGATGAGAAATCGACCGTCGTCTTACGATATTTCAGGCCGGGCGAACGGACATCAGAACCCAGCCTTCGACAGCGGGGAGATCGCCGACGACGACGAAGATAACCCCGTCAAGGGTATCATGCGCGAAGCACGAGTCGATGTCGAGACGGGGATGTACGCAGACAGTGAACGAACACCGCTATGATGTCTGGCATGACTGAACATCGCTAGTAGGATAAAGGACAATGCAATGCAAATGGAAAACATAAGTTATTTTATTGAAAGAGTATACGAAATCATCGCAAATCGGACAAAATGGCTGATAGTGGAATAACTCATGAAGTAATTGTGCACGAAATAATCATCAGAAAAGACGTTGTATTAAAACATGAATGAAAAACATTCTTGGAATAGTTTGCGTAGTGTAATTCATGGTCACTTATCAAAATAGGTTGAATTTCTAAGGTTTTTGCAATGTTATAGACACGTTGTACAAGGCATATTCAATTGTGAAGTGAGAACAACGTGTGTGATACGCAGGTAAAAAGCTTTATATATTCTCTTGCTCCTGATGTATTTCTTCGCGTACATCCTCGAATCATTAGTTATGCACAAAGTGAACGCAGTATGAGAGAAATTGTATGGACTAAACTACTTATGCAAGAAATTAAGTAGTTTATTGATGGAAAATGACATGAACTCGCGTATACCCATTCTCTCAGAAAATGATTTGATTAAAGAAGTGTAATACATTATTATCCTATAAACGACAGAAAAGTGGCCAGTGTAAATGGGCATGCCCAAATATGTGTTTAAATTGTGAAAGGTCCTTTAAAATAAGATAGATTGCAAGTTCATGCAATATTGATTTTTCAACTCACAAGGCTTTTTAAAACAACAAAAAAATATTATTGACCGATTCACGCAAATTCAAACCTAAACAAACTTATGCCGTGTATGCCGACGTACACAATCTTTGTTTTGTCTTTTCATGCCGGACACATACCATGGGCAGTAGGAAATTGTAACTATCGCATATGCAAATTCGTATCAATGTTTCAGTTATCGGTTATCTGAAGTGATATGTTTATTGACATATATGAATTAATTTCATTTGATTTGAATGGGCCTAGGGAAAAAACTCGAGCAATAACAAGCTTATAACTTGTGCTTACTAAACTTGGATTTTATGCGGGTAAGGATATGGAAGGCAATATTACGCTAATGAATAAATGTAATATATATCATACTTTATAAGACACCAGACATATCAAAACATAAATCAATGATTGTTTTCGTGAATTCCATTGGCTTTCTCAATGTAATATTTTCAAATAGGTGTGATTAATACTTCTTGTATGACTATTGCAATGTGAGCTCCATATAGCGATTGATCAGTGGACAAATCACGACATATAGGCAAAAGGTTGGGAGTTGTCCACATTTCAAGCACATGAACAGATGGACATGTAGATATAGACATAGATAGATGAATAGATGCATGTACATAGATAGTATAGATTGATACAGGACGGAAGTTAAAGAAAAGTGCATTGTAAAGAAAACTTGTGTTAAAATGACACCGTTCACACACAAAAAGCAATTCATTAAAGTACAGCTCAAGAGAAAATAAAGAAACAGCACAACCGATATTAAAAACGGAAGGACGAGAACAATATATTGAGGTTAAATTGTAAATGGAGATTATTTTTTTGCACGGATGTTGCTTAAATACATGTCTTAATTGGGATGTAACACTTTCTTTGATCGGTGTTGGAAGGCTATTCCAGAGTTGGTGACCACAATAAAAGATTGGAGACTGTGTTATTGCAGTGCGATGTAAAGGTAAATACGATTATTGTAAGGAATTCTAGTTGTGCAATTGTGTATTGGACGATTCTTGATAAAATAATCATAGAATGTATCGGGTAAATAGTCAGTGCACAATTTGAACATATAAATATGCAAAGACATGTAGCATGTTCTAACCACCATTTGACCACGAGGGTTTAGCATTGCAGGTCACCATGCAGGTTTCACTTTTTCGATTGTCAGACGTGGTATTACCCCCAATTGATCACGATGGTATTAAACGAGCATTATCTTGTGATGTGCTATAATTATGTGACTTCATTCACGCTTTATGCACACAAATCCCATACAGCTACAGTTATCCTGTAATTGAAAGGATTTTAATTGTTTTGGAATCGGTGGAGGGTTAAAGGAAGGTCAGGTTGGGTATTTTGACGGAATAATCATATCATTTTGTTTTGTAAATTCACTCATATTTAGCCTTATTCATGTCCAATCGACTGCCATCTTCTGGCCGATTGTTAGCTGCCTTCCGTCTTGCCAAAAGGAACAAACTTGATACGTTGTTTGGTATGTTTGATTTATTATTTGACATGTATGTAAATGTACATTCGGTATGCCAGTCAATAGTATTAATTATAATTAGTGCACGTAATAGTGAAACGATTTCTAAGTCATGACCAAGTACATGTAGCATAAGTTCGTATAGCCCCTGTTTTGTTATTATTGTTACCTACCTATATAATAACGGATGGGTTTGCCTTTAAAGGGAAAGTCCTCTCTAAAATCAAGTTGGTTTTAATAACAGAAGAAACATGAACAAAACATAATTATAAGTGAAGGTTTGACGATAGTCCGTCAAACGATGCATCTTTCATGTTTGTTCTTTCATTAAAACCAACATTATCTCAAGGTGGATTTTTGCCTTTAACCTGTTTCTGATAATCATGTACAATGTATATACACCATTATAACACACAACGAAGTGATAGGTAGAATTGCCTTACAATGTAACATGCAATTGAATGTGCAGCTTAGCCTAGCCTTAAGTCGTGCATATATTTTTGATCATGATTGCCCGATTGAAATGTTACAGTTAACAAGTAAACGTGTGCCCATTTAAATCCATTGCCTGAATACTTGGCATGTACATAAACTGTGACATTTCCGAAATGTTTCAGATAAGTTAGTTTAATAACTAACTTGCACAAGTTGATTTATTTACATTTGTAAATAACGTTTATATAGCAGGGATTCTATTTCTATTTCTATTTAGCCTATTTCTCTCCACTGCTGAAGGAAGGCCTCCTCATCATTTTTCCATCTTGATCTATCTTGTGCCGTTCGTTTCCATGTCACACTACCATATTCTCTAATATCGTCAATCCACCTCCTACTTTGTCTGCCTCTTCTTCTGGTGTTAGCTCTGGGGGTCCAGATGGTTAATTTATATGTCCATCTGTCATCTTTCCTCCTGGCCAGATGACCAGCCCACCTCCATTTCTTTGATTTAATTTCCTGTACTATGTCCCGTACTTTAGTTTTCTTTCTCAAATCCTGGTTTCTAACTTTGTCCCTCTTTGTAACACCAATCATAATTCTTTCCATAGCCCTTTCGGTTACTCTAAGTTTTCTCTCCAGTCTCTTAGTTGTGGTCCATGTTTCTGCTCCATAAGAGAGCACAGGTATGATACATTGGTTGAAAATCTGTTTCTTGAGAGAAAGAGGGAGCTTCTCATCACGAAAGATAAAGTTGAGCTTGCCAAATTTTGCCCAAGCCAACTGGATCCTTCTATTCACTTCCCCTGCTGTTTCGTTTTCTATGGAGATCTTTTTGCCCAAGTATATGTAGTTGTCTACCTTTTCTACGGTCCTCCCCCTAACTGTGATTTTGTGTTCTTTGAATCTACTGCTCATCATTACCTTTGTCTTTGTGATATTCATTTTCAGTCCAGCTTTTCTACTTTCTTCACTTAGTTCTCGGACCATTTTTTCCAGTTCCTGAGGTGTATGGCTAAGAAGTAAAATGTCATCTGCAAATCTGAGATGTGTCAGGTGTTCGCCATCCACGACTATTCCCAATGATAGCCAATCAAGGTTTCTGAAGACATCCTCCATAGCTGCAGTAAAGAGCTTTGGTGAGATGGGGTCACCTTGTCTTACCCCTTTCAGGATTTTAAAGGCATTTGTTGTAGTGCTTTCTAGATGTACACGGGCACTAGAGTCCTTATAGATGTTCTTAATTAGGCGAATGTACTTTCCGTCTGTGACCTGCTTTCCTAAGGCATTGAATAATGACTGATGGTCTAGGCTGTCAAATGCCTTCTCGTAATCAACGAAGCCAAGGCAGATGTCGAAACGGTATTCTTTTGCCTTCTCGATTATCTGGCTTAAGGTGTGGAGATGGTCTGATGTTCTATATCCTGCACGAAATCCAGCTTGTTCCTGTGGTTGATTTTCATCAAGCTGTTTCTCTACTCTAGCAAGAAGAATTCGTGTGAAGATTTTGTATATATGAGGCAACAGACTAATGGGCCTGTAATTTTTGATGTCCTTCATGTCCCCTTTCTTGAACAGTATGATAACTTTTGATTCATTCCACTGGGTAGGTACTTGTTCCATTTGCATGATCTTGTTGAACAGTTTTGTTAGGATTGATATGGTGTCCTCTCCCCCCAACTTTAAAATATCTGCAGTCATTTGGTCCTCCCCTGGAGCCTTTCCCCTTTTCATCTGATCTAAAGCACTCTTCACCTCTTCCTTAAGTATTGGTGGAACATCATTTGATTTCTCATTCCAGTCCTCATTTACTCTCCAATCGGGTTGGTCTGTGCTATAGAGTTCTCTATAGAAGTCCTCAATGGCTTGAGTAATCTGTTCTTTGTCATTAACTTCTGTCCCATCTTTTGTTTTCAGTGATGACAGAAGCTTTTTACCCCTCTCTAACTTTCTGTTGATGATTTTTGGTCCTTTGTGGTTTTCTAGCACTTCACGTACCATCTTGGTCCTGATCTTTCTCTTTCGCTTTTTTCTCATCTTGCGAATTGTTTTATTCAGCTCTGTATATTCAACTTGGTTACGTGTTGATGTCTGTCTGGAGGGCTTAAGGGCTTTCCTTTTCTCATTCAATCTATGTATCTCCTCTCTTTCCTTGTCTGTATTGTTGCCCTCCATTTTCTCCCCCTTAGCTAGCTTTTCCGCTTCATCCATAATTGTTCTTGTTATTTGCTCATAGAGAGTGTCTAATGGTTGGTTCTCCATTGAATCTGCCAACACTTCAAACCTATTGTGTAACTCAAGCTGGAACTGCTCCTGCTTACTGGAAAGTAGTGCTAAGTTAATATGTCTCCTCCTAGGCTTCCTTACCCTTCTCACTCTTTCCATTTTCTTGTTAATCCTTACTTTAGCTCTAACAAGTCGGTGGTCACTGCCTGTATCCACCTTTGGTACTGTTCCCACATCCATCAAGATTCTACGATGATCGCAAATTATGTAATCTATCAAGTTGTGAGTTGCTGCATTTGGGCTTTCCCATGTCCAGTAGTTTTTGGTAGGTTTTTTGAAGTATGTATTGCCAATTGTCAAGTTCCTGCTTGATACAAACTCCAGTAGTCTTTCTCCCCTTTCGTTCCTTTCTCCGATCCCGTATGGGCCTATACCACTCTCCTCGTCATCCTTTCTCATTCCAACCTTGGCATTGAAATCACCCATAAGTAACGTAAACGTTGTGGATTCTGTTGTCATTATGTTGTCAATTTTACTATAAAAATCTTCAACGACTTCATCTGTGTGACTGGTAGTTGGTGCATATGCTTGAATAATTTTCATTGTATGGCTACTATTGATATGTACTTTCACAAAAGCTATCCTGTCTGATACTTCTTTATATTCCATGATATTTTCCTCAACCTCTTTATTCACAAGAAATCCAACTCCATTGCAACTTTTGTTTGTTGCTGATGTTGTGAACAGTGTATGTCCACACTTTGATAGCTTGATGAGATTCGCTGGTCTCCTAGTTTCCGCTAATCCTATTATGTGCCATGATACATCATCTATTTCCTCCAGTAGAGCATCTAGGTCTTCCTCTGTTCTCAATGTCCTTACATTATATGTACAAATAAACAAATCTGTATGGCTCGTGATGATTCTTCTATCAGATTTGGGTCCTCCTTGCGGCTTTAAACCCAACTCGTCATACTTTGGCTTCACACCAGAAGTATCAGCAGTCGCCGAATTCCTAGCTCTATTCGTAGAGCTGGGCCCGTTCCGGCCATGGGCGTTACGACCTCTCTTTATTCTTAAATCCATATATGATGAGGGATGTGTGCCATACTCTACCACACTGGCAAGGTGGATTGGTAGAGGTCGGATGAGTTCCTTGGACTTCAGCCCGATCTAAAGGAACTCTTAAGTCAGATCTGGTTTTTAATTCTGACAGGGGGTCCGGCACCCCCTCCTCACCCTAGAGCTAATGCCCTAGCGTGGGATGCCCGGATATTTGGTAATAAAATGACTAAGTTGAAACTGCGTATTTGTATTTGGTGATTCGTTCTAATCAACTTAGCACAAGAGGGGCGGTAAGAAAGGAAAGAGAGAAGGACAGAGTAGGTGATGGTGGATGGGAAAAGAGAGAGAGGGGGAGAGAGAGTGAGAGAGAGGGGAGTGAGAGAGGGCAGAGAAAGAGGGCAGAGAGGGAAAGAGAGAAAGGGGAGAAAGAACATGGAGAAAGCACGAGAAAGGGAGAGAGAGGGTGAGGAGAGAGAGAAAGAGAGAGAGCTAGTCCCAAATAGAGGAAGAGAGAGAGAGAGAGAGAGAGAGAGAGAGAGAGAGAGAGAGAGAAAGGAAGATATAGATATAGAGAGAAGGGGTTGGGAGGTCGGGAGAGGGAGATATAGAAAGAGAGAGGTATAGACGGGTAAGTAGGGGGATATAAAGAGAGAAGAGAGGACGGGTATCACACATTGAAGGGGGTGAAATAAAATACAACCTTGTGTTTCGGAGTGCTTTACAAGAAATAGAGAGGGGGGTGCGTGACACCAGAGTGAATAGTAAAACGGAAGGAGAAAAAGAGAGGGTGGCTGGGTAAGAGTGGAGTAGCAGGTAGTGAAAAGGGGGGGGGGGGAGAAAGAGCAAGTGGGGTTGGTGGTAGAAGTGGGAGAAGTTGGAGAAAGGGGGTAAGTAATAAAAAGATACCCCCCCCCCCCCTCCCAACCCTCGCTTTCTCCACCCTCCCACAAGATGAGTTAGTTGTGTTGGTGAAATATAATGCAAAACAAACTCGTATCGTGGTCATGGTTGTATGTGAGAGTGACAGGTAAGAGATGGGGTCGGGATTGGGGATTGGGAAAAAGACAAAAGAGGTGTATAGAGTGCCGAGGTGGTGTCGTCATACGGGCATGTTGTCAAGACAATTTGCTCTAAACAAACTCGCCCCAGTGAGAGGTTTAGCGGCCCGATATTGTCTATCAGGCTAGTGGCGGGCATTCCCAATTACATTTCACATTGTGATCACCGATGCCTGCTCTACCCGCATTGTTTACAACCAGTTGTCTTGACAATAATGCTCAAATGACGTCACACTTCGGTACTCTCTGGATAGGAGAGCATCTTTACCCTCAATACGCTGCGCGGCCGTTACATGGCAAAAGACTGTATCTGCAAATTCTTACTTTTTCAGCTTTTTACATTTGGGAGGGTTTATTGGAGAGCTCTTTTCATTTATCTAGGTCTCGTAATTCCAGGTATTTTCAATTTCAAGATAGCAAGGGCTATCTACAGTACTTTTTACGAAAATGCCAACTCGTTACATGGTAAAACGATGTATCTTATAGATACGCTCAAAAAATGCCGCAGAAGAGCGCAATGATTTACGGTAAAAAGATGTATCTGTTAGTTACACTGTTCTGCCCTGAATCGAAATGCCGCAGAAGAGCGCAATGATTTACGGTAAAAAGATGTATCTGTTAGTTACACTGTTTTGCCCTGAATCCAAATGCCGCAGAAGAGCGCAATGATTTACGGTAAAAAGATGTATCTTTGATTACGCTGTTCTGCCCTGAATCGAGTGAGCGCACACAGCTACGTGATAAATGGCAAAACGATGTATCTGCAACATACATCATTTTACTGTGATTTGACAATGATCACCAAATGTATTTGCAGATACATCATTTTGCCGTGAATCGACCGTACAAAACCAATCGATGTATCCGCAGATACATCATTTTGCCATGAATCGATCATTGAAACCAATCGATGTATCTGCAGATACATCATTTAGCCAAATTATCGAACTGTCCAGATAAGTCCTCCGTTAACGGCAAAGCACCGTATCTGCAGATACATCATTTTGCCATGAATCGATCATAGAAACCAATCGATGTATCGGCAGATAAAAAAAATTATTTATATATTCAAAATTCATATACACAGCATCCCTCATGCCAGTTCCAAAATGGGTTTATGAGGAGTTAGAAAAGATAACTTTTGAGTTCCTGTGGGGTGGAAGAAATAAAATTAATAAAAATACGATGTATCTGGATTACCATTTGGGAGGTCTGAAAATGATGAATTTTGAACTGATAATAAAAGCACAGAGAGTTATGTGGGTCAAAAAACTTTTGGAAAATAACGAAATGAAATGGAAGTTATATTTTAATCACGCTACACAACATGTAGGCGGAAGTTTCATTTTTTCTTGTGACTATTTACTTGGCCTTTTGAATTTAACATTGCCAAAATTCTATACAGATCTTCTGGAAGTGTGGATAGAAACGAGGAATTTCCAGCAGAATTATGAACCTTATAAAGGAAATGAAATAATGTTTAATAATAAATTCATACGAGTTAACGGAAAGTGTATATTTGACAGAAAGCTTTTTGACAAAAAAGTATATAGATTGAACCACATAATGGATAGTGACGGAAAATTAAGATCCCTTGGATACTTTCAACGACGAGGATTAGAATCCAATGACGTTGAATTGATTGGGAAGATCTATGATACACTTCCGGTCAGCTGGAAGAGAAATATGAGAACAGATAGAGACACAATTCCTGATGATCCTGACATAGTTTTTTTATTAGGGAAAAACGTTGTAGCAATAAATAACATTGCATCAAAAAAAATTTACACAACATTTCTTAACCAGAAAGCAATAACACCTGGAGTATTCACAAGACTAAAGTGTAACTACCGTCTTTCAGATAAAGACATAGAAAATATTTTTAAAAGACCCAGGCAATGTACATTAAACAGCCGACTTAGAGAGTTCCAATTTAAATTAATACACGGAATCATTTATACAAATCAGCATTTGTATTTATTTGGGAAAGTTGATTCTAATCTGTGTAGCTACTGTAAAAGAGAAGAAGAGACTTATCGTCATTTATTTTTTCAATGCGGAAAAGCAAAATTAATATGGAGAGACTGCGAGAATATTTTTGACTTTGTTTCTTTCACCAATCTTACTTGGGAAGACATATTTTGGGGGATAAAATTAGCAGATCAAGGAAAAGAAAAATTGGTTAATCACTTAATAATCCTTGTGAAGTATTTAGTTTTCAGTGGTAGAGAAAAAAAATCAGAAATAGTTTTGAATAAGATTAAACGTAAATTCAAAGAAGATGAATTTGAAGAAAGAAAATTGGCATTAAATAGAAATAAATACCCCCTTCACTTAAGAAAATGGGAATGTTGGGAGGAGTTTAGGGAGAGCTAGATGTGCAAAAAAAAAAAAAAAAAAAAATAATAATAATAATAATAAAATAATGATAATAAAAAAATAAAATAAAGTGAAAATGAATAAATGAAATAAATAACATGTGTGTATAATAACGATAATGAATAAACTATTTGAGGTATGAGAGTATTTTTCATTAATATATATATGTATATATATATATTTTTTTGTTTCATTCTTACCATTCAGAGAAGGAAAGAAAACGTTCTTTCCGCCCCCACACGAGTAGAACGGGAAGGTTGTGACGACGAAGGGCATGGGAGGGGGAGGGGTTATGGGGAGGTGTAGGGTTCAGGGCCAGATGCTGTTGTTGTTGTTAGAGGATATGAAATATTTGAGGAATGAGGCCAAGGTGGGGAGGGGGGGGGTTATGGAAAATCCTTGTTAATGGCTTCAATTCGACTAGGTTGTATTAATGATTGGCTTTGTGTATTTGGAAAATTTGTTATGTTATGAATATTTTGACACTACAAAAAAATTGAGTACGTTGAGTTTTATTAGGTGTTATTGTAACACTAAAGGAAAAAAGAGAAAATGTAAAGTGTTAACTATATGAGTTTACAATGTATTCATATATTAATTCATATATTAATTTGTAAGGATATATTGTATTGCCGTATGTATTTTATTTTGTATATCACATGTATGAATTGAAGTTGTTGACAAATAAAAACTTCTTAATACAAAAATACATCGTTTTGCCGTTAACGGAGGACTAATCTGGACAGTTCGATTATTTGGCTAAATGATGTATCTACATAAAACAGTTATTTTTATGAAATAAACAAGTTAAATGACACAAAAATTGTTAAGGAAGATAGTGTACATGGTATTCTAATAAGTCTAAATAGTTTCAACAATTAGATTTTTCATCCCTTTTCTGTTGAAGAAATACAAAATCTGAAACTTCAAAGTGGTTTTTCTCCGAATGCGCATTTTGCAGATACAGTGTTTTGCCATGTAACGGCCGCGCTCATCTCTTTATATAACCCTTTGTGTTTCAGTTCCTCTATGGGATTTGCGCATATTAATGGTAGAGTAAGTTACAGATGGCATGAATGGCACGCTGAGGTTTAAAATCGCAGGGCACTTTTGAAACGTTGAAAGACGGCCAAACCATGTTTCATCTGAAAACATACCAGGATTGATATTTCAAGAATACTTTTTTTGTCATAGCGACCTCTCTTAACGAAATACGAACAGCTCATGCAGAGTTTTGACAAAATATTCACTGAATATGAATGGAACAGGGTGCAGCCCGGACCAAAGTCTATTTGATTATCCTACATCCATTTTCTAACTCTCATTCTCCCTCTCTTTCATCTCTCTCTCTTTCTCTCTCTCTCTCTCTCTCTCTCTCTCTCTCTATCTCTCTCTTTCTCTATCTCCCTTTCTCTGTTATGTCGGTTATGTATTTATAAATAACCTTCTTCCCTACTATGTATTTATATCAATTAATATGTATTTTTGTGTTTGTGTGAACGATTTTTATGTTAATATACTGATCTCATAATGCGTTCTACGCGACTGTGCAAGTTATACATCTGATACCGCTGAACAAATCTACATCCAAACAGACTTACACATACATACTCACTATCTGTGTTATAGGAAAGCTATGTATATATTATATGCATAGCTTTCTTCGTCTCTTTTTCATGTTTATCCCACCCCCCCCCCCCTTCTCTCTCACACACACACTCTCTCTCTCTCTCTCTCTCTCTCTTTCTCTCTCTTTCACACACATTCACTTATACAGTCGTTATGTATATAGATATATAGATATATATAATATATATTAAAATATATATATATATAATATAAATAATTATTCTACATCTGAATGAGTACATATTGAGTAGTACTCTGTCTCGCAACTAATTTATCAGTTTCAAATGAGTTTTCCTTCAATGATAATGATCCTGTTCGATGGCATTGCTACCTCGTTACCATAACATGAATGCTAGAATGTGTTACGGTGCCAAGTAAATAAATATCATGTTAGCAAAATGATATCATCCAGAAAAATTCCTCCGCATTGTGAGAAGCACACCCATTTCTATAACTGGGTTCGTCCCCATATTTTAGTGAATCACCTAAAGTAATAGGGGAAAAAAGAAAACAACAGAAATTCACAGTACAAAAGAGGGTTGGGCGAGCTCCCTTTGAGCCCAACCAGGGCTAACCCTGCTATGAATAGACACAGTGTTTGCGGATTGTATTCAAAGTATTCATCGAAGCAAAACCTTGGGACTTGGCTGTCCTTTTCTTCTCACACCCCAGCGCTATTTGCATATGAAAATCGTGCTTTTCAGACCGCACCGTGTGTGTGTGTTAGAGAGAGAGAGAGAGAGAGAGGAGGCAGGAAGTTTGAAATGGGAACGGTACTGTTCTATTGTATTGCAATCGCCGAGATCCACCCGTGCGGCCATCGAAGCCACACAGACCTATCATACCCAACACATGAGCAACCATACATCAATCATTGTTCGACGGACTGACGCGAATGCGAATCGTATCACTATCACTACCGCCAACACATTTCAACGCGGCGCAATATCCTCATTCGACGCCACAATTCATGTGATTTTATTCCTCTGTTAAACTCGCAAACATTCAGGTGTTAAACACCGTTCAGAGCAAGAGTGTAAAGAGATATGGTGCGTCTTTGATTTGGGATTTTATAAAGGAGACTTTCAGCACAGGTGCTAGTGGTTGTGTTTGGGGTTCTTACACCATGGCTCGTCGGTTGACTAGAGGGGCCGCAGCCCTGACCTGCCTGGCTGGCTTGTGGCGCCAAGGTACGTAAGAGAAAGCTGCCGAGTGGCGGATGTGGGTGGGTGTGAATATGTAACTGGATGATATATAGTGATACATGTGTGTGATATATGAAATATATTAGTATAACGTGTCTATGATACATAGTGTATCATACATTTCTGATGATATGTTTACATTATGCGTATTTATCTATAAAGGTAATGATAAAGCATTAGATATTTCTACTTATATTACTGTTTTCATAATCATTATTGTATTGTTTGAATGATTATAACATTTTGAACGTGAGCAGTAAGTCTGCTAGGAAAGACTTCCGCTTGGGAGGGCCACCTAAAATTTATACATTTCAATATTGTCCTAACCATAATCCTAAACCATACGTAAGTCGTTTTCAATGCGGTTGGCCGTCGTTAAAGGGAGTCTACCCGTCTTCAACACTCTTTTCTCCTGCTTCTATTCTGTCCAAGGCAAACTTTAATTCAGTCTTATGTTAGTGTAATGAGAATTCATTTATGCCCTTCCAGTGGCACACAAAATGCTGATCTATGGGATTTGTGTTCATGACCGGTGAAGAAAAATACACATACAATACATAATACAATTGATGTACCTCTTAATTTCTTCTTTTTTCTTCTTGTTCTTCTCTTTTTTTCTTCACCTTAGTAGTGGGTTGATTAGCACTGAAGAATACTACCACATGATGCTGCCGAAAGAAATGTTTTATGAATATACTTGTACCATGAAAAACATATTTGCTTGTTACTATACTTCGAATGTTTAATACAATTTTCACATTTTGGCAAATCACTAACTGAGATTGTGTCAGATAATTACTGAAGTACACGCCTTCGTGACCCTTGATAATTTCTTTAATAACGTTGCCATGTATTGGTTTGATGTAATAATTAGTGCATTTGAGTAAATGGTACTGGTCGTTATTAGCATCATTGCGCCCATTATTAGCCAATATCATGATTTAACTATGTAATTGAAAAAATGCCCATGATTTTATAATGGTGATTCTGTCGATTTTGAAGGATACGAATTTGGAATACACTTGACGTGGACATATATCCATGCATCACGTGTAAAGTAAATCGAATGGTTTTACTCCCCACGTGCTCAGTAACAAGTTTGAACGTGGCATGTTATTTCATCAACCTTTCTTTAAACGGCAGCGCTCTTTAGAATGCATCTTGCATAGGGTCCTTTCAGGCTGGATAAAGTGTGAATGGCAAACGGGAAGTGCGCCATGCACCGGGTTGAAGGATTAAAGGAGGATTAAAAGGATTAACTACTTGTAAACTTTTAGCGAACAGACTTTATGGCTTATCTGGGGAAAATTCAAGATGAAAAGAAATTTTAGACATAAGCGCCCAGTAGTATAAGGATACTATGCTGCATGCTGTAAATGACGTTAAAGGATTTAGTTGGCAATCCTTACTACTGGGTGTGTATGCCTAAAATGTCTTTCAAAATTATTTTTTTTTTTATTGATGTAGGAGATGCGCGCCGATCGGCACAATTGACACGCAAAACACGGAAACGGATAAAGCCAATTGTAAAACAAGCACACACCTAATTTTACAAAGTTTGTATTAGCGTTCAAACGGGACCTGTCAAACATGTCAAAAAGGATTTTGCGGCGTCCTGTAGAAAGATTTTAGTTCAAATATGCGAACAATGTCGATACATTAAATGTGTAAAATGCTCTCATTACAGTAATACATTGTATGTGCATTACAATGTGAAATGTGAACAGTGATCATAGCAATATTCCATTTTCCTAATGTATCTTCAACTTTCCCCTTTAATGTATGGCGACGAGTTATTGCATTCACCTGTATCTAGCGATTCGTTGTCAAACTAGAAATAAAATGGAAGCGTTTCGAATAACATAATGTGTTAATTCCTACAGCAATAATAGTGCTACATGTATGTGATTTGATGTATATTGTATATCGCTACGTAATCCGTGATGTTCCTATGCGTTTGGTGCTTATCAAGAATTTAGTCACGGAATTTTTCAAGTGGAAGATGAATGACCGACAACAAATCTCCACCAAACCTGCATGAAATAAATTAATGCACGTTCGTAACTTCATGAGGAAGGATCATCATTGATCAATATAGTACATAGAACAACGTAAGGCTTCGACGTAGATCTGACTACACAGTACATGTACAGCACCATTGTAAGGATACATAGTACTCTCAGCGTTTACTGTATCGTTGACGTGTAATTGAGATATAATGTAGTTTCACAATAGCCCTGCACAAGATGCATCGACAAATGTAGATATAAGGTACGATTATCTTAATGAAAGAATCGAGACATTGCATTGCCATGTGCACACGCCATGAACACTGCGTTGGTAATTACAAGTACACATCAGATTAGCAACAAAAAAATAAAATTCAAAACCCAAGAGATAAGCAAATATACCCCCATGAATCTTTTACAGTACTTCATGATTATGGTATTGATAATGATTATGATGATAAGAAGAAGAAGAAGAAGAGGAATCTTTCTTTTTCCTAGAAGACTTAACATACTACCACTTCACCACTTCATAATCACTATTAAAGAGAAGCCTCTTTCCTACACTGCCCGACTGTATTGAAGATGCTGATTAGACGGTCTTCTATCTTAGTTTATCCCACCTTTATGCGTTCATCCAAGCATTTAAGATCCTTTTACGGACATTAAAGAGCGTCTAAAAGTGCAATAAAAGGAGGGATAATTGCTTGAAATGTGATCGACGCCATTAGAGAGAGAGATAATCTGGATAGATCGTCTTCGGTATAAGTCAGGGGTGGTTTCGCTCACGTTCATGAGTTGGCAGTCCAAATACATACAAAATCTAGAGTTATGAAGGAATGGCAACTCCTCATCTTCATGTCACCTTTTATCTGTTCTTTCATCCATCCTCTCCTTCCCTCTGAATGATGCTCACATGAATGTAAGGGGTAGTAGTGATTCAAATACTGGACCCACAGGAGTGCCATTCTGCAAGTACCATGGGTTTTATTCCCGTTTTATTTCAGAAGACCGGGAAAGAATTATCAGTAAAATGATAGCTTTGTTGCAGTTAAACGAAATTCGGGCCCCGATGATGACTCTGGAACCGAGAACAGTCATGACTGTTCTACTACTATTACCTCCCTTAATCATCAGCACTACTATCCCTTATTTCTTAACCACACAAACACACATACACACATAACATACACACACATACACACATACATACGCACACACACACACACACACACACATATATATATATATATATATGCACCCAACAAAGGAAATTATAATTGGTATAGTGTCGAGAATTTGTCAATCTGACGGTCAATCGGATCGGGGTCGCCTTAGCCACTAACCCGTCTCTGTGGTCTAGTGGTTAAGGCACCGGCGTTCAAAGCTGGGGACCCGGGTTCGATTCCCGGCAGAGACATTTTTTCGGCATCACCAATTTTTCCAAAGGGTAGATAGGTCTGGAGAACCTTGATTTAAGCTACGCCTACCATTGTTCTCTTCATCCATTTCTTTCACAAAATATTTAAAATAAAAGAGTTGCCAAAGCTGTTGTATATGTATAATTTCTCACATTTATATACTTTCTCCCATACGTGTACTGCATCAAAGAAATAGCTTTGATCCAGCTGAGGCATGGCGGCTTGTCATTGTTCAAAACCTACCTACACCCAACAAAGGAAATTATAATTGGTATTGTGTCGAGAATTTGTCAATCTGACGGTCAATCGGATCGGGGTCGCCTTAGCCACTAACCCGTCTCTGTGGTCTAGTGGTTAAGGCACCGGCGTTCAAAGCTGGGGGCCCGGGTTCGATTCCCGGCAGAGACATTTTTTCGGCATTACCAATTTTTCCAAAGGGTAGATAGCTCTAGGGAGCCTTGATTTAAGCTACGCCTACCATTGTTCTCTTCATCCATTTCTTTCACAAAATATTTAAAATAAAAGATTTGCCAAAGCTGTTGTATATGTATAATTTCTCACATTCATATATATATATATATATATATATATATATATATATATATATATATATATGTGTGTGTGTGTGTATGTATATATGTATGTGTGTGCGTGTTTAATTTAAGAGGGTAATCTGTAACGAGGACCTTATAAATCACATTTTAAATTAAAGCGCCATTGTTTGGTTATGCCTACTTAAACAACTGTGAACAGTACACATAACAGGAAACCTTGCTGGTTCCTTTCCTGGCGAAGGGGTGCTTACAGTGTACCGTCTATAATCCTTTTGCTCCGATGGTCAGCACGAATAGAAATCGCCAGTGTATTACCTTGCTATGGGTTCTCACGCTCAGACTAGCTCTTTCTCTAAACACAAGCAAGCTGTTCTGAAGGTAAGAACGACTTTACCCACGACTGGTGATCCCAATTTATGCCTGTTTTAACATAATGGAGGGGTAATTTTCAACAATTCTAATTGAATTTGACAATTAGTAAATGATGTATTCAGATACTTGTAAACAACAAGATTTTTTATTGAGTAAGATCAGATTTCAACTAAAGATGATGGGAATCGAAATCATTGAGAATTACGTTTTAGCACAGTAAGGGATCGGCAGTCGTGCGTACAGTCGTTCGTAGCTTAAGAACAGCTTGGTGAAACCGGAATCTAGGTGTAAAGCATTACACCACCATATTATGTGTACATCCATGTGATGATTTAAAGGCATATTATCAGCGAAAAGATATGAATACGTCACCTGATACGACGAAGACATTTATACGCCTATTAACCAAGAAAGAGACGAAATGGCCTTGTCTAAGGCTCCTCCCAGCTAATCCACGCTGATTATACTCACTCTGTGTGACAGGCAATGTGAGAATTTGTGGATTTATGTTGAAATAATCCACAAGTTGCATCCTTAATAGTTAACGACATCTCCTGCCTCAGTTCAGTATTACAACCCCCCCCCCCACACACACACACACACACACATACACACACGTGCGCACGCCCACACCATGTACATTAAAACACACATTTCTCCCAGTCCACTTTGGAAAAGAAGAAACCACGTCTGTGGACACCAAATCCCTCTTTCTCTACCGAGAATCTGGCTTATGTCATAAACCAGTGAAGACGATTTTGTTTTTTTATTACATAATAAAGGTAATGGTGCGAGGATCCTTTATGAAGCACATGTTACGGCCACGTTTTATGATCACTTTCTCCTTTTGAAATGACAGTTATGTAACACCCAGAAAGGTCGATACATGCACATGTATGTGATCGCCCATGCATCAGTTTTCTTTCTTGTATTCCTTTCAAGCAAATATACATTGTATTTCTTCAACTCCCATGGTTCAACGAATTGGTAAATGGGTATTTACTTCGTCTCGATTGTGCAATCTTGAAATGTCTTCTCTATCGCCAACAGTTACTGTTACGGTATTCATTGTATCAGGTCCTTCTGGCCTCGTGAATGTACTCATTTGTACTGCATCGATTGTGTTTATGATGAGTCCCCGAATAAAGACCATTTCTTAGGCAGAGTATATGACTCACGCTATGTAAATCTAACTTCTGTATGAATATTTTATTAGAAGGGCTATTGTCAAAATAATTTTGAAGCAGTATAAACCCATCTCTGAGCCAGCGTTGAAATATGGGAGTACTGGCACTGTAATATATGTTTTGTCAAAGTGTATTATAATGCCTATAATTGACATACAGAATTCGACAATAATACATCATCAATAGACCATCCAGACACGAGGCCAATGAGATCAAAAGCAAGGGGGCATTTGATCAATCAAGTTAAGCTTTAATAACGGATATTAAGCTTCAATTTAACCTCCACTTACCATGCTTACGACTAAGCGACATAATGGGATTTAACATATTATGCATGCCCGAAGAGTTAAATCGTGACCTGTTATCCTATATAATGCAAAAGGAGCTTTGTTTTCGTTTGAAATTCCAATTTTCACAAGTATACTTATGCCGTCTGAGTTTTGTTGTTGTTGTTGTTGTTGTTGGGGAAGTTTGTTGGTGGGTAGGGCTCGAGGAAAAGGGTCCATATGGAAACACCTGCCTCTAAACATGAAATATCTCATATTTACAAATAGCGTGTTTATACTGATATATAATTTGTGTGTTTGTACTTGCATTAAAATCAAACCTTTTGTGTGGTAAAGCACTATTAGTAAATGTACATGACAATTAAAAAGATAATTGATGTTCGGTTAGTGTCCAATTGGATTATAACATCTATTTGGTGCATGTATTTATAATGAATACATTTAAAGTTTTAAAAAAAACTTTAAAAAAAAATATGCCATACAGACGCTACTGCTTGTATAAGTACATGGTATATGATTGCAAAAAGACGAGAATGTGATAATAATATTGGTACTAACTGTGTTAAACTTGTCATAACATTGATAGTAACAATGGTAATTACATTTATAACGGTAGTTTATGAGAATCCCTAGTATCTATAGACAGGCTACCTGCGTTAATATCAATTACTAGTATTTGTTTTGTTTTAGAGTACGGTCCACGTTTAAAATAAATAACTTATTTTTCTCATTTATATATATGTACAGCATGCATCATGATACTTTTATACTGGGTGTAGGCCAACAGTTATTTTATCATTTCATGTACTCCATCGTATGATATATATTTCATTATGCTCCCGTATTGGAGGTATTAGCTTAATACTTCTTAATACCTTCAGACTAGCCAAACAGGTACATATACATGTAGTTTACATGTATAAAATAAATGAAATCCGTACCCTGTATGACCCATAGTGCACAATTAAATTTAGATTACCCTTGAAAAAAATATAAGTCATTGGACGGTGTGAACCCTGATGACGTCATGACATTGAAAGTTGTAAATAAACGTAAATAACAATCAGGACTTATTTTTTTCCTTTTGCGGTCTTTCTGATTGAAATAATCGAGTTTTTTTTTAATCTTGCACTATATTCGGAGGTTTTGTAGTGTATGTTTGTCGAAGAGTGCAAGGAAACAAAAGCAACTATTTCGGATTTAGGTCAGTTGTATTTTTCGTTCGGACGAAAAGTTTATTCGATTGTCTACGTCATAATAGCCTGGCACCTCGTATAGATGCGTGCAGTTTAGGGGGTATATCTCTCTCTTTGCCTGTGTGTCTTTCTACCACTCCTGCTCTTTGCTCCCTCTCCGTTCTCCTATTTCCTTTTTTTTCCCTTTGCATCTTTGTATTGTTTGCCTATCTTCCGTTTTGCCCCCTTCTCTCTCTCTCTCTCTGTCTCTCCCTCTCGACGTTTTGTCACTCTTCGCCCTCCGTCTCTCTCCTTTTATCAAATAAAAGTAATTGCATTCCTGTAAAGCTATTGCAAAAAATGTAGACCCTAGCCCATACCTATTTTAGGTATACATTACCTAAAAGTACTTAAACATTCATGCGAGTACGTGACAAAGGAGGGAATATAAGTTGAATTAAAGAAATAAAGGAACATGGTCTCTGGGTTGCCATAGTAAATTACGCACCCAGTGAAAAACGCTTAGAAGTTTATCTATATGCCGTTTTCCATAGGTTTTTTTTTTTTTCTCGAGGTTACTGGTGTGTACTTTTCTCGGAAGTAGAATAATAGTAAGGGGAAAGATAACATATTGGACGGATATGACAAATTTTGTATGATTATGTTGATATGTTCTTATTTAGCCTCAGCATTGAGAACACTGTATTTCATAATGGCACTGTATATATATATATATATATATCATCATCCCAGTCACTGGATCAAAGGATCATACCAGGGCCCTCTTTCAGAAAGTTACGTTTCTTAACTTACGCACGACTTTACGCACGACTAGTGACTGGTTCCTTTGCTAAGTGAGATACCCTAATCATTGGGAATCTGATTTGGCCCAAGAACAGGTCACCAGTCGTGCGTAACTTGCGCGCATCTTACTGAAAACACCCGCAGATCTCAATTTCTGCTTACAGAGATACTACATGTACTATGTGAGTACAACAAAGATCACAATAAACAATTACTAAACGTGTTTGTATAGCGCATAACACATACTTAGATGTTGTTATGCACTCAACGTTTCATGCGCCACTTGTGAAATATTTCACAATTAATACACAAAAATTCCTCAGAGTATCTTTTTGCTCCACATAAAGGATTGATATCAATTAACAAAAATGATATTAACACTTGTGTCAGTAATCAGAACACGGAGAAAACAATGGATGGTAGTATTAACTCATACTGTTCTTTTCGCCAGGCATTTCTTCCCCCCCCCCCCCCCCCCCCCACCCACCACCACCACCATTACCTCACTCAATCCAAGGAGACCCATTTCCTCGGGTGGTAAAGTTCTATCGACATGACAGCAAACACCACGACCCGGTATTTCAATCGGCTACTGATCAATACAGAAACGCCTTGACCGATATGCGAACGTGACGGCAACAACATTTCTATTTGGTGGTCAAAATGGGACCTTATCGTGTTTTACAATCTGTACAATAACCTCGTCCTTACAAATGCTTTTAAAAGGAATGTCAACTTCAAAACGGCCTTACAAGTACAAAAGATTCGGTTGTATTATGGGTTATTGGCACTTTACATACAGGAATGTCTTTATTAACCATAAATACAATAATAGCAAAATATATTTTTATTGAGTGCTTCAAATCTTAGTTTGGAATAATTTATTTTTGATGTAGGTATTCCGAAAAGGAATGCATATCTTAATATGCTATGCCTCATTAGCTACACCTTAATATTAATCATTATGGTATTCATTTACTTCTGAAAGAAGTTTGACTTCTCATTATATCAATCACGTCAATCGCGAGGAGGAAGGTAGTATCAATAAAAGTAAAAATCCATTCATCATGTTAATAACTTTTACAATACTTATGATAGTCTTACGAGAGATTGGGTGACTGTGGAATTCTTAGAGTTAAAATAGAAGCAACGTAGATATAAACTAAATATTTATACTTGTTATTTGCGCGTCATCTTACCGAGAGGTTCACATCTTTAACCGATCGACCTTGTGTGTATTTGTGTGAATGTTTGAGGGAGATACAGAAAGTATTTACTTTCTACTCGACGGAATGGTGGGAAGGGAGCAATTATGCCATGCATATACACATTCCAATCCTATTCTACCCATATGTCTCCCCCCCCCCCCCCCTCTCTCTCTCTCTCTCTCCCTGTCATACACCTGCACACACCTATACACTGATATTGTATTTTGTTTAAATTCCCGACTGGTATTTAGGTTTCTGTGAAAAATCTCTGAATCTTTCTCCTCGTATAGTCTTCATGCGTTTGAAAGGGCCCAAATGCTAAATAGAGGGCCAAATCACATTATATGTAGAAACAATGTAAGATGCTTCAACATGTCACTCGCATCATGTGACTTACATATGCAAATACCCACCATAAGAGAAATACATTTTGTTAATTTAGAACCTGTGAATGAACTCTCGTCGTGTCTTTAAGTGCGTCTGTTGTCATGTTAAAAGCACAATATCATAAAAATCGACAAAAAGTGACGTTCCCATTGTCAATCTACCAATATTTGAATTTCTTGAATCCATAGAATATGCAATGTAAATGTTCCAAAAGCATTATTTGAGTTGAGAAGCCTGGTAGTGACAAGTACCCCCAAGGGGGGTTGGGAGACGAGGTAGGGCGCCATAATGTCCTCATTATGGGGAATGATATTATTAAACCCCGTATCTTAAAGATGAATGCATTTATATTCTTACTTTCGTGGCTATGCATTAAACATATGTGATAGAAGATTATCTTTTCATCTTTTCTGGAGTATACTTTTAATACAGAAATATTGGTGAGAGCTGTGGTATAGTATCCCTCTCTATACACTTTTTGAACATTGATGTGAGTCTAATATTAATTCAATGCTGTATCTGATTACAAGCTTGTCATGTTCGCTATTCGACGTATACCCAGAACCTACGAACATGACGAAAGAGAACAGCGCCTTGCTCACTGATGGGGCTATCCTGGTAAAATAAAACGGAATTAGAATGAATTGAAATATGAATGAAATAAGGGATATCCCACAAATACTCTTTCTGAACATTGTATGTATTGCACATATATGTAAAACAGATTGAACTGGTAAGGATTATTCTTGCTGCTTTACAGCACAGTGAAACAAGACACGGGATATACTGTTTGTTCAACTCGTTATGTGTGTTGCGCCATGTACAGCCCCGTTTCCCATGATGTGATATGAACAGTATTTAATAGCACAATTTCATAAAGAGGTTCCTCCATGAGAAACAGAAAGTGGCCTGATATTGTTCCCACTGCGTGCCCAAGCAGTCGTTGCAATGTGTGTATGCACCACATCTCCTTGGTGTGTTTATTCTTCACGGTCCATTCGTGTCTTCACGTACGGCACCTGATGTTTTTCACAGATGAAAGGAAGTGAAATGTGCGTTTTTGTATGTATGTATTTATGTGTGCGTGTCCATATAAACATGTGAGTGAAATCACACGTAATATGAATCAACAAAAGGAAATGTTTGAGAGGGGATATGTGTAAACAGGCAATTTATTTGGAAGTAAGTTGGAAGTTTCCAATCATTTGCTTAAATTGTTAATTGCAATTTTTATGATTGATATGATATGATACAGTAAGTTCAAACCTATTTTATTTTCTTCTATTCTGTATAGAATGACAAATTACAAAATGGACATGTATGAATAAAATCCCATTCAATCACAACCTTTTTTATAACATATGAAAAAGAGACAGAAAGAAATATGGTGTATTCATTTTGCTTCAATCGTTTATCTGAGGAAAAGATCAGTAGTCTATGTCTATATGTCTATGATTGCAATATAAAATATATATTACCACCTCGCTGCATAACCTTGATATGTTCTAGGTTACGTAGTCAGCTTCTGCCTGATTCACCCCCAGCATATATTTGGGAACTAAATCTTTCTTGCCTGCTTATCTCAGAATGAGGATAAAATGGTGATTATCATTATAATCGGCTATGTGTTTAGACTTAGTTGCGGTGATAATGTCAACTCACTGTATATGTGTGCACGCAGTGTGTTCATGCATTCAACCGCCTAGAACCTGGGCTATTCGCCGCCTGGAACGAAGACTAGCTCAACGCTGTCACCTTCCACGGCCATGTGAAGTTCAGCCGTGTTGACTTAGCGTTGACTCCGTGATTCCGTGCACGTATAGGATATGGCGCCTTCGGACACGTTCAATGCGAGCACGTGATTGCGTTGGCGTACACTATACACTTGTACATGTACATCCAGTGTACAATTCATACACCTATATATACATATATGATATGTCAAGATGGTGATTAAGCAGTAATAATGGGACATCACTGATTGAAACGTTTACTATGTACCGATTTGGTGCGATTTCGTTATGTTTGTACACATGGTTAAGTAAATGGCGTATTTATAGCATTGGCAGCAGTACTATATAAAACATTTAATATAATCCTACTCGACTTTATGAAGTCCGAAACTTTCGAGGGAGGAAATGAGCGTGCCTCATCTTAACCCAGTGCGTGCCAAAACATATACGTGGGCTTGTGTGATTCACTTGAGAAAAAAAGGCACCAACGACATAAACAGAGTTAAACAACCATCATGTTTGACTCATTAAGTGATGCGTGATTGATGACCATATCAGAATGCGTACCATACTTCTACATTCCCCAAAACCAAAATTGTAAATTACATGTCATACCAAGTCCTCTCCATCATTGCCCTTACGATTAACATCAATGGTTCAAATCATATTGAAGTTTGTTGAAACGAACAATCCTTATTTTGTTTGAAAAGAAATAGTTATAGGTGGCTTAAATGTACCATCACTCATTCCGAACATTATTGTGTGCATGACGTACAGATTGTGGATTTTCAAATCCAGGGCTCATTATAATCACTCAGGCGGATCGCTATTCCCAATGTTCTGACATGCTCGTCTGAATGTGCTATGGTTGAACTTTTAGACAAAGAAATGCTATGATTGTGAGGTAAAAATGTGAAGGGCGTAGTTGTTCCACATCAATCAATGCATTCATGCAGTACAGAAACCCAAACACATACGGCTAATGGTGCTTATACGCATACCCATGTTAGTAGCAGCAATGCCAACGATAATGCAGAAACGTATGCAGAAACACACGAGATCTGAAGTTTGTTGAGAATGAACTATACTCTATTGTCAGCACTTTAAGATATTATAACTGAATGCCAGTCATAGTGATTTACCAGTTTTGTTTTGACCAAAACATTTCGCCTTATTGGTATGGAAGGGGGTTATCTTCAACCCTCACATTATCATGTTTTGAAGATCCCATTGACTTACTACACACCTCCATGCCAACGGTAATGAGAGACTTAATGGGGGAGGGGGGGGGGTACGATCCCTCCCTCTTTCCCATTTTAAAGACAGCATAGAAATAAAACCGGTTCCCTCCACTTTACCCAAACACAAAGGTTACCCCTCCGCCCACGGTCTTAAATTTCCAGACGAAAGCCAAACATTCGGGAACAAAAATCCCCCGGCGATCCTACATGTACCTCACTGGAATGGAGGGCATTTTTGTTCGCAATAACAGGTAACCTCTTCACAATCCCCTCTTTGTTCAGCGTATTTGCAAGAGTTCTTCGTTCTGATGTAATATTTTTTCTCCTAAGGCCACTCCTCCCAGAGAATGTGATCCTACTGTGTCATGCGCCTAATTGAGTGGGAGAAAAACAACCCTATAATCATGAGTGACTCCTCATGCTCATTTTTTCATAAAACATGCAAAATATGCACCCATCGTTGCTATGGTTTTGCGCTAACATTTCTACATTATGTAGTATGTAGTTTCTTTATTCAGCATGTTGTACAGGAAATTTCTTTTGCATTCGTACGAAAATGATTACAAAACACACAAACATGGAATTATATAACATAAGCATGAACATACTTATCATACAACTACATGATATAAATATATCATACATACAATGCTATATTATTAACAATCAATCCATGTATCTTGGAAGGTTTCCTTTCACCTGTAAAAAAAAATCATCTTATAGAGAAGCATTTTATCTGGCACAGAAAAACTTAATAGATCCATCGTTGTCGTGTTTTTTTCGCTAACATTATCAACTAGAAAATAAAGGTGTTTTGGGCGGAATGTTTTCTTCAGCAAAAACGATATTATCTGACACAGAATGCATGGGTTTACAGACTCATTCGGAATGAGTTAACAAACTTATTGTTGTCATGGTTTTGCGCTAACTTCATTAACTACTATTTGTGGGGAGTTTGCTTACATCATCCTATACATCGTCCTATATTACAACATCCTATATTATCTGGCACTGGTAGGGTTGAGAGACGTGCAATCTACGGTCTGTTAGGGGTTGAATGTGAGTTCAGCATCGCTTATCTTCCATGACGCTGTTATTGTCTAAGAAATTATCGCGTTGAAATGCAGGTGATCAACACTGAAAAAACACTGCTTGTTTGTCATACCTGACAATCGTTACATGAATATTTCGGCGTATAAGTATTGTTCCTTCATTATGCTCTTTATCTTTGTAACATGTCTAGTCATAGCTACAGGGAAGTTCCTAACGAACTATTCTCGTACCTTCTGTCTCTTCAATCGTCTTCGTCTGAGCTAGGAATAATGCTGCGTGATTTTTATTGAATTTTAAACGATGCTGTGAGTAGGGTTACGGTATTGATTGTATGTAATTAGGGCTTTCCACCAATGTTAAACTCATAATGTATGTCCATGCTATTCATCAATATTGATTAAGCAATGTCTATCGGTTGTCGCGGCCTATATTCAATAGCTCTATAAACAAAGGCTGACATTGGGATATTACCACTTGACGAAAGCTTCATACCCTAGGAACGACAATGAAATCAGCCATTGATTAAGTTTTGCCCTGGGCAAGGAGAGACGCGAAGAATACTTATTCTCCTGTTGCCCCTTTTCTATCTCTGCAGCTAGTCGGTGTTCAAAACATCATACAATTTATTTTATTTATGCTTTTCCAAGCCTCCCCCTGTACACCCCACCCTCCTTTTGCAAACTCAGCCCCACTCTCTCTCTCTCTCTCTCTCTCTCTCTCTCTCTCTCTCTCTGTATCCGAGGATATGTGAAGTGCAGCTCCTCCTTTTGAAACACATGCACACATACTCATTTGTTCTGTCTCCCACCCACCCCCTTTCTCCTTTTCTCCCTCCTTCTATCTCTCTCTCTCTCTCTCTCTCTCTCTCTCTTTCTCACTCCCCCTCCCTCTCTCTCTCTCTCTCTCTCTTCCTCTCTCTCCTTCTCTCTCTCTCTCTCTCACTTTCTCTTTCTAGTTCTTTTTTCTCTCCGTCTTCTACTTAAGTTTCTTCTTTACCTCCCCTTATTTCATAAACAAATCATTATTAAACTGAACGCTATACATTTCATGCGATAGTTATAACGTTACATCTCACTCGCATTAAATGCAGTGTTAATCATATTGATAGGCGCTTTATTGATACTTTAAGTACAACAACAAGACAAAACATTGTAGGTGACATAAATGTAGCCGAGAAGTGTGAATATTGATCTGCGGGTTTTCAAGGAAGCCTTTCAGCGTGTTCGGTGTCGTCATGTAGGCCTACATGTAACATAATTGTAACGGCGTCTTCAATCATTCACTGACACCTTTGCCTCGTGGACCAACAAAATGTATTCCAAAGGAAGTTACGTCTACAGGGCAAGCTTAAGATTGCAATAAGAACGAAAGTGCGAATATACTGAATTTAATACCAAACAGGACAAAAAAGGGAAGGGAAGGAAGGGCCTTACCAACGGATGTCTATGCTTGAAGATTATGTTTGTGCACTTTGCATGTATATATTGGTTCGCATTCACAACAGTGGCTTTACTTACACCGCGTACTAAATTCAGACTAGATTTATGAGGCGTAGGCCTATTATAAATCATCAGATGCTGTCATAAAATCATTTACTTTCATGACAGAACCACTGTAGTGGGCGATTTAAATTATTTGTTGTTATTTCTCTTGTGGACAAATTCCAAGAACAGAATCAATGCTATTGGATCAATAATATTGGGCCATGTTGTTTTATTTGGCGTCCCATAAAGTACAGTTTGAGTTTAGTACACGTATTAAAGACAGAGGGGCCCATTTGTAAAAGGCATGAAACTCAGCATGGATCAGAAATATACCCTAAAGATTGAGTGTATGACATCTCACAGTCATAGCTTCACGAACTTTTTCAGGAGAAGTGAAAAACTAACCCCGTTTATGTTTGAAAAGGGACGACCATGGTTTACATTCTAATACCGTACTGCAACGTTTGATCAGGGATGTATAATGGAAGGATATGAAGCAACTTTGCTTAAGATATAATTTTGATGATGATCCCACATCTCCGGAAAAATCCGGAAAGTGAAGAAATTTGTTAATTGTGTAAGAATATTATCTTATATATATCCGTGTGTGCATCATTCAACAATTATTTAGAAGAAGACCGAGTACAGAATCTTTAGTGGTGTTGTCATTAACTTTCTTGAAAATTGCAAAAAAAAATGTGATAAGAAATACAGCTTTGAGAGACAAAACAGGAAATTAAAGATATTTCTTTCCAAGTTGACAGCAACTAAATATCGGTGCTGAGCATGGGATATCAAAGCATTGTAGTAATTGTGGAATGCTTTGGAAATTCATGAGCACGCTTCAGTATTCATACAGATGTTATTATGCTCGAGTTGTTTCTCCTTTCTAGCACATCCCTGGTTGGATCAAGGTGGATCTAGGCTTTACATGTACGTTCCGGACGACCCGTCCAAAACCTACTCGAAATCGAGCAATCAATATAATTCTGCTCAAAGTCATTTTACAGTTAGAATATTTTGAGGGTAGCTCTTATACATTATTGTCATTTTCCGGGTTTTTTTTTACAAACTTGTATGTGTTTGACCTGCAAAAGGGACACCCTGTCTGTCTTTAAGTCAAATACCGTTGTTAATACGGGCTATTGAATGAGTCATTGCACATTCAGACTGATTCGGGCACCGTTTTTCATAACATCGCGATGCGATCTTTTTCACAACAAAATGAGCGCTTGAATCGTGGCTCACACAATACACTGATATTCCTGCATTGTGCATAATGAACGACATTTGACGCTGATGTTTGCATACATTACTCCTAGTCGATATCAAAGGAAGAGATGGAAGGCGAAGGACAATCGTATGTGAGTGGTGAGGGAGAGAAAGGCAACTCTTATGACGGAAGTGTGCTTGATTGATTATGAATACTCTTTGTGAGCTCTGTTAGTAAGTGAGTAAGCAATGCAGTCTTTTGGGGGAGACCATGTGATATTATATATGACAAACAGGTGTCCGAGACAGAAAAATAATAAGTGTGTTCGGTTGGAAGACATTTCCTCTGTAATAAATCACTGCATTATACTCTCGTTCTGTGTTTGTTTCAATGGTGGATGGCTATGCGAGACTACGTCACAACTTTGCTATGACATCTCTTCTCCTTCCATACATTCATATCACAATGTTTCGCTTAAAGGGAATATACTGTACTGGGAATACAAAAAAGCTTTCCAAAGGTGATCGTGAGCAATCTTCTTGCCAATGGTCTTAAACGCATGTATTGTCCATTTTAGAAACTTGCTGAGAGTAATTTTCCCTCATGTGATCCACATTTTGAATAATTAGTGATGGAATCACATATCTTCAAATTGTTCGGATATGTGATTTAATCACTAATTACTCTAGATGTGGATCATATGAGGGCAAGTAACTCTCAGCAAGTTTCTAAAATGGATAATACATGAAGTTCCGACCATTGGCAAGAAGATTGCTCACGATCACCTTTTGAAAGCTTTTCTGTATTCCCAGTACGGTATATTCCCTTTAAAATTTCGACAATCAAAAGCTAAACAATGTACTGTTCAAGTGGTATTGATATAGAGATATAAATCATTTCTGTTTTCTTTCTTATTCCACTTCTTCTTACTCAATTCACCCAAGAGTGTAAATTACTGTTAAATTATGACGTTCTGATACTCTGAATATGTACTCTCGTTTGTTATTACATTATAAGTAACGCACATGAAGTCAACTAAACAATTTATTTCCCTTAACCATTTTTGTGCCGAACAAAATGCTGCTCTTTGGGATTATGTGTACATTGATGATTAAATAATTCACATGCGGCGCGTTTAGGGTTAAAGAGCACACGGCATCTTTTAACTGTTGCTGCTCCTCCCTCCTCGTCCTCCATTTTCACTTATGTTCCCCCTTCTGTTGTTCCCTCCCTCGTTTCCTCCTTTTCCCAAGCCTCGATCCGTCCTACTCCTCCGTTTCTCCCTTGTAAGCATAATTTACATTTTCCCCCCATCTATTCCATTTTCAGGCCATGCCCTATGCACTGCCCCTACCCCGGCCTCCGGCACCCACTACAACGGTACGGCGGGAGAGCGATACTCGCCAGGGACCATGCTCCATTACAGCTGCGACACCGGTTACAGCCCCAACTACAATCCAGCCACGAGTTCATGTCTTTCAGCGACAGACAAGTGGCAACCCCCTGATCTGAAATGCGAGTTAGGTAAAGTGTATTCCTTTACGATGTGGTTTAAAGATTATGTTTCGGTTTTTTTCAGCACGCTATTTTCTTGTTAGAGTCCTCGTTTTTCACGTACTTTGTGTCATTTTAGTCAATCTTTCCTCTTTTCTTTCTCATAATCTTCTAACTTGATGATTGGGGTGTTTTTCTTCTTCCTTTTTGTTTCATTTTTCTTTTCTTCTTACATTTTTCTTTTTTTTCTCTCCCTTTTTTTCTTCGTCTTATCCCTTTTCTTTATCTTCTTCTTCTTCTCCTCCTTCTTCTTCTTCTTCTTCTTCTTCTTCTTCTTCTTCTTCTTCTTCTTCTTCTTCTTCTCCTTCTTCTTCTTCTTCTTCTTGTTCTAATTGTTCCCGTTTTCTTTCATTTCTTCGCATCTAAAGAATTTAATATTCTCTGCATTTGAATTTAGTACTTCCATGTTTATATATGATTATCGTAACACTTGTGTGATTTACTGATATATGTCACCTCTCATTTGATCATTTTGCATGTTATATACTAAAATCAAATTGTAACTGGATGTATTTACACTGAATACATGGTATTATCATGGAGCTCCGTGGTAAAATTGCTTTAACTGAATATGTATATCATGTAATGATTATGTAATTTATCCACGGCTGCTAAAAGTCATACCAACACACATTTCTTTGATTTTAATTAGATTGAATGCGTTTCATCGAATCATGAGATCGCTTTGATATGAAAGTCTTGTTATATAGGAAAAATAATATGCCTCATAGTCACTGCTGTCTTCGTTTGACGAATATTATCCATTACCTGCAAGATATTCCAGCTAATTCATTATTTCGTTCTCATCATTCTAGTTATATAGTTAATCTCCTTTTTTCCGACACTATCTTGAAATGTTGCACGACGACAAATAGCTTAAGTAATAATTTTTCATATTTGATCTGATTCATTGATTATATGCTCTTCATTACTTGCAGATGTCACATCCCTCGTCATCGCCATCGTCGTCGCTCTCATCGGCATTATCGTCTTTGTCTTCGCCATCATGTGGCTGCTCAAACGAAGGTAGGAGCAACGTACTATTTCTTTCAAATACGTTAAAGGGCATATACTGTACTGGGAACGCAAAAAAGCCTTCACAATGTAATTGTTAGCAATCTTCTTGCCAATCATCTTAAATTTGTTTATTGTCTATTTTGGAAGCTTGCTGGAAGTTATTTGCCCTCAAATGATCTACTTTCGGAGTAATGAGTGATTAAATCACAAATCCCCAAAATGTTTGGCCCGAACATTTTGAGGATTTAATCATTAATCATTAATTACTCCATATGTGGATCATTTAAGGGGAAATAACTTTCAGCAAGCTTCTAAAATGGAAAATACATGAATTTAAGACCACTGGCAAGAAGATTGCTAACAATTACATTTTGAAGGCTTTTTGGCCTTCCCATTTATGCCCTTTAAGTTGTCAGTATGAAACAGAAGACACACTATACATGCAGGAAGATCCGTTTTACTATACATTCTTTATCTCGATAGATAGAGACAGATCCTGCTTATTCAAAACATTTTTTTTTCTTTTGATTTCTATTGTATCTTATTTATCAAATATATCATGTATACATCGCTGGTATATTCATCTGTAGTGTGTATGCTCTGACAGAACATGAATACGGTTTTATTTAAACAAATATAATATTTCGTGAAACACGCAGACAAAGGTTTCTTTTTCCTAAATCGTCTACACCGCCACAACTAAGATATACAATATATAATAATTTTATGTAACATAGGAATATGGCCGACAATTTCGAATGGGTTTGCAGGAGTTTCATTGTTAGATTGGCTATATTGCATAGCCAGTGGTGCACTTCTTTCTTTGACAATGCAATGGAAACCAAAACTGGACACGAGACACTCAGCATGCAGTTTGAAAAACTAGGAATACGGGGGTGGGGGAGGAGGAGTAGTCTCCCGCCTTTCAAAATGAGACACATACCATACGTGTATCGATTATAGGATGCCGAGGCGATTCACATTTCGAAGGAATGTCAAAAAAAACCTTGAGAACGACCAAAATGATCGCACGCATAAGTAAGCAGCATCTATATGCAGTTTCCATGTGGATGATCCGTGCAAACTCGTACCCTTATACATGTATATTATATACATATGCAAAGAGTTTTCCTGACTTCCCTTCCATGATCCATGATCCCCCACCCTTCTTCACCTACCAAAGAAAAGCAAAAAAAAAATACAGGGGAATTCAAGCATTTGAAAAGATTACACCGTTGTTATGATATATGAATTATCTGTATAACCGTGATAATACCCATGATTTTGATGAAATATTTATTATTGCATTGAGTTTGATCATCTCACGAATTTGCGGAAATATACTTTTTTTTAACAAAATCGGCATACCATGGGTTTACTGGAATGTGGCTAGTTCAAATTGATGGATTGAGTTAACGCACTTTTCGCACAATCGTCATATTTTTTTTCCTGATTGTAGAGGAATCAGATTCAGAAATGGGAAATATTTAGCAGATCCTTCTTTCCATTTTGAGGACAGGAGCAGTTACAGAATTGTACTTTGCTCTTTACTATTGTCCCGCCACCACTGTGAACACAATGATGACAATGTTCTTCGAAGAGATGTACTTATTTGTAAGGCATAAGTTAAAACCTTTATCTGCAGGAGGAGATCATGACGTCTATGTAAATCCCACCTGAAATGTGTTTAACATTCCTGCATTTACGTAGCATCGTCCATATAGATCCTCCCCCCCCCCTCATCTATCTCCCCCTCTCTATATTATCATATATCTTCTCTCTTTATGTCTCCATCTCTTCATATCTTTCTTTCTTTAAAGTATATCTTTATCTCTCTCTTTCCTAAAAGTATTGTTGTGTTCGGGGTTGGTGTTGCGGGATCAACTATGATAATAAAGTCAATAGTTCGCTTAATTCTGAGTTGAATTTGACGGAGGACTCGTGGACTCGAGGTACATTACGTTGTAGTATATCTAATACTCAAACAACTCTGATGAATAACTCTGTGGTGAATGAATCTCCTGAAACAACTCGGGAAATGACTTTGCTGAAATAACTGCTTCGATCTCTCTGAGCTGTCTAAATATACACTCTTTCTGTCTCAAGTATGAAGTAAACAACTATAGTGAAATTCATACAGAAGGTCAGTTTCTTGGATGCATGATGATCTCACAAAAACTGGACCTTACCTACGTACGCCATCCTAAATTCCAATAATTGTTATTCAGGGAATAGCCCCATAAACTCCGAGGGTTCTGGAAAGTGGTTAATAACGTGGAAACATTATTTGGGCGGGGGAGTGATAAAAGGACATAACAGTATTTTTCTCTCTCTCTCTCTCTCTCTCACACACACTCTCTCTCTCTCTCTCTCTCTCTCTCTCTCTCTCTCTCTCTCCCTCACCCTCTCTCTCCCTCTCTTCCCATCCACAATCAACTACTCTGTCCTTCTCTCTTTCCCTTCTCACCTCCCCTCGAGTGTTACGTAGATTTCAGTTGGTTGAGGAAAAGAATGAATCACCAAATGTCTAGCTTTGTACTGTTGTATCTATATAATTCTTTATGGGGATACATACGACAGTTACTACATTATCAGAATATTTGTTGCATTTTGTTGGATTCGTTCCATGGGAACACTACAAACCTACGTAAGCTAAGAAAGTATACCACTGTACGTATGGCGGAATCTCGCACATCCGAAAAGTAATACATGTACATTGTAGTATGGCAAGATTGACGCACAGTTATAACACATTGCTGAGTGGAGAAATTGAAAGGAAATTTCCAATTGCGGTTTGAAGGTGTGTACTCTGTGCACTTTATCAAAGAGATCTAACATCGTCAATCTATATGGATTTGGAGTTGTACCTGTTTATTCGTGACCAACACTATGTTGAATAAATTGGCACAACAACAGGTTCATTGGCAAGATTGGTTCCCCCTGGATCATTCCAACCATGAATAGGGCATTCAAGAGTTTTGGAATCTGTTTGCCCCAGGTCTGGTGGTATTTTTCAGAGTCGTATAGGATTTCTATTTGCAAAGGAGTTTTGTCGAAACACGAACTTCAGTGAACTAACTCGCTTGCAATGATTCAACTGTGCATGATGACGTCATTACATAGTTTCGTGAGTCGCCAATGGCAATATATCGTGTACGTGAAAACATGAACAGTGGTTGGTACAGAAAAAGGATAGGGAATCTAGGAAAAAGGAGGGGAATTCAAGGAAGAAGATCAGAGAGGGGAATGAGAAACAGAGGAAGGAGAAGAAGACAATCCTGTGAATAAAAAAAGCATAAAGGGAGGTAAGAAGGACAGAAGAACAGAAGAGGAAGGAAAAGGAGAGCAGAGAGTAATAAAAAGCAGAAAAGAAGGAGGGAGGGTAAGGGGATGGGGTGGAAAACTGAAAACGTATTTGTTTTCATCGGCTCCTCCAAATGCTGACTAAGCTAACATGATTAGGATAATGCCGTGTGTAGACGTTATGTCGCCCCCTACGTCGTAATTGACGAAAAAATTGTGAACGTCGACGAAAATTGTGAACGGCTAAGCTTAGTGCAGGGAATACAACAACGTATGCAAGGATGATGTATATAATGGGAACATAATACATGTATGTTTCGGATTAAACTGATTATAAAAACAAACTCCATTCGAATCACGATATGTTTCATCAATTTGTAATAAGCTTGATACAATGCAACCTTCAGCAGTACGTTACTCTCCTACTTTCTACAACTTAAATAATTATTTATGTACATACAATGAATATCACTTTGACAATTTGCCGGAGACGCCATATATTCATGACAATATGTATTGCTCATTTGCAATTTTGTTAAGAATCACTGACTCAATCTTCTTTGAAAGAAAGATAACAATTATGTGGGTTATTTATTTATATCTTTTTTTTTCCAGGAGGGAGAGAGACTCTCGTCGCATCAAGCGACAGGCGCGCAGCAACACATACCAGCAGTATGAGTTACGCAATTCGCAGAGACAGAACTTATACGCCGTCAACCACGGCATGACCGATATCGAGATGGACACGATGGGCACACCGATTGGTAGCAATGGGAACGTACCCAACGGCGTCAATGGACATGCAAACGGTAAGCGTAAACAACTAGTTAATATGTTCTTAGTTTTTTTGGTTTATTAGTCGAAACCGACCTGACATTTTTGTTTTGTTTTGTATCTGTTTCTTGTATTATTCATATTATTATCATTTTTATATGAATGTGACAACTCTATATTAATGTGGTTAATTGGGCAACCTCCCCCCCCCCCCCCCCTATCTCTTCCCATTTTCGGTTGTATTTTCTTTATAACATTATTGTATAAAGTGTAGGTAAGGGTTATATATCAAAACAAGCAAATATTGCTTTGAGTACATGTTGTATTGAGTGTTATCTTATCTGCATTTGTTTTGTTCTTTTGATTAGAAAGGTGTGGCAATCCTTCAAGCTATTATATTGTCATATCTTTAATCGCTTGTTATTTACCATAATATAAACTTATTTTTTATTCATTCATTCATTTATTCATTCATTCCTGCATAGTTCATAAATAATAAGCAATGTGATACAAACAATGACATATTATGTCATTGTTTGTATCACATTGTTTATTATTTATGAACTATGCAGGAATGAATGAATAAAATAAGTTTATTTCATTCTCATTTTTAACATATAGCTGCACGATTGTAATTCAATTTTAAATGGGGATTTCCTAAAATCGTACTTGATATAATATCATCATTGAACACAGGGATCATGCCATATCAACAGTACATCTATGAGCATGTTTTTTTTTTTTCTCTTTCATATGTATATAATCATGAACTGTGATCGTTATTACTTCAGAGCAGTACAATTTTGGAAAATTGTTAGATCGTACAAGTACGTAAAAGTTGAGCAAACAAGTTTGTAGCCGCACTTTTAGGCCTTATATACGCCTGAGACTTACCTTTCAAATATCCATGAAGCAGAGATAATAAGGTCTAAATTATTTTTTTAAGGAAATTATATCATGATTGATAAGGAGATCGAAATGTCTTAAGTATTTATCATAAAAAAAAACATTGCCACTGCCGCTTGCCATAACGCCATCTTTTATAAAAACATTTCACACGTTTTCTTTCCTCTTGCGGGAAGATGAATCTCCTTTACATCAATTCATAAATTGCTAGGCGAAGGATCTTTGGGATTTGCCGCAGCGGGAAAGCACTCGAGTCAAAGTTCAGTATGCAGGCGGTAATGGCAAAACGCGCTTCTATGTTATCGCAGTCCTTTCTCCGACTTTGTGATCACTATTTGTTATTCTTTCTAACTATACCCCCTTCAGGGCAGCTGTTTTGGGACCCGCCCAGCTCCCGGGGACAGGTCACAGCGGACTACGACACCGCCATACTGCAGCGAAGCCGCAAGTCTTCCGCAACTTCCCGCTCCAGTCGCACCGACAACGCATCCTTCAAGGGTAACGTTCAGATCGCACCCGATTACGGCGACGTCGAGTTCGGCGCTCCGACCACGAATCTCCACAACATCAAGGATATCGGATCAACCGTCGTGGCGATGGCGCAGCCGACCATGGGGGTTAACGCGTTGGAGATGTCGCTGCCAATGCCTGACGCGTCGAGTCCGACGATGACATCAGACGACAACATCAGCCCCCGCGATGGTGGGGAGGATTTCAACGGCCTCTACGCCTCTGTTGACAAGTCCATGAAGAAGAAGAAGCGGCACGACGACGAGAAGGAGACTAACACCAACAACTCCAACGTCGTCACCGTCGCGACGATCGAGAGCGACGGCGGCTATTCCGCCGTCGGCTCGCCGGTGTCGAGCAACTTCAGCGCGCACGAGGAAGCGCTGGCGGGGGATTCACCATATAGCGACCCAATGGAAGATTCCCCCTACACCGACATCAAATTCGGCGGGGGTGACGACGGTGACAGCGGCGTCGATCCGCTCGGCGAAGATGCCTACGCCGTCGTTAAGCGCGTTGAAGAACCCACCACAAATGCAGATGATGTAAGTGCGCTGTATGCTTCTGTTAAGAAGTAGACAATGAGTAACATATTGGCATACATCACTTAGCTCAAAGAACAAACAATAGACGAATAAGTAAACTACGTGGAATGTACACGGTCAGGAACGGTGAACTTAATTTACCCCTGGACGAACTGCGAACTAATAATGAAAAATTAATGAATTGTTATAATGATCGCCCAGTGGTAGTCGGTTTAGATGGATGATACCTATCAAGTGGTTTTCATGTGAAGGAGAACAACTAAGTATATTGTGGATTAAACTTATTACAGGCGGGTGTTTCACCAAGCTGTTCGTAAGTTACGAACGACTTAACGAGCGACTGGTGATCCCTTCTTGTGCTAAATCAGATTCTCAATGAACAAAGCGTGGTATCGCATTTAGCGCAAGAAGGGATAACCAGTCGCTCGTAAAGTCGTTCGTAACTTACGAACAGCTTGGTGAAACACCCCCAGGTATGACAAGGATATCCATATACGATGATAAGTCTCTTGTAGAATGTGAAAATGATATACTCCATGCATTTTTTGTAAGACCTTTGATTTTAAAAACTATTTATGACGAATCAATATCATTTTCATCTTCTTCTCCATCTTTATATAAGCCTTCTCCTCTTGCATGTTCTTCTTGGAATGTTTATCTCTAATTTTATCACTTTCATATACTTATACTACTTATATTATCGTGGTACTACTACATGTATTGTGATTGCAACTCTTACTTTATGTATATTAATATGTTAACATTTATTGTATGTAATGTCCGTATATGATCTCCCATCCACCACTTTTCTTCTTTTTTGCTCTCCTCCTTGTCTCTGACCTTGCAAATGATTTAGCAGCCAAAGTATCATTCTGTGATTCCCGTTCCCATTCAGTAATTTGAGCCTCCTTTAATCCGGACACTTTATCATCTAAGACTGTTATTATGCGTAATCTAACAGCCATCACGTCAGCAAGATCATGTCTGCTATCAAACAAATGTTTTTAGACGATATTACTGTCACATATCTTGTATAAAATACCGCCATTGTAAACATGCTATACTTTTTCATTCAATCAACCTTCCATAACATTTCAAACAGTGTATACGATACAGGGTAATTGTCAAATTCTTCCAATTCGATTAAATCACTCAGTCCCAATCTTTTTCGGCATGATGCTGAGTTATTCTTTTTTTTAATATATAATCTGCTTCCCTATTTTATCTTTGAAATCAAGCAAACATGAAGGGATTTGTGATGATAAATATATATTATCTATTTTCTTTTGAATCGATCTGCTTTCAAACATAATAATACATGAAGTGGACAATGTGTATATGTGTTAAATATATCATACGTTTTATTCGTGTTTATCCATACTACTCAAATCAATAACAATTTTGTCAATGGTGATTTTATAATATCAAGCATGTACATTTTTATATGTAGAAAACCATTTGTAAACTGTGGTCTTGTATTCGGGCGCAGGCGGTGCTTGTAATTCTGTGAAACGTTGACTAATATTGTACAAAACTTAAAAAAAAGTATTATGCTTGTACAGTTTTATAACTTACTATGCTAATGATGCATGTTTACATAAATCTATCAGTCGCTAATCAATTTTAATTCAAAACGTTCACGCTGTTTTTATGCAAGGGATTTATCATTGCATCTGTATATAGGGTATATATAATTATGTCTTTCATTTGAATTACCACTTAATAATACCTGTCTTTGCAGTATATACCTGAAATCTTTAATACTTTATATTTTGGCATAGCCGAAGTCTTTCGTGTATTCACAATTTGTTAGTGTCAATGATTACTCGATATGCATATCTGAAAAACGAAATATGTGGGTATGGCTCATTTGCCTTATGTCTTTCACTACAGCCTCAGACAAAATGGGATTTACAGGAATAATTTATAATGCTGATTTCCCCCTATATCGTCTTTCACTAAGCAAATGAGCTTCAGCAGAAAAGGAGATTGCATCCACCCGCATTATACAAATATTATTATTAGGGTTAACCAAGTTCGTGTTTAATGATATCGATTGTTGATGTCTGAGCGATGTGATGTGATGACTGAAATTACAAATGGATGAAGCTTTAACAACAATAATAAAGTACATATTTCATGATGATGAAGAAAGAATGGTAATAATACATAATGTACTGACCATGATTATCGGGAGTGAGATATCGATAAGTAATATTTATCTTATACGCATTATTTTGTTGGTGTCAGAATCAATCATGAACGCTTGTGTTCACAATTTGCGATTAAGACAACCAGTATTCATACCTTTGTTGGGAAATACATTTAAAAAAGGATCATTTTGCCGTTGCGAATGTAGTATTATATTTTTAGTAGAAATAATATGGGGAAGATGGTCATAAGTGAACATTCGTGCTCAAGACTTTTGTATTCAGCATTTATAGCTTATTTCTTTCGCTTTTTATGTATCATCTTTTTTTTGCTAAAACCCCATCTTGCAGGCAGGATGACTGAAACATTTGGTTGAGTTTGCAAAGATTTCAATGTGTTTCTTTTATAATTCGAGCTTAATTTTTCTGTATAGTTAAGTATATATTTATAATGTTCATGATACGCAACATAGGCGGTGAAATGAAAAAAAAGTATAAGTACTTCTTCCTTTATTCATATGTTATTACTTTTGAACGGGGTCACTTAAAGGGGGAATCAGACCCAGAATTTTGTAATTAGTCTTCCAACATACTTGAATATTCTTGTTTATCCTCTAACACCCCACCACCTTCTCTCTCTCTCTCTCTCTCTCTCTCTCTCTCTCTCTCTTTCTCTCTTTACACACTCATACAGCGACACACACACACACATATCATATACATGTACACACATCACGCACATACACACACTATACACTCTCTCCCTCAATTATCTTTCTCTTTCTCTCTCTATCTATCTCTCCCTCGCTTTACACACACATTTACAAACATGCACACACATACACACAAACATATATACACTCTCGATTTTATCTCTCTGCCTCTTCTCTTTTTCTCTTACTTGCAGCGGGACTGATATCCAATACACGTTATCATTGGCATGACGTTTGTGTGTGTCAAGAGAAACAATGTGATACCTAACATGTAATATCAATTTTATCTGTAATTCTGATTTAACACATTTGTAGGCCTACATGTACTTCAGCCACATGGAAATGTGTACAATTTGTCTCAAATAGCACATGCCCTTTTTCATGTTAAAACACGATTACCAGCCGTACAGTGACCACGTAAGAAATGCATTCGATATTAAAGTATTTTTACAGTTTTATGAGCGCCTTTATGAATATTTTTTATGCAAAAGCACTTGTATAATGTAGGTAGCTATCATTATGATTCATATGCAATTATTTCCGTTAGATGAGATTTTGTTTTCTGTCATAATTGTACTTATATAACCGTATAACACGCTTTCTTTTGCGTTTGTATTACAGAGAAATATTTCAAATCAAAACAATTTATTTGAAAAACAAATGGATGTAAATCCTAGAATAAAAATGACGTCATGCCAAAAACTCGGGTTTTCCCCGAATGCGGACCACCATTATGCAGGGTGTACCACATTGTTACATAAAATGGAACTAGTCCTTGACAAATAACCTCCAAAGCGCAGTCATTAAACCATTGTTACTACGTTTTTGTGTTCATTTCAGATTTGATAGGTTAATGAAGAGCAAAAATATGTTGTTTCGAAAGCTCCTTGTAAAAATATGCTAAAAAACATGCTAATGATTTTCGATTACGATTATAGCGCTGATATATATTTGAATAAAGCCGCTTTTTATCATATCTATACTTCAAGTGTCTGTAATGTATCTTTTGTTTCATGTGTGATCGTTGTAATGACTTGATAGAATAACAATTTTCTTCTCCCTCTTTTTGTCACTACACGTGTACTTGCTTTTACTCCCCTCTCTCTGTATGTATTAATAACTTAACCCCACGTCGGAGGCTCTATCCCTCTCCCGACCCCCCCCCCCCCCCCCCACTCCCCAAATACCATCTTAGGGATAGGGTGAGGCCTTTTTTAGGTTATGCAGGCTTACAACGCTGGGCTTGAAACCCTTTTTAAAAGAACAAGTCAACACGGAAGAAAGTTGATTTTAATAGAGAAAAATCAAATAAGCATTACACGGTAAATTTCATCGCGTAAGTGAAATATTAAAGTGTCATAACTTTCTTATTTTACTTCCGATTTTGATGAAATTTTCAGCGTTATTGTGATTTTTTTCTTATCATTCAAGTTATTTTTTTCCCCGGGGTTGACTTGCCCTTCAAGAGTCTCTCTCTCTCTCTCTCTCCCTTCCTCTGCCACACCCATCCTATTCACTAATTAATCCTCTTCCCCTGTTTGTTTAAGTTAAATTTGCCATTCCATTCTTGTACAATATCCATATTCACTCCTGTTGTAAACTCTGTCTCTCCAACTCTCCCCCTCCCCCTTCACCACACAAGTCATTAACTTGAGGCGTACTAATTTCCTTTGTTAGTGGAGAGCTCAGTGGCTGCACCGCTCGCTTTCATGTCGATCCGGGTTCTCCGAGATTAGTCTCATTCCAGCCCGTCGGACATGAGCTTTAGCCACAAGGCCTTGTCAAAAGGCACCCCCCTTTTTTTCCTTCTCTTTTTTTTCTTTCTCTCTCCCTCTCCCCCATTTCTCTTTCTCTCACTCTCTGAGTAGCAGATGATACGTAGGCCTACTGAATCAGTCACAAAATAGAGCATGCCATTAGTTTTTATCTTTTAATCAAGAAATCAAGCAGTTCGTATACATAGTATGTATTTCACATGTATATACAAAATTGCATGTTCATAAATGAGTGACATTGTACATCACATAAGTGCCCTATCCTTTTGTCACAAAAAATTACAAATCATGTCATCTTGAGATTACTATTTTTATGAATATTGAATGTGAGAAGTGAGACATATCAACGTAAACTGAATCCATGTGTGGATGTAAATGAAATGTTTGTGCGCAGAAAATACATGTTATCTTCAAAAGGAGAGTAATTCAAATCTGAGCGCACTCATAATATCCAGTAGAAAGGAGAGAAATCAATGACCTGAATGGGACCCTAGTCCTGGCACGCAATATGTTTAAGTACAGTGAAACCTGTCTACAGTGGCCACCCAAGGGAACCAAAAATTGTGGCCATTATAGACAGGTTGGCTGCTATAGACAGGTGGCCACTAAGACAGGTTTGACTGTATATCAAATACAAGGTAAAGGGCAATAGTGATAAAAACATGGGCCTCATTCACATTGACATGCTCTTCTGCCATAATCATGCGTCCCATTTTGGTTTGATTACTGTAAACAACATATTTTTTGCGAGTCTAATTTTTCGCGAATCAGGATTTCGTGACAATTTCAAGAGTGGTTTAATTCGCGATCATTGACTACGAGTACTTCATGTAGTACATGTAGTACACGAGAACTACATGTGCTCGAGCACGTTGTATTCATAATTTCGCATGTTGTTAAATATGCGAATAGTCCAGACTCGCCAAATTTTCACGAAAGTAAGAACCTCGCGAAATATATGGCGTAAACAGTATATGACACCAGGACGGAATAATCTCAACATGACAAAATCACTGAAATCTGGGGTATGGTGCTGAAGGGGGAACATTCCAGTCATGACGGCCCACAATTATTACCACTACTCCTGCTTCGTTTTAAAATCAGAGTACAATCTGACTTACACAATGATATGCTTTAAGCACATCATGGGTGTACAAACGTTTGTGCCATGCTCCATCACGCTAACACACAAAAGAAAACAGCAAACACAAGCAAACACATACTTCTCAGGAATAGTGCCCCACGGTCCCACCTGGGTAACAGGTGCCCTATTAAAGGGATAGTTCACCCTGAAATTATTTTTGGTTTAATAAAAACAAACACATGACAGAAACATATCCGTGAAGGTTTGATGAAAGTCCAACAAAGGATAAGAAACTTATGATCATTTAAAGTTTTGATTTTGTGATGACATGTGCAAGGTGCTCTCCCTTAATGTTTTGTACTATTTTTTTCAAAAAATGTGCATTCTCAAAAAAACTATGCATCCTTGAACCTGTGCATTTGATACATCATCAGCAATATGTTTTTACACACAAACCTGTATGAAAAAAAAAATCATTCCGTTGTCAAAAACAGATAAAGAGCAATTGATGTAATTACATGTATATTGTACACAACATATGGGAGATCACCTTGCTCGTGACGTCACATAATAGAAATTTCAAAATCTTTCTTTTCATTTCGCTGATTTTCATCAAACGTTCACTTATATGTTTTTTTTCACGTTTCTGCGTTTATTGAAACCAACTTCTCTTCAGGGTGAACTATCCTTTGAAAGATATTACTTGACATAGTTAACTCTTTTTTAACCCACTATTACTGCTGTACAGGATCTGTTTGGATTACTAGAGCAAAAATGTGGACAACATGTTAAATTACTTTGGGAAGAAGATGTGCTCTTTGTATTATTAACCCAAACTGCGGTTCACTCACAATTTTCCACAAAGAGCTTGCTTTCAATAATATACAAATCTAGACTGCTGTGAGATGCATGGTTAAAATTACTGGCATGAGGTGATCTCAAAACAATGCTTTAATCACAAGGCACAAACCGACTGATTAAAGCATCATTTTTCTATCACTCCATTGGGGTATTTTACCAAGCTGTTCTTTAGCTATGAACAACTTTACGCCCGACTTGTGACCTTTTCTTGCGCTATATCAGATTCTCAATAATTTTGATTCCCTTCAGCTTAAGTTGAAATCTGATCTTTATAAATTAAAATTCTGAACACAAAGTTAATGATTTGTCAAATTTGATTGGGATTGTTGGAAATTAGCTCCCACTTATGTTAAACTGGAACAAATTAGGATATCTCATTTAGCACAAGAAAAGGTCACCAGTCGTGTGTAAAGTCGTTCTTAGCTTATGCACAGCTTGGTGAAACAACCTCCAGGTCTATACTACAGTTTAACCATTTGCTGAATAACAGAGCAATTATATTTCTTTCATATCGCACATCAAATAATGATAAACAATCAAATTATTTCAAGCCCCCAATCATCACATCATTTTTCCACAAGAGAACTCATTTTCATCAAGTAACAGTGATCAGCTTTCAAATTTGATTGCACACCGCTAATTTGTACTGCACACACATTAAATGATCATCGAATTTGCATTGCAAAACAAAGATAATTGAAATGTCAAGTTAGACATCTCACTGCCAATGCTGTTTGCCACATTTTTTTCTTCAAGTTTTTTTATTTTGAACAACGCTCATGCAATTGATTCATTAACCACCTCAGAATTATCCATCCTGAAAAGTGTGGGAATGCAAGTTTCTGGAGATCAGTACTTCAGTCATTACTTCCGCTTACCACGTCTTTTTTGACTGGGTTGGTATACATCATTGGACCCTGATTACATATTCAAAGAGTTGGTAAATAGAGAGTCCATCATAGAACAAGGTGGTTCGCGAACCAAGAGTCTCGCCTGATTTCGCAATCAATATAGAGTGCTGAGGTGTTTTCCAAATATATAAAATGGTGCCTAGATGACCTTTGACCTCATCATCCTAATGAAGACATATGTGGTATTACCCAAGGATCATCTGTACCACGTTTGATCACAATTGATGCAGAAATAAAGAAATGAGAGCAAGTTAAACAAAAACTTTAACATTTTTGTAACGGACCAACAGACTAACACGAAAAGTGATTACTAGGTCTCTGCCAAACTTTGTTCAGGCGAGACAAAAACTATATGATCAATTGCAGTGACCATCAATGTCGACTGAAGGGAGTACAAAGGCGAGCTTGGAGAGTTATGAGTGGAAGCACAGAATGTAGAGATCGTATGTGGTGGCCCTTCATCAGTGCGGTACAAACCCAGCGTACAGCCTGTTGAGGGAAAATGAGAGCTCGGAGAGGTGTTGCCGCACATTCGTCTCTCTCTGGACCTGAAATGTTAAGAAGAAAAATAAAATATAAAGTGAATTATAGTGGCTTTCTGGTGTAATTTCAATTTACAAAGAAATTTTAGGCATACACCCAGTAGTAAGGATAGCGTGCTCTATCTTGTAAATGAATGAAAAACAAATCAGAAAAAAAAACAGACGGGATTTGAACCTGCAATCTTACCAGGCAGCAACTTAACCACCCAAGCTATTTCTAGTTCACGGATCAAGACATGACAACATGGAAACAAATACCGAAGAATCTCACTTAATCTGACTCATTAATATTCAAGAGTAGTCCGCCATAGGGACAATTCTGCTAGATTTTAGAGAAAGGGCTTTCTGGGGTGATTTCAATTTACACAGAAATTTTAGGCATAAAAATTTTGTTGCAAATTAAAGTGAATTAGTCACACAATGGATTATACAATGCTTACCATTGACAGGAGCAAAAAAAAAAAAAAAAAAAACACTCATTCTGTGCTATGGGTGCATATTTCCACCAATAGTGCACATATTAGGCATTAAGTATGATTTTATCAGGCACAAAGGGTTAATGATTTATTTGTATGAAACCATAAACAAGAGAAAAGAAGACTTAAAAGAACATGCAAGTTCAATAAGTCACCATAATAAAAACAATAAGGTGCTCACTCAAATTAAATCACAGTGCATATCTATCTAAGTTATTTTGTGGATAATCAAGGCAAAATTTCATCATAGTGACAGACAAATTTTTGCATGAGGACACTTTCCATAAACATCAATCAAAATATGAGCATAAGTGTGATAGTTACATAGCACAGGTATATTTTAACAGACAATCCCTAAACCAATGAAAGTAGTATTTGACACTTTTTTGATTTACTAGTACTTACATGATCAAACCATCTTGATAGATGCATGTACTTTTCTTTCTCATAGAAGGTGAGACTGTTCTGTAACAAATGAATGAAAAAAATGATAACACATGAGCATTGAAAATGTACACTACAGCTCAAAGGAATTGGCATAGGAAAAGGGAAAGGGAAGACAGGGAAGGAGCCGCAGTTTTAAACTGTGGTATATTTTGTCCAGTTCAGCATGAAACATGATGCTTTAGCCTGAAAAGCATCACGTACCATGCTGAACTGGACAAAGTATACCAAAAACCAAAACCAAACCTGGGCTTAGTAAAACTAACCGTGAGCAACAGATTAAAAAGATTAGTTTAGAAATGCTTTTGCAGCCTGGAAGCCAGGCTAAGAATCACTCCTTACTATTTTTGAGTGAAGACCATGGTAGAGCAGCAGATCAGCCAGAGTGAACCGATGACCAACGAAGAATGTTCTTGTGGACAGATATGAATTCAGCTCCTAAATGAACACACATGATCGGAAAAGGGCAAAAAAAATCATGTAATCATGTATGGGAGAATGGATAAAAGTCATATTCATACTTGGATATTGACACAATCAGTGTATGAAATAAAAACGGTGAATGGGTATAAGAAAGGCATGGAAAGAGAAAACATTATGGTAATGACAACAGTGGAGAAAAGGTAAGAGAAAGTGAAGGCTCAAAAATGAGCGGAGCACAAGAAAATGGATAGAATGGAAGGAAAATACAAATTAATAAATAAATTAATTAATTTATAAAGTAATTCTGCATCAAAATGATGTCATAAGAATTTGAAGTATCGATGTGTTATCATCATTATCCATTTGGAGCTATAGATATTTCAGAAAAGGGGTTAGGGAGAGGGCAGGTACATGTTTGAAAATCCTTAAATTGCACTACACTTCCATTTAATTTGACAGAGAAAGACAATATGTATGTCCAGGTCCTTCATTCATACAATTTTACACAAAAAAAGAAATTAGTCGGTCCATATCTTCTATTTTCATGTACATGTATGGTATTCTTCTGAAGATACCAACCTTTAAAACGGTGGCTTTTTCACCCTGACACCTGTCAACCTCCATGACCCTATATTCCAGCCATTGACCAATCAGGGCCCTTGACTTTGAATCCTTGCCGACGAGGTCCGCCTTCCCCCCTGCTGTGGCTAGGTAGGTAGAAATTGACATCAGTCCAGAGACAGAAGTACCGTTGCACTGTAGACATGGTGCCTGTAATGAGAATGAGAACATTTTATGATTATCTATATACACATGCACGTATCTGAGATTTCCTTTTTTGATGATCAATTTGTCACAACACCAGTCCACAGGTGTACACTCCAGCTCAAAGGAATTGGAATAGGGAAAGGTAAAGGGAAGAAAGAGAAGGAGCCGCAGTTTTAAACCGCGGTATATTTTGTCCAGTTTAGCATGAAACATGATGCTTTTTAGGCTAAAGCATCATGTTTCATGCTGAACTGGACAAAATATACCACGGTTTAAAACTACGGCTCATTCCTTTTCCCCTTCCCTATGCCAATTCCTTTGAGCTGGAGTGTAAGCGTTTTAAAAAGTTTAAAGACAGCCCGTCCCTTTTTCAGATCACCACAAAACCATCAAAACATGGGCAAAACATATAGAGAAGTGCTAGCAAGCTGTATGTTCCTTATTTGAAAGTGATACGTAGGGTAAAATTCAAATAATGCACGTAAACAACGTCTGACTAATAGTCTTTACCACAGGCTCTTAGCAGTTTGTGTTGAAATATCTGCTTTCTTGATAACTCTGTTTATTAAATTATAAAACGCATTATGAAAAAATTGTTCTATGGAAGAAATCATTTCCAAAGCTTCGTAATTACTCATAAAATTAGGATTTTGCACATGCATAATAACCACATAGATACTGTAACAAAGACTAATACTTTTTTCGTAGTACGAAAAAAGTCGGTTTGAAATCTAACGGCTGAAATTTTTACATACACAGAAAGCTTCAACATCCTATATTCTTAGAAATGGTCTTGAATCACACTTTCTTCAATTTAAGATCGTGATATACGATTTCAAATTTAAAGCTTGCAAAAGGGACGGACAATCTTTAAAGGAAAAGTCCATGCTGAGATTAAGTTGGACTTAATAAATGCAAAAACATGAAATAAATATATAGTTATGGTTAGAAGGAAATCCGTCAATGAAGAAGTTGTTACAATTTTCTTGAATTTTCAATTTTATGATGGCACATGTGAGGTGCTCTCCGATTTTTTAGATGTAGTGTGCTATGTACGTTGCCCTTATTCTGTTTTTTAATGAGAAAATTCATCTTTTGCATAGAGGCAGGTGTATAAAAACATGCATCATGATATATCAATGCACAGGTGAAATGATGCATATTATCCATTTGAGAGAAATAATATATATTTTTCAAAAAATAGTCCACAACATATATATGGGAGAGCATCTTGCATGTGATGTCACAAAATCAAAACTGGCAATAATTGTAACTTTCTTATTCATTGATAATAATATGTTTCTTTCATGTTTCTTTTTTTTTAAACCAACTTCACTTCAGGGTCTTCCCCTTAATGTTTTAATCTAGAGATGAAACAGAAGACTCTTATTAAAAGTTAGAATTCGAATTGGAATAGATTATGTAGCAGCACTAAATTGCATATTGTATGATAATTTTGAATCGTAGATGGCGTCGTACGTTATTTATATATTGTTTATATATCACCATGGTTGCTGGAATCTACTTTCGCGCCCGGTTGTTCTAGGATCCTAATTTGCATAAAGGCGGGCAATTATCGTACGCTAATTGGACGCTGCTGAAGCCGGCGAATCCCGACTGCAGCCCGTTGAATCCTATTTAAGGAAAATGTTGATTGAAAATCTAGCTCTTCTCCTACCATCTTCCGTTGACAACCGACACCTTCACGCGTACGGGTGCAGTAGCCCTGCATGGAGAGCCACGCGTGAACCATAATCTGTATGACGATTGATTTTACATGTCAGTGCCTAGTGGGAAATAATTCCCAGCTCGACCGAAAACAGTGCGTTCTGCTCCATTTTTGAGTTTCAATAAGAAACATAGTTTCTCTCCGGAGCACGTTTTGAACCATTTTCGACAGCTAGGCCCGGCATAGCCCAACAGACATTCAACCGTTCTTCCCTGTCGGCATTCACGGAGCGGCACGACTCACCGCTGCTCACTCTTCGTCGCCGGCGATCGTCATCATTCACGAGTGGCACGACTTACCGCTGCTCGTTCATCGTCGTCATCGTCGACTGTCGTCATCCACGAGTGGCACGACTTACCGCTGCTCGTTCATCGTCGACCGTCGTCATTCACCGAGTGGCACGACTTACCGCTGCTCGTTCATCGTCGACCGTCGTCATTCACCGAGTGGCACGACTTACCGCTGCTCGTTCATCGTCGACCGTCGTCATCCACGAGTGGCACGACTTACCGCTGCTCATTCATCGTCGACATCATCAGCATCGCTCGTTACGAACATTTCCAGCCTTATAGCTGTCATCGTCACACGGCATCGAAGTCCCCAGCGACGCAAGCTTCCGCGGTCATCATCATACGATCGTGAGCATTCTTAATTATCTGATTTGTTCCGTGATTCCGTTTATTATATCATATATTATTATCATATGAACATACATCCTGCGTGATGTAACCTTTTGTTTATTATGAATTAAACCACAAGAAATCTACTTCTTTGAGTGATTGTCTAATTTCTGTCCTATCTTTCCACAAGAATAAAAAAAAGGTAATTTGATCGTTTGTACATAGCCACACAGGTAACAACACCCCAACATGCATCGAATTACTAAAATTACATTCGAAGATGGATTTCACAACTGATAAATGTGAGTGCTTTTCACTTTGTTCCTGTGACAAAATACTATTCAAGGTACTAAGAAGGTCAAACTAACAGATCAATAATGTGTAATGCTAAGGAGTTAAGTTGAGACTTGTGATATCTAGTTTTTCTAAATGATTTTCTCCATTACTTGTGACTTGTCTATTTACTACACTAGTTCTAGTAGTTGGGAACTTGGTTAAAATTCATTTCCCAATAATTTCCAGCTGTAAATTAAAAACAAAAATCATTAATGTGTTTCAAGTGTTTTAATGCATATCCGGCTACACATATGTTTAACTAAATGAGCATAATCAATGACTGAAGTGTTGTTTTAGATTTTGCCTTAGTTTAGGCTTTACCGGTTTACCCGTATGCGTAGGCTGCGCTTCAGCGGAGGCAGGGGTTAATACTCGGCCGAAAGTTGGGGGTAGACATTTGCAGCAGTTCGTACACTTTCAAAAAAATGCGCAGGCAAGCACCAATGTTTACATTACCATATGTTTTTTCATAAATTGATGCAAATTCCCTCACAAACATCAAGCTTATCGATATTATATTTCAGTTAAACGTACCTCTGTTTCACTGTTGATGTTAACCTTAACTCCGGAGACATCACAGAATGATGCAATTGCTTTGATTTCACTTCTCACTTCTGCCATGATTGAAGATTGGTGAGCGACTGCCACTAAGTTGAGATTATCGCTTATTTAAATGCCGGTTTAATGATTTGTTTCTTCACCTACTGATCAAGGCATTGACTTACAAACATTTTTTTTATTTATATAAATCTGTCGTTTATTGGGTATTTCATTCAAATCTAGATTATTCTTCGCACTCTTTCCAGAGCATGTGTTCAGTGAAAATGTGGAATTGAGACTTCAATCAGAGCATTAGCTGCTCCGCAGCGCTGTACGGTCTTTGGTAGATATAGTACATCGATGGACATGGGCTAGCTGTTATTAATTATCTCCATCTGTCATTGGTCGTCCTGCTTCCAGTTGTATCTCTTTGATGACATATCCATCCATTTTTTTCTCCTCGGTCGCCTTATTTTGTGCTTTCCCACTTTGCTCCCTCATTTCCTTTCCTGCATTGCCTTCTCATATTATTACAAACACGTTGTCATTATATTTCCCTGTCTCAGTTCTCACATCGATCGTCTCATTACCAGCCCAAGGCACTCGATCATCTTCTCTTATTCGTTCTCGACTCCGATCCCGTTAGCCTTATCGCTATCCCCATAAACTGAAATGTACTACTTTGCTTTGATATTTCTATTACAATTTCATTTTAAAGCTTGCATTTCACATTAAATCATCCTCAATTGATCACATTTTGAGTCACATCTTCACAGCGCAGTTTCTGTAACCCCACATATAACTTTCATCTCAGTAAAAAAAGACTCGAAATATTTTTGGCACTAAATCAGTGCCTTCAGAATGATTATGGCACAGCTTTATAATGCAAAATATAGTCAATGTATCGTAGTGTTTAATGGGTATTACTAGTAGTGTATTGATATCTACATGCAGAGAGAACTAGGTGGAAGAGAATCACCTCTCTGCTACGTGAAACTAAATAGATGTAGCACCTTTGGCTTTAGTTTGGCAACAAAACTAGGGGAACGCTTTGACTTCAGAGCTGTCGACAGGTTCAATCGGGGAGACGCATCATACACGCACATGTTATTGAGTTGAGCGGATATGAACTATACGTGAACCGCGAAAGACGGTAAGACGAGCTAGCGTACAGCGAGGTAGAGTGCAGTGCGGATAGACCCAAAATGGCGGGCGAAGCGGAGATTTTCAAAGAAATCTCCACTGTTTTGAGCAGTGAGGAGCTAGATGCATTATCTGAAGAAATAAAACAACAAATTGAGAGAGTCCTGGTTTCCAAAACAACGTCTCTGGATTCTCTGAAGACCAGCCACGAACGGCTTAAGATCAATTCAGGTAAAGTGTCTTAGTCAGTTGTGACGGTTGTGTCTGTGCGAGTCTGCTGACTGTGCTGTCGATGTCTGAGCTGCCTGTTGCTGTCGGACATGCATACTCCGCGAAGTACTGTCTGTCTGTAGTCTGCAACTGTGTCTGCTCAGCAGCAATGGAAGCCAAATGTTTTATTATACCTAAAAGAAATATATGTTGATAATATAAGAATGGTTTTATTTTCGGGTGAAACCCGATGCATGAAACACGATGCTTTAGCCTAAAAAGCATCGTGTTTCATGTTGAACGGGACAAAATAAATCGCGGTTCAAAACCGTGGTTCCTTCCCTTTCTTCCCTTTGCCTTTACCCGATGCCAATTCTCTAGATCGGTAGGCCTAGTGTATGTCACTCACTGTCAAGAATTGCAAGTTAACTAGGCCTACTGTCAATTTGAATTTTAATGTAACAAAGCATGATTTTTTGTTCATTTAATTTGCTTGCATCATGATCATTTCACCTTTGACCCTGACAGAACAACGCTATGAGCAGCTAGAGAGGCAGCTGATCGCAGCCCACAACAAGCTTGAGTCTGAGACTAACCTCTCCCAAGATGTCAGGACAAAGAAGGAAGAACTTGGTGAGTACAAAGTAGTATCACAGGAGAGACAAAGAGAGAAAGACATGGGGAGGGAGAAAGATAGAAGAGAAAGAGGGAGAGGAAAAGAGCAAAAAATATAAATATTTGATGTGAGGAGCTGAAGTAAGTTTTCTAGAGAGAGCAAGGGAGGGAGAGATAGAGAACAGATAAAGAGATGGTGGTAGTGACAGACAACATGAATAAAGACAGGTGGAAACAAAGAGAGAGAGAGAAAGAGAATTTGAGAAGTAGAACCAGGCAGTATGTGGAGAAGTGCAGACCAACAGATGAAGAGAGAGAGGGAGAACAAAATAGAGAAAGTGCATACAGCACTGGCTCACATACTGTAAATAGTACAAAGCACATACTGTACACTTGCGCAAGTACAGTAAAAATTAAAATACCACTTCACCATTTTTCTCCACCCAGCATCAACCTCGACAGGTCCAAAAGTTGTTAGAGCAACAGGATTGTACAAATTCAATAGCTTTTAATATTCACCTAGTGGGCCACTGGGCCTTTATTCTATACAACTTTGCACAATGCAGACCCACGAGGTATTGATATTGTACATCCTGTTGCTCTTTCATGTACTGGTTATGCCGATGCCGGAATAGTTGAATGGTTAAACAACGTTGGCACTTTTCACTGAAATATACTGCCCACATAGAAACTTATGTAGAGTATACTGTTCACAAATGAATTCAATGACATTCAAATGAACTAGTGGCAAATAAGTTGGATAATGATATCCTATCAAAATAAAGTACAAACTTGTTTTAGTATGGGCTTTGTAAAAGCTGTTTTTTTTTGTTTAAATGCCTTTTTTTCAACAGAGATTGAGCTCCAGGCAGCCAAGGAGGAGCTGGAGGAGGTGCGAGGCCAAACGGAGGGGAACGTGACATCCTACCAGGAGCTGGCCCGGACCAGCGCAGGCCTGGAGCAGGAGAAGCAGGAGCTGATGGGTGTGGTGGAGCGCAAGTCCCAGCAGCTGAAGCACCTCCAAGGTCAGAGGAGAAACCAGTGAAATACCCATTGCCCACACACAGAAATGCATTGTATAGCTATTACAAAACAGTTCTGCTCTACTCTGACAAAAGGAAGCAAGTGACAAATCACTCAAATCTGGGTTATTGGTATTCTTAGATTGTACCCAGCATTCCCTACATATGGTCAAAATCTGGACAAGAAATATATTCATCTTGCTGTGAGATATTCAATCTCATATGATGTAGTTTTGCACTGATGCCAATGCAAATGAAAACACATTTTGCTCATTTGCAAGAAAAGTCTCTATTGTTAGTTGCTTCTTTTTGTCAGAGTAGGGCAGAGTACAGCTATACTGTTTTGGTATAGTTATATGATGAAATTCTATGTGTGGACTAACGATACATTGCATAACGAAACTAGGGTATGGGCATTATTCGAACTAGAACGGGATTAAGGAATCAAGATTCACTGTGTATGTGGATGCTCCCTATTAAATCGTATAGCTACACTATTACGGTATAGCTGTACCTTTTCGGTATAGCTATAAGATGGAAAACTGTGAATGGACGCTGACTAACAATATATCGTTTAACAAAGCGCTGTTTAAAGAAACTAGGGCCTGGGCATCGTTTCGAGGTAAAACAGTGTAAAGAATCAAAGTTTACCGTGCGTGAGTGTGGATGCTCACTGATGGTACGTTGTATAACTGGGCAGAGCTTAGCAAATTGAGTACTACAATCTCTTCACCTTCAAAATTAATAAATCCTTTACTTTGAATTTGAATTTCCGGCCTTTGCTGATTGTTGTATATCTCATTTGCAGAGGAATGGGACACCATGTCAGAGAAGCTGAGTGCAGCTAACACAGCTAAGACTCAGATGCAGCTCAGACTAGATGAATTGGACAATGAAGATGTTTCGTTGAAGGTAAGCATTGGTCAGATAAGATGTTACGAAAGATGTAACAAAGAAAGTCATCGATGGGTTATCAACCAGTCAAAGATTGATCCCAGAATAAGTTATCACAATGTAAGCATTTCTAAAAATTTCTGCGGAGAATGAAATCCATTCGGACGTACATGAAGTTGAGAGGTAATGTGAATAAATATCTGTGGAGGTCTTTGATAATGTTTTAACTATGAACCCAGTGCATCATTTTCATTCCTCATGAATTCCATCCTTTTTAAGTGTAACGTTACATACACTTATGCTCACGTGTTATGCAATAAAGTTTAGTCATTATTATTTCTCTCTCTTTCTTTCTTTCTGTTTTCTCTTTTTTGTGTGTCTTTGAGCAGTATCGAGAAAAGCGTTTACAGCAGGAGATCCAGGGACTGACATCCCAGAACAGTTTCCTGCAAACAGAGCTGGAGAAAAAGACCAACGAGCTGCTCACTTTCAGGAAGGAGAAGGTAGAGATGTTTTGCGATGGTGGGATGAGGAAGAATAAAAAGGAGGAGAAAAATGGAAAAGAAAATGAAGGAAACTGATAAATAGAATGGGAGTCTCTGATTCTTGCAAACAGCTGGAGAAAAAGACTAACAGGCTCCTAACTATCAGGAAAAAGAGTGAACAGGTGCGGTGACATAGGGAGGAATAGAATATGAGAACGATTAAAAGAATGAGAAGAAGAATGAAACTGATGAGAAGAAGGAGGAACTCTTTTGCAAACGGAGCTGGAGAAAAAGACCAATAAGCTGACAAGTCTGAGAAAAGAGGAAGTAAATTGGAGATGGGAAAAATATAGAGAAGGATGGGAAGGGGGAGAAAATAAGAAGAAAAAGGAGGACACTGATAAGGAGAAGAAGGAACTACTTTTTGCAAACAGAGCTTGGGGGGGGGGGGGGGGACTAACAGGCTCATCACTGTGAGGAAGGAGAAGGTCAATAGACTGATGGGATGGTTCCGGGGAGGGGGGGATGAAGAACAGGAAGCAAAATAAAGAGAAGAAGGATGAGGAACCTGCCATCTACAGGCAAAGCTAAAGAATAGGAAAGATAAAGACAGGAGCGAAGATTTGGATAGGGAAGAAGTAGAATGGGCAAAGGAAACAAAATGTAAAATTGAAAAAGGAGAAAAAAAGTTGAGGTGTGAGATACAGACAGGATGAGAAATAAGGGAAGAAAAGAAAAAAAAAGCGAAGCATTGGGGAGGGTTTGAAGGGTTAGATGGTTGATCAATGATTTATTAATGAGCGGTCTGTTCATCCCTTCTTCAGTCAAACCAGATCTTGCAGCTGCAGAGCCAGCTGAACGACAAGCATTGGGGAGGGTTTGAAGGGTGAGATGGTTGATAAATGATTTATTGATTAATGATCGGTCTGTTCATACCTTCATCAGTCAAACCAGATCTTGCAGCTGCAGAGCCAGCTGAATGACAAGTCTGAGGAGTGCAAACACTCCCTGGACTCGGCTAACAACCTGCGGAAGATCACCCAGGAGCAGGCAGAGAGGATTGAGCACCTCAGCCACCAGGTCAAGGAGGTAAGACGTAGCTAACTTCCCTCAGTCCCATTAGTAATCAATTATGTAATAATAATGATAATAATAATATTCAATTCTTAGAATTGCAAAATACCATTCAAATAGTCTCTATGCTTGTGAAAGTCAGAATTTATTATTTGAGAATTTGAAAATAACTAATAATTATCAAACAGACGCGTCTTTAGACTTGATTTGAATTGATCGAAGTCTGTCAATTATCTAATGCCTTGGGGGAGGTTATTCCATAATTTGGGTGCCGTATTTGCAAAAGCTCTATCACCGAAAGTCTTAGATTTTACACAAATTTCAGAGAGAAGATTTTTTGATTGAGAACAAAGATTTCGACTTGGCTGGTATTGTTCGATGAGTTCAGTAAGATAGACAGGAGCATTTCCACAGAGGCATTTGAAAACAAGAGTGAGGATTTTAAACTGAACACGAGCCCTTATTGGGAGCCAGTGGAGACTACGTAGGATCGGAGTTATATGTTCAAATTTCCTTTTTACAAGCCTTGCCGCTGAATTCTGTACACGTTGGAGTTTATTTAGTTGAGTCTCAGAGATTCCCAGAAAAAGACCATTATTGAAATCTAAGTAACTAAATATAAATGCGTGAACGAGCCTCTCTGTGGTCGCTTTATCCAAAAAATGTAACGCTTTATCAAAAAAAAAATGTAATGTGACTATCAGTGGTTGGTACTGAAATGGTTTAACAAGTACTTAGTAATGCTAAATATGTTACTCATTGCGGATAAATGGCTACTGATAATCGTTTGTCTCGCAATGTAAGGTAAACGGAATCGAAAAGATCACGACGTTTCGTGTGCCGCTGCAACACTTCGTCAGGTGTGATACAAAATTCTGTACACGTTGGAGTTTATTTAGTTGAGTCTCAGAGATTCCCAGAAAAAGACCAGAAAAGACCAGAAAAAGACCATTATTGATAAAGCGTTACGATTATCAGTAGCCAAGTACTTAGTAACTTACGTATTTGATTTATTTAATTTCTTTCTACTGATAGAGACACACGTAGCCCATTCAGAGGTGGTCTTACATAGCACTATTTTGAACAATAATAACTTCTTTTTTTTTTCTTAAAAGAAAAATCACTCTTTTGAACGATAATAACTTTTTTTTTTCTTTCTTAAAAGAAATTTTAGGCAAACACCCAGTGGTAGTAAGAATAGCTTGCTCCATCCTGTACATGAATAAATAACAAGTCAGAAAAAAACCCTTGGAGCCAGAAACATTTGAACCTGCAATCTACTGCTCACTGTGTAGCGACTTAACCATGCAAGCTCTTTCTAGTTCACAAATTGAGACAGGATAGGATGGAAATAAATATCGAAGACCCTCAATATTCATGAGAAGTCCGCCTCGAGGCCTATTCGGCTAGATTTTCAATAATTTTGTGAATTACAAGGTAGTATAGCCCCTTCACAGATCAAAAAAGGAAATTGTGTGAAAGCAATGGGAAATGGAACACTATATAAGAATAAAGTGATAACCATACGTCTCTGTCACTATTCTGTCCTACTCTGATGAAAGGAAGCAACTAACAATAGAGACTTTTCTTGTAAATGAGCACAATGTGTCTGTCACTTGCATTGGCATCAGTGCAACACCACATCATGTAAGATTGAATATCTCGCAGCAATATGAATATTTCTTGTCCAGATTTTGGCTGTATGTAGGGAATGCTGGGTACAATTTAAGAATACCAATACCCAGATTTGGTTTGTCACTTGCTTCCTTTCGTCAGAGGAGGGCAGCATACATCACTGTCACTACTTGTCTGCAGGGGGTTAAATGTGATCAGCCAGAATGTGGACTTTATGTTCCCTTTAACCCTTTGTGTGCCAGATCAACTGCTGCTCTGTAGGTTTTGTCTGTGCAAATATGCATGATGGACTTGTCAAGATATAAATGTGTTAACCCTGTCTTTCTGTCAATGCTTGTGTGCAGGGGCTGGATGTGATCACCCAGAACGAGGTCCAGTTTGAGAACGAGCTCCAGGCACAGAGGAAACTGCTCAACTTGCACAAGGTAAGCACATTATGTAATCTACTCTACACTTGATATATTTAATCCTATTCAATGACATATAAATAAATGTATAAAATATACATCTAATTTACATGAATTATAATTTACATAAAGTTCACTATTTGTTTTCCTAAAAGAAAATAAGCAGCTGCTCTCTTAAAGGGACAAGTCACTGAGCATTTGTGGCGCGTTATCGTTTATAGAGGGCACTGCAATCGACGACGTTAGGCGTGGAGCGTGGCCCGGCTCGGTTAAAATTCGGGAATCTCCGTATAACTTCGGCAAACAAGCACGCAATTGAAGTGATACAGGTGACTTCACATGTGATATCAAAGCGTGTCAAAGATTGTTGCTAGTAGCACACACGCACGAGATCGACGCTAACACAGTTTTGCAGATCTTGAGGGTGGGGTACAGTGCCGGCACTGGGGTGGGGCTGATAAGACCGCCGCCGAACGCCGTCGATTGCAGTGCCCTCTATATACGATATGGCACGATCTATATACGATATGGCCCAGTGACGTGTCTCTTTAACATGTTCCTTCATCTCCATGCAAAACGCTGCATCGATACAACCTTCCTTGGCCGAGATAGTATGAGGGGGGGAGGCGGTTAATACATGAGCCTATTGCTCCTTAGTGGTCCCCAGTGTAGAAAACCATTGGTGAAACACCTTGCACTGGATCCCCAAAGTGTTTGCGAGCCACACATTGATATACTGTGCCCTGCTGTTAAATCAGTATCAGCCTTATTATTCTTAGTGTTTTTGCTTTCTTTGAGCCAAGCATTCCATAGTTGTGGACCACACGTCCAGCATAGATATCTGACAAAAAGTAACATTCTGCCCATTTGAGCTACTCATAAAAGATTTTCTGGTAACCACCATGGAACTTTGGACCATTGTAATAAGTCAGTTCGTGCACCCATTCATAAAATATTTTATATATATTAGTAATTAGTAAATATTGGTAGTAAAATATGAGCTGCGATTGGCTAGATTGGTACCACGTGACCTCCCTTCAAAAAGTTACAGTGTACATATGTACAATATAACTTGATTTTTTGAGGGTAAAACCCATGTTAAATGAATGGGGAGAATTACACTGCGTACTTGTATGGCGCATTGCTCATTGTGTATTTGCACCGCACGCACGTTAATTGTTCATTGTATTCATGTTGCAAAAGGCGCGCAAACAAAAAGCATTGTGACGTCATGTTGGACACTGCTCTTTACAAATATAATCTGTGACTCGGCTATGGGAAAGATCATGAAGGGGGACTTAGATCAATAATATATTTATCATACATATAATCCAATATATTGTACAATAGATTGTACACTATTTATATAATATATATTATATATTAGTTTTTGCACCACCTCTACGCACCCACAGAGCACCAAGAGTGATGCAGAAGGGCGAGTGAAGGACATGCTGACGGCGCTGGAGGAGCTCAAGAGTCTCCTCAAGCAAGCCACGGAGAACAGCGACGAGATGGAGGCCAAGATGAGGGAGCAGGGTGCCAGCCACGCGGCCACCCAGAAGGAGATGGGTAGGTGTTGCATAACCCTCATCACAATTTGCGCTTCAAGGGGATCATCATCCTGAGATCTAACTCTCATACATCAGAAACATCCAAAATTTACATATAAAGCAAGGCTGTGATCTTGAAATTATTTCTACATCACCAGGGAATCATTTGAAATATCCCCTGTCATTCATTTTGTGGACGAAGTTACAATAATGAAGTTGCACGCGTAATGATTGAGCATCGTGCAAATTAAAGTTGTGTCCGTAACCAGCAAATATTTGACGTTCGTAGGTCATAGTAGTTAATTGCACTGTTCTCATATTTCAAAACATATTCGACCTTATGAGAGTATGATTGATATTGAATTAGAGTACTAAAACCACTCAACATTGGTTTTATCATGCTTGATGGTCCCCTTTAACTGCTGAAAGTTAAAGACATATCAATCTAGATGAGAGGGAAAGAGAGAGAGAGAGAGAGAGAGAGAGAGAGAGAGAGAGAGAGAAGGTTGCAGCCATGTTCCTACCTAGGTACATTTTTCAAAATTCTCTTCATGATCTGTGCTTAATTGCTGAGAATAATCCGATGTAATGGGTTTTATTCATTTTTTGTGTATTTTTTGCTCATTTCAGGCAACAAGATCAGCAAGCTGGAGAGAGAACTGGAAGATGCCAATGATTTACTTGCTGCAGCAAGGAAGAGAGGTAGGGTCTTTGAATAAATTCCTGCTCCAATCAATTAATAAATAAATAGATCATCATGTAAGTGAATAAATTAACAAATGAATAGATGAACTAAATAAACAAGTTACAGGAATAGATAAATTATATAACTTAACAAATTATTAAATAATACCTGAATACTTGAATCCATATGAACAAATTAATGGAGAAAGTAAATTTAAAGTAGATGAATAGATAAAGAAATCGCTGAATGTATAGATGAAAAAATGAATAAATGAATTTTCATGACATTGTTTGCAGGCATGGCGCCCATGTCGGATGAGGAGCTGAGTGACTTCTGCCCCACAGCCGCTGCAACGAGTAGCTTCCTCAAGTCTGGCATGACCCTCACTGAGGTAACAAAGCCTATTAACACAGTGCTACTCTGTATGTACATGTGTTACCGGTGCAGGAATGCAACTTTGACACTCGAAAGGTTTAAAATTTACTTAAAATGCCTGGAATTAGCCTTGTTAACCGTACATCAGAGCTGCCAACCGTTACGAAAAATTCGTATTTGTTACGAAAATCGGAAGGGAATACGAAAATACGAAAGCGCATCATAAAAGTACGAATTCACGGCAGAAAAAAATAATTCAAAAAAAGGATAAAAATTGCATCTTAGCTAGAGGTAATGTGGCATGAAAGGCACACATCATCAGTGTAGCCAAGTTGTTGTTGTTGTTGCTGGTTGATTTTAGGCGCGTGTTCAATCACACCAGATTATGTACACGCCGGCATTGTAGTGGGTCGAAAGCAGCAACACGTCACTGAGGAGGTGGCTGGCTCTCCGGAAAGGAGTCTACGACCCTGTACTGTGCATATTAAGTTTGTTTGTTTAGTTTACTGTTTAGAATTTATGTTGTTAATAATTTTTGTTAGAGGTGCATTGAAGTTGATTAGAAGTTGATTGTTACATTTTTTTCCTTTGATAATTTGTTTAACTCTTTTTCTCTCACGATTTTCAGCGAGCATATTTTTCTCAAAAAAAAAAAAAAAAAAGAAAAGAAAAAAAAAAAAACAGTTCTTACTTTCTTTTGACATGTATAATACAAAAACTACAGACTGAGGGAGAAGGAGATCGAGAAAAAGAAGAGAGAGAGAAAAAAATAAAAAAAAAGGAGGAGCATAATGTTTTGGATACTGTAAATACTGTAACATGTTTAGCATTTGTAGTTCCTGTGAGAGGCAAGTGCAACCTTGTTAACGTTCTCTCATATAGATACTGTGGAGCAAAGAACAACAAATTTAATCTATGGGAACAATCTGATAATCATGTATTCACGCTTCTAGAGAATGTACAAAAAAGTGATTGGTCTCAAAACTATCCCTTTGAGATAGCTACTGACCGAACTACTGTAATTGATATCTTAATGCAATGCACAAGACACAAGACACAAGAATAAAATGTTTATTATTCTGCTCACCTTGTTTCATGCTTTTTGATATATGATATAGCAAGATGTCATGGGTATATCTAGACATACACACATACATACACACACAGAAGAGGGGAACAAACAGCGATAAACAACAAACTATACTTCATTTTATTTCCTCAAAACAATTTCAAACCACAAACAATGTTGAAACAATTTCGAAACAATTTCAAACCACATGCATGTAACTACTTTTCCAGATGAACATACTGTAAGCACATAAGTGTGCTCGAAAAAAAAAAAAAAAAAAAAAAAAAAGGTAAGAAAAAAGGGTTTGGTTTGGGAGGGCAACTACATACTTGTGTGATCACTATTATAATTATATATTTGTAAAGTAGAATGTAAAAGTAAAAAGTAAAGTAAAAGTAAAAGTAAAAGTAAAAAGTAAAAAGTAAAGTAAAATGTTATGGTTAGCATTAATAAACTACCCCTAAGCATCGTAGAATAATTCAGCCAATCACGTAGCTCTTTCTGTAACACCTGATCGCCGACTGCATTCACGACACTCATTCCATTGGCAATACATTCAGCACACACTAGTTTGTCCCTCACAACATAGATACTTGTACCCTTGTAAACTAATGAACCAGGCCAGACTTTCCAGGCTAAATGGTGGAGAAATTCACCTCAAATTACTGCAAGTTAGGAAGAAACTGAAACCTGGAATATATGTGTATATCACTAGAATAACATTTACAGTGCATTGAAATCATAGTCAGGTTGTTTTAATAACATTTTCATAACATTTGGAAAAAGAAAAAACCCCGAAAATTTATGATTTTTGAACCCCTACCGCTAGCCGAGTTTCCCCCAGAACTCTGGGGAGGCAAGCTGTTCAAATTCTGCACACTGGTCCCTCACAACATAGATATTCGTACCCTTTTGAAATAATGAACTAGGCCAGGCTAAGATGAAGAGCTGAAAAAATGGCGAAATCCGCTTCAAATCACTGCAAAATAGGAAGAAGCTGAGACCTGGAATGTAAGTGTATGACACTAGAATATCATTTATGGTGCATTTTAATGATATTCAGGTTGTTTTTAGAACATTCTCATATCATTTGGAAAAAGAAAAAAGATCGAAAATTTACGATTTTGCAACCCCTACCACTAGCTAAGTTTTCCCCCAGAACTCTGGGGAAGGAAAGCTAGACTTAGGCTCAGTGTGCACTGTGGTGCACTGTACATGTACTAGCAGTAGTGCTACACACTGCTAGCTGCCGATCAGCTGTCAGTGGCAGTTGCCATTGAGTAGAACTAAACGGATAATATTTGTGTAGTCATAGGCTTAGACTTGCTACCTTCATCATTAAAAATACGAATTTTTAAGGCAAAATACGAATTTTGGAGGTGCAGAATATGAATTTTGACTTTCAAAGGTTGGCAGCCCTGGTACATAGCCCGGGCTATTTTGGAATTGCATAGCCCGGGGGGTGGAGGGGGGGCGTTAACAAATTTATTGCGAAAAATGTCAAGGGGGGGGCTGTTTTTGCCACCCCTGGGCTAGGTAGGGTTAAAGGTATCGGGTAGTAGTAATAGTAGTAGTAGTAACGCTATGTCCTGCAATAATTACCACTGCTAACACTTACTTTAAGTCCAATGCAACAAGCAGTTTCACCAAGTCTGGCATGACCCTCACTGAGGTAACACACCTGATTGACTCTTTCTGTGCCAGATACATTGTTGCTATGTGTGAATGGGGTGTATTACTTGTGTGGGAATGCAGCTAAACATGGTTGTTCTATAAACGAGGTGTGCTAAAGCAAGTTTCCAATTCAATTCTATTCAATAAAGCTTTAGTAACATGGCTTGTTTGCAGGTATAGCCGACTAACATAGTCATCTCCAGTTTGATCCGTTCTTTACTGAGCTTGCTGTTTTATCTCCATTCAGATACTGAGCAGGCCGATTCCTGCGTAATCTGCTATACAGACAATAAAAGGCAGGCTTTGAATAAACTTCAAGTCCTTATTCGGTGGAATTACCCACACGCCTTGGGTTACTGCAGTTCTATGATAAATATTTACATCCTAATTGGACCGATGTTTATGAAGCTCCAAATTCTAACTGTAAGCAACAGGTTAAAAAAAACATTGCAATCGTGGTAATGTACATTGTACATGTACATAGACAGATGGAAACATAAATATAAACTATAACGTGTAGGAACATAAAATGACATGTGAAAACTATAAATTAATGTCTTTATTTCTTGCAGATCTACAGCCAGTATGTGAAGACGTCTGATGAGCTGCTGAATGAGAAACAGGAGAATGAGAAGCTCAACATGTACATGGATCAGATCTTGGCGGTGAGTGCCTCCCCATCCTCTACACATTGAAGACAGGGTGTCCCATTTGCAGAAGTCGTGAGACTAGTGATGACGTGTGTGAAATCTCAGAGACATAGCCTCAGGAACCTTTTCATGAAAAATAAAAAAATTACGGATGTTCAAGTTTGAAACCTAGAAGCCGTAGTCTACATTCACAATTGCATTGCCCCTGTCAGTGTGTGATCCACCGCATATTGCGGACATGCTCCCATTGAACACATGAGAAGCGGTGCGGACCGTAGCGCACAGCAGTCTCCTGCCTCTAGGCTAAGGTTTTCGAATGACCAGCCCCAAACCCCCTCAACATCTAGCGGTCGCTATAATTTTGCTCAAAGTCAGTTTCCAGTTCTATTATTGGCAGGGAAGTTCTGATACATTATCATCTTCCATTTTCTGTGTTTTTTTTTAAGGAAATTTTATTTTTTGGACCTGCAGAGGAATTAAACAACTTAGGAAAATATTGTTGCATAATAATAAATGCATTTGCGGCACAATGATATTCACATTATTTTGCTGCACCCTTCCACATGTCATGTAGCATAGTACCACACAGTAGGGAATGTATGTTTTCTTGAATGTCAGTCTTGTTGCCTTAGTTTAGTGTTGCAGTAAGTAGCAGGCACAATGTGTTTTTGAACAATGTACATGGAATATACCAGAGATTACCATGGATATCGCAAAATGAACAAGTGAAGAAAAAAGTTTATAACGCCGTCTTCTGCACATTCTAAATCTCATTTTCAGAATTTCATACAATAAGCCATTTTCGTAATGTATTTACACCTTTCCTGCTAACTGTCTAGTGACGCATTATTACATTCACCCGTATTTTGTGATTCAGTTTCAGTGAGTGGAACCCACTCTGAATCTATTAGTTGTTGCTCCTCGGATAAACCTCGGACAAGCATTGGGGTTACCATTAGTAACGTTTGCATGGTACATGACGAAAATGGTCTATTGAAATACTTTCTGTGGTTAATGCAACAATTTGGCTTTGGTCTAGCACTGTTCACATTCTTAATCTAACCCTGCAGGAGATTGAGGAGAAGGCACCGGTTCTTCAGAAGCAGCGAGAGGATTACGAGCAGGCTCTGGAGACCGTCAGCCAGCTGTCAGCTAAACTAGAAGCTGCCATGCTCGTAAGGATCACTGATTATACAATTCACTGAATGCTGGATTCAACCACTATGCTAAAATGTAGAGCACTATACAAAGTAGTAGGAGATTTAGATTACTACATCCTGGTCTTGCTACAGACCTGATGTAGATTAGACTTATATGATACTACTATGAAACTAGCCTATCATCGAGAATAATCATGAAAACAACAGTTGTAATAATGTGTGCCAGCTTGGAAGCTGCCAGGCTGGTAAGAATAACTAAGTAGAAATTCATTAACCAGCCATGGTAAAATGTGGAAGATTACATGTACTAATAGTTTTCATGAATTCTGCTTTCAATTTCATTTCACTTTTGCCACATACAACATAGATATTTATGTCAATATCAATTGTAAACTGATATGCATAGCTTGAAAATAACTTCCTGTAAAAAACTGACTGTGTCTTATGAAATTTGGAAGCTGGGTACAGTGAATTCCTAACTGATAAAAAAAAGAAGAAAACAGATTAAACTTTCTTAATCAATTGCTCGTTTTGTTCTTAAAAATGTTTTGAAATGCACGAATGATGTTTTTTTAATTTCTAGGAGGGGGAGCAGCTGAGAGTGGTAGCAGATGACGCCAACAGGAGGATCGCCCACCAGGGCATTGAGAGTGCAAGGCTCAAGCAGAGGAACCTGGACTTGAGGCAACAGGTAGGGCAAAATGGGGCGTTGTTTCCCATGTATTATGTTCTCTTATGTTCTAGTGAACACAGTCTCATAGGGGCTAAGGGTTTTTCCGCAGAGGTCAAAGTCAATGAACTTTGTCAAATTGGCAAAACTTTGTCAAAAAAGGAGAAATTCAGTGGTCCAATTTTCAACTCAAAGTGGTACTGTATCATGATGGATTGCCTCATCGAGGTAGACTAAAAAAGACAGTCTAGGTAAAATCTTTTGGAGTCCAAAGATCAGAGGTCGAACATTGTCAAAAGGAAGTTTACTTTTCCTAAACTTGCTTGTAAAATTTCAGCTTAATGTACAAGTTTGAGCATAGAAGATTATCAATTAAAACCAAATGAACCAAACCAAACCAAATATTGAATATTATTAAGTAATGTATGTGTTTATTTCGAAATATATGTAACCCTCTATTGTTTTGGAAATGTCTCAGGTGCGTGTGCTCCTTAGAGAGGTGGCAGAGGCGAGAGGTGGGCCCATTCAACCTCCTGAGGAGCTTGAGACATCCTCCAACGATGTCTCCAGCTCCTCTCACATCATCAGCGAGACGCTAGTGTCTTTCAGGTAAGAAGGCACGATAGAAACTAGTCTCTCTCTCACATCACATGCACACGGGTCAAGAATTATGTAATCTACAAACTTGTAAAGCTAAATTTACGAAAAATCCTTTTATTCATTAATTTATGCTAATTTGTGCGAGAAATCATAAATTTTGGTATTTCTCGCTGAAGAAAGTCTCATGAATAGCAATTTTTGGTACAAATGTCTTTCATAACTCCCTCATCAATTCCTGAAAGAATTATTTCTCATGTATGGTATTGTTTTTCAATTTTTTTATGTATTTCTTTGTTTTTCGTCCAGCCATTTTTGCTATTTGGGTGTGTGTGTGTGTGTGTGTGTGTTTTAATCAATTACACTATTTGAAGCAATGATACTTAGTAGAAAACTATTTACATAAAATGGAAAAGCTCCTGATTCTGTCCATAGGGTTATAGCACTCTAATCAGTTAAAACTTTAAAAAAAAAACGCTATATATTTTGTATCCTTATTTTGGTGCGATTCTGCAGGTCTACTGAGGAGCTTCAGCAGCAGAATGAGCGTCTGTTGGAGGTGGTGAGAGAACTGAGTGACAAACAGGAGAAGGAGGAGTCAGAGACACTACAGACCAAGTAGGTCCCAGTCCCAATATCACTGCTAACACTAGTACCAGTACTAACCATTAAGAGAACTGTATTCCTTATCATGTCATTGTAGAAATGTATCAAATGAAAGTGACTTCACTATCACCTGATATCTAATTGGCAGGCAAGAAAATAATGAGTCAGAGACATTACAGACCAAATACATCCCAGTCCCAATATCACTGCATATACTAGTACTGGTATTGCGCACTAAAAGAATCCTTTTTTGTCTCAAAGTGAGATTGTAATGTAAATGCAATTGCCCTCGATATGACCCGACAGGCAAGATAAGGACAAGTCAGAGGCACTAGAGATTGAGTAAATTCTAGGACTCTAATTGAGAATGTCAGACTCTAGCCAGTGAAACCAGTGAAACTCTCACTCGAGTGAAGTTGTGTGAACCAGAAACCTTGATAACAACGAATATGACTGCACCATTTCGATACAGGTACCATTGGTCTCATTTTGATGTAACCTTCCCTCTCCTCCCACCCTCCCTTCACAGAACGGATATAGGTATCATTGGTCTCGTTTTGATGTAACCTTCCCTCTCCTCCCACCCTCCCTCCACAGAACGGCAGAACTCAAGAAGCAGCTGGAAGAAGCCGTGGAGGAGTTGGAAGAGATGCGAGCAGCTCGCTCACGGCAGACGGACATGGTCGAGTCCATTGTCAGGCAGAGGGACATGTACAGAGTGCTGTTAGCACAGACGGGCGCATCACCCCCGCCGGTGAGTGGTATCTCCCTTTGCACAATCAATGTTAAAAGGACAAAACGGGTTTAACTTTCACAACTCTCGATGACATCCTTTACCGACCCTATCACTTGTGCGAGTAAGCAAGTCCTTTTCTCAAGCTTGTTTTTATAGATTACCCAAGCGCTATCATCATACCCACTGTTATGCAGGTTGCTCGTTCAGAACAACATCCCTCAAGAGAGAAATTTATTAGTCGAAGATTTGGCTAGTATTGGGCACTCCCAATGAGAGTCCCTGCTATGATTAATACTGCTTGGTAAACCCACTTAATTTAGAACCAGTTGTCTTGACAATATGCTTATATATATCGTCACACTGTGGTACTCTATAGTTGCAAACATATTAAAAATATAAGCTGATTCTTTATGGAATGATGAAATACATTCCAGACATGTTCACTCATATATTTGTTTAAATATCTGTTCCCAGCTCTCTGTGACATCTGTGACTACGCCAACCTCCACCAAGAGTCCACAGGAGAGGCAGCGCCCTCTTGTGACCACGGCTAGTCAGAAGAGCCCTGGCTTCCTGTTGCCTAGCGACCAGGAGACCAAGAAGGCTATGGACACACTGCAGACTGAGTTTGACACGTACAGGAGGGAGAAATGCGAGAATGAAAAGTGAGCCTGCCAAATTTTTTATCTTATAAGAGTAGTACCAAATGTCTATAGATGTTTTTGTGCAAAGATTTTCCTTTTTGTAATATTACACTAATTATGGTAATATTTTATGGTAATATTATTTACTAAATTTGTATTTTGTTTACTGTATATCCCTGTTACATTTTTGTTCAGGTATATTATTGTTAATGGTTAAGTGCATTCCATGGTTCCCTGTACAGAAATTCTCACAAATCCAGACTTCACAAATTAGTTGGCGAGTAACATAATTTGTTCTCAAGAAATTTGTGCATGCATTTGTATGTATACATGCGGAATTTAACACATGCTTATTTGTGCTTTTCGTGATAGGGCTAGATGGGGAAAATTTACTATCGCGACATATACAGCACAGACGAAATTTGATTCATGAGATTCAGACAAAGTGCATTTTTGATGGATTTTCATTCAGTTGTTGTTGTTGTCTCTTTACAGAATGTTGAATGAGCAACTAGATGAACTGAGGAAAGAGGTTTCGAATTTCAGAGTCCAAAATGCAAAGCTCTCATCACAGGTGAGTTCAGTCTCTACTTCAAAGTTTCTGCTTACTTTGCTGCTGCCTCTCTTTTGTCTTTATTATTCCATCACCCTAAATGTGGGGCACTGGTGTTGTGTCCTCATCTGTTGTTATGCACGTTTCTAAACACCTTCCACCAATTGAGTGTTTCACTGGTCTGAGATTGTCTGGTGGGCTAGAGTCGATCGCTCCCAATGAGAGTTCCTGCTGTGATCACCTCTGTTTGGTGTACCTACATAGTTTAGAATAAGTTGCCTTGACAACTTGCTGAAATGAGGTCATACCATAGTAATCTGTTTCCCTTCCCTCTTACACATTGTTATTTCTGTCTAGTGCACCTTTTTTCAGCTTTCTTACTGTTCCTTTGCCATTTTGATATAATTAGGTTGGATTTGGATTCTCTTTGAAATGCCACATATGTGTATGAATAGTTCAGCTCTTGCTTTCAATGCCTTAGCCATAATGATGATATGAATCTTTCTAATTTCTTATACATTTATACAGGCATGCATATATATTGGTTTACTTAATGCACATTGAGTATTGAGTTTGTCCGTGTTTTTTTCAAACAAAAAAAAGAGATTTATAATAATGTGTTAGTGAAATAGTCAAATGTATTTGCAAGAACCATTGGTATCTTTGTTTGAATCAATCCATTCATGTTTCCTTCAAATCGCCAACAGCTGGACTTCTCTGGTGAGCGTTTCAAGGTCATGGAATCCAACGTTGAGGGGTACAAGAAGGAGATTGTTGCCCTGACTGACAGGAATCAGAAGTTCTCTGGACAGGTAGTGACCCTTCAACAGACGGCCAGCTCACTGACACAGGTAAGGTGCGCAGGATAAAAGAGGGAAGAAGGAACGACCTAAGTACCCGAAGTCTGGTGGTCAAATTCCGCACAGGTCAAAAGTCAATGAACTTTCCTAAAAGTGGCCCAAATGTGATATCTTTTTGCAATGAATAGAAATTCACTGGCCCCAATTTCAACCAAACATGAATGTAGTACGGAGATGGATCACTCTGTGGAGATTATGGACAAAGTTGAATGAACTTTGGCTATTAACAAATACTACAATCCCAATTTCAACCAAGACATTATCTGATCATAGAAGATTTTCAGTTTAAACCAGACGAAGCTAACCTAAAGGCGGAGGCATGTGTATCTACTGTGTTGCAGTCAAATTGCTCTAGTTATGAACTTAAGAGATGAGGATAAAGAATAAAAAAGAAGTGCAATAGGCAATTTTTTTGTGTGTGAATATAGATGTGACCAGCAATCCACCAAATTCCCCCCCGCCTCTAGGATCATGTTTATTTACTGTGTTGCAGTCAAATTGCTCTAGTAAACTTAAGAGATGAGGATAAAGAATAAAAAAGAAGTGTAATAGGCAATTTTTTGTGTGTGAATAAAAATGTGACCAGCAAACAACCAAATGTTTTCCCCCCGCCTCTAGGATCATGTTTATCTACTGTGTTGCAGTCAAATTGCTCTAGTTATAAACTTAAGAGATGAGGATAAAGAATAAAAAAGAAGCGTAATAGGCAATTGTTTGTGTGTGAATATAGATGTGACCAGCAATCAACCAAATGTTTTCCCCCCGCCTCTAGGATCTGTTGGCTACCCAGGAGAAGGTGGCCAAGGCTGAGGTAGAAGCGAGGAACCTGAGGGACGAGAAGGCCCTGCTGAAAGAGGCAGAGATCAGGCTGACCCAGGAGAAGGAATCAATGCTGAGAGAGCACCGTAATCAGGGTCTTCTTCTCACCAACCTGCAACAGATACAGGTAATGGTAGTAGTCATGGTGATGATGGAGGTGATAATGATGATGGTGATGGTGATGATGATGGTGATGATGATGATGATAATGGGTAATGATATGGAAGAGGCCGAAATAGGCTGACCCAGGAGAAGGAATCGATGCTGAGAGAGCACCGTAACCAGGGTCTTCTTCTCACCAACCTGCAACAGATACAGGTAATGGTGGTAGTCATGGTGATGATGGAGGTGATGATGATGATGATTATGGAAGAGGCCGAAATCAGGCTGACCTAAGAGAAGGAATCAATGCTGAGAGAGCACTGTAACCAGGGTCTTCTTCTCACCAACCTGCAACAGATACAGGTAATAGTGATAATCATGGTGATGATGGTGATGATAATGATGATGGTGATGATGATGATGATGATGATGATGATGATGGTGATGATGATAATGGGTGATGATTATGGAAGAGGCCGAAATCAGGCAGACCCAAGAGAAGGAATCGATGCTGAGAGGACACCACAACGAGGGTCTGCTCCTCACCAACCTGCAATAGATACATGTAATGGTGATAATCATGGTGATGATGGAGGTGATAATGATGATGGTAATGATGATGGTAATGATGATGATGATGATGATGATGATGATGGTGATGGTGGTGATGATGATGGTAATGTTGGTGGTGATGGTGATGATGATGGTGATGATGATGTTGGTGATGGTGATGATGATGTTGGTGATGGTCATGATGATGGTGGTGGTTGTGGTGATGCGTTCGGACATATTTGGTTGAAAGGTAGTATGAGATTTCAGGATATGCTTTGTGATATCAACTCATGTATTTTTCTCACCATTCCGTGTGTGCTTGCAGAACAACCTGGAAAGGGCAGAGTTTGAGTCTAAGACCCGACTGACCAATCAGCTGGAGGGGATGGAGAGAGAGCTGAACCTCGTCCGCCGCAGACTCGGGGGAGAGACAGAGCAGCACAAGAGCGCCCTCAAGTCATGGGTGGTAAGAGCAGTCAACAAGATATTTCTGTTTTCTACGGATGCAAAATTACCACAGGATAGCTAATTTGCAGGTCAATATTTTTTGTGAAAACCATGGAAATTGAAATAGAAATCCTGTATAAAAACCTCCCTTCCAATAAATTAGCATGAAAGTGACTTTGAGCCAAATTAGAGCGATTGCTAGATCTCGAGGAGGTTTCAAACAGTTCGTCCCAAACCTCCGCAGATCTTGTATCCTAGAGGCCGAGACAACGATCAGCTTGTGTTCCCGGTTATGCGAACAGCACTGCGCGTTTCAAATGTAAGCAAGGATAATCTTTCACTTTTCCTGAAAATGTATGTGAAAGCTATAACTGTGATTTCATGCATGTTATCTTAAGCTTATTCTTCTGATTCATGATGAGTTTTATGACTTTTTCCAAATTGACCACCCTGTCTTGAATGGGTATATATGATATAAAGTGGTGGTGCTGATGATTATAATAAGGGGGGAGGGGGCGTGGTTGAATCTCCTAGACAACAAGTATCAGATACACATATGTCTTGATCAATTGTTTTCTTTGCATCATATCCAATGAGTAGTGAATATTTGCTCTATATTTTAAAACAAGTTGTGCATGGCTCTGATCACACCAGGGCAAAGTCCAGGACTTGCAGCGCCAGCTTAACGCTGAGTTGAGTTCACACCAGAGGACTCGCGGGGAGCTGAACAAGAGCCGGAACGACCTGCGGACAGCCAGGCAGAAGGTCTCCACGGCCGAAGCCCAGCTGACTGCAGCTCAGGTCAAGCTCGATGCAGCGGTCAAGGAGAAAGACCAAGGTGAGTGGGTGATGACTGGATGCCCTCTTGATTGTCAAGAAAGGTGTGTGGATGGCATAGACATGTCTGGCTAAACCTGCTTATAAAAACCACACATCTGTTAAAAGAATAGACTAAACTCAAATCCAGTTTAAAGCAGTTTGCACCGGGTTCTTGAAATGATATTTACAGACTGTATATTTGTTTGTTCCTGAAGACCACCTTTCCACAGAGATAAACCTTGTCACATTTTTGCCATTTCTCTCAGCAGCTACATGTATATTGTTGTCTTCATCTATTAGTCTCTTGATGACGCACAGTATAAGAGTAATTATCAAGTACTGTTGAAACATTCTCGCATTAAAACATTTTTTTGCCTCATCTTTCAGCCTTGGCAGATCTTGACAAGACGGATGGCGGAGTGACGTCGGTGAGCGAGACGGAGCTGAAAGAAGTCAGCAACAAACTCAGGATGGCCGAGAACCAGATTAGACGTAAGATTCTCATTCAGATGCAGATTAGGTTCAAAGTGATTTGCTAGACAACAGTTTATCTCAATGCAAGAGTGGAGCGAGTATAACATTCATTTTTTTTTTTGTGCCGCTGCACTGCAAGCCTTTCAATGTTGTGTGGTTATAAAACCCTCTCAACAATATCAGCTTTCAGAGTATTTTTTCAGCATAAAAACTGGATTGTTCAAATATGTGCAGAAATTGCCAATTTGAGTATATACATGTACCATACACATAGAAACGTAGAAACAAGATCAGTGTAATTGCCAGTTAAAAAATGGGTGAAGATATTTTATCAGGGTGAAGCACTCACCCTTTCTAAACCTCAAGAAGAAGTATTATTCTATTAAATGAATTGATCATTAACAAATGCAAGTGTGTTTAATGTTATGTGGCAATAAAACCCTCACAAAAAATTCAGCTTTAGCAGTATTTGTCAGCATAACAACTGGATAGTTGAAATGTGTGCAGATATTGCCAATATGTGTTACCATATATACCATACATATATCTACAGAGAAACAAGATCAATGTAATTGCCAGTTATAATATGAGTGAAGGTATCGTTAACAGGGTAAAATACTCAACCTCTCTAATCCATAAGAAGAAGTACTATTCAAGCAAATTAAATGAACAAAACTCTGCCATCCGATATTTTTGTCGTCGAAAACCTTACAGTTCTTATACCCGAGAGACCGGAGACCACTCTTCTCGCAAAAGTGCATGCATTCAATGCGAGTAAAGCCCGCTGCCCAATGCACCACACACTGACAGGGGAAATTGATTATGAATGATTATGTTCCAAATGTAAAGAAGGATAGTTTTTTACTTTCGCTGAAAAGATTTGTGAAGTTATGAATGTGAGATCTCATACACATCGTTGTTGGGGCATTCTTCTAATTCCTAATTCTTTACATCTCTTTGTCAAATGGACTACTCTGTCTTGCGCCAAACAATATGTTTATTGAAATGCTTACCCAAAGACTGTGATCCTTTCTTTTACCACAGTCCTCCGAGAGCAAGTGAAGAAGTCACAGGAGCAGAGGGAGCATTACCAGTCCATCAGCAAGTCGGTAGAGCAGAGCATGAAAGAGCAGAATGAAGCCAGCGAGACGTTCAAGACAACCATGGAGAAGAGGTTGCAGGAGGTCTCTCAAGGTAACATTGATGTCACCGTCAGGTTGTTAAAGAGGGATAGTTCACCCTGAAATTATGTCTGTTTCAGTAAAAGCAGGAGGGTGTTTCACCAAGCTGTTCGTAAGTTATGAACGACTTTACGAACGACTGGTGATCCCTTCTTTTGCTAAATGCGTTAATACACTTTGTTCCTTGAGTATCTGATATAGCACAAGAAGTGATCACCAGTCGTTCGTAAAGTCGTTCGTAACTTACGAACAGCTTGGTGAAACACCCCCCTGACACGTGAAAGGATAATATTGGTGAAGGTTTGATGAAAATCCATCAAAGGATTAGAAAGTTATGATCATTTGATGTTACCTCAGTTTGTTCAAGGGGTATTCCAGTCCTAATATAAGTTGCCCTGCATAGAAGCTGAAAAAATCTGAGAAACAGAATGAAGTAGAGGAAAATCTAACAACTAATGAGATGAGGAATGTGTAGAACTACAACATTGTGTGAATATCTATAGATAGTTCAAAACAACCATGAAGAGATGGTTGCAGGTGTGAACTCTGGTAATATTTGATGTCACTCATGGTTTATTCAGGAATATGTAGAACAACAGCATTGTGCATATCTAAAAAAAAAGGTTTTTTTTGGAACGTATTCATGCGCTTTAGTAGCTAATTCATTCTAATTCTAATTCTAATTCTAGTAGCGAATTCAGCTAATTTCTTTGTAACTTGAATGATGTTATCACAGCATTGATGTTTCTCCTTTGTCCTCTTGTACCTTAGCTCACGAGGCATTGGAGAAAGAGGTTGTAGATCTCAGGAAGGAGAGAGAGGAGAAGGAGTCTGAAAACAAGGAGCTGCATGTGGCAGTTCAAACGCAGGTGAACTTTCTTCTTCTTCTTAGCTTCCCCATCTTTCTTTTCTACATTACAGATTATTGTTGTTATTCTTTTTTTTTTCCTCCTTGTTCTACTGTTTCATGTTATCTTTTTATTCCTCTTCTTGGCAGAGGCATTATTCTTTTGTGTTGTGTGTCCATCCACTCACAGTCTGTTGACACAGTGTCTTGACACCTGCTTGATGGTTTTGCTTTCACTTTGAGACCTGCATGTAATGTATGGTAGCTATGGGTTGTGAAATTAGGTTAAATTGAACAATTTGAACACAAATAGAAGTAAATGGAAACTGATTGAGGAGGGCTTCATCCAACAATGGTTGAACAATGCCTGATGATGATGAAGATGATGATGATGAAGATGATGATGATGATGATGATGATGATGATGATGATGATGATGATGATGGCGATAATGATGATGATGATATGATGATGATGATGGTGATGATGATGATGATGATGATGATGATGATGATGATGATGATGATAATGATGATGATGATGATGATGTCGATGATGATGATGATGATGATGAACAATTGTGGTTTTCTTATCGTTGACACAATGCACTCTACCTGGAAATCTGCTCTACCAATTTCCGATATGCCAGTCAAATTGGTCTTGTTTCTTCTCCTTTCATAATTTCTTTATTGTCTTTGTGACCATTCATACAGGTTCTTTTCTTGCTAAAAAAAATTACAGTTTTGATTGCTCTTTTAACTTTCCTTCTTGACTATTTTGTGCAGACTGCTGAATTACGCCGCAACCTCAGCACGATACAGGAAGAACTAAAGGAGGCCCTCGCTAGACAGAAAGAGGCAGACACCAAAGAGTTTGCCGCAAGGCAAGACAGCCAGACACAAGCCAAAGTAGCAAAAGAGGTAAAACCCAAAGTCAAGAAACAATGACAAGCATTCTTCTTTTTATGCCTCCGCCACGAAGTGGCCGGAGGCATTATGTTTTCGGGTTGTCCGTCCGTCCGTCCGTCCGTCCGTCCGTCCGTCCGTCCGTCCGTCCCGTCCGTCCCGAATCCATTTAGGCAATATCTTGAGAACCGTTCAGCAGATTTGCTTCAAACTTGGAACATGTATGTATTGCATGAAACTTATGAAGTGTGCAAAATTGGGGTCAAATCTGATTCAGGTCAAAGGTCAAAGGTCAATGAACCTTGTAAAAATTGCCCCAAAATGACCTTTTCCACAATAAATCCAATAACAAGGATGCAATTCTCATTAAACATAGTACAAAGATGGATCACTCTTTGGGGATAGACTGGTGAAATTTTTGGTAAAATTCCTGAAAGGTCAGAGGTCAAAGGTCAATGAAATTTGTGAAAATTTGCCACAAATTGACCTTTTTCACAATAAATCCAAATCCAACAATGCAATTCTCATTAAATATGGTACAAAGATAGATCACTACTTGGGGATAGACTCGTGACATTTTTGGTAAAATTCCTGAAAGTTCAGAGGTCAAAGGTCAATGAACTTTGCCCAAATTGGCTAAAAATTGCCCCAAACTTTAAATTTTTCACAATAAATCCAAATCTAATGGTGCAATTCCAACCAAACATAGTGGAACGATGGACACTACTTGGGGGTAGACTGGTGACATTGTTGGTGAAATTGCTGGAAGGTCAGAGGTCAAAGGTCAATGAACTTTGCAAAAATTGATATTTTTCACAATAAACCCAAATCCAAATCCAAATCCAATGGCGCAGTTCTAACCAGACATGGTACAGAGATGTATCACTTCATGGAGGTAGACTGGTGAAAGTTTGGGTAAAACTCCTGAGAGTTCGAGGGTCAGAGGTCAATGAACTTTGCCAAAAATTAGCTAAAAATTGCCCCCAAAATGATAATTTTTAAAATATATCCAAATCCAATGGAGCAGTACCAACCAAACAGGGTGCAAAGATGGATCACTACTAGAATGATGACATTTTTGGTGAAATTTCTCAAAGGTCAGGGATCAAAGGTCAATGAACTTTGCCAAAATTGGCCAAAAATTGCCCCCAAATAGATATTTTTCACATTGAATCCAATACTAATGATTCAATTCAAACCAAGAGGTGAAAAGTCAATGAATATTGCCAAACTTGGCTAAACTTGAAAAAACAGAATGTTTCATTTCACATTGGAGCAATGGTACATTGCCCACCAAACATACACATATTCTGAGAATAGCAAAGAGGCGGAGGCATATTTATCGACTGCGTGGCAGTCGAATTGCTCTAGTTCTACCTATTATTATGTGTGCGGATATTGCCATTATGAGTTACAGTATATACCATACACATCTCTACATAGAAACAAGATCAACCCTAACCCTTGGCTCAATTCAATGTTTATTATTATTTCGCAGCCCTAGTTGAATTGCATGACAATCTTCATTAACGAGAAAAATGTCCAAATAAAGGAAAAGAAAAAGAGAGTAAAAATAAGAAAAAAAAAAAAGAACTTGTCCCCCAAATAACATTGAATAGGGTTTACACCAGCCTTTCCCCATTCAGACCAGTGGAGTACGGTTGCCTATGAGGGCTGGTAGTCAGGGGCCATATTCATGAAAACTTACTAAGCCTGGTAAGTTACTAAAGTGCATTCAGCTACATGCAGTTTTAGTAACATGCTAGGCTAGTAAGCTTTCATGAATATGACCCCAGGAATCAGTGCTAGTAATCATGATTTTCAAAAACTCACCATTTCCAAATAATCACATTTTTCTCTCGAGCTCTGACCAATCTTTTCCCTGCTTTTTCTGTTTAATTCAAATTCAATACCTCTTACCACATATAAAAAAGAGTTGGATTATAATGCAAAATAATCCAAATAATCACATTTTCCTCTCGAGCTCTGACCAATCTTGTCCCTGCTTTTTCTGTTTAATTTAAATTCAATACCTCTTACCATATATAAAGAAGAGTTGGATTATAATGCAGAATAATCCAAATAATCAAATTTTCCTCTCGAGTTCCGACCAATCTTTTCCCTTCTTTTTCTGCTTAATTTAAATTCAATACCTCATACTGCATATAGGGGAGAGTTGGATTATAATCCATCACATAGCGTCATCCAGATTGGACACGAGACTGGAAGTGGACATGACTGCACAGTTAAAGGGATAGTTCAACCTGAAATTATTTTGGTTTCAATAAAGATAGACACATGAAAGACACATTTTAGTGAAGGTTTGACAGAAAGCAGTCAAAGGGAAAGAAAAAATTTTGATTTTAAAGTAGTGATTTTGTGGCGTCATGTGCGAGGTGCTCTGCCATATGTCATGTGTCTCCTTTTATTGAAACCAAAATAATTTTAGGGTAAACGATCACTTTATTGTAGCTGTGTGATGCATTATGAGTCGACTTTGGGAGAATTTCTTTTCAAGGTTTCGTTCTCCTTTAATATTTATCTTCTTTGTTTTCAAGAAGATACGAACTAATAGTGCTATCTCGAGTCCTAAAGTACTCATACCTGGCCAGTTTCTTTAACCATAATTTTTATCTTATTTGTTTTAATTCTTTGTGTTAGATGCAAGACAAGTACGAGCGTGAGTTCCTGCTCCATGCCGCGGACATGAAGCAACTCATCACCGCTAAGGAGCAGGTAGGGCAGTCTGTTTCTGAACTCTCTATGCCCCAACAATGACTCAGTCTTGAGCATCATTACACACATTCCTACAGAGCAGCATTTTGCCTGACATGCGAAGGGTTAAATCAAATCTGCCCTCATCTGTCAAAAGGAAGCAACTAACAAAAGAGACTTTTCTTGTAAATGAGCAAAATGTGTCTGTCACTTGCATTGGCATCAGTGCAACACCACATCATTTTCGATTAAATATCTCGCAGCAAGATGAATATTTCTTGCCCAGATTTTGGCCATACAGTGTATGTAAGGAATGCTGGGTACAATCTAAGAATGCCAATAACCCAAATTTGAGTGATTTGTCACTTGCTTCCTTTTGTCAGATTAGGGCAGAGATATCCACATCATTCGCTGTCAGACGCATAGAGCTGCCAGCCACATGTAGCATGACTTTGAAGTATTTTTATGCCTCCGCCACGAAGTGGCCGGAGGCATTATGTTTTCGGGTTGTCCGTCCGTCCGTCCGTCCGTCCGTCCGTCCGTCCGTCCGTAAGTCCGTCCGTCCGTCCGTCCGTCCCGTCCGTCCCGAATCCGTTTAGGCAATATCTTGAGAACCGTTAACCAGATTTGCTTCAAACTTGGTACATATATGTATTGCATGACACTAATGAAGCGTGTAAAATTGGGGTCAAATCTGATCGAGGTCAAAGGTCAAAGGTCAATGAACTTTGTAAAAATTGCCCAAAAATGACCTTTTCCACAATAAATCCAAATCCAAGCATGCAATTGTCATTAAACATGGTACAAAGATGGATCACTACTTGGAGTTAGACTGGTGACATTTTGGGTAAAATTCCTGAAAGGTCAGAGGTCAAAGGTCAATGAAATTTGTGAAAATTTGCCAAAGATTGACCTTTTTCACAATAAATCCAAATCCAAGGATGCAACTCTCATTAAACATGGTACAAAGATAGATCATTACTTGGGGATAGACTGGTGACATTTTTGGTAAAATTCCTGAAAGTTCAGAGGTCAAAGGTCAATGAACTTTGCCAGAATTGGCTAGAAATTGCGCCAAACTTTAAATTTTTAACAGGAAATCCAAATCCAATGGTGCAATTCCAACCAAACAAAGTGAAACGATGGATCACTACTTGGGGGTAGACTGGTGGTATTGTTGGTGAAATTGCTGGAAGGTCAGAGGTCAAAGGTCAATGAACTTTGCAAAAATTGATATTTTTCACAATAAACCCAAGTCCAAATCCAATGGCGCAATTCTAACCAAACATGGTACGAGATGTATCACTTCATGGAGGTAGACTGGTGAAAGTTTGGGTAAAACTCCTGAGAGTTCAAAGGTCAAAGGTCAATGAACTTTGCCAAAAAATAGCTAAAAATTGCCCCTAAAGTGATAATTTTCAAAATATATCCAGATCCAATGGAGCAATACTAACCAAACATGGTGCAAAGATGGATCACTACTAGACTGATGGCATTTTTGGTGAAATTTCTCAAAGGTCAGGGATCAAAGGTCACTGAACTTTGCCAAAAATTGGCTAAAAATTGCCCCCAAATAGATATTTTTCACATTGAATCCAATACTGATGATTGAATTCAAACCAAACATAGTACAGAGATGTATCACTTCATTGAGGTAGACTGGTGAAGTTTGGGTAAAATTCCTGAAAGATCAAAGGTCAATGAACTTCACCCCAAATTGGCTAATTTTAAACAAACTTTATACAAGGATGGATTTAGACATACTGGTTAGATTGGAAGGCAAAGAAGTAAGAGGTCAAAAGTCAATGAACATTGCTAATTTTGGCTAAACTTGAAAAAGCAGAATGTGATATTTTCATTTCACATAGGAGCAATGGTGCATTGCCCACCAAACATATACATTTCCTGAGAATAGCAAAGAGGCGGAGGCATATTTATCAACTGCATGGCAGTCGAATTGCTCTAGTTTCTACTGAAAATTAACCTGAAGACTAAGGGGTTTTCTACACCTGGGCATTTCTCTTTCTAAAGGTCTCTAGTGATGCAATGCTTCACTACCTGTGTAGTAATTTCTTTGTGTGTGTACTTATTGACTCACTTAGTTTTATGGTCAGGTATTTCATTTGTGGCTCATAATAAAGGTTTTTTTTTGTGAACACTATTCATGATGCTCCTGTTCCTATTCAATACACATGCCTTGGCCAAAATTTTCCTTTTGATTCAAATATTTGTTTGACTTTGTGTAGTTGGCCAGTCATAACACCAAGCTAGCAGAGGTGGAGGAGACGGCAAAGAATGCCCAGGCTGCTCTCACATCATCAGAGGTAAGTCAATACTTAAAAACAAATATACCAAATGCCATAAGAGAGAGAGAGAGAGAGAGAGAGTGAGAGTGTCTGATATGCATCATGTATTCACTGCCTTCAGCATATGCTTTATTCATCATGGAGAGAGGAGACGGCGCACACAATGATGTATGTTGTTGTCTCCGACTTGTTTTGCTCCAGGCCTCATGGAAGGAGCAGCTGAGGATCCAGAAGGAGGAGGTGGAGCAACATTCCAAGAGGACAAAGGAGCTGGAGACTCAGAACCAGATGCTCCACCAGCAACTAGAGGCAGTAAGTATATTGAGCATTTACACTTTTTGTCTCACCTGAAGGAGGTTCGGCTGAGACCTAGTAATCACTTTTTCTGTTACCGTATCGACCGGTAGATGAGACGCCCCCGCACATAAGACGCACCCTGACTTTGAGCAATTTGGAAAAAAATTTGGAAAAAAAAAAAAAATTGGGTGTCGTGTACATGTATACACATGTATGGGACTGTGCATTGTGTGACAACAATCAACATTCAACAACAAAATAGATGGCTTTGATAGCCTGACACAATACCGGTAATACGATCTCAATCCCATTATCAGCATAATTACCGGTACAAAGAAAGCACTAGGACTAGTATTTGTCCGAGACACCTCAAAGAAACCGCTAGCTAGAAAGCTAAGCCCCAAGGATAACCTCCGTTAGATCATTTTGTTTTTATTGCTGCATCAATTGTGTTCATACTGGGGTTATAAGGTCATATTGCATGTTTTATTGATCACAAAATCAGGCGAGACTCGTGGTTCGTGAACCACATTGTTAATTATCCTCTCAGTACCCAAACGGGACAGTCTGAAGTCGATAAAAACACAGTTTATCACCTATTGGACTGAAGGGGTTCATGTTGCAATGATCTGGCCAACGCTCTCGAGGGCCACACTGTTAAAATATGTAGCCTGAGCATTCCACTACACAGTTTATACCCTTTCTCCATCTGCCTCATAGCTCAGCACGAGATTCTGAAAAAGCCTTTTGAGTACTTTCCATTTGACCAGCATTGACCAAAGAAATAGTACCCAGTATCTCTCCTTAAAGGGCATATACTGTACTGGGAAGGCAAAAAAGCCTTCAAAATATAATTGTTAGCAATCTTCTTGCCAATGGTCTTAAATTCATTTATTGTCTATTTTAGAATATGCCCTTTAATGGATTATAACCTTAGCTCTACTCCCAGCTGGTCTACTCACCATTTCGTCCAGAAGGAACCCGTTTAAAATACCGTTTCCGATTCAAGTACTGGGTTGACGTAACAAAAACTGTCATCACTTCCATAACCGTAATCCAGACTCCTTACCCTAATCCTAACCCATACACATCAGCTTGTGCTCGTAGACGAAATGGGATGGCAAAGCACCATTTTTAATCGCACGAGTCTGTCGTTCTGTGCCCCATAGCTCAGCACCAAGATGTTGAGGCAGTCTTCCCACGCCAAGGATTTTGCAAACACCGGTCTCTCTTTGAGGGAGGAAGACAAGTCTGCTGAGCAACTTCTGGAGGTCATCAAGTAAGAAGACTTTGATGTTTCATGTATACTGTAAACGTCATATATTTAGCAAGTCTATTTTTTCGTAATTGGGACTTCTTGACAATTTTGTGAGTGGTTAAATCCGAGTAAGAAGACTGATATTTCATGTACACTGTAATCGTCATGTATTTAGCAAGTCTATTGTTTCGTAATTGGGACTTCTTGACAATTTTTTGAGTGGTTAAATCCGAGTAAGAAGACTTTGAAAGTTCATGTATACTGTAAACCTCATATATTTAGCAAGTCTATTTTTTTCGTAATTGGGACTTCTTGACAATTTCGTGAGTGGTTAGATTAACGACCGGGGAGTACAAGTACTAATAGTACATGTGCATGTCGTATTCGCATTTTCGTGTGTTAAAGTCGCAAATAGCACCCGACTCTCTAAATTTATGAAATTTAAAATAACGCGAAATATATGGCATATATACAGTATATCCTTAGAGTATGCTGCTGAACTATGTTGAGTTTTATAACTTTTGAAAGGGCTACGGTCAAAATGATGAAATGATTGAAATTTAACAAACTTATGAGCAAGTGGTGGTCTGCGATGATAACCTTTCATCCCTTTCCACAACTATTTCTTACCGTTGACCGTTCTTTTCCTGAGCCGGAATGTATGCGGGCTGGTTTTTCTCCACTCAGATACTGAAACCCTTTTCTCATTGGGTTTTCTTAGCCCCGTACTATCCTTAGCCTCGTACTATCCTAAGCTCTGGACTATTTTTTGAAGCTTTTCACACTGGCATTTCTTAGCCCCGGACTATTTCTTAAACCCGCCTAAGGAAATCCATGCTATTCCCACTCGAAATCGCTAGCCCCGGACTTTCTCGACAGCATATGAATATTCATGAGTGTACGTCTTGCACATGGGTTCTTTACCACCCCACATCAAGGTCACTCACCCGTCGGGCATTATCTGATTGGCCTCGGTGTCTCGGCCTCGAGAGCTGACACCGCATTTCCTTAGCCCCCTTATTATTTTTCATTTCTGTTCTCACTGGCACTCTTAGCCCCGGACTATTTGGCTTGGTCCTGCAATTGTGCGGTTAGCCCTGCTTTTCTGCAGGGTCAAATAATCCCGGATTATTGGTGGGGCTAGCCCACTTTGGTAAAAAACAAAGAGAACAGAAAGTGGTCTAAGCTTAGCCCCGTACTATACGTAGGGCTGAGGCACCTATAGTATGGGGCTAAGGAAATTTTTGCCAGTGTGAAAAGCGTTTGAGATGCGCAGCTTGCGTATAATCTGCTGTACAGACAATAGATGACGGGCTAGGAATAACCTTCTTATAGGGTGTAAGTCAGTAAGTCAGCCGCACCCCTTTGGATACTGCAGTTCCATGGCAAGTTTTTAATCCTAACTGGACCTGGGTTCTCGGAGATCGAAAGTCCAACCATGAGCAACAGGTTGATATTGGTATTCTTTGTTGTAGCAGATATACATGTACTGCAGGAGGAGTTGAAGTAGAAATAGCATTATATATTAATGTTTTTATGTTTGTTGTGTCCTTGATAGATTCTTGAGACGGGAGAAGGAGCTTGCGGAGAGCCAGTTTGAGTTGGCGCAGACCGAGACGCTGAGACTCAAACAGAAGAGCGAGCATCTCTTGAATCAGCTGGAGGAGGCCAAGAGAAGCTTGTCTGGCGAGAGGGAGAGAGCTCAGGTAAGGTGCACCGTCCCTCGTCATTAATTACAAACTTAGCATCTCAGTGTGTCCTGTCCCTCGTCATCAATCGCGTACTAGCAGCTCAGGTAAGAAGAGCAAGCATCTCCTGAATCAGCTGCAAGAGGCCAAGAGAAGCTTGTCTGGCGAGAGGGAAAGAGCTCAGGTAAGGTGCATCGTCCCTCGTCATCAATTACAAACTTAGCATGTCAGTTAGTGTGTCCTGTCCCTCGTCATCAAGTGCATACTAGAAGCCCAAGTAAGAAGAGCAAGCATCTCCTGAATCAGCTGCAAGAGGCCAAGAGAAGCTTGTCTAGCGAGAGGGAGAGAGCTCAGGTAAGGTGCACCGTCCCTCGTCATCAATTCCTCTTAGCATCTCAGTTAGTGTGGCCTGTCCCTCTTCATCAATTGCATACCTGCAGCTCAGGTAAGAAGAGTGAGCATCTTCTGAACCATCAGGAGGAGGCCCAGAGAAGCCTGTCTGGCGAGAGGGAGAGAGCTCAGGTAAGGTGCACCGTCCCTCGTCATCAATTACAAACTTAGCATCTCATTTAATGTGGCCTGTCCCTTGTCATCAATTTCATACTAGCAGCTCAGTTAAGAAGAGCGAGGATCTTCTGAACCATCAGGAGGAGGCCAAGAGAAGCTTGTTTGGCGAGAGGGAGAGCGCTCAGGTAGAACCTTCAGCTCCATTGTTGGGGCAGTGCAAAATTTCATAACATGCATATACCGACTTAAAGGGCATATACTGTACTGGGAAGACAGAAAGGCCTTCAAAAGGTGATCGTGAGCATTTATTTCGCCTTGTCCATTTTAGAAGCTTGGTGAAATTTATTTTCCCCCAAATGATCCTCATTTGGAGTAATTAATGATTAATGATTGAATCCTCAAAATGTTTGGGCCAAAAATTTTGAGGATTTGTGATTTAATCACTCATTGCTCCATATGTACATCATTTGAGTTCAAATAACTTTTATCAAGCTTTTAAAATTGGCAATACATGAATTTAAGACCATCGGCAAGAAGATTGCTTACAATTACCTTTTGAAGAGTTTTTTTGCCTTCCCAGTACAGTTTATGCCCTTTAATAGTAACAAGAGTTAACCCTTACCTCACCAGGCCATGTAAACCCCATTGGCTTACTTCACCTCAAACGGTAATAGAGTTGACCCTTACATTATCAGGCTTTGACCATGCCATTAGTAATGAGAGATTTCTTGTCCATTCCAGGTTCTTGTGCAGACATCAGCCCAGCACCAGGAGCTGATGAAGAAGGTGCAGAGTCTGAACGTGGTCACAGACAGCAACAGGCTCCTGAGGGAGGAGAAGGAGAGACTGGAACAGCAGCTGCAGCAGGCACAGGCCAAGGTAAAGGGCTTTGCCATTCAGTGATCTTACTCCCTCTGTACATGCTTGTCAAATGATGGCAGATAGTGAAGCGTTTTTTGTCTATTGGAAGTAATTAATTCACACATTTCCAATGGAGCAGCTTTTCATCTTGCACAGGAGGTGTTAAAGTCTCTGTCTTCCAATCATGATCTTAGGTGGGTGAGTTGGAGGGTGCCATCACTCCCCTCCAGGAGAAGAACCGCGGAGTGGCGGCTCAGCGGGACGCCCTCTCTGCCGAGAAGGCCGCGCTGACCAATGAGGTGGCTCGCTGGAAGCAGCGGACCAATCAGCTGATAGAGAAGTCCAATAGGACCGACCCCGAGGAGTACAAGAAGCTTCTGTGAGTACTCACGTGGTTTAGTCCATGCTGCATATAGGCAGTTCTAGTGCCAGAAATAAATGTACTATAGAATAGAACTGTGTATTATCCTTTGCGTCTTTGAGGATGCATATTGTTTATGTAATCTAACAGATGACTTAGATAAACTATCTTACGTCACTTCTGCAAGAAGTTAAATGCTCTCACCTCCATACCACAGTGACGCTTCCACATTAGGGATTAACAGTTTTATCAAATGAGGAAATGTGAATGTTATCAAACTTAGTGTAGCACATGTGATAGATAGATGAAGAGAGAGAGAGAAGAGGGAATATATTGTTAATATGACTGAACCAAAGTAATAATTGCACTTTATCTACTGGTATCTACTTTCCTTCTGTAACTCTTTATAGAATACTGTCTCATATGAACACAACTGATGCACATGAGACCAAAGAACAACAAAGCAAGAACGGTTCAGAATTAATAATGAACAGGTGCATTAACTCTCCCATTCCATGCTGTAGGTCACTTATCGTTTAGTTTTAAAAGTGAATGAATCATTTTTACAAAGAAATTTTAGGCATACACCCAGCAGTAAGGATAGCTTGCTCCATCCTGTAAATGAATGAAAACAGGATAGAGCATGTTATCCTTACTACTGGGTGTATGCCTAAAATTTCTTTGTAAATTGAAATTACCTCAGAAAGCCCTTTCACTGAAATCTAGCTGAATTAGTCATATGAAATAGATATCTTGTGCTCACTTCCATTCCTGTTCTCTGATGGCTGAGACAGACATTGAAGGTCACAGTTTGTGTAGTCATAAGAGTGAAATGGATCAAGTGAAATTAATATTTCTTTCTTTTTATTTTTTCTTAGGGCGGAGCGGGACCAGAACAAGAAGACTCTTTCTGAGAAGACGGAGGAAATCATGAGACACAAGTAAGAACAAGAAAACATACAATACCAAGTAGGTCAGGTGCAAGACATAGTCTTTCATGCATTGTCAATTAAAATTATGCATGTATAAAAGGTAAAAGGTTCATTAAGGTGTTAGCAAGACATGACAAGTGCCTTTTAGCATCACTCAAAATAATGCACAATTCTACACTTAACATTGACAACCAATAAAGGTATGAGGTAAATTAAGATCAAATGCTTACATCAACTCATTTCACTCTCCTCCAATTTTTGCATGTACAGTATTAACTTTTTCTTATTTTCCGGTTCCTATTTCATCATGTGTGTTTTTGAATTTGTGAATGGTATAATTTATATACACATTCAGTTTTTTATTTGCGATATTTAACAAGTATTTCTTTACTTTGTCTTGTGAACAGGGCTGATATTTCAAGGTTAAATGCACAACTGGGTAACATGAGGTAAGTTTCATTTTTCTCTTCTCTCTTTCCCTTCCCTGTAGTAACCTACCACCACCCCCCTCACCCCTCTTATCAGTAATACTTACAGTATTTACAGATCAATAAAACTGTCAGTTTTTTTGTTTTTTATTTGCTTGCTTGATTTCACCCAGGACTGAGATTTCCAAGCTGAACATGAACCTCACATCTGCACAGTAAGTATCCTTACTTATGTTTCATATTTCTGAATGTTTTATCAAATGTAGGAACCTTAAAGACAGCCCATCCCTTTTTTCAGATCACCACAAAACCATCGAAACATTGGCAAAACATATAGAGAAGTATTAGCAAGCTGTATATTCATAATTTGAAACTGATACGTAGTGTAAAATTCAAATAATGCACGTAAACAAGGTCTGATTAATAGTCTTTACCTCAGCCTCTTAGCAGTTTGTGTTGAAATATCTGCTTTATTGATTAATCTATTCATTGAATTATAAAACGCATTATGACAAAAAAATTGTTCTATAGAAGGAATCATCTCCAAAGTTTGGTAATTACTCATAAAATTAGGGTTTCACACATGCATAATAACCACATAGATACTGTAACAAAGACTAATACTTTTTTCGTAGTACGAAAAAAGTCGGTTTGAAATTTAACGGCTGAAATTTTTACATATATAGAAAGCTTCAACATGCTATATTCTTAGAAATGGTCTTGAATCACACTTTCTTCAATTTACGATCGTGAAAGACGATTTCAAATTTTAAGCTGGCAAAAGGGACGGACAATCTTTAATGAAATTGCTTACTGAGGTAATTTCAACTTGACAAGAAATTTTAGGTATACACCCAGTATTAAGGATAGCGTGTTCCATCTTGTAAATGAATGAAAAACAAGTTAGAAGAACAAATCATGCAGTCAGATAGATTGGAACCTGTTTATACATGGAGCATATCAAGTGAGTTGTAAGTAATCCGATCTCATTGTGCATCTTGTATTAATGTGTACTGCAATGTCAATTTAAAACATTTCTTTATTGAATTTCTTTGTAGAACTGAAAGGAAAGTTGAAGAGAACAGTTTGAGGTAAGTATTTTATCAAATGCCTTTTACTTAAGCGTGCTTTAAAATTTGTCCCATCTTTAACAACATTTCAAACCCAGTATTTCAATAACCTGTAAAGACCACCTGTGTATATAAAGAGTGCATTTCTTGTTTACCTTGAGCCATCCTTATGTGCAGGTTTCATTATCAGAGCTGCCAATTCTCCCTGATTTCGCAGGAGACTCCCTGAAAGTAGGCCACTGATATTGCATTGGATTTCATCACATCACCCAATCTCTCTGATTATTGATAGATTATTGTCATTGTTGTATGCATTTTATAGACATCTCCTTGATTTCTGATTTTTCCAAAATCTTCATAGGATTGTTGATTTTCAATGTTGGTAGCTCTGCACTTCATATTATCAAATTGAACAAGGATAATTGTTATCACGAAAAATCATGTGAAATTAAGAATAGCGATGTTATCTAACTGTAATTGTGCTTTTTTCAGGGCTGAGATAGCAGAAGTGAAACAGACACTTGCTGCTAAACAAGAAGACATTCTCAACAAGGACAAGACCATCAATCAGGCAAGTATGAATGAAACAATAAATGAGGAAAAGAAATAACAATCGTATTTACCCCCCATAAAACCGAGAGAGGCGCCACTCAATTGTTCAGAGGGTCTTTTTAAAATATAATAAACTTGCCTTGTATTTGAAGTTCTCCATACCACATACATTGCAGCATGCAAAGACATCCGGGTTTTGTTTTGTTTCTCAAACGCTAGTTCACTTGAACGAAAGCAGACATACTGCAAACAAAATCCACACGTTTCTATGTGATGCATCATGAGATAATCTTTACTTATCTGCGGCATAGAGAATTTGGAAATTTACATGTAAAAGAAATATTGCCTGAGGCTATCTTTGTTTAAATGTGAACATTTTCTTAGGGGTTGTTTTGAAAGAAACTGCATGTGGACAGAATTATAAATGAGTGGACTTTTTGGCCCTGATGTGTGAAACAGAGAAAGTGCTCATCAATATCAATATCAATATCCCCTCTTTCTGCCACAGGTGAAGAAGATTGGCCGGCGCTACAAGGGGCAATACGAGGAGGTCAAAGGTCAGCTGGACAAGCTGCAGGAGGATGTTGCCAAGGAGAAGTCGTCTGCTCCGCAGCCTGACCCAGAGACCGAGGCCAAGCTCAAATCGATGGAGGAAGAAGTCACGAGGGTCAAAGAGGTAAAAAAACAGTGTTAAAACTACTCATACAGGGTATCCCAGAAAAAAGGAAACCGAGATTCTGTGTTATTTCGCTAGTTGACTGAAAAAAATAATGGAATATTATAGACATCATTAGAAAGCACAGTGTTTCTTCTTTCATTTGACACCTAACATGATAGATAAGAGTCATGCGTTGAAGAGCAACAGGTGTTTAAAAAATAATTGTCAAAATCAAGTTGCGCAGGACAAATGGTCAAGATTTGTAAGGAAGCATCAACGTAGTGCAAACAACATTCATTATTCTGCGCAAAACATTTCTGACATCAAGCACTTGTAATTGCTTGAAGTCAGTCATGCGTGGACAATTTATCGTGAATTTGGTACCAAATGAAAGAAGATACTTTACTTTCAACATTACTGTAATTTTTATAGTAATATGATATTTTACGATTACGTTATCGACCTCCAAAAACGGGTTTCCTTTTTTCTGGGACACACTGTAGTGTATGACTCTGCAACAAAGAGACCAAATATCACCAAACTGGATATAGTGATGATTCATTCAGTTTATTAAATTGTAAATATTCACTTTCCCTTTCACCTTCGTTTTTCTTATTGTGTGTTGAGTGATTTTGCCTTCCACGGGGCAATGGGTCTTGTAAGGATAGGAGAGGTAATGATAGAGAGAGGCTTATGGTCGTATGACTCAAAGAGAAGAGACCCACTGGCTCCAGAGAATACTAAATTTCACAGTTGTTGGGAGGAATCCACTTGGGAGACCTTGCAAAACATGGCAGGAAACAATCAAAGAAGACAGAAATGAGTTGAACGTTACTCGCATTGACCCAAATGCCAGGACAGTATGGAGGAGAGCCATCAAGGAAATGAACTGTCCAACCCCACAAAGTGTGAAAACGGACTTGAAACATTGATGATGGTGACAATACATGTTTCTCTTTTTACATCATTTAATTCCATTCAGTGATGATGAACTTTGATTTATGTTGTTGTTTATTGATACAGAAAATATATGTAACATATTTCTCCCCTTTTTTCCCCAGCAAAATGTACAGTTGAAAGCTGCAGAGGAAACTACTAAGGTAATTCAATGTGATCGTTTATTTTTTTTGTCTGGTTAGGTTATTAACTATGGATATGCCCAGTGCACAATTCAAGATACCTGAGTTGTTTTATCAAATGTTTCTTTTAACTCTGAAGCTCATTAAAATGCAACTAGAACATGGCTCTTTCAATAATGTGTGAATGGCCTACAGGAAGCACTCTGTATGAATTGCAGATTAACAATCATGTTCTTTACTGGGCATATGATTCTATCAATCCTATATAACATATAATATTGAGTATGTCATAGCATCATCACAATCATATGAACACTGTTTATGACAATGCTATTGCTGTAACGGATTTATGAGAATTGCGCCAATCTGCGATAAAGCACTTGTTTACTAATCTTAACTCTAATATTTTTTAAATCATCAAGGCCCAGCTTGCTGAGAAAGAGGAGCAGATTGAGAAGTCCAAGAAACTCATGCAGAACGTCAGACAGAAGATCAACAACCTCAGCGGTGAGATAACTAGTTGCCATGGTTACAGCCTCCCAATCCTCTAAGCCACAGTCTAGGTCGATACCTTTGCCGTAAATTGGCCGGAAGAGTATTTGGTCAAATACATCAACAGTTCCAATGTTTAAAACTTGTTTGGTCTTTGCTAGAATATTGATTGTTATATTGTGATATCTTCATTATCATAGAGTTAATTTTAACAGCACCTGATCCTAAAATAGACCTCCAGACATCAACTGATTTCATTAACCCTATCTAGCCCGGGGGGGGGGGGCAAAAACAGCCCCCCCCTCGACATTTTTCGCAATAAATTTGTAACGCGAAAAGATGGCGCCGCGACGCTTCATGACTTTTTTCCTTCAAATCTCACAAAACTTTTAAGACCAAATTTGCGTCGCGGGGGTACGCGGTTCCGAAGTTACGTAACATTTTGTACGTGCATGTCAGACCAAAAATTGCTCAAAAACGTGATTTCATGTACAAATCGAATGCAAATTCTGTATCTGGCCCAAATTCATAAATGTATCATTATTTTTAGTCTTACTGATGAAAAACAATAAATTTCATGTTATTTATGACTGAAATAATGTTACCAATGATTTCCATCGAAAAAACAATGAAAAACATAAAGTCGAAAAAACAAAGAAATACATAAGAAATTAAAAAAACAATAAAATACATAAGAAAAACTTTGATATTGCAACTTTTTAAAATCCTAATTTGATAATAATCTTAAGAAGAGTGTCTGGACTGAAATCTAGCAGTTTTGGGGCTATATTTAAAGATTTACAACCAAATTTATGATTTTATGCATTTAATTAGCATAATTAATTAATAAAAAATAAATTTGAATAATTTTGGTGCAATTGACAATTGAATTGTGGAGATTACGTCATTGGTGACGTACGTGCCAATTTTCGTCGCGATCGCGCGATCAACGGACGAGATCTTAGGGGGGGGCTGTTTTTGCCCCCCCCCGGGCTATGCGATTTCAAAATAGCCCGGGCTATATAGGGTTAAAGGTCAAATATGTTGTTATCAGAATCTGTTGATGTTCATGTCTTAAGATTATGCAATAATTAAAATAATAGATATATTTAAAAGATGAGAGCCAGAAAGTTCAATATTATTTTTTATCTCTAATGTTTTCCTACCCTCTGTTGCTGTGTTTGTGTTTATGTTTTATGTCATTCTAATGGATTTTTAGCGTCTATATGATTTTATGAGTGGAATAAATGATCTGGAATCTTGAATCTCATCATATCAGTCTTCATTGCCAGGTGACAAACAGAAGTTGACAGCTGACAATAAGTCAATGACCCAGCAAATCGACGAGCTGAGAGAGGATCTTTCTGTCTTCTTGTTCTTTCTTCATTGTTTCGTACATGTAGGTTCTTTGAAAAGCTTTAAAGGGTTACTAAATTAGAAAAATAAGTTCCCACTAATCTATGTAAAATTGTCCACTAAAAAAAGAATTTCCCATTCGTTTGCTGCAATAAAGTCTCATTTTGACAAAAATTTGAAAAAAACGCACGCCTCCAGTGACGTCAGTGAAGTCAAAATGCCATGAATGCCAATGTCGTGAATAAAATATTTTATTCACGCCGTTCAAACAATACGTTACCAATGGGAACCCCAAAGCTTGTCCGAGGTTTGTTTGAGTAGCAACAACTAATAGATTCAAAGTGCATTCCATCCATTGAATCTGAATGACAAGATACAGGTGAATACAATAACGCGTTACTACGCAGTTAGGGGGAAAGTTGGGAATACATTACGAAAATGGTCTATTGTTGACTTCCATACAATCGATTGCATTTTGACTTCTCTGACGTCACTGGAGGCGTGCGCTTTTTCAAATTTTCGTCAAAATGAGACTTTATTGCGGCAAACAAATGTGAAATTCTTTTTAGTGGAAAATTTTACATAGGACTAAGTTTTCTAATTTAGTAAATCTTTAAGTAGAACAAAATGCATATTTTTTTTCTCTCTAGGGGACAAAGAGAAGCTGACGGCTGAGAATAAGTTGATGACCCGCCAGATCGATGAGCTGAGAGGAGAGCTGTCGGCCATGGAGGGGCTGCACAACCAGCAGGAGAGGAAGGTGGCCACACAGCGGGCTGAGCTGGAAGGCCACATCCAGGAACTCCAGAGGGAGCTAGAGGAGAGCAGGCAGACCCTGGTGAGACCATTAAAGTGCATATACTGTACTGGGAAGGCAAAATAGCCTTCAAAAGGTGATTGTGAGCAATCTTCTTGCCAATGGTCTTAAATTCATGTATTGACCATTTTTTTAAGCTTGCTGAAAGTTATTTGCCCTCAAATGATCTACATTTGGAGTAATGAGTGATTAAATCAATTTAATCATTAATCATTAATTACTCCATATGTGGATCATTTGAGGGCAAATAACTTTCAGCAAGCTTCTAAAATAGACGATACATGAATTTAAGACCATTGGCAAGGAGATTGCTAACAATTACATTTTGAAGGCTTTTTTGCCTTCCCAGTACAGTATATGCACTTTAACCCTCATCAGTACCAAGCCAGGAAAAGCCCACTGACTTATCATTTCATTACCAGGGGGATGTTTCACCAAGCTATTCGTAAGTTCCGAACGACTTTACGAATGGCTGGTGATCCCTTCTTGTGCTAAATCAGATTCTCAATAAACAAAGTGTGGTATCGCATTTAGCACAGGAAGGGTCACCCGTCATTCGTAAAGTCGTTCGTAACTTATGAACAGCTTGGTGAAACACCCGCCAGATCTGCTGGAAAATTGCTTTCGTGAGCAGTCTGATTTCCAGGTCTATCTGTCATCCTACGCTTTGTACGTTTACTATCAGCTGCCAATTGTCAATATCACATGCACCTCTGGATGTGGGAGGGTTAACACCTTATCAGAACTATATGAGTAAAAAAAATGTGTAACAAGTTAAGGAAGTGTACATTAACACCACTTTAGCATCTGTAAATTTCTCGGTACCAAGCCATGAAGAGCCCATTGACTTATCATACATTGCATGCACCTATATATATTACTAGTAGGGTTAGTCCCATCAGGACCACAATTGCATGAAATATGTAATTAACTGAATTAGCTTTCCCGGCTTAAAGATTGTCCGTCCCTTTTGTAAGCTTAAAATTTGAAGTCGTCTATCACGATCGTAAATTGAAGAAAGTGTGATTCAAGACCATTTCGAAGAATATAGCATGTTGAAGCTTTCTGTATATGTAAAAATTTCAGCCGTTAAATTTCAAACTAACTTTTTTCGTACTACGAAAAAAGTATTAGTCTTTGTTACAGTGTTTATGTGGTTATGCATGTGTGAAATCCTAATTTTATGAGTAATTACCAAGCTTTGGAGATGATTCCTTCTATAGAACAATCTTTTTCATAATGAGTTTCATAATTTGATAAACAGATTAATCAATAAAGCAGATATTTCAACACAAACTACTAAGAGCCTGAGGTAAAGACTATTGATCAGACGTTGTTTACGTGCATTATTTGAATTTTACACTACGCATCGGTTTCAAATTATGAATATACAGCTTGCTAACACTTCTCTATATGTTTTGCCAATGTTTCGATGGTTTTGTGGTGATCTAAAAAAGGGACGGGCTGTCTTTAATACTGAGAAAGTTTACTGCTTAACCCTATATAGCCCGGGCTATTTTGAAATCGCATAGCCCGGGGGGGGGCAAAAACAGCCCCCCCCTAAGATCTCGACCGTTGATCGCGCGATCGCAATGAAAATTGGCACTTACGTCACCGATGCCGTAATCTCCACAATTCAATTGTCAATTGCACCAAAATTATTCAAATTTATTTTTAATTAATTAATTATGCTAATTAAATGCATAAAAATCATAATTTGGTTGTAAATCTTTAAATTTAGCGCCAAAACTGCTAGATATCAGTCCAGACACTCTTCTTAGGATTATTATCAAATTAGGATTTTAAAAAATGGCAATATCAAAGTTTTTCTTATGTAATTTATTGTTTTTTGAATTTCTTATGTATTTCTTTGTTTTTTCAACTTTATGTTTTTCATTGTTTTTTCGATGGAAATTGTTAGCAACACTATTTCAGTCATAAATAACATGAAATCTATTGTTTTTCATCAGTAAAAATAGATATAATGACACATTTATGAATTTTGGCTAGATACAGAATTTGCATTGGATTTGTACATGAAATCACGTTTTTGAGCAATTTTGGGTCTGACATGCATGTACAAAATGTTACGTAACTTCGGAACCGTGTACCCCCGCGTCGCAAATTTGGTCTTAAAAGTTGCGTGAGACTTGAAGGAAAAAAGTCATGAAACGTCGTGGCGCGATCTTTTCGCGTTACAAATCTATTGCGAAAAATGTCGAGGGGGGGGCTGTTTTTGCCCCCCCCCCCCCGGGCTAGATAGGGTTAAGAGTCACTGTCACAGTTTTTTGCTCCACATTTGCACACGAATTGTGAAGTGCAGCAGTTTATGTTGGCTTTGGGTGTTTTCTAAGATTTTTGTCCTGGCTAGAATTTTTCAAATCATTGTTTCATATCCAATCTTCAACTTGCAACCTTGGTCCAAATTTTTTGAAAACCAGAGAAAGGTTTATCATCTTCCCATTTTCTTTCTTGTAGCAACGAGCACTGGAAGAGCAGCAGCATCAAGAGCAGAGCCGAGAGATTCAGCCACTGATCGACCAATCGGAACAGGCCTTATTGAGCCAGCCAGGCACATCAGGGTCATCAGATAGGCAGACGTAAGAGAAGGATCGTGATTGGTTGAAATGTTGACTTTCACAGTGTCTTTCAAAGGGCATATATTGTACCGGGAAAACAAAAAACCTTCAAAAGGTGATCGTGAGCAATCTTCTTGCCAATGGTCTTAAATTCATATATTGTCCATTTTAGAAACTTGCTGAAAGTGATTTTCCCTCAAATGATCCACATTTGGAATAATTAGTGATTAAATCACAAATCCTTAGTTTGTTCGGCCCGAACATTTTTGAGGATTTGTGATTTAATCAATCATTACTCCAAATGTGAATCATTTGAGGGCAAATAACTTTCAGCAAGTTTCTAAAATGGACAATACATGAATTCAAGACCATTGGCAAGAAGATTGCTCACGATCAAATTTTTAAAGGCTTTTTGTCTTCTCAGAACAGTATATGTCCTTTAAGTATCACTGCAATGTGTTATCCAGTTTATAGGATGGGTGGTCTTTGCAACTGTTTGCTTACATGTGCAATCCTAGTTGAGAACATTGGGCATTGAATTTGATTTCAGAATCAATTTGATCTGTTTGAATATGCACACTGGAGGCTTGTTACTAGAATTAGTGAATTATCAGAAATTAAAGAGATATGCAAATTATTGATCTTTGTGTGTGTTTTCACAGCACGTCTCGAGAAGAGGCCCCTCCCACTGCCAACATCCGACCAATGGCGTCCCCCGCTTCATCGGTGGTTGGCCAATCGAAGGGCCCCTCCTCCCAAAGCACCGCCAAGGTAACGGCCAGCATCCGCCCCATCGCCGTGACGCGCATTCCCCCAACCGGCGTCCTGCCCTCCTTCATCACCACCACCATGGCCACGCCCACTACCATGGTAACCCCTATGACCACGCCCACCACCATGGTGACGCCCATGGCGACGGTCATGCCCCAGACCATTGAGGCGCAGATGGTGGATCAAGGATCGGAGCAGGAAGGTAATCATGAAATAATTTGCTGAATAAGCAATTTTGCTTGTCACTACACAGCCAGGGCCCTATCTTATAATGAATTGCGATTGATCGCCCATTGACTTGCCATTGATAGCAATCATAACTCTGTACATTAGATATTGAGGATTATATTTGCAACAGTTTGAAAGACAGGGCCCAGTGCATCATGGGACAACTTTTCCTTATAAATGGTCTGAAAACTTCAGAATTAGGTTCACATGGACCCTTAATTTTCTAACCGTAACTCCTGCACTTCTCTTGTGGTGTATACATGTATGTAGACTCCAACGAGCAGCCATTCCAACAGGACACGCCCGTGGCCCCGATTGCCTTGGCAACGCCCATCCAGGCTGTCCAGCCCACTCAGCAGACTCCTCCCACTCCCCAGACTCCGCCCACCCAGCAACAGGCCCCTCCCACACAACCACAAGCCCCGCCCACTCAGCAGACTCCGCCCATGACGGCAGCGGAGAGGCGGAGCATCGATCAAGAAGGAGCAGGGCAGGAGGGCCACAGGGACGATGACAGTGGTAAGGCAAAATTCATTAAAGGGCATATACTGTACTGGGAAGGCAAAAAAGCCTTCAAAAGGTGATTGTGAGCAGTCTTCTTGCCAATGATCTTAAATTCATGTATTGTCTATTTTAGAAGCTTACTGAAAATTTATTTGCCTTCAAATGATCTACATTTGGAGTAATGAGTGATTAAATCACAAATCCTCAAAATGTTCGGCCCAAACATTTTGAGGATTTAATCATTAATCATTAAGTACTCCGTATGTGGATCATTTGAAGGCAAATAACTTTCAGCAAGCTTCTAAAATAGACAATACATGAATTTAAGATCATTGGCAAGAAGATTGCTAACATTCACCTTTTGAAAGCTTTTTTGCCTTCCCAGAACAGTATATGCCCTTTTAAAGAAAATGACATGAAACAAAAATTTTAAAATATAAAAATATTTAGTGTTACTAGTATAGACTAGCTCCTGTAATTTGTATTTCAATTACAGTGTACTATTAAATGAAATTTTGTATTCCTCATTTAAAATCAAAATAAACAATTTTCATGAACAATGAATTCAAGGTATCACCAGAAAGCTGATGGCTTGTAAAGGGTAATGACCTTTTACCTTGGAACCTGTGATGACCTATTTTAACCATTAGAAGTGGACCGCTTTTCTTTGGTATGCAGCCTGCATTGTCGGACATCAGACACAAACATGCTGTAGTTGATTTTGTGTGTGTGAAGTTAATTGCCACATTAAGAAATCTAAGTTTAAGTATGCTGACTGTTGAATCTCTTCTTCAGGTCCCTCTGGAGGACAGACAGGAGGGTCATCTTCCTCCCCTGGTAGCGCTGCTTCCAAGAGGCCAAGGGATGAACCTGTCGACAGGTGAGGTCTTAGTCTTCTCATCAGTGTGTATAAACTATATACCGTACTGACGTCAAACGATAGATCGCAAAATTCACATATATGCCTACCCTGTACGTATATCGCTGCGGAGCTTCTTCGCAGATTCACACAGTCTCTAGCACAGGTAACAGTGCGCTGAACAGGGATTATGTTAGCGGTTAATTACCTTCCAGAGGTTTGCGCGATACAGCGTACGAACAAATGAATTGTCTCTGACAATTATGAATTGGACCCCTCGATCTGCCACGCCCAGCATTCATCCAATCAGTACATAGAAATTAGTGTGTACAAGCTACATAGCTTTTATGTCTTTGTACTGATATAGTAAACTCATTTTTCTCTGTAAGTGGGATTTGTGGTGCACAAAAGGTAAAGCAGTCCATGATTTCTCTTTGTGGGCCTTATCAGATGGCCGTTCCTTGTATAGTGTGTGAAGGGGAATGCATCCTTAATAATAAATTCTCTTTCAAAAGCAGGAGAACATTCAGAGAAACAAAGTGGAACAGGATCTGATGAAAAAAGGTTACATAAGAAGAAGGAAACTGTGTTTAGAAAAGAAGGAAAAGTACTTTTGTGGAAATATTCTAATTAGCGTAGACGTTCAAAACGCAAGACCCAGCAGCAAAGTGGATTTGGGGAAGGGAATGAATGAAAATGGGGGAGAGGGGAGATAGAGGAAACGTGTGTGTTTGCACTGATTGCAGCTTTACCTTTTCAGCAAAAGTATCAGAGCCGTTGCACTGATATTTAACTATGTGTGCCATGTGTGACCTTATTTACAAGTAGTACACTTAATTCCATGGAAGAGCAGCTTATCTTGCACACAAAGGGTTAATAAAAATGTGTCCTCCACCCTGACAGTGAGACGGCGATGTCCGACCGGGAGGGGCAACCACCCAATGAGAAGAGACAGAGAGTGGCACCGCAACCGGTAAGTCTTGTCACATCAACTGGCTTATGTATGTCCTAAGGTAGAATCAGCGTTTCTAAGCACGTGCGTATACATGTTTTGAAACACATTACAATGTGTCACAATGTAGAATCAGTGTTTGTAAACATGTATCTTTACACGTTTTGAAACGTGTTACAATGTAGAATCAGACTAGAAGAAACAGAGTGGCCCCGCAACCAGTACGGCTGGGCACATCAACTGGCTTATGTATGTCGTTAGAATCAGCATTTTTAAATGCGAATCTATACATGTCATGATGCACTACAATGTAGAATCAGTGTTTCTAAACGCATATCCATACACGTTTGAAACGTGTTACAGTGTGTGATTTAGGATGCAACTCATTCTGGCCCATACACATTACAAAATACACACTTGTGTTTCAAAACGGAGAGTCTTGCGTTTATCAACTGCAAACAATTGCCTGAATCTCCTTAAAAAGGTCTGTCAACTTGTTTGAAACATCGAGCACCATCTCAATTATGTGTGTGTGCCAATAATTTGTCTTTAATTTCATTAAATTGATATTTTTGCATAAATTTTTTAAATCAAAATATTAATTTCTAATAGATATCTCTTACATAGTTAGCATGATGACGGATCGTAAGAAAGCTAAAGCTTGAAAATGAATTCGTACAAAAAAAAGTATGTCTTTCACCATTCACCTTTCACCATCTCGCATTTCAGCAAGTCAGCCGTGACGAGCCGGAGGAAAACAAAGACGAGAAGGACGAGAAGCCAGAGCAGACAACCAAGACCTCAACAGAGACGACCACCACCACCACCGTCACCGCCCCGCCCATGCCACAGACGGAGACCCCCACCGCCGATGCCACACAGGGTGACGTACCCCAGGACACTGAGCCAGCACCGGCCCAGGGGATCGAGGACACGCAGGGAAATGCAGCCGAGGTGACCACTGAGACGGCCGAGACGCAGCCCGTGGGTAAGGAACAGAGAGAGGATATTTCTCCCCAGATTTTTAAAGCAAGTGATATTTATTTCTGTGAAAGAGGTTCGATTCCATCACAAGTGCTATTATTAAAACAATGCATTCTCGATCGCTTTATGTCCACCTGTCATGCATATTCCTAAACATGCACACTTCAATTTTCGCTCATGAACTGGTAGTTTTAGCACGAAATGCTCTGACGGAAAAGACGGATGGGAAAAGAAGCAGGTAAAGAAGGAGGATAAACTGGATAAAAAGATGGACTGACTGGCTAGCAGAGCAAGGGGCTGTTAACCTTGAAGTTGAGCTGTTTCAGAGATGTGTGCTGATCCCATGCTTGTTTTCTGTCATCGTAGATTGGCCAGTGCCTACAGCGCCCTCTGGTGACCAGCCTGGCCAGACAATGCAGGAGAGACACGACGAGGAGACGGGGGAGAGCAAGCTGGATGATGTGGTGATCGTGGTCGACAGCGATGAGGTGAAGGTCATTATTATTCATATTACTATTTTTAGATGCACACTTTGTTCCCATACATGCTCACAATGAAACATACACAGGAGTGAATTCCCCCTTTTTTTTGGGGGGGGGGGTGAAAAAAAGGTACATAAGAAAAACAGTATCATATGATAAAGCCTGTCATTAACGACCTCCTAACTTCCTTTCATGGCAGTTTGAATTTAATTTCACATGCAGAGCTCCATGGCCACTACACATGATATTGCTCTGTTGAATTGATATAAACCTTGCCACGACAACAATGTCTTTAACAGCAATCATGGTAATTTTATCATGAATGTTAACTGCCATGGTAACCGCCAATAAAATTCAAGAAGAAGTTGCCATTGGTAGCAAAGTTCCATCAATGGTAAGTTTAATGCAACGGGTCCCAGTAATCAAGTAATCTGCATAGCATCTATTCCCTTAGAATCCGAGCAACAAATCATTTCTGTGTGAACATAGAGGTAAACCTCTCATTTCTGTTGGCATGAGGATATGTAGCTAAGTACCTTTAGTTTCAATGCTTAGTACTGAGAGGGTTAAGATTGATTCCCTTAGAATCCGAGCAACAAATAATTTCTGTGTGAACATAGAGGTAACCCTCTCATTTATGTTGGCATGAGGATATGTAGTAAAGTACCTTTAGTTTCAATGCTTAGTACTGAGAGGGTTAAGATTGATCACACCTGTTTTGTGATGTTTTCAGGATACGGGAGGCCAGGAGGCAAACCGAGACCAGACAGACAGACAAGAAGGGGAGGAGGAAGAGGAGGAGGAGGAGGAGGGGGTTGACGGAGAAGATGAAGAGGAGGAGGAAGAGGAAGAAGAGGAGGAGGAGGATGAAGAGGTGGAGCCGGAAGACTTTGAAGGGGAGATCGGGGAGGAGGATGAGGAAGACGCCTTTGACGAAGGGCAGGGAGAAGATGTGGACTATGATGAGGTACGATCATGGTTAACTCCTTAGGTGTCAGACTAAATGCTGCTCAGTGTGATTTGTGACTTGTACACGTGATTGGTGCCAACATGTAACAGTGGTGTCTAAAGACTTAAGCAAGAATTTGTGGTGGTGAGGGTGGAAGAACTTAAGGGGAGAGAATTAAATTGTGGTAACAGGGCACTAGTCAGAAATTGTTGGTGATGATGGTGCTGTTTCTGGTGATTGTGGTGGTGTTGCCAGTGGTGGTGATGGTGGTGATGATGATGGTGATGATAGTAGTGATGATGGTGGTGATGATGCCAGTGGTGGTGATGGTGGTGATGATGGTGATGATGGTGGTGACAGTGGTGGTGATGGTGGTGATGATGGTGATGATGGGGGTGATGATGCCAGTGGTGTTGATGGTGGTGATGATGCCAGTGGTGGTGATGGTGGTGACAGTGGTGGTGATGGTGGTGATGATGGTGATGATGGGGGTGATGATGCCAGTGGTGTTGATGGTGGTGATGATGCCAGTGGTGTTGATGGTGGTGATGATGCCAGTGGTGGTGATGGTGGTGACAGTGGTGGTGATGGTGGTGATGATGGTGATGATGGGGGTGATGATGCCAGTGGTGTTGATGGTGGTGATGATGCCAGTGGTGGTGATGGTGGTGACAGTGGTGGTGATGGTGGTGATGATGGTGATGATGGGGGTGATGATGCCAGTGGTGTTGATGGTGGTGATGATGCCAGTGGTGGTGATGGTGGTGACAGTGGTGGTGATGGTGGTGATGATGGTGATGATGGGGGTGATGATGCCATGGGGGTTGATGGTGGTGATGATGCCAGTGGTGGTGATGGTGGTGACAGTTGTGGTGATGGTGGTGACAGTGGTGGTGATGGGGGTGATGATGCCAGTGGTGTTGATGGTGGTGATGATGGTGATGATGGTGTTGATGGTGATGATGATGGTGGTGATTACAGCACAGATCGTATTGTTACCTGAGTGAGAGTGATCATAGCAGTGGTGCTGGTTGTGAGTTAGACGTCAATAATATTGCTGATAACAAATTCATTGTTCCTCTCTTTTACTCATTTCCAGGAGGAGGAAGGCGAGGAAGAGATGGATGACGATGAGGAGGAGGAAGAAGAGGAGATGGAGGGAACGGGAGAAGACACAGGGGAGACGATGGAAGATGATGTCGTAGAGATCATTGGTAAGTCCAGAGTAAACATACTGACACAACAAATCGAATATACAACAGTGTAGGTATATTATATGCTTCTTTTCAACTTTTTTTAGAAGAAAATATATTTTATTATAACGCAATGCAATTAAAGGCATTATGGAACATAGACTCCCGACTGAGATTTCATACATATTATTTTTATGGTATACTGTTGATCCATAATGAGTTTCATACAAATGGACTACTCTACCTTTTGACCTCTTGCTGAATCTTGTATAAGGGAAGTAATTATAAGATTTCTGAAGTTCAGTTTAATGACATGGAATGTGCTCCTATACCATTGCAAATTAGAGGTGGGATTACCTTTGAATTTCGTTTATATAATGGTATATAGTAGCATATGAGGATGGTTGGTTTATCCTTCAATTACAGTTTTTCAATTATATGTAGTACTGTCAATTGATTGGTCTTAACATTCTTTCCCCTTTGATAATGGGTTTACACATGACTTAAGGTCATTTAATGACCTGTACATATAAGTGAAAGCATGTGAGGTTTGATGAGTGTAAGCGCTCCTCTTTTGAAGACGTGTGGTCATTTGATTACATTTACAAAGAACCGTGAGGATTGATGAGTGTAAACGCTCCTCATTCGCAGACGTGTGGTAATTTTAATACATTTTAAAATAGACATATGAGGATTAACGAGTGTAAACGCTCTTCTATCGCAGACGATGATGACCAGGGCGTGGAGAACACAGAGAGCGCGTCCCAGATGGAGACGCAGCCCTCTGACCAGCCGACTGACCCCCCTCAGCCCATGGATGCCCAGCAAATCCCCAGGGTTCCCCAGCTCAGGGTGGTACCCCCCACCGACCCCTCCCCCAGCAGCTCCAGCCAGGAGCCGGCCTCACACCCCCCTCTCTTACAGGTAGGTGTACGCCCCCATTAACTCTTAAATTACCAGGCTTTGAAAACCCCAAAGGGCACAATCTTTATGTTCCTGTAAAATGCCACACATACATGTAGTCATCAATAAAATGTGAATTCACATACTTGCTTATTTCCCCGATCCTGATCCTTGTTTTTCATTTTAAAACGTATTTTCTGGGTTTAGCCCTAATACTCCAGGTGGAGGGGGGGGCATTATGCCCCCCCCCCCCCCCCTTGAATACCCCTGGAGTATTCGGGTTGATACTTCACACCTCTCTCTCTCTCTCTCTCTCTCTCTCTGTCTTCCTTCTTCTCAGCAGCAACGACACGGAATGAGGGCTGATAGACCGGGATCACATGGTCGCCTTCCTCCGTTCTCATTGGTGAGTTCTGAACAGTGATCAAAATACACTAGAGCAAATATACACTCTAAAGGGCTATCTTGGAGATTGTACATTTCTATGAAACTTTCCATCAATTTTGATACGTTGTGAGACAGGCTTGCCATCAAGTGATTTTGGCATATCTAATATCAATCATTTTTCCGATTAATCTTGCTTGTTTAGGTTTCATGCATTGTTGCTACACAGTCTGCATGAAACTTTCCATCAAATACATAATGTATGAAGTTTACCAAGCACCATCAATTGACTTTGGTATACAGTTGCCAGCAAAATTATTCAACCCCCGTGCATTTTGGACATTCTGGCAAAATGAGGATACATTTCAACTACAGGTTATTACTTAATCATACAAGTATTGAACAGATAATTTATTACATTTAGGTACCAGATCAATTATCTTTGATTTGTTTAAAAAGTTATTGTTACAAATTGTGATTATTCATGTATGACGAGATATAATCCAGGAAGCTCATTGATGGTTGCTTTCAGACCTTTCTGTGGTCATTGAAGCGTAACAGGCTTACAGATTGTGTTGTAGTGATCACGCCGTATGTGCTGTCGTAGGAACTAAACATTTTGCTGTTGATGGTGATGTAGGTTCCATCAGGGGCAGGAATTCCCTTTGAAGACTTCAACGATGATGGCCAGGTCCCTAGCACACCGACCTTGTATGTACCAAGCAGAGGAACAGATGGATTTGCTGAGGCGATCAAGTGAGTTCCATTTATGATGTGATTGTATTTATTGTCATTGTTATAGTCATCATCATCATGATCTTTATTTCTCTCACCATCATCCACTTCATCATCACTTTTGTTGACATCAACATCATCATCATTTAAAGACAGCCCGTCCCTTTTTCAGATCTCCACAAAACCATCGAAACATTGGCAAAACATAAAGAGAAGTGTTAGCAAGCTGTACTTTCATAATTTGAGACTGATACGGAGTGTAAAATTAAATAATGCATGTAAACAACGTCTGATTAATAGTCTTTACCTCAGGCTCTTAGCAGTTTGTGTTCAAATATCTGCTTTATTGATTAATCTGTTTAGTAAATTATAAAACGCATTATGAAAAAAAATGTTCTATAGAAGGAATCATCTCCAAAGTTTGGTAATTACTCATAAAATTAGGATTTCACACATGCATAATAACCACATAGATACTGTAACAAAGACTGTAACAAAGACTGTAACAAAGAGGTTTGAAATTTAACGGCTGAAATTTGTACATATACAGAAAGCTTCAACATGCTATATTCTTAGGAATGGTCTTGAATCACATTTTCTTCAATTTACGATCGTGATAGACGATTTCAAATTTTAAGCTTGCAAAAGGGACGGACAATCTTTAATTTGTCACCATTATTGAACTCGCACATTATTAGTTAGTAATCGACATGAACAAATAAAGCAATGACATGACTGATACTACTCTTTAATCTGCAGCTCACCACTCCTTCCAGTTCGCTTCCAGTTTGACGGCGAGGGTCGTTCCCCCGCCCCTGGCCTGGCTCAGCTGGTGACACAAGGAGGTAAGACACCTCATATCACTGACCCTTTAACCCGTCCTCTGCTAATCAAACTGCTGCTCTTCAGAATTTGTGTGTAGTCCCAGTGCAAATACGCGACAGTGGCACGCCAAGGACTTACATGATTCATGTGTATTAATTTCTAAAGTACATCTGTTAAATCCATGTATTTTCATTACACTCATGATTGTTGAATTTACAGATTGCTCAAAAGTTGTAAAAGTCTGAAAATGTAGTTATGTTCATGTACAAATGGGGGTCATCTAGTAACCATCTTAGTGTCATTAGTAGACTAAAATGTGTAAGAAATCATGGGTCTTTCCTGGATTGGAACTGAGAGGGTGAAAGCACAGTATGGCATACAGATTATACATTTTAGCATTTGGTTTTCCTGTGTATGAAGTGAAATGAAGTGAAATGTTAATTTTCAAATCAAAATTTTCATTTTGTATTTCGATGATATATTTTATGGCAGACCTCGGAATGGATGACACAAGGATCAACCTGATGGTTGGCGAGGATGAGGCAAGTGGGCGGAGCGTACCGACCACACCCCTTCAGACAACAGCTCCAGGTAAGATGTTCAGTTGATTGATTGATTGATTGATTGATTGATTGATTGATTGATTGATTAGTTGTTACATTGATTAATTGATTAATTGATTGATTATTTGATTGACTGACTGGCAAAGATGGGGCATGTGGGCGGAGCGTGCCGACCACACCCCCACAGACAACAGCTCCAGGTAAGATGTTAGGTGACTGATTGATTGATTGATTGATTAGTTAGTTGGTACATTGATTGATTGATTGATTATTTGATTGACTTACTGGGAAAGATGAGGCAAGTGAGCGGAGCGTGCCAACCACAACCCCACAGACAACAGCTCCAGGTAAGATGTTTAGTTGAATGATTGATTGATTGATTGATTGGTTAGTTGGTACATTGATTGATTGATTGATTGATTGATTATTTGATTGACTGACTGGCAAAGATGGGGCAAGTGGGCGGAGCGTGCCAACCACACCCCCACAGACAACAGCTCCAGGTAAGATGTTCAGTGACTGATTGATTGATTGATTGGTTAATTATTTGATTGACTGACTGGCAAAGATGAGGCAAGTGAGCGGAGTGTGCCAACCACACCCCCACAGACAACAGCTCCAGGTAAGATGTTCAGTTGAGTGATTGATTGATTGATTAGTTGTTACATTGATTGATTGATTGATTGATTATTTGATTGACTGACTGGCAAAGATGAGGCAAGTGAGCGGAGCGTGGCGACCACACCCCCACAGACATCAGCTCCGGGTAGGATGTTCGGTTGTATGCTTACTTGAGTAGTTGATTGATTGATAAATGGATGGATAAATGGATGAATGGATGGATGGACTGACTGACTGACTGAGGATGAGGCAAGTGGGCAGAGCGTGCTAAACACCCCTGCAGACAACTGCTTCAGGTAAGATTTTGGGTTGACTGACTGATTGTGAAGAAGGTCGTACGATGTATTTTACCATGCTATTTTACAGTATCTGTGCTAGCCTCGGGCGCCAGTCCTTTGGAGGGTGTGGTCAAGAGTTCTCAGTCAGTGCCTGTCACAAGGACAAGCATCACACCGCCACCTAGTGGTGGACTGGACGAACCACTCCACAACTCCTGTTTGGGTGTTTGGTTGACAGATTGTTTAGTCATATAGGTAGTTGGGAAGCTCAAATCAATGTGAGAAGTAAGGAAGAGAGAACCATCCTGTATTTGATAACGTACAGGTGATAAAAAACTTTTGAATCTTTGAATCTAATCTTTGAATTATTAAGAAAATGGCATGATGTCTTTTACCATTTCATTTTATAGTGTCTCTGCTAGCCTCGGGCACCAGTCCCTTGGAGGGTGTGGTTGAGAGTTCTCAGTCAGTGCCTGTCACAAGGACAAGCATCACTCCGCCACAAGGTGGACTGGACCAACCACTCTGCAACTCCTGTTTGGGTGTTTGGTTGACAGATTGTTTAGTCATATAGGTAGTTGGGAAGCTCAAATCAATGTGAGAAGTAAGGAAGAGAGAACATTCCTGTATTTGATAACATACAGGTGATAACATTCTTTTGAATCTTAAAGTATGAGTAAAATGGTATGATGTCTTTTACCATATCATTTTATAGTGTCTCTGCTAGCCTCGGGCACCAGTCCCTTGGAGGGTGTGGTCGAGAGTTCTCAGTCAGTGCCTGCCACACAGACAAGCATCACACCGCCACCTAGTGGTGGACTGGACCAACCACTCCACAACTCCAGTTTGGGTGTTTGGTTGACAGATTATTTAGTCATATAGGTAGTTGGGAAGCTCAAATCAATGTGAGAAGTAAGGAAGAGAGAACATTCCTGTATTTGATAACATACAGGTGATGAAATACTTTTGAATCTTTGAATCTTAAAGTATTAAGAAAATGGCATGATGTCTTTTACCATATCAATTTATAGTGTCTCTGCTAGCCTCGGGCACCAGTCCCTTGGAGGGTGTGGTCGAGAGTTCTCAGTCAGTGCCTGCCACACAGACAAGCATCACACCGCCCCCTAGTGGTGGAGACGAGCCAGACACAGATCCCGCCCGCAGCAGACCAACCAGGTGAGTGTTGAGGAGAAATGAAAGTGATAAATGAACATAGATAGTGATAATCAATAAAAAAATATTGGATATGGATCAGCAAAATTAAAAAGATATCTTGTACATTTGTATTGAAGCATAACGGAAACTTTTAACCAAATGTGGGGGGAGCCTATGGAAATTCCCATGCTTGTAGGGTTATAGGTTCTCCTTTTCATTACATGAAATAATATATGTTTAATGAAACTATTCATACATTATGCATGTATGGAGTAAGAAGAATAGATATTGGGAAGGGTGGAAACTGATACATTTTATAGGAAATAAAATGATAGATTAAAGGGATAGTTCAATCTGAAATAATTTTGGTTTCAATACACAGAGACACATGAAAGAAACATATTAGTGAAGGCTTAACGAAAATCGGTCAAAGGAAAGGAGAGTGTTTTGATTTTGTGACATCACGTGCAAGGTGCTCTGCCACATGTTGTGTACAATTTTTTTCAAAAATGTGCATTTTCTCAAAATGATGTGCATCCTTTTACTTTTGCATTTGATACATCATCAGAAACACGTTTTTACACACGTACCTGTACGAAAAAAAAATCATTCCATTGTCAAAAACAGAAAAAAAGCAATTTATGGAACTATTTTGTACACAACAAATGGGAGAGCGCCTCGCATGTTTCGTCATCAAATCAAAACTTTAATATCAAATAACCATCTTTTCCTTTGAGCCATTTTTGACAAGCCTTCACTGATATGTTTTTTTCATTTGTCTCCTTGTATTGACACAAAATGATTTCAGGGTGAACTATCCCTTTAAAGGGAATATACTGTACTGGGACGACAAAAAGGCCTTCATGAGCAATGTTCTTGCCAATGGTCTCAAACTCATGTATGGTCCATTTTAGAAACTTGCTGAAAGTTACTTGCTCTCAAATGATCTACATTTGAAGTAATAAATTATTAAATCACAATTCCTCAAAATGTTCGGGCTGAACAATTTAAGGATATGTGATTTAATCACTAATTACTCCAAATGTGGATCATTTGAGAGCAAATAACTTTCAGCAAGCTTCTAAAATGGACAATACATGAATTTAAGATCATTGGCAAGAAGATTGCTAACACTTACATTGTGAAGGCTTTTTTGCCTTCCCAGTACAGTATATGCCCTTTCATATCCTACCTTGTTATCCCAGCAGCTCTGACCAGGCAAGCAGCTCTCTAACCATGCCTGGAGCCGGCCAGACAGAACCCGGTACGTCGGCCGAAGACAAGCCCAGCTCAAGCGGGGCAGACACGGCTGGGACAGACAGCAGTGGAACCAGCGCAGAGGGTAAGCTGTGGAGGTTTATTGCCACCTTTGGATGTGTTTATGCTCAATTTTTTTGGCCAGAATCAGGCTTTGTAAATTCATTTAGTTCAAATCAGGTTTGCGTCTATGCCTTTTTTTGTTTGAACGCCGATCTCAAATGTTCAAAAAGGTGTGTTTCAGATCAGTGTTTCACCCAAAACACGGTTCAGCGGGGAAGATAAACATTAAACCACTTATAAAGATTATATGATATCATAGAAATGCTTTTTCGGTTTACGTAGAAAACGCTCATTCTACTTTCGCAGATTGAACGTAAATGTAGCCTTTATCTACCAGATCTCACATCTGTTTCCATCTGAAAGCGATCACAGAAAGCATGATTTAGCAACGATTCTGAAAGGTCTTCAACTGGAAATGTGAAGTCACATGTCACATGTCAATGTCATAATGTTTGGCCTAGGGTAGTTTCAGGTTGTGAAATATGTGATTTTTATCAAGATTTTTGTGGACCGATCCTTGCAGAAGAGAACCTGTGTACCGCATTTCAAGCTCATACTGAAAAAGTTCTATTCAACACCAATGGCTCCAATGGTTTTTCAGATATGCCTGCATAGTTCGACTCATGTGTTTGTTATTCATGACCAATAAAGGTCAAATTCCCATTTGCATAGTCTTGTGACAACATTGTTAACGACATCAAGCAACAACAGAACTTGGTGTATGACCCCTACTTGACTTGTAAATTCTTGTTCTGGCTGTGCCTTGGTTGCTAGGAGACTCCCGTCCTCAGCAGCAGCAGAAGCCAATCAAGCGCATCATTTGGAGCGACCCGGCAGGCTCCGCCCCGTCGTCACAGCAACCGTCCAGTTTGGGATTGGATGCGCGAGGACCGAGGAACGTCGCGCAGCGGAGCAGGGGAGGTCGTATGGCGTACAGGAATGTGGCTTACAGGGGTACGTTCTGTGTGTGTCTGTATCTCTCTCTGAATCCCATCCTTGCTTCTGTCTTTCCCTCTGTCTCGCTCATGTTCTTTCTCCTCTCCCTTTGAAGTCTCTCCATCACTCTTTCCTTTTCCTTTTTCGCCTCTCTCTCCTATGCTCTCTCTCTGTCTCTCTCTCTCTCTTTCTTCCTCTGTCTCTTATTTACTCTCTCTTTCTCATCCTTCGTCTTTCATTTATCTCTTTTACTGTCTCTTAGATTATCATTCACTTTGCCTTCACTTGTCTCTGTCTCTGTCTTATATTGCCCTCTTTTTGTTGATCTCTCACCATCCCACATTTTCCTCTCATTTTCTCTATCTCTCTCTCTATCTTTCTCTATCTCTCTCTGTCTCTTTCTAAAGCTCGCTCTTGCTCTCTCTCTCTCTCTCTCTCTCTCTCTCTCTCTCTCTCTCTCTCTCTCTCGCTCTCTCTCTTTCTCTCTCGTTCCCTTTCCCTCTCATCTTCTCTATCCCTCTCTGTCCCTGTTCTCCCTCTCCCATTTTTCACTATTGCTTAATATGTTATATCCTACAGGATTCCTTTTCACAATATATACTATTCATACATGTACTTGTATTTCATTTCATTTCATTTCATTTATTCACATCCATAAAAATATATAAATATACATTTAAAGAGACATTACATTTACCATAACATCGAATATAACATAACAACATAACATGTTATACAATACATACATTTAAATACAGTACAATACAATAAGTAATATAATATGATATTCGACGAACTTAAAGCAAATTAATACGCAAAAAAAAGAATAAAAAAATGTAGTGGATGTGGGTGATTGGCAAAGGCCAAGACACCTGTCAAGGCCAATCACCTTTTTTTCTACATTTTTTAAGAGTCGAATAACGTAACACATTGATGAATAGATATTTAACACATAATCATATACACACAATAAACATGCAATTAAGAATTAATTAGCGTATTTTTGTATTTTAGTTTAAATGACATTAACGTAGTACATTCTTTATGATCATTTGGCAGTTGATTCCATATTACAGGTCCCTTATATTTTATAATTGTTCTAGAAAAATTATAGCGGTATTTTGGCAAGTAAAGATTATTACAGTTTCTTGTAATATATGGATTTCTATCTTTGTTTAGAGTAAAAAAATATTTGAAAACTATTGGTACTGATTTTTAATGATACAGGAATACATGAAGATGGCATTAAAATATGAATTCAATTTATAAATATTCAACATTTTCAGTCTCTTAAATAACTCGTCGGTGTGGGCAAGATATGTTGATTTAGTAATAATTCTAATTGCACGTTTCTGAAGTAAGAATAATTTTTGTAATAAATATGTTGCACAATTTCCCCAGACAATATTGCAGTATGACAAATAGGTTAATATCATTGTATTATACAAATTAAAAAGTACAGGTAATGGTAATATGCATTTTAATCTGTTCAACATTCCAGTGACACTTGCTATCTTACGGGATATTTCATATACATGATCCTTCCATGTTAGATTACAATCAATCTTAACTCCTAAAAATTTCATAGAATTCACTTTATTTATTTCATTGTTGCTTATGTTTATCTTTATCACATCTTCAGGAATAACTTTATTTCTAGGTTTAAAAAGCAATTGTGGTGGCATTAAGGTTTGAGTATACAATAAGCAGAACAAATGCTGTGGCATGCTATCCTTGGCATAGTCTTATGATAATCCACAAGAAATGCATCGTTTGTGAGAGGGATTGGACGGATCAAATGCAATCTGCGAGCGATCTGAGGACATGTTGTTAGAGCACTACTAAAAGAGGGCTAGTAAGGACGATTGTCTTGATCACACTTATTTATTCTTTGACATTTTCTTTGTCTAGGTCGAGGAAGGGGTGGTCCCAGGACGCAGTGGAAGTAGAAGCAAGCGCGACGATGAATGTACGCTCCCTGTAAACCGACATTACAGAGGCGAGGAACAACCCAGGAACTAATCAACTTGGGTGTTAGGATTGCAATTCTCCTGTGCAGTAAACCAGCTGGCCGTCTTGGTTGGGTTTAAAACGATAACAACTCTTACCAGAACTCAAAGTTACATCATCCTGCAATGCTATAAGTGCTGCCCAGACGTCAATATGCACATTGCACACAATAGCGGGCATACATCAGGCAAAGATTTATCCTGATAGCACGTACTAAGTTATCCATGTAGTTATGGTTAGAATTGTTATCGTTTGGAGAAAAGCAGCCCCTTGTATGATGAACATTTCATATTTTTGTTTGTTATACAGTACATGTATGTACTTTGTGTCTTTTCCAAAGCAATGTTGTTTCCTTTGTGTGTATTTTTCATATTTGGTAAGCTTCCCCATCAAGCTTGTAACATGAATCAGTGTTTCTACATTCAAAATGTGCTCTCATCGTGGAATTAGGGGAAAATGCTTTAAAGCGTAACTTAACTATGAATTAGAAGTGAGCTAATTGAAATAGAAGTTACTGAATAACATAGGTAGACTGGCACAAGTGTAAAAGAAAATCAGTACACACATAACTAAAAATAAAAAGTGAGTGAATTGGCATAGTGGTTACAAAATAACAGAAGTAGGTTGGCACAAATGTGAGAATTTAATACTAGTTATTAGAAGAAAGTTATGATTTTTCTTTAAGTTTATATCACTTGTGCTATTGTTAATCCAAATTTGGGTCCAGAGTATGCTACATGTATTTAGATTTAATATGACTTTTAAGTTTTACAAGTCTCATCTCTGAAGCAATGGCTAAAAGGAATTGCTATAGGATGATCTTAACGATTTTCATACAGTAATAGGTATCTCTGTGATGCTTATACCAGGGATGTGTTATGGAAGGATATGAAGCAACTTTCTTCCTTTGAACCCATGTGCCAAGCCGCTGAAAAGTTATGTGTTCTCAACAGGTGCTGTTCAGGTGTTTGAACAATTATGAATATGATTGTGTGGCAACGGCTTCTCGGAGAGGACAAAAGAAATTTACAGTCTCATTTCGCTTGTCCCGTTCTGTTAATACTTCCATGAGCATAACAGGTATCAGCAAACACAAATAAACAAGTTTTTCAAGTGAAATATCTCTGTTTCACGCAAACACACACAAACGCCGTTAATGATAATACACAGCTTAATATATCATTTTGAGAGTGGTTGAATCCCCCAGATGGACAAGTTGTCGGAAAGTGAAGAAATTGGCCAATTTTGTAAGTAATAAAAATAGCTTATATGTCCGATTTTTAATGATTCCTCAATACTTTTCGAAACAAAAGCAGAGTAAAGGATCTGTCATTATCTGCCGTTAACTTCCTTAAAGTTTGCAAACAAATTTGTCAAAAACAAAACGTCTACAGACAAATGGGAAATTAAAGAAATTTCTTTTCAAGTTGACATCAGCTAAATGTCGGCACGGCACATGGAACATCAAAGCATTGTCATGATTATGGAATGCTTTTGGCATTCATGAGCACGCTTTAGAACCCATACAGATGTTTGAATATATTATGCTCGAGCTTCTACTCCTTCGTAACACCTCCCTGCTTCATGTAATTGTCCGACATTTCCATCAGTCTGATTTTGATGTACATCTCTGTTGTTGCTGCTTGCATGAAGATAAAAGCATCGTCAATTGGAAGAATTGTTCGTCCTCCAGTGAGGTTTAAATGATATGAGTCGTTTGTTAAAAGTTGTAAATATTCTTTTACAGACTCTTCCCATAGCCTTTTGAAAATGGTATATATGTACTTGAGTTGATGAAAGTGAAATTAGTTATTCCATATTTGAACTTAAGCCCACATTGCAATGCTATTGCCCATATGATTACATTTCAGTATTGACTGTGTTGTGTAACCCCTCATTTTGTCTAACTCTTTGTCTGCCAAGTGTGCATTTTCCCACACAAATTCCATTGAGAAGCATTATACCTGGCACTGAAAGGGTTATTATATGTCAACTGAGTCTGTTTGTATTGCTTTGTCTTTTTGAACATACGTTTACTTGGACTTTATACATAATGCTGTCATTGAAAAATATCATTGTTTTCTACCAGTCATCAAAGAAAAATAAAGTCACAGCAGTTTAATTGTTGTATCTTTTGCAGATATTGTAATGAATCAAATGTGTTTAAGATGTATCATGTCCTGTTGTTCTTCTTGGTAAGGAAAGGAGATATTGTGTGAAAGTATTGTATATAAATGAATAAAACATACATAAAAGATACTTCAATTTGTCAAACTTTGCATTATTTATGCATTTGTTTACCTATCATTGTGAACAAAAAAAAATTGTTGATAATGAAGTTAGTGTTGCTTATAATCCTTTTACATGTAGTCCAATTTACTAATACATGTGTAATAATTTTATCTCTCTTATTTTCATCATTCCTGCTCATTCACTAAAAAAAAAATCATTGTAAATGAAATGAAAATGAAATGAAGTGTTAAACAGAAATTTGTGTACTGATGCAATTCACTTTGAGTCACCACGAAATTAAGAGCAATTTGTGAGGCCATTGACTTGAGGGGAAATTAATTGATGGATTTCATTGGCTCATAATGAATATATCAACAAAAAGCGTGATGTTTCTTTATGTATGGTGTATTCTATTGGGTTTTGCTACACTGATGTTATTGCAACTTAACACCACTTATCACTTATCACCACTTATGAACAAGAGGCGAGATTTTTCTTTATGTATAGTGTATTCTGTTGGTTTGTGTTTCAATGACGTTATTGCAATTAAACACCACTTATCACTAATTTTCAAGGATTCTTCGAGTACATGTTCTACATTTATGCTTCAAAATACACAGTAAAAAATGTAAATCAGCATGAAAATGTAGAATAATGGCCACTTGCTTGCAGCGATACAATGGTAAAGAACGCATAAGGTGAAGGGGGGGGGGGAGGGTCGTTGGGAGGAGAGATCATGTACCACATCTTTCCCGTTTACCTCCAAACCCTGTCACCATTACCACATATGCTGCTCCCTTCCTTGGCACTACATGTATTTCTCTCTTTCCCTCTCTCTCTCTCTCTCGCCCTTTATTTCACCTCCCCCTCTCTTCCTCTTTCTCTCTCTCTCTCACTCTCTACTATCTATCTGTCCCTCCCTCTCCCTCCCTTCCTCCCCCCCCCCCCCCCCCTCTCTCTCTCTCTCTTTCCCTGGCCCTCACATTCTCTTCCTCCTTTCCTCTCCACCTCAATTTCACTCTCTCCCTCTTTCTCCCTCACTCTCTATTATCTATTTCTCCCCCTCTCCCTCTCCCTCCCTTCCTCTCTCCCTCTCTCTCTCTCTCTCTCTCTCTCTCTCTCTCTCCCCCCCCCTCCTCTCTCTCTCGCTTTCTCCCTCTCTCTCAGTCCCTTCCTCTCCCTCTCCATATGTCTCTATCCCCTTCTCTCTGTCCCTCTCTCCAAATCTGCCTTATTCGTCGGCAGAACGCAATCCCACCATCCACGATTTGAAACGCATTCAATATTTCTCACAACACTAATTTTAGAGTTTGATGTATAGAAGGCGCGTTTTACGACGAATTTGCAATTACGCGCAGTCACGGTATGGTCACGAACAAAGAGCGACGATCGAGTGACGTTTCTTGGCTAATGAGGCCTAATCGAGTGCTCTTAATGAAGTAATTCAAGACGGAGGGACATCGGGGAGTTTACTGCCCGAGCGAGCGCGTATCAGCTGCCAGTGACGAGCTACATGTACGCACGCAATCTAGCGTGTCATTCAATCCTTTTTTTCCTCTCTACTTTTATTCAAATGTTTTATTAAATCAATTCGGAATTCCAAATTTACGAATAATCGATTATGAAGTGTAAAGAAACGTTTTAAAGCAAAATGACACTGTGACTTCAAGACAACTTCTGTAAAGATATTATGAAACTGTGACTACAGTAATGCATTTTACATGTAAGTATAAAATATACATGTGTGTCATTCAATTCTTCTTTCATATCCATCCATCGTCTCATCTGTCTCAGTGCAGCGCCTCCTCGTTGGCAACGATATGGTGCTCGAGATCAGTTTCCATCCCCGCGACCTGGACGCTTCTCCCATGGGGCGATGCCATTCAATTATCAAGAAAGGAAATATGAGAGAAGCTTTTAAGGCTTGATCTTTCGACTTTTGACACCCAACTGACAGGGCTTGTTACCATGGTTACAGGCATGTATATACAGTACAGTAATAAAGGAGAGGGAGGGCAGCGTATGAAATATGGTGGGGATGGGGTGTGTTATCGGTTATCATTAGTATGGTGATTGGGATGATGATGATATTGATGATTTGTTATATACGATCAAAATGAGGTCGGAGTTGACAGAAGTTAGGGTTATGATTATCAGTTAATGGTTAACCGGATCGATCGGATAAAATTGTATCATGATGGTTATGTCATTACCATTGCCAGTACATCTATCACTCGGATTATGCCATTAGAAGTAATTTATACTGTCAGTGCAAGTAGTAGAAGGAGAAGAAATAGTTCATACTAGAAGAAGTAGCAGTAGTAGTAGTAGTAGTAGTAATAGTAGTAGTAGTAGTAGTAGTAGTAGTAGTAGTAGTAGTGGAAATAGTAGAAGTAATAGTAGAATTAGTAGAAGAAGTAGTAGTAGTAATAGTAGTAGTAGTAGTAGTAGTAGTAGTAGTAGTAGTAGTAGTAGTAGTAGTAGTAGTAGTAATTATAATATTAACAATGATAGCAGTTAGCAGTAGTAAAGTAGCAGTAACAGAAGTATAAATAGGACTTGTACATCACTCTCTCTCTCTCTCTATCTCTCTCTCTCTCTCTCTCTCCCTATCTCACTCTCTCATAATTAATACCTCATCCCTCTATCTCTTACGCTCCATCGCCGTATCTCTTACGCCTATCTCCTATCACCTTATCTCCTACATCCGTAATTTTCTCAACATCATCATGGTCATTATCAATAACTTCACACAGCTAAATTAAGCCTCCCTGTGTATTCAGCGAGCCATATAATATAGCTTTCTCATTCTACCTCTCGTTTAACCCCACCCTACCCACCCCACCCCATCTCCCCCACTAATCGCCTACCATGCTCAACACGATCTACTAAGCTCATTACCCCAAGCTCGCATCCACGCAACTCGTTTTCAATCTCCAGTGCGTGCTCCGCTCATACACAACCTGTTATCCAGCAATAGGCTCGGATAAAAACCGCGGAGCGCATCTATGCATAGATTCACCCGCATCAGCCCGCATCTCTCCGTGTGTACCCATTCACAACCCTCGCTGCGGATGAAACGCATTTGCTCCATGTTCGTTTATATCTCCCCCGTCTGCGTTCGGATCCGATTCTACAACCGGCGGGTTCATCCTCCTAGATAAAGGGGGATCTGGTATTGACCTGGGATTTTCAATTTGTTTAAATATCTTAACACACCGCTTCACCTTATTTATAGAAGACAGTGAGGGAATTAACCGTCTTGGAAAGCGCGTCGTACGATTGTAACGCCCGTGATTGCAGGTAGGTTGTGAATTGAGAGACTAAATTTGCCTGGTGCGCCGTATGGCAGCTGGATCTGTTGCAGGTATTTCGTTTTGTTGTTTATAAGTAATTGATGTGACGGTGTGGCCGCCTATTTCGATACACCTGTTTGTGTAAGGCCTGGAGCGTCTAATAGTGTACACTCGATCCTTGCTTAGTTCTTCTTGCGTGTTTAATGAGCGGGGAAGAGGATATTATAATCTCCATCTTTTTCATATTCTTCTTGTCTATCTGCAACATGTTTTCGATCAGTTGATATATGATAGAAACCTGATCTAGCGACCACCTGTATAGAGAGACCGTATGATGCTTATATGTTTCCCTTGAGCAATGTTTCTCATTGAACCCTGTTATATAGTATACTGTATATTAAGTCATTTAGGCATACTTCCATAGACCACATTCTTTGCATCCAGTTAAACAGTTTTTTTATGCATACAGCTTTAATGGTATATTTGTACGTTTATTTATATATAATCAGTAATTTGCTGAAAATTATTGATAAACTGTAGTGTAATCATGAGCTATGATAAATATTTTGCACTGTCTAAACATTAGCATTACAATATATTGGAATTTCCACCTCGTTATCATGGTTATTGTACTATTATTAGATCTTCTTTCTGTATGTTAACACGTGCCTTTGAATACATCTGTGTATTGAATAACGAGTGATAGGGTTTCAGATAGTACGAGTGTGTGTGTGTATATATATGTGTGTGTATTTGTGTGTGTGTGTGTGTATGTGTGTGTGTGTTTGTGTGTGTGTTAGAGAGGGCGACAGAGAGTGGGAGGGAATGGGAGAGCTAGAGCGAGAGGAGAGGGAGAGATATGTAAAAGGAGAGAGAAAGAGAGAGAAGGAGAGAGAGGGAGAGAGAGAGAGAGAGAGAGAGAGAGAAAGAGAGAGATAAAGAAAGAGACAGAGGGGGGGCAGAGATAGAGAGGGAATGGAGGGAGCGAGAGGGGGAGTAAGAGAGGGGAAGAGAGAGAGAGAGACTAAGAGTGGGGGAGAGAGGGAGAAAAATACTAATAACGCGCGGCAAACATATTTCCCTCAACTTGATCAAAGTTTATTCAATTTCATTTTTTCCTTCCGCAATATTAAACATGCGATGAATACATCATGACTTTTTCAATGTATCGAAGTAATCCACGCAAAGCTCAAGAAAATAAGGTACAACTACCAGTATTGTCCATTGCATACCTGTTGGCACATACAATACGTACATACGTACATCATTAACAAACTTCATTGAATGACACATTAATATGATTCACTTTGAAATTGTTGACACAGACGTTCGCTGCATAATTTATGTCCCGTCCACATATAAACAATCATACAACACAATAAGTGAGGACTTATTATTATGATGCTATTCACTTTCAGTCGCAAAAGTCATTGCCGTCAAAATGAGCGGCGATTTTCTTGCGGCCATTGACTCCGGGGAGACGAATTAATGGATTAAATCGGTTCATATTTTATGTATGACCCGACAGCGAGATGCGTTTTGGTGCGTGCGTATAACTGCATTTCTGCATTCAAACCTCGCTTCCTTTCCATACATAAATTATATTGTAATAGTGACCGCATTTGTATGCATGGCACACTTTGGAGGTCATTGTGCGCATATAGTTAATGACGTCTGGTTCGATTCGCATGCTATGTCATTCTCACCCTTATATATACCCCCTGCATTCCTAATCATTTTTAAAAAGTCAACTGGTGTTTCATATCATCGTTTCAATGATATTCAAATTCATGCTATATTAATATTTAACCGTTTTTATGAATATTTAGCAGGATATTAAAGATAGTGCTTCTTTGTTACCAGGCCTAATCATCATGATCACATCATATTGTGCAACGTTTATTGTGGAAACGTTATAAAGTCACATTGATGCTGACACAGAAACATATCTCATCAGCCTTGTTACAACAGTTCTTGATTATATCGGCAAACGCAAGATGTCATCGGAAACTGTCATCGTAAACCTTCTTTCATAAAAAGTCAAAAATCAAAAGTATAACCAAGGATGCTTCACCAATGGATATCCAGCTGCCGTTTAATTAATGCAGATTCATTATACTCTCCCTCTAGTAAAAAAAAATGATTTACAAAGATTTTCTCTCTGATCCCCCATGTTCGAATCCGCCGATTCTCTGGATGATTTTTCCTGGATTTGACGTATAAACGAAAACGGATGCGCATAAGAATTTTGGGGAAATATCCTCACCTCATATGCTTGCGCAGTTGTGACATGTAATACCTACGATGCATCTATAAAGATTCAATCGAGGAATGGTGTTACAATATGGCAAAAAAATTCTAAACGTAATATCAAGTTGCAGTATAAAAGTCTGAATTTCACAATGTTCCGCACCATACATGCCATACCTGCTTAAGAAATTGCATGAAACGTTACTTTCAAATGTTTTCCTTTCAGATAAGTAACATGAAGAACACCCAAACTAGTATTTCCATCTCAAAAAGTATCAAATTTCGTATTCGCTTGTCCTTATTAACTACATAACATGCACTAAGTGACAAAATTAAAAGTTCAGCAGCGAAAGCTGAAATGTATGCATGTATAGGAATGCGTATGACTTATTATAAAATCCAGGTGAATTTGACGCAATCGCGTATGTTGTACGTTGTTGACAGCAGCTGCAAGTCCTGAATATTAAGTGGCTGCATCAAACCTTGTTCAAAGCGATGGATATCCATGTGCGTAAACATCCTTGGTATAACTCTTTTCATACAATGGCTATATCACGTCAACATTTCACCCTTTCGCATCGTCACCCATTTCCTTCTCAGCATTCAAGATCATATGTACATTATTCTATTTCGTTTCAGTGTGTGCATGCGCCTAGTGTTGTTAAATCATTTCACATTCAATGCCTTTTCACGGATAACAATATATCCTTTTTAGAGTGGCAATTCGTATTACATGCATAATGCAACACTATAAATGAAGGGTTTCGTCCTCTTTAACACACAGACATACACAAGGACGCAAACAACCGTACATTCCACTTATTTCGCTTGTCTTTGATAGAGTGACGTTATTTCGTTCTTATTTCCGCTGGCTGATCAACATTTTAATGAGTCGCTCTCGTTTCTCCTCGAGGCCGCTTTTTACACACATTTGCAACTTTTCCGTCGACACCTTTGCGAAAGCTTATCCTGTAAACGCTTTTTATAGTTTGACCTATAAACCTCTTTATCCAGCTGGGAGTGAAGACATGCATGTTTGCCGTTGCCGCTACCGCTTGCCGTAACGGAATTCATATCGGGTAGATCACGTGGTTCGATGAGCTGCCTGCCACGCACCCATTGCCAAATGTAGCGAATATGCCTTGCTCATGACGCCGCGGCGGGAAGACAGTAACGGAATTATATTGCCGGCGGCGAATAGCATGCGACAAGTTGTGTCCGTGTGAACGTGCTCACCGAACCTAACGCTTCTATTACGTCGAATCCTCGTCTTGTTGCTTTAATTTAAAACCCTAATTTGTTATAGGCAGCAATGTTTTGACATTAATGTACAGCTTGATTGACGATTGTTATATTTCACGGTCTGTTTGAGTGGATTTCTGGCAATGATACAATGAATACTTAATAGGAAAGGAGCGAGTAAAGTGGTCTATCATGTTGCATCGGGTGACAAAACACCATTAGATTTTCCCCACGGCACCAACCCCCTCTCACCACCACTGCTATAATATTACTATGGATCAATCACCTTGACTTGATTTTGGCTTGATTGCACACACACACACACCAGGTTTATTTTTCATAAAAATTAATGAAATTCATTATGCCACAGGAAATAGGGCGAACCGAACGCAAATATACGTGAGTTTCTAATAGGTCAATGTTGGTGAGAGAATTATGTTTGTACGCGGTAAAACCAATCGCGCAAATTAAGCGAGGTTGTTAACTCTTTGAGTGGCATCGGTGCATTTTAGCAGTGTAAGCAATACATCCAAATCGCATGCAGTCGCACTCTGCCTAATGCACTAAAAATTTAGATGTTTTCGTCTGGATTAAAGCCAAGTCCATAATATGATTTCGAGTCCTTTCCTATTAAGTATTCACTGTGTCATTGCCAGAAATCGACTCAAACAGACCGTGAAATATAACAATCAAGCTGTACATTATTGTCAAAACATATCTGCCTATATAGCAAGAGCCACGCTCATCACGTAACCCAGTAACCTTCATGTTGAAGTCAATATGCTACATTTTTCTCAAACAGTGTTAAAGGTAGAGAAAAAAAAAAACACCATGCCTTTACTAGTTGATCTGGATCAAATCAGAAAAATGACAGAGGAAGATTCATGTAGGTTTGGTGAGAACAATATGATAAAACCATCTTCTGGCAGATAAAAATCCTAAATATGATTTGTGTGCATTATTGGCGACAAAAATGCATATCTGGCCCACAGAGTTAATGGAAAATTCCCCCTTTTCACATAACAGTATTCTTAATCACAATCATAAAACAATCACAACATAAAGACCACCTGTCTATAAAGACAAACTTTGTTTCATGTTCTTTGAATATTACTATGGTGAGAGTATACTAAAACTTTTATATTTGATGACACTTACACAATACTACACAAAACTATTGCTAAAAATAGTCTTGTGTAAGTGTTATAAAATATAAAAAATCACCTCTCCTCTTTTTCACTTTCCTTTCCTTTCTTCGCCCCATAAGTGGATCAATTATCCGAAAGAATACAAGCATATGGTGTTACCGAAAGTTTTACTAATTTCTAAATAGTATTTATCATAGTAAATTTGGTTTCCTTGGGAAATATTTTTCCTTGAAACATGTATCAAAGTAACCTCTACATGACGATAACTCTCTTATTACACATTACACATTATTACACATTTATTGTGTCCATGGAGTGGTTTTTAACCGTGTTATTTTTAGCTTTAACACCGATAATGCAAGAGAATAATCAAATCAGATAACCATAGCTGTTAGAACATGTTTTCAGATTGTACGTTATCTATTTTGAAATCAGTGATCTGATAATTGATATATCACATAAATATGTATAAGCTAGTAATGGTCTTCCTGAAATATTTCATTAAAATCTACACTTAGCAGCCTGTATAATATTTTCTGTTCACACTCATGAAGATCACGTTGTCACAATACTTTTGTTTTCAAACGCTTTTTTGTAGTATCTGTTACCTGGTTACCATCCAGTGTCATTGGTGCGGTATGATATTTGCAATATCATCTTTTTTCCGTATTTAGTGTATGCAAAGTCAGTTGCTTGCATATAGTGCTTGCCTATAGTGAAAGAATCGTGACGTAACATTACCATCGGTGTATATACTCTTGTATCATCGTGGCGAAAAGGAGACCAGAAACAAAATTGAATGACCTTGGTTCGGTTAGTGATTACAATGGCAAGCCAAATATGATAATTGGCAGGGTGGCTGATGTGATTCTAGTGCAGATTGGCTATAAAAAAGCGGAGAGGAGTACAATTATGAGAGACTGCAGCTTAACATAAAACTCTAATGATATATTGCTTGTATTCTCATTTTGTCATTCTAGGGTCTTAGATAGATCATTGGCTTTGCTCCTCTCATATTCTGGTCTCTCTACGCGTATTCCTCCCTCCGCAGTTCCTCTTTATCTTCCTAGACTTTCCTTGAATATCCACATCTCTCTGTCTGTCTGCATTACCCCCCCCCCACACACACACACACAAATACACACACATACACACATACACGCATAATCACACACACACACACACACACACACACAACACACGCGATCACACACATATAATTACCCACAAACAAACATACGCAATATCATACACAAACACGAACCTATACAGACACGATCGCATTAAGAATTTATGAAACGAGCCTGATACACCCTTGATCACACAAACAAATATACATGTACACACTAAATGCACACACACACATACACACACACATACACACACACACACACACACACAAATACACACACATACATCAACCTTGTCGGCATCCGCCTGACACTTCGCTCTGTCACATTTAATCGTCATGTTTTCTCTTCTATACTCCCTCTTAAATTCCAGTAATTAATTCTTTTTGCGCCAATTAGATGTTTTTTGCATTAGTAATACAACCCATTCTAATAGGACAGTATAGAGTCTGGGAGAGAAGGACTTAGAGTGAGCATCTCTCGACCAACCGCTCATGTCCTTACCCACAACCCTCAAATCGCAATTAAGGTAAGCTTACGTGGAAACAGTTTGTCCCGGTAGCTCTCCTATTGCCATAGCAACAGTGAAGCGGTGAATTACTAAGAGATTAAGGTACATTCACAATGAGGCTGTATTTTTTTAATATAACATGCGACAGGGAGCAACAACCCATGAGGATATCCCAAAAATCAAAAAATAATTTCGATACAAGTGCACATTTTAGCAGAATCCATATGGCCAACTCAATATGGTTCACAGCAACTTAGACACAAATAGAGTGAAAGGTTCAAGCGCGTCATATAAATGAGACAAGATGCCTACGCACTCTGCTCTTGAAGGACGGGATGCCGTTGTCATGGATGTCAACAACTACGTCGTATGGTAGACTGTTCGATACTTGAACTGCAGTACGGATAAGCGTTCTGTTGCAACAGTTTCCCGACACGGCATTGTAATTGCATTATTGCTACATTTAGCAAAGAGTAAAGATATACTCAAACGGAAATAATTTGCCGCTTTTCTGCCTGCACATTAGTCAGACCATTAAGTTAAACTATGTTAATGGATTGGTAAATGTTGCTGTTGCCGATTGTGACAAGCACATATTAACAAGTTTAATGGACAACCACTGGCATGACTGGGTAGTCATTATGTATAAATTGCTAAAGATGTTGTACAATAATTGTATATGCCATGGTTACAGTTCGATATTCCAAAGGTTCATAATTCCGAAACACGTAAATTGCGTTTACCTCGATGCTCTTAGTCCGAAAACGAAAAAGGGTTCGTTAGTCCGAGCATTTGCCGCGTAACGTTCGGAATAAGGTGCCTTTGGAATAACGAGTGATTCCCTATGCCATGCCAGGGCTTAGAGAACACACGGGCGTTCATTTATGTGATGGCAGCAGCGGCAAGCCGTCTTCGTTTGAGTAAACTTTTACGTTTACGCATTGCTAAATGCAGCAAATTACTGTTTTGTTTACCTTACCGCGTCGGGAAAAAATGTTGAGTGGCAGCATAAATCTTTACTTTGCCGCGTCGGGGAAAGAATCGTGAATCAATCTGCCGGTGGCAAACCGTCAGCAGAAAAATCGCGTCAGTGGAAACGTGCCCTTTCGAGTTCGAGTTCGATCGATCGAGAGAGAGAGAGAGAGAGAGAGAGAGAGAGAGAGAGAGAGAGAGTACGAAATTCGGACACGCTCTCTGTGCCGAAGAGTCCCAGCTCATGGCACATTAATTACGCTGCTCTTATCAGAATTAATATCCGCTCGTGAGACCTCTATTTGCCTTCCTCATGAGATCTGATGCCCCTTGGCCATGCCAGACAAACACCCGGTCTGATTAGAAAACCAACCATCTTCACAATCGGAACAATAAAGAGTCGTCTTACGGGCTGGTCGTGATGGTTAGATATAGCATAACAGGGTTTAACGAATAAACACCAGCATGACCAAGGCCCTGTTTTATAAAGATTTGGCGATTGATCGCAACTTGACTTGCGATTGATTTAAATCGTAATTCTGTGTATTAGAGATATGGGATTGGTTTTGCGGCCGGTTCAGATCAATCGCAACTCTTCATAAGACCATTGAAGACGGGTCCCAGTAGTTATTATCACTATCATTGTTTCCATGTTCATGAACAGGATCTTTTGAAAGATATCTCTTTAGTCATGTTAGTGTCAATAGAGTATTATATGATATTCTCTCGCAAGATTCTTGTCTCCTAAGACCTATGTTTAATTCATAATTCATGATTGAAAATATAAAACAAAATGAAAGATGTCATGGGGTTGGATACAGCACTTTTCTGGATTCAAACACCCAATTAAACGCTCTTGTACGAAGAAAATATATATATATATATATATATATATATATATATATATATATATATAGCTATCTGGATATTAAGTAGAGCAAAGACATGAAGGACATCTTGGAAATATATTTATATACGTGATATAAGTGTGTATATATGTGTATATACGTGTCTGTGTGTGTATGTGTGTCTGTGTGTGTGTGTTTGTGTGTGTGTGTATGTACGCAAGTGAATGGCATTCTGTTCTGCTCTACATAGTCATTTTGTTATGCCCCCGCAAATTTTTGACAACGTAAAAATCGTATTCGCCATTATCTTTGATATCAACATCGTCATTGTTCTGATAAGTTCATATATCTGTATATTCAGTAAAGCAAGGACATCTTGGAAAATATATGAGATGTGATATAAATGTGTGTGTGCGCGCGCGCGTGCATGTGTGTGTGTGTGTGTGTGTGGGTGGGTTCATGAGTAAGAAAGTGAATGGCATACTGTTCTTCTCTATATAGTCATTTTGTTATGCCCCCGCAAATTTTTGACGACGTAAAAATCCACGCATTCACCATTATCTTTGGTATCAACCTCGTCGTTGTTCATGCCTTATCAAGACCAAATCCTTTTGATGTTGTGCTTGAAGCAAATTTTCGGGGGAGCGTAGTGATTTTCTTTAAATGTCCCTTAGAGGAACGGCGGTAATTGATGGCATTGATGGGCTCAAAGAGCTTCAGATGATGCTCTAGGTAAGGAATAGGATAAAGCGGAAATAGAGTGGAACGCGGTGGAGTGCGAGGGGACGGCGAAATGGATGGCGACAGAGAGCGTAAAAGGAGATTTGTTAGGGGAGGGGGGCGGGTGAGCGAGCGCTAACGAGAAAGAAGGAACGAGAAAGAAGGAAATAGAAAAGCGACGGGAACGGTAAAAAGGGTGACAGCACCTGAGATTCGAGGGCAATACAAGTTGTATTGATGAACAAAATGACCTCAAACGAGTCGAGAATGGAATACTCGCAGGGGAGGGGACAAGAAGAGAGGCGAATGCTAACGAAAATGATGGGAGAAGGAAAAAGCGGTGTGTAAAAGGGAGACGGCAGCTGAGAAGCGGGGGCAATACGAATTGTATTGATGAACAAAACGACCTCAGTCGAGTCGAGGACATATTACTCTCAGAAAGAAGAGAGATCACTGGGTAGGAGAGGTAGATAAAAGAAGACACATATAGAAGGGAGATAAGATAGAGTGCGAGCGAGGAGGATGGGGCAAGAGACAAGGGGGTCTCGGAAAAAATTCAGGGAGATGCGAGCGAGAGAACAGAGAGTAAAATGAAACAACCTCATTATAGTCTCAGCACGATTTTGATAAGTACGCGTTTCGTCCCTAAAATCTGTTTTTGATTGTCATTTTTAAGAGTAATTTTGTCTTCAACATGTTCATGCCGATTGGATGATGCCCAGAAATAAAGGTAAATAATGATTGGAACAGAGAGAGAGAGAGAGAGAGCTGAGAGACGACGCTGGAGAGTGAGGAAGTGAGACTGGCAGTGACACTTAAAAAAAAAAACAGGGAGTGTTGAAGTGGAATAGAAAGAAAGAAAATTGGGATTGAGACATCAAAAAAGGGATGAAGATACAAATCAGGGATAGGGAGAGAGAGTTAAGGATAGCGCATTGACAACGCATCGTCCTTGAAAGGCTGAATCGGCATCTCAAACAGATTTTCACTCCGAGAATGAAGTAGGCCATAATCTCTGTAATGAAAATGGCTTCGCTTCAACCCAGGAAAATTGCTATATTATGTCACCCAACGTGGAAATATGCACCATGTCATCCTCATCATGGATGAAATTATATATACCTCCTATCATTTCGCCCCGGTGGTCGTTAAAGTTACGGATAAGCGGTGTAGGCGACTTTTAAATCCGTAATTAGAGGAGTGCTGTTCTACCATGCCAATGGCTTCTATCTTTGTTTGATATCAGTAAACCAGGAAGGAATCATCTAAAATGATCAAATCGTTGAAATTAACTGAAATTTGAACCCCCAGCGACGACAGCAAAATATGTCTACCACGATTACGGCCAGGCACCAGCCGTATCAAATTCCGTCCGCTGATAAGCAAGGGGAAAGGGATGGGGTAAGGGGGGTGCGTTTGTTAGGGCTATCAACCATTTTCAAAAAAAAAGAATAGGAGTATTGGTTCCTTTAATACTACTTCATAATAACTCTGACTAAATGCTTCCATTTGTTTTGGTTTTTTTTCCTGCTTTCGTCTCTCATTAAGATCGTATATTCAATTTGACAGAGACCTAATGATATACAGCAATAAAACATGACATCTAACCCAAAGAAAAGGAGGGGTGACAATTTCTGTATTCCGTCACTTTTTAGATACAAACATTATAAAAACAGCTCACATACGAATAGGAGGAGGATTTCCAACTCCCAAAACAGCAACTCCTTTTATTAGTCAAAGGGGGAGGGGGGCATGTAACCGCCCCTTCCATCTACGTCACCCTTCGGGTATGCTTATACAGCCAGTAATCACTACCACATCATCCCTTTCCCTTTAACAACATGTGGTAGACACTGTAAATGGATTTTGTATTAGCCTGCAGTAGTTCACATCTTCTTTAGATGTCTCTGTCAATCGCACAGCTCAGGTTAACTCTCCCAGTGCCATCGGTGCATGCTACATGTAAGTAATCAATGGGATTGTATCGGATTGGTGCTAAGAGGTTTCAAAGCGTGAACGCTGACTCGATATTATTTTGATGGCTTAGCCATACTACCCGGTGGGCGACATAGTTAATGATGCACATATCTTATATAGGCCTACAGTAAAACCTGGCTGTATAATGCACTCTCCAGAAAAGACAGCGAAACTGTAATGCCTTTGGAGCAAATATACTGTATCTGTGTAGGAATGCCCTTTTCCATTAAGACATATTTCAATTAAATTCCAGTTGTATTTATGATAAAGATGAATTAAATAACCAATGTCATTGACAATTTAATAATGAAAGAGAACATAAAAAGCAACAGTTCTATTCCGAATCGGACAGATTCAATGTCGTAAAAAATTGTCAATTTTGCTGACAATACGGAAAATGGTAAGATATTTTGCATTTCACTCTCGCGAAATACACCGTATTAGTCCATTTTTTATGCATGACATGAACCCCCGAAAACACTTGTTAATACTGGTTTATAAAATTCCCACTCACTCTCACTCTCACTATATTTATACATTTCCTCTCTCTGTCCCTCCCTCCATCCCTACAACTCCCTTCCTCTCACCCCCCCCCCCCCTCCCTCCCTCTCACCCCCCCCCCCCTCCCTCCCTCTCTCTCTCTCTCTCTCTCTATCCCTTATCTCTGTTTCTATCTCTTTCTCCCGCCCCCCCCCCTCTCTCTCTCCCTCTCTTTCCTTGTCTCTCTCGCTGGATCAACCAGTACAACATTCTGCATCCTCTATCTACTCTGTCACTATTAGCATGTGCTACCCCCCCCCCCCCCCTCTCTCTCTCTCTCTCTCTCTCTCTCGCTGGAACAACCTATACATCCACATACTCTTTTCCACTCTGTCACCATAAACATGTGTTATCTCTCTCACCCTTGTTCTTTCTAATTACGCGACTTGATCATCATGATGAAGTGCGGCTTCTGTGAACGTTAATACCACTCGCACTCACTGTCCCGTGTTCCTTTTAACCAATTGTATACCAGACGAAATGCTACTTAATAGGAGTTGTGTGTATTGCTGGTGCCACAAGTGGCAGAGTAAGAGTTAATGTACACATCGCGCAATTCCGTTTGAATTGAAGCTAATGCATCACTGGAAATTTACATTCATGCTGTTTGTCTTAAAATCACGTTCTGACCTTTCTCTTTAATACATTTTTTGTTTCATTTGATCAATGTTCTCATGAGATGAGCATTCTGTAGTATTAACCAATTTCGTTGAAAGTATGAATAATGTTCGTATATTTTTTTCTCCCTCTTCTCTCTATCTCCGCCTTTTCCTTTTGCTATATTTGAACCTGTTTTTGTCATTATCTTCTCTAATCTTCTCTATCCAATTATATATGTATTATTCTCTTTTCCTGCCGTTTCTTCCCCTTCTTTATTTATTTTTCCCCACTCCTCTCTATTTACCATATGCTAATACTTACTTTTACCTTTTTCTCCTCCTCTCTTTCTCCATCTCTGTGTAGTCCCGCTCTCCTTCTCTCTCTGTCTCTCTATATCTCTACTCTCCCTATTTCCCTTCTTCTTTTTCTATAATTTTTGTTGATGTTGCTGTTTCCCTCTTTTTCGCTTTCTCTTCCTTTGTTCTCTCTCTCTCTCACTTTATCTGTACCCTCCTTTTTGTCCCTCTGCCTTCGTCTTTTTCGCCCCACCTCTTTCTCTCTGCCTTTCTCCCCCCCCCCCCCTCTCTCTCTCTCTATCTCTCTCCCTCTCTCTCTCCTCTCTTTCTCTCTTTCCCCCCCCCCTCTCTCTCTCTCTCTCTCTCGTTCTCCCACTCTCTCTCCCCCCCTCTCTCTCTTTCTCTCTCTGCATGTCTCTTTTTCTTTTTCCCTATCACTCTCTCTCTCTCTCTCTCTCTCTCTCTCTCTTTCTCTCTCTCTCTCTCTCTTGCTCTTTCTTTCCCTTTCTCACAGGAAGCCACATCCCCCGAGGACCGCTCCATTGGGCGGCTCGTAAGTGAATCCATCGATCTGGAGGCCCATCGTACGTACATACGCAAACCGCCCGCGCAATCCCTGGAAAGACAAAACAAATCGCTCTCTACATAGACACACGCACACACACTATCGCATGCAAACACACACACACGCGCATATTCAATCGGACTATCTACCTGCGTGAGCACATTATCATACGACACAGAGAAGATGCCCGCCTATGTTCCTCGCATCCGAATCTATTCCTAAGCAGTGTCTTCGAGATAATGATCATCAGACGACGGAGCTCCTCAATAAATTGCCGTAAGGCCATTCTGCCACTCGCTTCCTGATTATAATCTCCTGTCACTCTGATTTACGTCTTACTCGCGCGCTCAGCTTGGCCGTAACTGTTACTGTAAACATTGTATCACATCTCGTCACGGAGGCGAGCGACCGGCAGCATCGGATTATTTCGCCATCATCTTCTCGCGGGAAATCGACAAGGAAAGTTCAGATGTTCTGTGGAATGGCTGACAGGGGACCATCGATGAAACATCTTCATGCGCGGATGTGAGCTCTAATTATTAGCTGCGTTCGATTCGTGTCTGTGAACCAGATAAAACGTAATTTTTGCACTGCAACAACCTCGCGCTAACGAAGCTATATAGCCAACCAGCTTGAAATCACCTCATCTCAGCGTGTTAACCGAATCGCATCTACGGATAACTAGGTATCATCCCCCCCCCCCCCATTTCATCCCTATCCCTTCTCTCTCCCTCTCTCTCTCTCTCTCTCTCTCTCTCTCTCTCTCTCTCTATCCCTCTCTTGAGAATGCTCCATGCCTCGTAGGTATTGTCCTCCCACGCGTACTTTACATAGCTGGGATCAGACTTTATCATTAATGCATGTATTGCGAAAAGCCTCCTCAACATAGTCACGACGCTATGCATTTTACTTGGAGACATAGTTATGTTTTTCAAGAGGTACTGCTTCTAATTTGACGTTTTTACGACGATTTGGATGAAGAATTGAGCGTGATTTGTTCATGTATTTGCCTTATCTTCTGCGTCACACCATGACTAAATTCGCTTTTATTCAGGATTACTATTAATATGTACATAAACAGTTGTACGGAATTCATCAGCTTGCTGTTTTTGTAAAAATGCGTTTCTCTCTTCCAGAGATTATATCGTTCCAAAGGTGTTCTTTGCATTTCTCTCTCTCTCTCTCTCTCTCTCTCTCTCTCTCTCTATCTATCTATCTCTCTCTCTCTCTCTCTCTCCTACCACTGAATCCTTGACAAATATCACGTAAATCGGGACATTTGTTGTTTATCAAGTTGAGGAAAAAAAACTAAGCGGATGAGGTTCCTCGCCTCGCATTGTCGCCCACGCACGTGCGTCACTCAAACTTCCGACCGGAGAATCGTCTGAGCAAAACATATGCCCCGGTTTTACCTGAGCTTTACATATTCGGTCACAAGGGACTGGCAGTACGTAAGACTCTGTATCCTGAACTGTCGAATGTGAAATACAGAGGGTTTTTCAGTTAACCTTTAGCGTGCCATATGTGGATTATTTCAGCATGCATTAACAAAGGCACACATGCCATAGATTAGCTGTTTCTTTGGCACACAATGACCTAACCCTCGGTATTCCAAGAAACGTGGGAGTTATGCCGAATGATTAATGATGAGCTCCTGGTTTCTGAGTATATTTGAAGGGGTAATCAATCGTTCAACACGACGAATTTAGCGTGTGAGATCGAACTAAAAGTAAATTCCAAGCCTGGCTGGTAAAAAAAACCCACATAAATTCAACTCTTTAACCGCCATTAAAGCATTTATGCATCAGTAATACAAACACATTCCATAGCGCAGAAGTTTATCCGGCACACAACAGGTTAAGCTATGGAGCAGGAAGACGGTCGAGATACTCCGGGCTCGTCACAGAAGACCACAGGGACGGGAGAAGAAGGAACGGGAGGGAGGGTGTCTAGTCAGAACAACGCCCCCCGTCACGTCCCGTCGACGTCCAAGGAGAGTCCCGTGGTCGCCCGACGCAAAATCACGCGACCTCCGCGCCTCGAGAGCGTATCGGAGAGCGAAATCAGCAGTTCGAACGTCGAGTCTCCGTCATCGAGTTCGGAATTTGGTGTCAGGTCGTACCTCCATAATTTCTACGAGCCGGACAGCGACGCTAAGAACAAGGGCGAGTTTTATGTCGGGGATCACCATGAGAGGTCCCGACTGCACGACGCATGCGCAGACGTCTGCTCGCAATCCTGGTGGAGAAGACGTTGTTCCTGGGTTGCGTTCTGGTGGAAGGCAGGTGTCTTCGTCGGCATCAACATCCTTATCCTCGCCGTGCTCGCCCTCCTCATCGGCTACCTCGTCAAGCCAAAGGCCGAGGTTGTCGACTTCCGAGCGAACGTCGCCGTGATCGACCAGGACAATGCCGTTTTTAACCGGAAACTGGCTGCGGCCAAACTGGCTGGGCTGATCATGCTCTGCGTTGGGGGGTTCATGGTGGCCGTTTCGTTGCTGGTGCCAAGCCTCGTCCCGGCTAGTGACTCGGCCGTGAGTCCGGGGGAGATGCACGTTGACCCCGACGGTCACTTTCCGCCTTACATGCCGCTCAAGAACGATGACGACCCGATGATGGACGACGGAATACCGTACACCTCACAACTGACCAATGTCCAGCCCGAGAGGTCAGGCGGGGAGTCCATTGTGGCTGGGCAAGGGATGGTGAAGGTCCAGGCCAGCTAACTGGACACCAATTCGTTGTTTGTGTAAATGTGTAATGTAAGTGAAGGATCGTCGATGTTATGAGGAAGATATTATCTAGAACAGAGGTCTTCATAATATCACGCATGTACCCAACCTAACCGTAGTAGAGGTTTCGTTGGTGGTGTTAGTGTTTAAAATACTCACCATGGTGACTGAAGGATACGGTTAGACACAGGTCAAAGGTCACAGTGACAATGGTCGTAGTTCCATGTATGCCCGTAAGTCATAAGGCTTATACATGTCAACATGACCCGGTGGATGTAATGTAAGCTAAAGAAGCTTTGGTTTTGATGGATGGCAATCGTCTATCGAGTCGGATAAATAACCTGCATATCGCAATCTACAAATACTTGTAAAGGTTGTTATTTCATGTAATTTTATGAGTTAAATCTGTTTAACAGAACAGAAAGGAAAGGTTTAAACTCATGTGCACATGAACATGCAGAGACTGGAGAAGGAAATGCATCACTTTTAAACATGTTTTGGAAGTCCATGAGAAAGCCATTTGGGTTTTCGTTAGGAGTAAAATCAGTGCATTATGGAATGTAAGGGTCAGAACAGATCATCATTTTATCATAATCATATATTGAAATGATTGGCAGATGAAGAAAGCGTTACAACATATTTTAACGAACCGTGGATTAAAGGAATGGAAAAGGCAATATACATATTAAGTGAAGAGCTCCCCCGGGCTGGATTAGTATTGGTAGGACATACATATGTTGCTGTTTGTCGTTTTTGCTCCTCTGAGATGAACACGGCTTACCGCTGCTGTTTGCGGTATTTGGTCCGTTCCCATTGGTTCTCCTTCGTAGTGAATACTTGTATATAAAGCAACGCTTTTGTTTTGTGTCGCAATGTGGTAAACAGAGTCGTGAGAATGAGTCTTGAACATTAGCCAAATATAAAACACCATCTACAAGACTCCTTGCTGAACCAATATGAAATCAAAGGACGGAATGGCACCTGAAACCAAACGTGAATCCTTGCCGCACGAGAAATTTCGATTTCGTTTGTCCGAACTCCCGGGTGTCGAATGCACCGACATAGAGACAAACTTTTCAACGGAGACCTGCCGATAACTAACGATTGCAGGCATTCTTGAAATGGAAAAAAATGCTGAGAAGGCTTTAAATCGAGGGAAGGTTTGACGGATATTTGTAAAATTGAAATATATATTGTACTGAATAGGTTACAATGTTTAACGATTCTATGCATTATATCTACATGTATATCAAATATGAGAGATACATTGTGGTGGCATTATGAAAATACATTTATTGAAGATTTGAAAAATGGATGGGAATGTGTAGGAGAAAGGTTTGTCTTATGTATCTTCTATTCCAAAATTGTTTTGATAGATTTATTTAAACGTGTCTGAGGGATCCATTAAATGCTTGAGTCGTTGAGCACTTCCAAACGTGGCTCGCAGAACGAAAAAGGCATATCTGAAGGATTGACAATGGACATGATGGATGGTTTAATTTTGAACAAAGTTGCTCGTTTGAGGAATAGAAGGCTGAGAGGTCTGAACGAAAACCAGTGGTCAGTCATGTTGTTTTTGATAAATCATTGCGCTGCTTTAAAAAGAAAGCACAATTATGTTTTGGTCAGTATTTCTCAATTCATTCCATGAACCATTTTGTCTTAATATGCAGTATTGTATATACGTATGTATTTTATATGTCTTCTTTTTTTATTCCACCATGATCGATGTGCGTTTGACTTTTAAGCTTCGCTGTGACAATGTCGTCAAATGCGTGTAATCATTTATCTTTTCTGTGCCAGATATAGTGCTGCCCAATGGGATTTGCGTGTATGTCTTGTCCACAAATGCATTCATGATGCATTTAGAGTTAAGGTTTGACGGTGGATGAATTATTAACTTGGCGTGAAGCTCGATGAAGTGGGTGATGTTAGTGCGATTGGTATCTTAATAGGCTTCATCTGACGTACAGACCGGCGACTCATTAAAGGGATAGTTCACCCTGAAATTATATTTGTTTCAATAAAAGCAGACACATGAAGAAACATATTTCTGAAGGTTTAATGAAAATCCGTCATAGGAAAAAAAAAAGTGTATGATCTTTTTCATGTTTTATTTTGTGACGTTACGTGTGACGTGCTCTGTCATATGTTGCGTATATCTTTTTTTCGAAAATGTGCATTTTCTCAAGCATTTTAAACACTATCAGAAATACGTTTTTACACACAAACCTGTATGAAAAAAACATCATTCTATTTTAACAGCAATTTATGTAATTATATTGTACACAACATATTATGCGAGAACACCTCGCATGTGACGTCTCAAATTACAATTTCAATATCTAACAACTTCCTTTTCCTTTGACCGAATTTCGTCAAACCTTTTCATATACTTTCACGTTTCTGCTTTTATTGAAACCAACTTACCTTCAGGGTGAACTATCCATTTGAAGGAACGGTTCACACCCAAAATAAGCTGCAATCGTCGGTAAGTGCAGGAAATATACAACTATAATAGGTGAGATGTTGAGTCAAATGTGACAATTCATGATAATGTTTCTAATGTGAACGCCTGGTTCTTGAAGCATCACGACCACTTCAATAGAAGACAACACTGTGAGATCTCGGACGAGGGAAACGAACAAAAAAAAAATCGATAAATTGCATCGATATATTCGTATCTTGGATGCACTAGCAATTCTTTATATTGTTTCTACACAATCCATGAAGGATTTTGTAGGAAATGATATGTTTCCAGCTGGTCAAACATGTCATACCATTGAGCGAAAGCAAATATGAATTATCTGTAATAGCATACTTTCAACATGTTCAAAAATAAGATATGTGCGGTCATCTGTAGCAAAATGATCGCATGAATTCATTCATACATTTTCTATGAAATATCACTCATTTAGATCATATGAGGAATCTGAAACAGGAATTTTTGTAATCGAATAAAAATCCATACATACACATCTCCATGTCTCATTGATTTAATCTGGTTTCATGTAATTTATCTGTGCGTATTAGCCGCCTTGGATGCGCGCAAATGGGTTTTCCGTGGAGATTATGCGAACCACATGCATTAAATGGCCCTTCTCCTACCTTGAAAACCACGTGGTCTGCATCCAAGACATGCTGATAATGTATTACCACTGTATTGAATCAATCATGCTTTCTTATTTTTGTTATAATTATATTGTATTGTATTTCAGTGTTAAATATAAAGTGATAGTAATAATGATTTCAGCAGTGAGACTTGCTAGTGTACCCAAGGTATCCATATCAAGTCAAAAATCGGAGATTTTATCGTTCATCTTTCTTGCCTGTGACGTCACAGCGTTGCCCATTATGCAAAGTGATCATGGTGCTTCGAACGGTTGTAACTTTAAACTAAACCGTCTGGCCTATTTTATTCTGCATTTCAAGATACAAATTGTTTATTTTCCTGCCAATTGTGGGATTACCAAAATTACCCCATACTGGCCATGTTTTTTCGGACATTGAACAGTTATAAGCCACCGAGCAAATTTACACTCATAATATATTGTAATTATATATGTGATATGTTTAGGTGTGATTGTTTATTCTCAGTCAGGAAAAAACATTCAATAGTGACCTAAGTCAGAGTTTATAACACAAAAAGAAAAAGAGAACAAAATTTTGCCAACAATTTTTATAAACTCTGCTATATAAGAAACACATTCCAGTTACATATTGAGAGAACTGCTGAGTGTATCTCACATATTACCTCGATCGGGTTTTTTTTTTATCCCTGATACTCCCGTGTTTGTGAGCTTGTGTACATGGTGACTTCTTTGGAACCTATAATATTCGCTTTCGATTTCATATCTATCACGGTTTTAATTCACAATAATCGTGATCATTGCTACGTCTGTACGTTGGGTATTTGTATGTTTAATCATTGAGCTGATTCTCACTACATTTGATAAAACATGTAACTAGCATGCCCGAGAACAAAATAAACGGCGTTGCTTTCATAAACAGCGTGGAAAGTGCATTATTTGACAGTATTGAATATGCGTGAAACATTATTAAAAGGGTAGTAATACAAAACGATTCACGTTTACAATAAGAGAGAAACTCTGAATGCTTCCATGGTAAGAGTGTACTAAAAATACTTCTTTTAAATAGTGAAACTTTTAGTATCCCCGTGTAGTTGCACTCTTTCAGGATATTTGACCCACTTACATGACTTGAGTTTAACAAGGAACAGAAAACGAAAGAGTCAAAGACTTACAATACTTCGAATACATATCGATGAGAGTATCAGTCTCGAAGTTTCGGGCAGTATGCTCTCTCCGTCATCGGGAGAATAACTCTGTTATTCTGCCATATTTTTTCTCCCGATGACGGGCAGAGCACACTACCCGGAACGTCAAGATTAATACTCTCTCTCTCTCTCTCTCTCTCTCTCTTGCTGATATTGAAAAAAGACCTAAAGTTAGTTGCAAAACTTACTTTTATTTCACCACACTTTGACCCTCCTTCCCTCCTTCTTTCTTCTTTGAACTCCTTTGTGGCTATCTCACAACTGTCATCACCATCCTCTCCTATTTTCATATTAAATCATTTATTATGATAATCGGTGTAAACAATGAAAATAGTTTTGTGTACGTGTCAAAAAATACAAAAATTATCTCTCCTCTTTTCACTCTGCTTCCTTTTCTCCTTTCCCCCCTTTTTTTTAGGGGGGGGGGTCAAATGTCCTAAAAGAATAAAACCACATGGTGTAACCGAGAATTTTACTATTTCCTAATTCAGTAGTAAGAAAATAATTGATAAATGAACGTTTGACAAAGGTCCATTAAGAATGGTATGATTTATTTTGATCACTGGCCATGGAGCATGATATTCCCGGGGGATGTTTCACCAATTTGTTTTTAAGCTATGAACGACTTTACGCACGACTAGTGACCCTCTCTTGTGCTAAATCAGATTCTCAATGATTTTGATTCCTATCAGCTTAAGTTGAAATATGATCTTAATAAATTAAAATCAAATTACAAAGTTAATGATTGGTCAAATTTGATTAGGACTATTGGAAATTAACTCCCACTATGTTAAACCAGGAACAAATCTCATTTAACACGAGAAAGGGTCACCAGTCGTGCGTAAAGTCCTTCGTAGCTTACTAACAACTTGGTGAAACATCCCAGACATGCCAGACATGCCAGAGGTGCGTTTATCAAGTCTTTCCAGCATATAATCAGCGTTTGCAAACTTGATTTAGACTTCCAACCGCGTTTTGTCACGTAATTAGCCTCACCGTTTTGAAACGCATAAAATGTGCGTCTTGAAACGCGCTTATAAGCCAGAATCTCATATTTGAGAGCTGATAAACGCGGCAAGAGGCACATTTCATTTTAAATACACCCATTGTCTGGTGGTTAATTTCTCTTTGGTATAGTCCTTGGATATTTAACCAGAAGTCTAGTTAATTTAACAAAATACGTTACAACGGGGCAATTTACCATGTTTTATAGAGTTTCGATTTTTATTATAAAATAGATTTTGTGAAAAACTGTTTAAAGTTAGTGAGCTTGATTGTCAAAATTCCATCACGAAAAGTACACATTTGGATATGAAAGGGAAAAGGAGTGTAAACAGGAAAACTCCACAATTTTACCTTTTGCCCTTCTATATAAGTAATTTGTGTATATTACTTGCGAATGAGTGCGCATGTGACACGAGAAGAGTTGAACCAAACAAAAGTGGAGAGAAAAAGCCAGCCAGAAAGACAGAGGGAAGAGAGAATGAGGTGCAGAAAGAGACATAAGCAGGAGGAACGTAGCAAACACAAGGGGGACGGGAATGGGTGGGGCATCTAACAAAAAGTGTCGATGCCGAGAGTATAAACCGTTTTGGGTTTGTTTGTTTTTATCCACTTTCCATGGCAATCTCTGAAGGGGCAAAACGTTGTACAACACTCATATTTATAAAAGACATGTTATTCAACGCATATTCTGGGATCACCAAAGATCCAGTAATTCAATAAAAATTTGAAGCAGGTTTGGTTCTAATTAAGTGAGAGCGTTGCTTTAAGAGCATGATCCATGCGAGTGACTGCGTTTTTTAAAGGCACGATGTTCATAAAAGTAAACAATTACCACACCGAGCGAAAAGGTGTAAAACGGGTCCGAGATACTTATAAGGGTCCCACGCGAACTACCTAATGATGATGCAGGTGAATTTGAAATTAAATGATTTCAGAAAAATAAGACTTGCACTTGGATCGTTATTGTCTAGAATTATTGTTAATTCGGCATCCAATATTAACAAAGCCAAAACGACAAATCAGTCACCCAGAAGTGTTACAAGTTGTTACGTCTCGGATGCAAGCAACATGGCCGACAAGGTAGATGGATGGTTAACAAATACCAACTCAAAACCCTTTTTTCGCGTTTCTAAGACAGCAACTATGCACAAATAATACATTTAAAAACAAATGTTTCAACCTAAAAAAGCATATTTGATATCTGACACCAAATAAAATGAAAATCCACATATCATTTATATACAAGTTATAATGCCATCGAATTAACATGCCGAATACGTTGCATAAGTAGTTTAAACCGTTGGACCTATTTGAAGTTAAACCATGATAACGGTAAAAGTACGTGCATATCTTTTATAACGACAAAGATCCGACAAAATGACACTATTAACTGATTTGATTTCACGTAGTTAGCACAATTACATGTCAATAATTTCAAATTACAATTCTTTCCATTTCCTCCTCATTCTATAGCTTTTATTCATCTCCTCTTTGATCAGTACGATTTTCGTCTTTATTTAGCACCATTTTTGATCTACACTTCGGATGTTATCTATCAATATATCTATGAAACAAAACACATGATATATTATGTACCATGAAGCCTAGAACCATAATAATGTCAAAACCTTTTCTTATCTGAGGTCCCCACGTTTGCAAAATATTTTAAGAAGACACGAGACATCTACATAAATAGAATCATGTATGATGTTTCACACCGTTTTAATTCATGTTGATTGCTTTCTGTATTGAATAAAGTATGCCATTCTTCTGCTCTGCTAAATTTGATATTAAAATGTGGAAATCAAATAACATTAACTTCAATAATCATGATTACATGTCGTTTTACGGATACCCCTTCCCTTGTGAAATCCGGCCCCGATCATACCCCCCTCCCCACCCACCACGTAATTCTCTCTTTGCTTTATCACCACACCTCTACCATTAAGACTAAGGCTCCATAGGACGCATTTTCATCGACACCCTTTTCAAAGATACATCATACCCTTTCCAATCCATCCATACAATTCCATCGGCCCTCGGCGAAGCAACACCATTGGTGCGGTATATGCCGTTTAGACTGGCTCGAAAACATGCATGGTTCCACCACGCATTGTGGTACTGATCTGCACAGTTTTGAGTAGATGCATCGTTATCGTCATCGTATGTCGAAAACTGTTGATCCCGCTGCTCGATTAACGAATCACCTGCACAAGTCGATAAGATATGAGAAATAAAACACATACATAATCAACTATTGATGATGCATATGCATCATCAAACAAGACATCAATTCAACATAACATACTCTATGCGAGCTCTGAAGACATACTGTATGGCTATCAATTCAGTAAGCAATAAGGGTAAACTAAAGACTGCTACCACGTTGATAAGATATTGCAACCTATTCACTTAATAAATGGATGAATGTTATGTATACGTCTTGATTTAAGCCAATATCTAAACTAATTTCTCATTCCTTACATTTCCTTACCATTCCTTGCAAAAAGTTTAATTATTTGGCGCCATGCGACATAACTTTATCAAATCATTAAACAGGAATACATGAATGAGCGATATAAGTTTTAATAAAGACATTATGTGTTCCCTCTGCATTTGCCCCTTTACTTTTGAGATTTAAGTCAGAAACTCGGACTTACCAGCCGTTCCTCGGTATTGCGCGATGAAAAGCCGGTACTTGTCACTTGCGTCGGATATCACGAAGTTACTATACTTAGCAAACGCCTGGTCGCCATCAAAAGCCTCCAGATCAATACGCAGCTCGGAGCCCTTTAGCATGGTGAGTTGGTGGATGTGCTCGTTCCCGAGCCAGAATTCACCAAACCCGTTCACATATTCGGTGCGATTTCTGTAGAAATTCACTGTCCCATCCATTCTACGTTGAAAAACCTGGAAAGAAGAAGATAACCGTCGTTAAGTATCTTCTTTAGCTTGCAATATGCCCTTTTCTTTCCGAAATTATGACAAAAGGCTTGCAGGACTGGTTTGAATTGTAAGCTTTGCTACTCCCCGAAGACCTGAAAGCTTTAAAACTTGAGACCGATCCGCGTTGGGCGTAACGGTTTTCTTCCGCAGATATAAAATAGATCAATGATATCCATCGTGGCCATTTTGAAAATCGTCTTTATCCTTTTCCACCAGCGATATTGCAAGAGTAACTCGTGTAAAAATTATGTAGGCTGGTCTCCCGCACACATTAATACCCATCAAGCTTTTACCGCCAGCTAGCCCGTGTCTGGTGAACAGCAAAACTGGTGTTTGTTCCCTGGCTATAGGGATAGTTCACCCTAAAACCAAGTTGGTTTTGATAAATGCAGAGTTATGAAAGAAACACAATTGAAAGTTCGACGAAAATCCGTCAAAGAATAAGATATGTATGATCTTCTAAAATTTTGATTGTGTGACGTCATGTGCGAGGTGCTCTTATATATTGTGTAATGTATGATTCTATAAGTTGCTTCTTTTCTATTTTTGATGAAGGAATGTTTTTTTTCACAGGGGTATGTGTGTGAAAAGCGCTTCTAATGATGTATCAAATGCATCAGTAAAATGATGCACACACGATATGGGAATGCATCTCGTTTGACAGTCGTAATTTCCCCATCCTTTGACACATTTGGCAGATTTTTATCAAACCTCTACTACCTTGTTTCTTTCATGTTTCTGCTTTTATTCAACCTATTATAAAACAAAAATAACAAGGGTAGACTTTTCCTGTATGTCGTTTGATCTCTATGAGGTCTATGAGGTGTAGTTTGTAAACGCAAAAACAACCGGCAGATTGCGTATAAGCGTTGCACATTAGTGTACGCGATGATTCTTGACTTACCGATGTCCATTCAAGGTGTGTGATTACTTTCGTATTCGAATATTAACGGTAACAGGCTTCGTCTCCCTCTCTCATCACGGGTAGTTACTTGACATTGCGGAATGTTACTTTCAGCGGTTTTTTACGTTTTTTAACCTGACTGTATGGATAGTGAGACCCATATCGTTCTATGCTATGAGTCTTATTTGCTACCAAAATAACATAGAACCTCGGCAGCCTTGTTGGCCTGGATGTTAGTCTGAATTGTTACAAAAGAACGGGAATTAAAGCTCGTTGGCATGTTTAGGCGGAAAAGTATTTTAACCTCGATCCAAAATTCAAGGGAGACCCCACAGTCACAGTATGACTCATGTGTTGTGAACTTTCGCTGCAGAGCGAGAGCCACATTGATTATATTAAACTACTGAACAAGTATATATATATATATATATATATATGCACCGTTGATATAACGTTATACGCTTTTAGTTGCAACAATTAAGAGACTTGATTTACTTTTTTGAAATGCACGTCTTCAAAATTAGTCTTTAAAATTGGTCGAGCGACCAATTACTGATAGCTGCTTTACATCCCTAGATGCATTTTGGTTTTGAGGAAGGCATTGTTAGCAAAATCCGGCTGTAGTTATATTTTACGGTGAGGTTCGATGAAATTATGTGTCGCAAGGTTTTCAACATCCCCATGACTCATGAGAATGGTGATAAAATCCACAAAAAGGCATGGCAGGTGTAGCTCTTTTGTACCACATAAGCAAAAATTTCATACCTAACGTAACAATCGATATCACAAATATGAAAACAGAACTAACTGTCCATCCACCACCATCCGTTGTCATGTCACAGTACACTGAAAACGGCACTTGGTGTGGTTGGATGTCGAACACGCCGCTCTCTGTGGTCCCGGACAGCAGAATCTCATGACAGTCCCTCGGAGGAGTCTGAGCAGTCGACCTAGTGGGCGAAGGCTCTTAACGTGTGACAATGGTCGCTAGAACCTGAGCCATGTCAGCTTGTTGAGACTGCAGATTTGATGTCCTCTAGCTGCGCGCTTAAACGTTTTACTGTCCGCAGGATTTCATCAGTCGTGTTGCTCGAGAGCTCGTCGTGGGACGCGGTGAAGATCTGGAAATATATCGTTGTAACATTTTAGTTATTATTCATCAAACCTTGAAAAGGGTGTCTGTAAAAGTCAAAATACTATTTTGCAGTCTAGTGCACACGCCGTGCCGTCCTTTATTAGGCCTTTTTTGTAATAATTGCCAACCTTCTTTCGGGAATACGTGTACATGGTGTATCTTGCACTTTATTAAAATCAGTTTTTATTATTACAAATATTTTCTTTTATAATGCTAAATATGTTACTCATTGCGGATAAATGGCTACTGTCTATGATCAGATTTCGGCTAGTGCGCTGCTCTGACCATACGGTATTAAAACCCCTACTTACTACAATTTTGTATCACACCTGACGAAGTGTTGCAGTGCCACACGAAACGTCTTGATCTTTTCGATTCCGTTCCGTTGCGATTCCGTTGCGATTACGTTGCGAGACAAACGATTATCAGTAGCCATTTCTATATATATATATATATATATATATATATATATATATATATATTGCTCTTTGACAGGGAAAAAGAGAAAATGTAATGTGCTGCAAATTAGCTCTCTACCATTATCAAATTTACACAAATTAACAAATCGATCAATGTGTACTTTAACACTTGATGTGCAATTTTAAAACAGACTTTTTATTTTCAGACTTAACTTTGGCTTGAAATTGCCTTCATGTCTCAAATGGAAACAGGGACAAAGGTCTCACCTGTATGGTGTTGACAGGATTGAACGACGACGCCTCTGCACCAGCGTTGTTGGAGCACGAGCCCCTCGTCAATGTCATCATCACAACACATGCCATCTGCAGGTGCCAGCCTTGTCTCAGGAAACCCGACATTTTAGCAGACGATTACAGGTGTTTTGATTACCACAAGTCGTTTATTGTCAAGCCTTGCTGTGTCACGCGATGAGAGCTTGCGAGATTCACCCCTGGCCTCGTGGAACTTGTTTTAGCACTGCTACTTCTCTATGTATGATCTGTTTAAAGATTGAGCGTATTACTTTTAAAACATTTTGCCAAACAATCTGCGTTGCTATTTGATACCTGTGTTGTGTTAGCAACACAGAGGAAGTAGGTAGACGATATGAAAACAGGAAACCAAGCACTCTGTTTTCTTAGTAGCTCCTAAGAAAGACCATAAGCAGCAGAGTGATGTAAAGGCGGGAAAAACATTATGAGTCGTGATGCCCAAGACAGGTGAACAAACATTTTTTTGCGGGAAAGTTTCTTTCCTTCCTTGAGCTAACTTTAGTTACAAAGTAGAAGAAGTAGTATAAGTAGTAGTAGTAGTAGTAGTAGTAGTAGTAGTAGTAGTAATAACTATGTATTTGTAGTAGTAGTAGTAGTAGTAGTAGTAGTAGTAGAAGTAGTAGTTATAATAGCATTGGTAGTAGTACTAGTAGTAGTAGTAGTAGTAGTAGTAGTAGTAGTAGTAGTAGTAGTAGTAGTACAAGTAGTAGTAGTAGAAGTAATAGTAGTAAAAGTGTTATCATAAGTAGTAGTAGTATTAATACTAGTAGTGGTAGTAGTAGTAGTAGTAGTAGTAGTAGTAGTAGTAGTAGTAGTAGTAGTAGTAACAGTAGCATAGTATACGTAAAATACCATGTCAACCATGTCAACCGTAGTCTACCTTCACATGCACTCTTTTTCAAACACCAAGGGCCTAGTATTGGACTAACCACGTATAATGGCAGATGTACTTCATGCATTTTTATTTACGTTTTGTAAGGAAAAAGTCTGGTCAAGCACAGGGGCGGATTCAGGATTTTTAAAAATTGGGGGGGGGGGGAGGGCAGAGACCAGTTTCACTTCTTGTTGAGAAACGTAGCCATGATTCTGGGTTTCAATCTGTACTCGATTGTGAAGGGTCCCATCTGACCTCTCAAGAGAGCTGATAAGCAGGGGGGGGGGAATTATTGGTCCCCTGTCATACTGTTGTGCGGGCCTTGTTGCTCTTGTTCCATACAATTTTGTTGTTTTTGCTGTTGTTTTTGTAAGCCTGAAAAGGGTTATTGGGGGCCGATACGGCCCCCTCGGGACAGTCTGAACAATGGGGGGGGGGGGGGGCGCCGCGGCCGATTTGCCAGCCCCCCACGCCTGGATCCGCCCCTGAAGCAGATGTCATTTTAAGATTGGAGTGGTGAGTGTATTGGTGATTATTTCTGCACCTATTCCTCTTTCCACTTTTAGATAAAACACGATTGGAAGAACCCATCAAGTGATGAAGGCAACTCCATCACCAGAGGAGTTTGCAAAATGTACAACAGTAGATACAGAACCTAGTATGTAAAGTATTGATACTTGAGCTAGCAAAACTGAGTCATCACAACCAAATAAGTATTCAAAAATGGAATAATTTTGTTGGTCCCTTAGCCATGTGCATGTATTGTGTACTGTGTCCACGTAAAGCGAGTGCCTCCGGTACGCTTCCTTAAACTACGGTAGGTTTTCCCGTTATTAAAATGATGACGTTTTCTGTTTCAAATTCATACCAATATTGCCCGTATTGAAGCGGATACAGCGCGACGGTCGATTTGTGATTTAATTGTACTCTTTTCTGATCCCTTTTCCCATCCCGGACAGGCAGCTCCTCTGAATTTGTCATTACAATTGAGGCATGTCCATTAAAATTGTAGCCCCTGAGCCGATCAAAATAATATCAACCTGTGTAAATACCAAGAAATATAAAATAAAAATCTGTACAACCTCTTTTCTCACAATAACATAACTAGAAACAGACTCTGAGCGGAAACATATCAATCGCTCATATCGAGTTGAGTTTAAAGGGAATATAATGTACTGGGAAGACAAAAGGCCTTTAAAAGGTGACTGTGAGCAATCTTCTTGAAAATTGTCTTAAATTCATGTATTGTCCATTTTAGAAGCTTGCTGAAATTTATTTGCTCTCAAATGATCTACATTCTGAGTAATGAGTGATTAAATCACAAATCCTCAAAATGTTCGGCCAGAACATTTTGAAGATTTAATCATTAATCATTAATTACTCCATGTGGATCATTTGAGGGCAAATAACTTTCAGCAAGCTTCTAAAATGGACAATACATGAATTTAAGACCATTGGCAAGAAGATTGCTAACAATTACCTTTTGAGGGTTTTTTGCCTTCCCAGTACAGTATATGCCCTTTAAAGCGGGATGTCCAAAACCCAGCGGCTCCTGTTGCATACAGAACCGGACCGCAACCATGGCAACAGTGCGCATCACGGGTCTCCGTACAGCCGAGACATGTTAGCGACTTCAAAATTCCATGAATGTTATCACTGCGGTATATTTCTTACACATGACGAGTTTCAAGACATTTGTTCGTTTAATAGGGGCTACCTTGGCCTTTAATAGCAATCGCTGAAAAGGTGATCGTCCGTCTCCGGGAATGTGTTTCCTGATGATTGACCTATTTTCATATCTCTCTGACATTAAACGATTTTTCCCTTGGGTGTGTAAACAAAACAAAAATAATTAAAGTACCATGCAGATAGCTTATCAGAGTAGCATACACTGTATATCACCTTCCAACCATCTGTTTAAAACAGTAGGCTGTTTTCGTAATGTATTCACATCTTCTACCATAACTGTATATTAATGGGAAGCACCGGATGTGATAAAAACCAATGCTGAGCGGTGTTGGTACTCTATTAAATAACACACTTTCACAGGTTGATGGATGTTTCGGTTATTGATAACAATGCTTTTGTTTACTACTACTCATGAAATCAAATATATAAATTGGTTCTGCGCGTAATGTCTGTTTACACGACCTCTTTTCATACGCGTCCGCTATATGGAGGTTAGTGCCCAGTCAATCGCACAGCTATAGTCGCATCACCTGCGCAACAGTACGGCATATGGCGGCTCTGTGTCTACAATACGCGCAAAAGAGATATTCGAAAGTCATATTCACTACGTTATAGATATGTTATGACAGAAAGGCCATCTTTAAATCAGTATCTTAAAATGATCTAAAAGGCAACATCTGTCTGATGCAACATGAATTCTGATGGCTTTCCTGTTTTTATATCGGTCTGCTGTTTAATGTCTTTCCCGGGGGTTGCTAACAATATCATGGATATAGGGGACTTAGATTAAAACGCAAATAATTTGGCAAACTCGTTTATGATTGAAATCAACCTCCAGCCATCTGTTTAATTTGTTATTAACGAACAAGAGGTTGGTCAAAGCAGACACGCACATGTATGGTAATAATCAAGATACATAACATTAATCAGAGAATTGAGATGATATTTCCCCCAAATATAATAGATCACTTGGTAAGAAAGATCGAAATTCATGTTTACCAAGTATTAGATAACGGAACATCAACTCTCAATCCTAACGGTTTGAGTAATTTAATTAACTTCACATTTTGGTACATGATACCTTTGAAACATGCTAGAACCGGAGAGAAAGAAGCATGCTTTCCGGTGCATCCGGGAAACCACATGTAACTCTCCTCAAGGAGTTTATCATCTGCTTTTTGCCACATGATTCCTGGTGAATTTCCTTTTCCCAAATCGCTCTGAAAATCAAATTAATTTGTTATTAAAATAACAGGTATCGAATTACAACGCAGATTCTTTGACAAAATGATATAAAAGTCACGCATGTCAACTTCAAACGGATCATACATCGAGTGAAAGCAGTTCGAAAACAAGTTCTAAGAGGGTACGACTGAATCTCGCAGGCTCCCAACGCGCTAGATTAACAAGGCTTAAAACGTGTAATAATCAGAATATCTTCATTCACTTGCTGCAATTATGGTTTTCCTGAGACCAGGAAGGCTGCTTTGGGTGGAATGTGCTTTGATAGTGATGGTGACGAGAGGCTCTTCGATCGAATCGGTTTCGTACTGCAATATACATCGAGATGCGGTGACGGTCAATCCTATCCACAACAACACCATACAGGTAAGATTTTCGTCCCTTTTCCCAACTTAAGACTGGTAAGAAACTGTAATGGAGTTGTCGTGGCATGGTGGTTATGAACCGTGACTGAAAATATCACGTCTTTCATTTAGCAAGATATTTTATCCACATTGCTGCTCTCCACCCAGGAGTATAAATCGGTACCTGGTACGGGGTGGGCGGTTATATCAATGATCTTTTGCACACGTGAAACGTTCTTATATCCAGATATAGCTTTGTTATTCTCATCTCAATTCAATAACTTCATCTGCGAAATGAGTCAAACATTTACACCCCCCCCCCCCAACCAAAAAGTTACCAAGTCTGAATAAACTACTGTTACTGAATTGCATAAAACAATTATAAAGTTAATTAAAGGGTTAATAACTTAGAAAAATAAGTACCCACTAATCTATGTAAAATTATCCACTAAAAACGAATTTCACATTCAATTGCCGCAATAAAGTCTCATTTTGACGAAAATTTGAAGAAAAAAAACGCACGCCTCCAGTGACGTATGAGAAGTCAAAATGCCATAAATACCAACGGCGTATTTATTCACGCCATTCAAACAATACGTTACCAATGGGAACCCCAAAGCTTGTCCGAGGCTTCTCTGAGTTACAACAACTAATAGATTCAAAGTGCATTCCATCCATTGAATCTGAATGACAATATACAGGTGAATGCAATAACGCGTTACTACGCAGTTAGGGGGAATGTTGTGAATACATTACGAAAATGGTCTATTGTTGACTTCCGTACAATCTATGGAATTTTGACTTCCCATACGTCACTGGAGGCGTGCGGTGTTTTTTTTTTCAAATTTTCGTCAACATGAAACTTTATTTCGGCAAACGAATGCGAAATTCGTTTTTAGTGGATAATTTTACATAGATTAGTGGGAACCTATTTTTCTAAATTAGAAATAATTGATTGATTGTGGTTTTTTTAATCTAGTGTCGATGGAAAGCTCAATTAAATTTCATTTAATATCCCTGTCAAAGAAACAAAGGGGAAAAAATATTGAAATTAAATATCGGCAATCACAACAATACTTGACTAACCGCCCAGCACCATTTACTCTTGAGTGCAACACACATTACTAAGTTCTTAATATTTCTTGTTGTTGTTTTCATTTTCGGTAGATAATAACTTAAAGATTATGATATTTCTCCAGATCTTCAACGAAGATTCATCTCGCAACACCACGACAGAAATCCTGCGGACAGTAAAACGTTCAAGCGCGCAGCTAGAGGACATCGTAGAAGCCATCACACATCTGGAGTCTCTACAAGCTGACATGGCTCAGGTTCTAGCAACCATTCTCACACGCTTAGAGCATTAGAGGTGTGGTGATATAACAAGGAGAGAACCACGTGGTGGGATGGGTGGGGAAGGGGGTGTGATCGGGGTAGGAATTTCACAAGGGAAGGGGTATCCGTAAGATGACATGTAATCATGGTTATTGAAGGAAATGTCATTTGATTTCCACATTCTAAAATCAAATATACTAGAACAGAAAAAGAACAGGTGCGTGGCATTTCATACCATATTCAATATAGAAAGCAATGAACATGAATGAAAAGAGTATGAAGCATCATATATGATTCTAATCATACAGTTGGTAATATATTTTGCAAATGTGGGGACCACAAGAAAGAAAGCGTCGTTGCCTTCTCGGGGTTAAAGGCTTCCTGTTACAGAATATGTCATGATGTTTGTTTAATAGATTAATAACATTTGAAATGTATATCGAGAACAAAAATATTACAAAATAAAGTAGAAGAACGTAGTGATAAAGGAAAAGTTAAATAAATATGATAGAATGAGAAGTAAAAAGAAAGAACAGAGAACTATGCATCCTCAACTTCTTTAATATAGGTATCAGCAGTCTGCATTTTAATTTCATATTTAATGTGTGGACGGTTTGCGGATGACTGTATTTCATTATTCACTGTTGCGGTCCAGAGTACAAGAATGTTCTCTGTCAAGATACGTCTCGGCTAGGAATTCTTTTTTTTTCCACCAACTTTACAGAAAGTCATTTTAGCACGTGCTTAGCTGTTTGTGTTGTTTCAGCTCTTTATTCATAACATTAATCAGTGTGGGAGATTTGGATGAAGGAAGACATTTTGGAGATATCAGTGAATATGACAATGAATGCAGGTACATCTCATAATGGTTATTAATATTTCTTTTAAAATGGTGAAAACGATTAAATGACTACTTTACTTTGTTAAGAACCGCCTTTCATGTCGTGTTTGGAGGTTACCTTCACAGATTTGGATCATGCATTATGTACTTCTCACTACATTGTATGTTAAGTGTTCATGACATTCGCCAGCCGCCTCCAAAGCACACTGTTGTTTTATTAACCTTTGCAATGCTTGCCACAATGTAGCTCGGTGGGAACTAAGTGTTTATTAGTGGTAAAAGATCTTACATGTGGCATACAAAGTGTGTATCGCATACCAATACCATCCCAGAGATAGAGGCATCGAGCGCAGTGAGGTAAAAAATCTCGTCTGAATTAGAAAATGCGCTCTTTAGATGATTTCTACCTCATCTGTCAGCCTGGAGGGCTGTAACCATGGTAACAATGCATACTGGACAGGTTGTACCGCTCTTTAGATGATTGTTCAAATGGAGTATGTAGTTTATTTGAGCAGGAAACTACTATAATTGTCTTTACATGATTATGGTTTATTATGATCACTATTCGACATTCGACTATTCTTAATTTTGACACATATTTTAACTCCAATTACATGCATGATCATAGCAACAACTTGCCAGTCAGATTTTGTGTTCAATAAATTGCAGCTGTTGATTTCCATTATACGTACACCCTTGTGATCATATATATGATATACATCTATAGCTTAATATGGTTCACTTTGATCTCGTTGATATTGTCAATAATGTGCAGTTCACTATGGTTCAGTAATTGCTATGTGGATTGACCTTTAACGTGCCACTTTTTGGATTATTTCACACACACACACACATACACACACACACATACGCACACTTTTTTATTGTTGTGATTTCATTCATATAAAATAACGTCATTTTTTACAAAAAAAAAATTACACACATATATACATACACATACACACACCCATGTAATAATGCATACCCACTCACTCACACATTATTCATTGGTAACTTGCTCACATTCCAAAGGAGATCAAGTATATCATATTCACCCCCAAGACACACACAAAGAAATGTAACGACTGAGTGATAAATTTAAATATGGGTTTATATCAAGTAAGACGTAAAGATAACATCTATCTATTTATGATGTCAACAGGTTGCAATGCATATCCTCAAAACTGTGCCACTGTTTACCACAATGCGTGGTAGAACACACAAACACACACACACAAACACACACACACACATACACACACACACACACACACACACACACACACAACACCCATAGAAATAGCATTTTGTTTTGCAGACAAAGGATTAAGTACAATGAAACCTGCACCAGTCACCACATGTATGACATACAACCTCTCTATAAAGACCATATTTTTTGGTATCCCTTTAAAAAATAAAATATGATTTAACTTGTAAGGAGTCGTTATACTATACATGCTTCATTGTATACTGGTAAAGGGTTTTATTGTCAAATCTGTTCATGCCACATGTCACCTTTTTCCAAAGGCTATACACACAAATCCATTAGATATGCAGCTCATCTGGCGCACGAATGATTAATCAGGTTATTATTTGTGTGTTTTTTCTAGTCGTTTCGCTTTATTGTAAATGGAAATGATTACCATGAAATAGGAACGTAACGTAATCGACATGTTTATTTGGTAGCATTCTCTCTTAACTTGTCGGGGATAAAACCCCTCTGTGCCGGAGCTTTTCTCTATTACAGTTCGATCGTAAATTTGCGACAGCGGCACGTTATCCTTTATTCGCAAAAATCCTTCAGCGGCAGGTTAAGATTCGCTTACAAACGTGGTCAGCTAGCAAATATGCTTTTATACTGATTTGTTAATGTGCTGTTCATTTGTGTGTCCAAGAAATATGATGTACGTATCAATTGTACATTGCTGTCTTAGAAACATGCAAATGGGTTTTGAGTGGGTATCACGCGTTCCCTCCCTCAACCCTCTCGACCCTATAGCTTACCTCCAAGCCAAAAGAATATGTAAAACTGCTGAGTGAATTATTTGTCATTTTTATTCGCTCGTATTGTATTGTATTGCATTGCATTAATAAATAAGAATCTCAGACAAGTACGAACCGAGTGCAAATTCTTGTTTCCTGACACAATTACATTTTAAAGTACCTCTAATTACTATGCATGATGATTAGGAAAGCCGTGTAAGAACCCTCATTAGTGGCTCAAACAATCAAACATATCGATGATTTACGTGCTAGACGTGCCCTATAACAAGTAGGAAACTCAAATCTCATAGAACAGCTGTTTATGTGTCACACAACGGATTAAAGTCACACTGTCTCCTAGACCCGCTTTCACCTTTTTGCTCGATGTGGTAATTGTTACCCGTTATTAATACCGCAACTTTAAAGTGATAGTTCACCCTGAAAATAATTTGATTTCAATAAAAGGAGGCACACGAAAGAAACGTGTTAGTAAAGGTTTGATGAAAATCCGTCAAAGGATAAAAAAGCTATAATCTTTTACATTTTGATTTTGTGACGTCACGTGCAAGGTACTCTCCCGTATACTGTGTATATTTTTTTTCGAATATGTGCATTTCTCAAAAAGATATGTATGCTTTTACTTGTGCATTTGAAGCTGCATCATTAGAAATACGGTTTTACACACATACCTGCATAATAAAAAATTCCGTTGTCAAAAACAGAAAAGTGCAATTTATGGAATTATGCTGTACATATTATGGGGGGCACGTCACAGGTAACGTCACAAAACTTAAATTTTATTTAAAACAACTTTTTTCAGGGTGAACTGTGCCTTTAAAAACCGCAATCACTCGTAAGCATCACGCTGCTGAAATCTAGTTCTCAATCAATTAGAACCTAAGCTACTTCAAAATCTCTTTGAGTAATTGGCTTTGTTTGATCTTCGAAGATCCCAGAATATCTGTAGGACAATTTTTTTATTATGCATTATCAATAGTTCAAGCGCGTGTGACGCCTTTAAAATATACGAGACACTATGATCGAGCACAGAAGTATTAAATTAAGTGTTGTACGAACCTTTATCCCCCTCAGGGATTGCCATGGAAACTGGATGAAATAAGTTAAACGGTTGATACTCTCGCATCGACATTTAAAGTTTGATTCGTATTCCCCGCCCCCCCCCTCCCCACTCCCCACCCCCCTTAAAAAATTGATTCCTCTCCGCCCCCCCCCCCCTCACGCAAAAACTAAAATATATTTGATGCCTATCTCACCAACCCAGGTGTAATTACTAACTGGCCTATTCATGTAGGTGCATTAAGTCCTGTTTGATTATCCTCAACTATGTAACTTTGAATTTGAATACATTTTTCATCGTGCAGTTCCTCCATTAGGACAATTTACTTGTTCAGTAATCAACATCATCATCGTCATCATCATAGTCACCATCATCAATTATATTTTATCCCCCGCATCCCAAATACGGGCAACCAATAATATTATACTTGTCGATGAGGGCAGCATATTGGCACCAAGTATTAAGGGTCATCTTATTTTCATATCCATTAATTTCATGATATTTTGAATTTGATTTCCTCACCGTAGTTCTCATTCATGCTCATCTTATTTTTCATGTTTCAGTACCCCTACAATTACATGCAGTGATAGGACAAAATCCCTATTTTGCACTATTTTCATATTTTCAGGTTTCTGAACCAAGTAACGTAGGCTTACTTGTTACAAGTCTGTCTCGATTTCCCGCCATTATGTTTGTCTATTGTCAGACAGACTCGTTACCAACGAGAAGACTAATGGGTTTTTTTGTATTTTTTTTCAATTATCATGTTTTCTAATCGTGGTTTCAATATCTATTTTTTTTTTACTGTTTTCCCCCTTTCTAGTTTGTGTATTATTTTGTTTTAATTTACTTTGTTAATCTATTTAGTTTTATTTTTTATTTTTCCATTATTACGAATTTCAATAACCTGAAAAATCAGAGCAGAAAATAGTGAAGTACATAATGAGAGAGTACCTAACTCAATTGACAGTGTTCGCCTCTCAATGACTAGTGGGTTCAAGTCCCACACAAACCCTTGCAAAATTGGGAGCGTTTTGTGTCCCCCCCCCCCCCCCCTTCCTCCCCAGACTCCCTCCTCTCTTTGTGGGAAAAACGCCCAGTCCCTGTGATAGGTTGTTAAACGGAGGACCCGCGTATTGGAGAGGCCTAGTCTATGCACGTTAAAGACCCCACTTCACTTCTCGATTTACCCTTTTATTACCATTGGCATAATTAGGTATAGTAAGCTAATGAGGTTTTCAAGGCCTTGTAATGAAAGGGTTAAGACCAGAATGTACTATAAAACAAAGCAGAGATCCCAACCTCTCATAGTTCACCTCAGAAGGCTGTTTATCCTTCAAACGGTAGCAAACAGGCATTTAAAGTGCCATACGAAATAACAATGTTAATATCAATGAACTACATAAACTAGCATCCATGTTAAATAACGTGTCCTAGACAAATTGTTTCCGCGCAGGTTGATTTCAATAGCCTTTCACTTCATAATCACATTATCTCACTTTCCTCGTCTTCTCCCTTTCTTTCCCTTTAAACGTGGTTTAATCGTGTAAAGAAAAGTACTTTCGTTGTTGTAGTTGTTTCTTTTAGTAAGTGTATTTTATTTTGCCGTTATGTATGTTGTTTAAGTTTGTCTAATTGTGCAGGTTGTTTGTTATACAACATATAATTATTGTGTATGTACACAAACATGGCGCACGTGTAAGACATTTTATTAACTGAGGTTGTCTACCCTGTATTTTCAAAAAAGGTTTTAATAAATGATAAATAAATGAATAGATTAATAAATAAATAAGTAAATAAAAAAAATAAGAAATAAATGAATAAATAAATAAATAAATAAATAAATCAATCAATCAATCAATCAATCAATCAATCAATAATACAGTTGCAGCAACTATCTTCCTGTGCCGGCATTAAGCATTTGATACATTACAGGCCTTCAAGACCGTATTTATTTACTACAAATCATGAGAGGATTAAGCAAATTAGTGCAATAAATGGTATACGAGATGGAAATGGAGGAGGAGGAGATGGAGGTGGGCATGTGAAGGTTAAAAAGAAAGCTAAGATCATAAACAAGAAAGCAGAATGAAAGAACAGGATGAAAAGATAAAATTTGGACAGCAACAACTCATGATGAATTTATTTGATATGTTCAACAAATGATTTCCTTTGACATCTGAATCTCCAATTATGTATGGCGTTTTGTTACTCAAGCGTACCATTTTTATATCAATATATATATTTATATATTATTATAGATATTATCAGCTCATTATTCTCTTTTGAAGTTAATTGCCTCCTAGAAACACGTGCGCAGAATATCAGATCACATATTTTTCTCCCTGCTGTTCAGTGTTTTAAAATAAGCCTATATACATCACGTTTAATGTCCATCACGTCACGCAACCCAGTCAATAAAATATTCCTTGTCATACTGAGCTAGTAATGGATACTTCGAGCTCGGTTGTATAAAATGGGTATCAACCGTTTGTTTGTCGTCAGAATTGTTGGGATTTCTGCGGAGAAACGAGCGAAAGCATGGGTGTCGGCAAGACCGCTGCCTACTTCATCCTCCTCATCTTCATACCAGAATGTAAGTTTTTATATTAACCTTTCCTGTGTCAGATAAAATGCTGCTCAACGGGATGTGCGTGGATCATTAGTGACAGAAGGCACACCTGGCGCCCAACGGGTTATTGAAATGGGTGGTGGATGAGAAAAGAGAAGACAGTGTTCCTGAGCGGATGTAGTCTGGATGGCATGGAGATGATGATGGAGATGATGATGGAGATGATGATGTGGAGTTTTGGATCATGATTGGGACGATGGTGGTGGTAGGTGAGAAGATGATGTTGATTCTGATAATGATTACGACGATGCGGTGGACAATGTCCATGACGGAGACGATGGTGGGAGGTGTGTTGAGGGTGTTGACGTTGATGTTGATTTGATGTTGATATGATTTGGTTTTATTCATGCCAGGGAGCCATCGATCAGCCAATAAAAATAATGAAGATGATGATGATTATGATGATGATGATGATGATGATGATGATGATGATGATGATGATGATTATGACGATGGAGATAGTAATTGAAGTGAGGCTATGGAAATCGACATCAGTGCAGAATCTCCGCTACAGTGTCTCCAAGGCATGGAGAGGGAGAATCTTAGCTTTTAAGCCACATTGCTAGCCTTGGTGTTTGAGGGGACTGAGACAGTGGTTGCAATGCAATATGATAAGTCATAATATCATCCGCGAGCGTACTTTCGTATCCCGTGAATTTTATCAAATACGACAGTATGAGTTAAACCTGACCCTAAATTTAACCTTAACCCTTTTTAGCGCAGAATAGTTGATCTACAAACTTTATTTTTATTCAATTCATCGTCTCAGTCTTTCTTTTTGGTACATAAATAAGTGCATGCAATGAACATACGTGGTGTGTTATTAGTGGTATTAGTATATACTACGTGTTAAAACAACTTTTTGGCACATTTGTAGAAATCAGTTTAAACAGAAATTAAGCTGAAATTGACACATCATAAAATCAAAGTATGTCACTTGTTTTTAGACCAGTTTTGTGACATTTCAAAGATTACTTTTCTTGTAATAATCCTTGGAACTTTTAATGAGATTTTCACTTTTGGACAAATTTGGATTTGGAAATATGTGTGTATGAGATAATCAATTCCGATCTCAACAATGGCCATTGTGTATGACACCTGTTAATCCACTAGCAACTGCCATCACAGAGTGTCATTAATAATGCATGATGCTTCTGGCAGGAGAGAAGTTGCGGGTTGGCATGTGTGATGAACAATGACCATTAGGGACTTTTCGATTGGGTGAACGAGAGTGATGTGACGCCTGGCGGCAGGCGTATGTCAACGCGTTTACTCCCTACGTTGAGCCGCTCCTGAAATGCGTTTCGATTTTGAGCGTCACGTCTAGTGCGTATACGGGCGCGGTTAAAATGTATATGTGGGACTGTTGTGTGCATTTGCAACTTGCTAGACGACAGAGCAAACAGGTACCTGATAGGCTGTAGTTGGTACGTCAGTGGTGCTCATGTTAAGTGAGAAGATGATGAACTTTCTGATAATATAGCTATTTATATTTTGTTTAAAAAAATAAATGGAAAAATCGTTGAACTTCCCACTGATTTGCTGTAACTCAGCATAATCTTCCTCCGGCACCGTCCATAACGAGAGGAGTATGACGTCATAGACAGCACGGGATGAGCCCGGCGCGAGTGAATTGGGTGGTCGGCGAAAACCTGGGTAAACGCGTTGAGCCGAGGGGTGTTGAGCCGAGGTGTCGACGTTGACGCATGCGCGGTGCGTAAAAGTGACGTCATTCACGGTGACGCCTGGCGTCACGTCCAAATCGAAAAGTCCCTATTGTTGTGTCCTGAACTGATTCTCTGATCATGCTGATACACACACATTTCAAGATCCAAATTTGTCCAAAAGTTAAAATCAATAAATGTTCCAAGGACTATTACAAGAAAAGTAATCGATGAATTGTCACAAAACCTGTCTCTAAAAACAAAATTGACATCCCTTGACTTTATATGTCAGTTTCAGCTTGATGTGAGTTGAAACTAACTTTAATAATTTTTTCAAAAAGTGTCGAAAAGCTTTTTTTTTGACACTTTAAACACCTTGCAATGCGAATAATATGGCCCATTAAAGAAACAAGCGGTACAAAACACAATGCGTAATGAAAATACACTGTGTAATGTAATTTCAACGCTAATTGAAAATATGGTAGAATTCTGCTCTGGATAAATCTTGTTTAATGGTTGTGGGCTCTAGATATCTTAGTTCATCGGCGTTATGCTACTCGGTATGTAAAGAAAAATATATAAACTGCTCTGTTATTCGGGACATGGGTAAACTATATGTCCGAGGTCATCGCAATACAATATTGTAATCCCTCGGCTCGTAATTTACTTTATGAAAATGCATTATACTTTTCTTGATTATTATTGTCTATATAGAAACTGGGTATGGTTTTGTATTTATATGTCGCATTTACTCCTTTATGTCCCTTGGTCGGCCGTCAATAAATTTGCGGTACGCCAACGATCTCTCTTCCAGTGCAAAGCTTGACACTATAAATGCCTTCACACCTTCACCATCTAGAAAATAGACCAGTTCGTAATTACACCATAATCGGACAATCCACTGAATACATACTACTAGACTACTGAATCGGATATGTTCATAAAGCTGTGTTGGATGGTTGATGTATAGACATTTTACAGTGTGCCCGGGACAACAATAGAATCAGATGCACATGGTGGAATGTTCTTTCACTACCTTCTCAGAGCTGAATAGCTGTTGCCATATTAGCATGATAATATATCGAAATGTGGTCGACTATCTAATGAATTCCCATTTTACTCTATGAGTAGTGACAGCACTAATCTGCTCATGCCCAAATTGCAATTACGAAGTGGCTTATACGCGAAGCTTCCGAGATCAGATTCAGGACCTAAAATTCCCGATCATCATCCATTCGTCCATTCACACATCCTCTAGGGTGTTTCCAAAAGGTGAAACCCCTATTTCTGGCATCCCACAGACACCCCTAATCTGACACCCCTTTATTCCAACTTTGTACACAAGTTTTTTTTCCCCTTTCCCGCTATTTTTCAATTGAGACGCTATTGAGAAGCTATTTAATAAGAAAATAATAAACAAAAATTAATATGAGTGAGACATTTGATATGAACGAGAATGATGTTATCGGGTCTTAATCCGGAGACCAAAAACAGCCTGGCGTTAAGACGCTGCATGGTAAGCAGTAAATAATTTCAAGTTCAAATTCTCCTGGCTCCAAGATTTCGTGTCTGACTTATTTTCCATGCAGTCATAGGATGGAGCGAGTTGTTCTTACTGATGTCTAACATTTCTTTTAAACTACGAGAGTCATTATCAAACTATACTCTGCAATAAGCATGATGTGCGTCTTCATTAGCCAGATCAGGTGAAATAGCTAGCTATTTAGTCGAGAAAATTTACCAAGAAATCTTGGGCTAGATGGCCAAATAGTGAACTAGTTCGCCTAGTGTCTTCAATAGCATGAAACTTACTCGATCCCATCATGCATCAGCGCGCACTTAGGCATTGCTTACGTTCGGTTTTTAGACGCGCGTGAAGGCGAGCTCGCAACCGAAGCCATGCGGTCGTGGCCTATATCCGTCGCACACTCCGCATTTGCGAACATCGAGATACTTTATGTATCCCGAGATTCGAGCTTACGTATCCCGGAGCTAATGAAGACAGGATTGCAACTTCAGGCTTGTTTCCCGGATCAACAAACTATCTCGCTATTTTGTCAGATCGGGCTAGTGCAGACGCACCTACGCGCAGACACGCAAAGAAGTTAACAAAATCGAAAGTACACCTGTACAGTCTTATCATCAGATCGTTGGGCTATAAAACGTGATATAAATAAAGAAACAAGTACGTGTAAGTTGAAAGCAATAAAGAGAAAACGAAAAGTCCAGAAAATAGCACGTAAGAGAGAGAAAACGTGCCTTTTGCTACCTTTACCCAGCACTTTTGAACACGGAATTTGAAGGAATCGTCAAAAGACCACGGTTTTATGCCTAGAAAGTTCGAATACGATTTATTTCGTTACCTTTTATTTTGTGCATAAAAAAGTTTACTACTCTTTTTCTTCTGTTCACTTTACTTTCCTTGCTTTTCTCGGTGAAGCTAGCAAACTTACAAACTTTTTATCCGCACTTCCGGTATCGACGCCTACTTTTCCAAAGTACGCGTGAAAAATAGGAACAAGCGTCAGATGGCTCTTTCGAGAATATAGACGTGCTATAGACAGTATTGTATACGTTTCGTTGTTCAGTCTTTTTTGCGAATATAGTTAGCATAACGTTTTATAGATTTCATTATTTGAAAGTAACCTAAGCTTGCGCCAATGTGTAATTACGCTCTAAAGGCGAGAAAAGAAGGACAAGCGTGTGGTACCTTGAATAGTTCTTTCGAGAATAGACGTATACCCTAGATAATTGTGTATAAAACATTGTTCATGTAGCTCGTATGAGCACGGTAGGGTCCATGGTATAAGCAAACAAAGTAAACAGTACGTTCCATGGTTATGATTATTCAAATATAAAATTAAATTACACCACTCTTTAATTACGCTTTAGTTATTTACCTTCTTTTTAAGATAGAATTGTGAAAACTTTTACTTCGGACACAACTCTCTCCTTATCTGGTTTGCATTCTATATTTTCATTGTATACTTCAGAATATATACGAACACTCTCTTGATTCTTTCTCTAGCATCCCTTCAAGACATTATTATATGCATGCGTGCGTATTTATTCTACGTTTAGCGAATACATTACGCCAATGTGTTAGCGTGAATTCCTTAGTAACCATGATCTTCCATTTGCTTTGTGCGCTGGCGCATATGTACGTCATAATAGTCATAAACAAGTCAACACACTTAATAAAAAGTACTGGGAGCTGAATGACCGCCAACGCACGAAGAAACTACAATATTTAAAAGATGAAAAGAGCTTTATCATGCTGATAAACAGACATGGCACGCTAAAAAGGGGTTGCTAAGGAATGCATTCTACATGTTTAAGCCATGTATAATGCCAATACAACGAGAAGAAATAAGGCGCGTTCTAGGCGCTAGGGGATAACAGAATAAACGAATGAGAATTATATTGAGGAACATCGTGAGATGTGGATATCAATGTTACCTATCATCCGTGTACATAGAGAATTGATACCCGTTACTTTTAGAAACCAATGGACTAATATTTCTGCTCAGACTTGTTAGGAGGTTTGGGTTACGCTGGTGATAGGGCATAGACCAAAATGAATAAAGGTAACAATGGCAGCGTTATTTGCGATACAGCCCGAATTAGCGAAGGAGGAATCCAACTAAGAAGAACTGATCATTTCGAGAAGTCTAAGCCATATAACACATAACAAGAACACACAAAAAAGACGTTATAAGTTAGTGATATCAGGCAGCGGGTGCTAGGAACTTAAAGGTCCCCCGTCATCAAAATGTATGTCGACTTATGTTGATGCAACATAATATGTACATAACAAAATCACTAACTGTTCAATGGAAATATGTGTCCTATATTTTAATATAATTTTTCTTTAGTTTTTCTCAGCACTGATAAGCCCCGCCTCCAAAATATCATCCAACTCAAGATTCCCCCTGTGACATCATCAAAGGTAGAAATTAGCAGGATAATAAGCAGAATTTATGCACAAATTAAACATTGCAATGACTACCTCCACCTGCCCACAAGAGCATCGCATGTCTTCACACAATACCATCTAACAACCTTTCATGTGGGAATAATCGTTTCCTTACGTCAGAAATGTGCGAGCTATGTGATGCTATTATAAGCACTTGCAGGTAGTCATTGCAATGTTTACAAGAACATATAAAAAAAGACGTTAAACGTCAGTGATATCAGGCAGCGGGTGTTAGGAACTTAAAGAGAAGAAAATTGGGCATAATACATTGAAACATATGTATGGGTTCTTAAGCGTGCTCATTAATGTCAAAAGCATTCTATAATCATGTCGATGCTTTGATGTTCCTTGTGCTTGGCCGACATTTATGCTGTTGTCAACTTGAAAAGAGATTTCTTTAATCGCCCATTTGTCTCTAGAAGCTTTGTTTTCGACAAATTTGTTTGCAAACTATAAGAAAATTAAGAGCAGATTATGACAGATCCTTTACTCTGCTTTTGTTTTGAAAGGTAATGAGGAGTCATTAAAAAAATCGGACAAATAAGATATTTGTATTACTTACAATTGACCAATTTCCTCACTTTCCGACATATTGTGGATTTGGGGGATTCAACTATTCTCAAAATGATATATTAAGCAGTGTATTATCATTAACGGTGTTTGTGTGCGTTTGCGTGCAGCAGAGATATTTTACTTGAAAAACTTGATTATTTGTGTTTGCTGATACTTGTTATGCTCATGGAAGTATTAATTACATTAATAGAATGGGAAGAGCGAAATGAGACTGTACATTTCTTTTATTCTCTATGAGAAGCCGTTGCCACACAATCATGTTCATAATTTTTCACCTGAACAGCACTTGTTGAGAACACATAACTTTTCAGTGGCGTGGCACATGGGTTCAAAGAAAGAAAATTGCTTAAATCCTTTCACAACACATCCTTAATTTGTGCATAAATTCTGTATATTATCATGCTTATTTCTACGTTTGATGATGTAACAAGGGGAATCTTGAGTTGACTAGTATCGCTTCGCCCCCCCCCCCCTCACCCATTCAAAACCATCCAAGCGCTTCGTGTGAATTGAACGTTGCGCAAGTACGTACAAAGCAAATGGGAACTCAATCCACGCGATCTACCATGTGCCGAGGAGTAACTTTTACATTCTACTCAGCGAACCTAAGTTTGTGCAGCTTAACCCCTTACGCTACAGATTTAATGATACTCTATGGGATTTATGTGTATCACTTATGCAATAAAATCACAACTGCCGCTTTAAGAGTTAATTGGGAAACGCCCGTTCCGCAAAAGTGCTCATTGGTCTAAAATGTTAATTGGAAACAAATTTGTTTTACCATGAATTAATACAAATATAGACTGATATGAATGGTGTTGTGTGACCTAGGCGCTGTGATTTCAAAACAAGACCACTATCACGAGGCGCTGAACCTGATATCAGGGTTTATAGGAAAGAAATATACTTGGAATTTAACGTTCCCAGTACGAATAAAGATTTAAAATACCGGAGGCTCTACATACTACTTCGTTGTCAAAACGTGTGCGAAAAGACTTTTCGAATTCAAATAATGTAGACGGCTTGGAATGAGAATACGTTTTAACTTTAAGTGTTAATATCAACACTTGCAAATGGATCGAAATGCCCTATACCCTAAACTACACTATACGACCACTTTCAGTAAGTGTACTAAAACAGACATACATCACGATTAGACCATAAAAAGTTCAAAAAGTTCATGCAAATGTTGAATAATGGTTCAAATTCGGGAGACCTTTTGTTAATGTAAAAAAGCTCATATCCCGTAAATCACGTACGTCACGAATATGTCGTTAAATTCAGAATATGTTCATTCGAGAGTTGAATGCTAAAATTAAAATGTCCGTACTCGAAGTTCATCCACACACAATTCTTATACCCCATGGGAGATTAGTGCAAATTATGTTACAAAGATGTACTCAGCATGGATAGATCATCGAAATTTTAAAGGCGCGTTGAAATGTTTTTTTCAAACCATATATAAATAATTATGGAGGCTCTACATACTACTTCGTTGTCAAAACGTGTGCAAAAAGACTCTTCGAATTCAAATAATGTAGACGGCTTGGAATGAGAATACGTTTTAACTTTAAGTGTTAATATCAACACTAGCGAATGGATCGAAATGCCCTATACCCCAACCTACACTACACGACCACTTTCAGTAAGTGTACTAAACCAGACATACATCACGATTAGACCGTTAAAAAATCAAAAGTGTTCAGGCAAAGGTTGAATAATGGTTCAAATTCCGGAGAGCTTTCGTTGATGTAGAGCGCTCATATCCCGTAAATCACATACGTCACGAATATATCGTTAAATTCAGAATATGTTCATTCGAAAGTTGAATGCTGAAATTACAATGTCCGTACTCGAAGCTTTACCCACATACAACCCTCATACCCATGGGAGATTAGTGCAAATTATGTGACAAAGATGAACTCAGCATGAATAGATCATCGAAATTTTAAAGGCGCGTTGAAATGTTTTTCCAAACCATGTGTTCACAGGGTGCGTTTATGCTCATCTTTGGGAGCCAAAATCAGCGTTTTGTTAAAATCGCTCATTTTTAATGTATACGCGTTTAAACGAAGTCATCTTTACAGTATACAAATATACCAAGCTGTGAGATTGTATAGTGGAAATTATCTATCTGAGGAGGGAGTGGCATAGAACTATTTTTTCCGAGGGGCGAAGCCCCCGAGGAAAAAATAGTAACTTATGCCAGTTCCTCCGAAGATGGATAATTTTCACTATACTTTCGAACTCAATGCTTGGTATATTTGTTTTATATCCCTTTTGTAGAACAATAACTAATAAATACTATTTAGAAAATAGTAAAACTTTCGGTAACACCATGTGGTTGTATGTCGCCTTTTTTTTTCTCTGTCTCGATATCGGTTCATCCCAGGTAAATGCGCAACACACCGCGCACTGCATTCATGCGCGCACTAATTTACGCCCGCTCAGGTAGAGAGCATGCGCAGTAGTGCCAAGGAAGAAAATAGTAAATAGAGCATGCGCAGTCCTCCCCATGAAAAAATTGTGAAAAATATCCGGAGCTGAGGCAGATATAATCAAATTATTTTGTAGTCTGCGATCATCAATTGACCAATCACGTTCCCAGAATACTCATGAATATTCATAGAAGGGATATAATAAACAATACCCCCACTTTACCCTTACGTGTGGTGAGCGTTTTCTGACAACGTTTCAAAACGCAAATTGAGCATAATATACAAATATACCAAGCTGTGAGATTGTATAGTGGAAATTATCTATCTGAGGAGGGAGTGGCATAGAACTATTTTTTCCGAGGGGCGAAGCCCCTGAGGAAAAAATAGTAACTTATGCCAGTCCCTCCGAAGATGGATAATTTTCACTATACTTTCGAACTCAATGCTTGGTATATTTGTTTTATATCTCTTTTGTAAAACAATAACTAATAAATACTATTTAGAAAATAGTAAAACTTTCGGTAACACCATGTGGTTGTATGTCGCCTTTTTTTTTTCTCTGTCTCGATATCGGTTCATCCCAGGTATATGCGCAACACACCGCGCACTGCATTCATGCGCGCACTAATTTACGCCCGCTCAGGTAGAGAGCATGCGCAGTAGTGCCAAGGAAGAAAATAGTAAATAGAGCATGCGCAGTCCTCCCCATGAAAAAATAGTGAAAAATATCCGGAGCTGAGGCAGATATAGTCAAATTATTTTGTAGTCTGCGATCATCAATTGACCAATCACGTTCCCAGAATACTCATGAATATTCATAGAAGGGATATAAACACACCTAAATACGCCTTGGCACGAAGATTTTGTTAAATGTCATAATGCCATAAGAATACACTGCCCTTCCGAAAGTGGTCCTTTCTTTACATTTGTTCACCATTTTGTGGTTTCGCCTACAAAGTGACACGAATCGAAAAGCTTAAACACGAATATTTGGTAACTTCTTTATGACAAGATTGTACCTCACGTTTGGATTTGTTAATATTTATTATTACTTGTTTGTTATATTCCCATACAGACGAAAGCACGTGCAACCAAATTTTATAATTGGTCATACATATTCATATAATGGCATACATTTCAGCTTTCGCTGCTGAACTTTTAATTTTGTCACTAAGTGCTTGTTATGTAGTTAATAAGGACAAGCGAATACGAAATTTTATACTTTTTGAGATGGAAATACTAGCTTGGGTGCGGCTGGGCACGTTTTTCATGTTACTTGTCTGAAAGGAAAATATCTGAAAGTAACGTTTTATGCAATTTTCAATGAAATATGATGCGGAACATTGTGAAATTAAGACTTTTATACTGCAATTTGATATTAATTTTAGAGCCTCGATTGAATATTTATAGATGCATCGTAGATGTCACAACTGCGCAAGCATATGGGGTGAGGATATTTCCCCAATTTTTTTTTTGCGCATCCGATTTTGTTTAAACGTCAAATCTAGGCAAAAATCGTCCAGAGAATCGGCGGAATTGAAGTAACAGTTCAAAGAGAAAGTCTTTGTACAGCATTCTTTACTAGGAGGAGGGTACAATGAATCTGCATTAATTAAACGGGCGATGGTATACTCCATGTATAATAGTTACATGGCCAGACAAGCTGCTGCTCTATGGGATTTGCGTGCATTGCTGATGAGAGGGTCGCAGAGAAGAAGACGAAAAAGAGGACACGTCGAGAAGTATTCTGACTGATAATATCATTGACGATGCTACTCATCTGGGCCATCTTGCAAAAAAGATTACGTTTAACCGAAAGCTGCAAAGTGAAACGTAAGTCAGTAAATTTAAGCATAATTTTGCATGTTTTAGTCCTAATATCGTTGCAGTTGCGTTGAATCTTAGACATGTTAAATGCAACTTTTCTTTCAATTTGAGTTGCGTTTAATCACAACTTGATTCTTATGCCAGGAGGCCCTTGTGAAATATCAATGGTGACATTCAAGCATTATGTAAATGGGTTCCTCGTCTTGTTTTCTACCAGCTTTTTGTGCATTTCGTCGCCTTGCTGCTAGTGGCAGTTGCCGGTCCGATGGATTTAACCTCAATTATACCTTACCGATGTTCCGGCCGTGCAGAATGAGGCGCGTCCGGTCAACCGGACAACTGGCCCAGACCATTCCCAAGATCATCCCCAACCGACGTCTTGCAAGCTGCAGCGTGGGTAGGTTCGGGAGGGCGCTACAGGCCAACGAGATACCAGCTGGCCCACGAGTGTGCCGTATTCCAGGTAGGTCGTCGCATTTTAAAGGGATAATTTACCCCGAAATTATTTTTTTCAATAAAAGCAGACACATGAAAGAAACATATCAATGAAGGATGAAAATCCGTTCAAGAAAAAGACAATAACGTTTTTTTAAACTTTGAATTTTGTGTAGTCACGTGCGAGGTGCTCTCCCATATGTTGTGTACAATTTTGCGGGGAAATGTGCATTTTCTTGAAAATATATGCATCCTTTCACCTGTGCACTTGATATATCATTAGAAATACATTTTTACACACATACATGCAAGAAAAAAAATCCATTGTCAAAAACAGAAAAAGCGCAATTTATGAAATTAAACTGCACATAATTATATAAGAGAGCAGCTCGCACGTGATGCAGCAAACTTGACATTTCACAATATTTTAAGTTTCTTATCCTTGGACGGATACCTTCACTAATATGTGCCTTTCATGTGTCTGCTTTTACTGAAATCAACTTATTTGTAGGGGGAACTATCCCTTTAAAAAGACCGCTCTCGCTGTAAGGGCAAGCGAAGCAGCCCATACTCGAAGCCAGAGCTATCTAAACACAACAAAAAAGTTCCCCCCTAAGTAAAAAAAAACATAACTTTTTATTGAAGAAATTTTGGGCAAAATAATTTAGCAGGATTGTTTCCTGACTTATTGAGTAATTAACTTATGTAAGAAAATCACATTAATCCACTCAGTCATTCATGCGTGAGCACACATCAAAGGCAAAAATGTCACTTTTCAAAAGTCACAAGGGTAATTTTGGGATTCTGTCATATGAATTTTTTTATGAATTCCATTTCTGGTGCATAATTTATTTACATTAAATGTTTATCATCCATCTCTCGATGCACTAACACCTATCCCGACACTTAACCCATTGTTCTGGTTGAGTTAGCTCCGTTTAACAAATACTCATCCCTCTTGAGTTTGCAACTTTTAAAAACCCTTTATTTTGGTGAAGCACCTGCACCACCTACACATTGCACCCTGCACATTTTAGGGCAAGGCGTACAACCACTATCCCTTCATCAGCAGCACATCACCAACAGCACGCGCCATAGCATAGCCCTCTCCAGGACAGCATTTAAGCTCTTGGGAGAGCAATTTTTCAAGATTCAAGGTTCACGTTGTCTTTGCAGTAACTATGGTTACATGTGTTATCCTTCTTTCATCTTACAGATTGTATGAGTAATCCGTGCAAACAGAACGCCTCGTGTGTGGAGACTATGACTAGTTTTACCTGTCATGATTGTCCCGATGAAAATTCTGGAGGGCGTTGTGATAAAAGTAAGTGATTTGATAGCTCTTTACCTGTTTCAAGAAAAGTATGTTATATATTTCCCATAGAGTGCCTACATACCCCTTCCTCCTTCTTCCTTACTTTCCTAAAATGAATCTGTCTTCCCCTGAACAGCAGAGGGCAGTTTGATAGTCAACCCACTTGCCCCATATGAGAAAGAAAAGGTTATATTTTGTTTCTTTTTCGGTGTTCTCTATGAATATTATCTAATACCTCCCTATAATTTTTGCAGCAAAAAAAAGATGCATGTCTTTGCAATCTCTACTAACCTATCGCTAAATGTAATAGCCACAATCAACAAATAAAGTACATGTATTTGACTTTTCATCTCCTTTGGCTATATGGCTAATAGTCAACCGTAAATAGCTTTAAAAAGTCTATTTCGTGTCTATGAATCATAAATATTTAGCTTGATTTTTCATTCATTGTAGAATTTAAACCTGCCAGAAATATAAAGCCACTTTACTCCGTCAAATATATAAAAGTCCTATCACTCAATCTGGTTTACAGAATCGAAGCGACTGGAAGAATTTCCCAGCGCTACAGCGCAGACCTTTTTCCCGAGGGATTGCGCCGATATTTTGGAAGAGTGGCCTCTTTCACCGAGCGGCGTCTACAATATCCACCCCGACAACGTCACTGAGCCTGTTCCGGTGTACTGCGATATGACCACTGACGGCGGTGGATGGACAGTTAGTAGAACGTCATTGCTACCGGGGTGGTACACTGGAAAACGAACTTGATTTGGGACTTCAATTTGGAGTTAAATCCCACGCAATCGATTTGCCTATTGCTACGGTTTTTTTACTAAGTCAGTTTTTAGAATAGCAATGACTCCCATATAGCGTGTTGCGCAGTGACATCCTGATTTCGTTTGCGATCATGTCGGCTTCCGGTCTCATACACTAATGCCCTAGACCGTGAACGAACATGACTGCAAAAAAAAATCCGAATGTTCGTCTTCAACCAAAACGTCTCATATTTATGATTGATGAAGGTGATTGAAAACGAATTGTACAATAAATAATGTTTCCAATCATTTACTGCGTGACGTACTTGGCCTTTCTGATTCTCTTTCACTCATAAGCCAATTAAAATCTCAATTAAGCATTCTTTATGATATTCTTGCAGGTATTTCAGAAGCGTCAGGACGGATCTGAAAACTTCTACCGCGACTGGGCCACTTACAAGCAAGGCTTTGGCAACCTAACGGGGGAGTTCTGGCTCGGCAACGACCGGATGCATGAGGTGACCAGACAGAAGCGCTACTCCTTGCGGATCGACCTATGGAGCTGGGAGAATGAAACTAGATATGCAGAGTATGAGAATTTCTCCATCCACCCAGAGAGTGACTTCTATCGAATTATCTTCGAGGGCTACAACGGAACAGCAGGTGTGCATTGCGTAATATGCTAGGTCTTATACAGTATTATATTGCGATGATTGCGGACCTATAGTTTAACCATATCCCAATTAGATATGTAGATCCCACAACCATAAAACAAGATTTGTTAACTGCAGATTTATGTGAATTTATGTGTAATACAGTACCTGTTCAAAAGTGTAGCAAAGGCGCATGCAATTCGCTAGGAACTATCTATTTCATATTTATCACGTACAAACTCACGCCTGTATGTACGTTCTTCATCTATTACCCGGTGTCTTCCTTTCCTCCCTCTTCGTCATTCAAAGGTGACGCTATGACACACTTCCATCGTGGGAGAAAGTTTTCTACCTTCGATTCCGATCATGATGTCAATAGTGCGAACTGTGCATCGAAGTTCAAAGGGGCTTGGTGGTTCGGCAGCTGCTACAAGGCCCATCTCAACGCGTTGTACATAAATCAAGCTACAGGCTATGGACTTTGTTGGAAAAATTGGAAAGGGTATGGTTACTCCATGAAGAAGACTGAGATGAAGCTGCGCCCATCCTCAATTGCATAATGCCTCGTGGAGTTTCAGCATGAGGGTGCAGCAAAATGATGAGCCAGGTGATTCGATCAGCATCACCAGTAAATATATTGTGTATGATATGCTTTTCTCTCAATGTACATGACCCCGGGTATATTATAAATCTCTCTCTCATTTTCTCTCTCCCTCTCTCTCTCTCTCCCTCTCTCTGCCTCTCTCTCTCTCTCTCTCTCTCTCTCTCTCTCTCTTTCGCTCTCTCTCTCTCTCTCTCTCTCTCTCTCTTTCTCTATATATATATGTATATATGTGCGTATATAAATATATGGTCGAGATCGTGAGTAAACTATTCTTCACCGGCGTGCTTATGCATTTATGTATATGTATATATATATAAGTAACTGAAAAACAATGTATAAGACGCCGGAGAAGTAACGTTTATCCAGTTTTCGGTCATAGACCTTGATAAGCATAAAGCATCTTGATAATGGTCTATGACCGAAAATTCGATGGACTCTTCTTCTTCGGCGTCTTACTTTTTTCTTTGTGTTTACATTTACTTTTTTTCAGCGCCATCGCAACCTCATATATTCTTCTACATAAAGGTAGCAAGGAGCTCGAACTCTTAACTCTTAACTTTAAGATAGTGACAACAAAATAGGCAAAATGGACGTCGCGGTGGTGCATCTATCCCTTTAAATAAGCTGATGGGTGTCAGCCCTTCGTCACATCTACAATAGCAATGACAGGTACATGCGTTTACATAATTTTAGTATGTCCATGTGAGAGATTGCATATAATGTGCGGACGTAGGCATAACCACAATTGTATAGGATTTGAGTCAAATCTATATTTCTCTGTATTATACAGTATATATGATAGACACTGCCGTTCTTGTCTTTCTAGAGGAATCTTTCTATCACTGTATTAACATCCAAATACAGAATATTGAAGAAATTTGAGGCACTATATTATACCATTATGTACCATTTTATATTTATTGGGCCGGTATATATGTGTAGTGGAAGATATTATCTGGTTAAAAAAAAACACTCTGTTAATGCACCTACTATTATCAGATGACAAAAGAAGAAGATGATCAAAATCACAATAACGAATTATTTCTTTTAATGGTTTGCTCTTGCTGATAGCGTAGCATAGAATACCGAACTGGTTCCAAGCAAAATCACTCCATTGAGAGGTTTATCGGTCCGGTATTGTCTAGCGGGCTAGTGTCGGAAGGTCCCGTTATGAAAAGCGCTGTTTGCTCTACCCGCATAATTTAGAACCAGTTGTCTTGACAATAATCTCTACAGTTGTCCTTTGTATGACAAAGAGACTGATTCTTGGCGCGATTTTTGTGCAATAGTAGTGAAATAATACACATGGGATACGAACCGTTAATGCTGGTTTAAGTTATTCTATTGTTTTACAAGTACAGCTTGTGAACACATTTTTTGTCTCTTAAAATGTTTATTTCATTCACAATGAGTGAAAACAATGACATAGTTACTTGAGAGGTATGTGAAATGCAAGAAGAACAGGAGCGACATCCTTTAGGACAATGTTTGAGATCTCTCTCTCATGCGTCTGCTCTTGGTGTATACAGTGTATTCAAAATAAGCGACATAAAAATTATGCTTCTACAAACTGTCATTGTTCCAATTCCTAATCAATTCCTAATCAAAGCGTTGAAAACGTACGATAACTATATAAAAGTGTATAGTAATCACGTATCCTCTCAAACTGTGTACAAACATGTATTCATGACTTGTTGATTATTACAAATCTGCACTGGAATTTGCTTTCTGTGGATATTACTAAATTATATAGCAAATGTATTTTTAGCGGCTTGTATGAAATGCACTCCATACTTAAAGCCCGGTCACACCGCCCGCACTTTGTTGGAGCGTTCCTTGAACGGTAGGGAGAGGGCGCCAAATTTCGACACTTTCGGAGCGGTAGGGGGACCATCAAGGGTGACCGAGCGTATGCGACGTTTCCTTAACGGGGGCCAACTTCTTTTAAACGGTGGTGAACGGGTAAGGAGCGGTGACGATATTTTTCCCCACCGTTCTAGGAACGCTCTGGACAGCAAAGCTTTGGCGCTGTGACCAGGCCCTTACGATCCGTGTAGCGAGTAGAATTTGCTACTTTTCATATTTTATTCAAAATAAAGACAGGGCCCAGTCATGCTTAGAGAACAGGATTAAAATATATGGATTCTCATTGCATACCATTTATCATGACAACTAAAAGCCACTTTGGGCATTCCTTTCCATTTTCTCACCGGGGTGAGTTAATTAGAATCAGAATTTGTCATTGTCGTGGTAAGTTATTTGCTCGCTCTCACAAGTTTCAAGTACATTTCACATTCTCAAAATTGTAAGTGTATATTAACGTAAAAGCAGTCTGTTGGTTCAGTACTTACCCTAACGATAATAATTAACAGGTGAATAACATTTTGTTTCACTGAAGTGTTTTTCTGCGGTGTTGAAACATCGACACGTGTCGTTTTGCCGAAAAAGCTCAATATCAAAATGCAGATGTGGATCAGTTATGACCAGCTTGCTTCCGTGTACTTGCACGCCTCTCCCCAACAATTTATGATGCACGGCTATTATACAAATACTGGATGTTTATAGTGCAATGGAACATTCAATCTTTCACCGAATGAAAATATTCTTTCCATTGCACGAATGGAAAAGCATTCATTATTTGTTTGATACAACATATAACTAGATTCATGTTATTCCCTTGTAAATACAATAATGTACTAATAATTCAGGATGATAAGGAATCTTTTAGGGTGTGAATTTGATTATAGGAATTAATGTCAAAATCGGACGTTTGTACGTGTAATGTCAAGGGGAGGGTCATTTGTTTGAAATCATTAAATGACATGACGATCTTTTACGAGCTGTATCTCGCTTATGTTTGAATCTTTTACTCTGACATTTGAGTATTATATGTTGTAGCTGAGTCTACTAGCTTTTGGATACGTGGTCTCCATTTTCTAATAAGATGTTGGGATCATGGCGAAATTTCAGCTTGAACATTGATTTCTAAATCATTATAGCCCCTTTATCCGCTTTACGTGTTAAGTGAATGGCAATATTTGTGGCTCAATGGGTTAGGCGCTGTTTTAAGAACGCGAGGCCCCCGGTTGGAATCCTGGTGTGGGTACGGTTAGTTTTTCCATTTCTTTTGCAATGTGATTTTTGCGACCTTCTTCAGTTAAATCCCTCACTTTGTCATCCTCTTTGAGATCTTCTTTCCCATTTTTCCTCTCGCTCCTTTATCTTAAATTACATGTTGTTATAGCACATACGTGTGACCATTTAGGCAAGTCTCTTTCGTGAGTGCTGCCTTTGATTTCTAATGAACAGATTATGTAATCATGGTGTCATTATTATTGATGTACATGTACTGTATTTTTCTATTTTTTTTCTATCGCATGCTCGCGCGTACAGACTTTGTCATTTCAAACACAATTTCTACATTCACTTAAGTGCAACTTATGAATAAATAATCAATTACTCTAGTTACCTTCCGATCACTGGGATGTCTTTTTATATTTTTTTTCAATAATCGGCTTAAATGAATGGTCGATGGGCATTTTACCTCTGAAAACAATATTAGTCGAAGGCCTATATTTTGATAATATACTTTTAAGAAAGATCTAAGCGAATCAAAGGGGTTTAAAAAAGAACGAAAAAAGAAAAAAAAAGGAAGATGTTACACGTTCGTTCCTTATTGTCATTAGAGAGGAGAACAATAAATTAGAGAAGTTAAAAAAAAACAAGAGGTTAAGCATGGTTGCCAGGAGTTCATGTGTCGTGATTTAGGGCTTCCGCCTTACCGACTACCATTAGTTCCCTTCTGGAATGGCGACCGGCCCATTCGCATATCCCTCCCTACGTTTTGAAACCCGAGACCTGAGAGGGCCTACCTCTTAAGGGGAGGAAGCAAGGCAGATCCCAATCGTTGCCGGGCCATCCGGCAAGCCTTGCACCTTGGTGTTGAACCTTGGAGTTAGCTGGATTCGAACCCGTGCGAGCTAGCACAAGTGTGAGGCAGTCCCGGCGCTTACCGCTAGGGTATAACACGTTTTTTTTGTATAAAATGTTAGTATAGGAGAGCACCTTGCAAATGACGTCACAAAATAAGAAATTCAAAAGATCATAATTTTCTTATCCTTTGACGAAGTTTCATCAAACCTTTGCTAATATGTTTCTTTGATGTGCCTCCTTTTGTTGAAATAGGATTATTGTCAGATGAACAATCACTTTAAAGTCGCGGTGTTCATAACGGGTAACAATTACCACATCGAGCAAAAAGGTGAAAGGGGGTCGAGGAGACAGTGTGACTTTAATCCCTTGTATGACACATAAACAGCTGTTCTATGAGATTTGAGTTTCCTACTTGGTTATAGGGCACGTGTGGCACGTAAATCATTGATATGTTTGATTGTTTGAGCCACTAATGAGGGCTCTTACACGACTTTCCTAATCACCATGCATACTAATTAATTAACATGTAATCGTGTCGGGAAACAAGAAATTGCACTCGGTCCGTACTTGTCTGAGATCATCATTTATTAATACATTGCAAAACAATACAACAAGAGCAAATAAAAAATGTCAAATAATTCACTCAGCAGTGTTACATATTTTTCTGACTTGGAGGTAAGCAAAAGGGCCGAGATGGTTGAGGAGGGGGGGGGGGGGTACGCATAATACCCACTCAAGACCTATTTGCATGTTTGTAAGACAGAAATGCACAATGGATACGTACATCATATTTCTTGGACACACAAATAAACAGCACATTAACAAATTAGCATAAAAGCATATTCGTTAGCTGACATCGTATGTAAGCGGAGATATAATGAAATTTCTCATATGCCTTAATTCGTAACTTCACGCTGTTGCATTTTTGCGACTAATGGGTAACGCGCCGCTGTCGCAAATTTGCGACCAAACTGTAATAGAGAAAAGCTCCGGCACAGAGGAGTTTTACCCCCGGCGAGTTATGAGTTAAATGAATGCTATCAAATAAGCTTGTCGATTACGTTGCATGCGCATTGTAACGATTTGATTTTTTTTTTTTAGAAAAACACCATTGAAAAATACATGGAAATTATCATATATGTTAGCATTTTCACACAGCCTTCTTTTCTCACAAATCAAATTATCGTCTAGTACCTGATGGTTCTTCTAAAAAAAGAATTCCTCGTATCTTTGACATAAATATTAATAGAGTACCGAAGTGTGACGTCATTTGAGCATTATTGTCAAGACAATGAGGGTAGACATGGTAAAGCAAGCAGCGGTGATCACAACGGAGACTGTAATTGGCAATGCCCGACACTAGCCCGATAGACAATATCGGACCGCTAAACCTCTCACTGGAGCGAGTTTGTTTAGAGCCAATTGTCTTTGCAACATGCTCATACGACGACACCACTTCGGTACTCTATATCAATTAACTCTCTTGATTACGTATATTTTCCTATTTCATGGTAATCATTTTGATTTACAATAAAGCGAAACGACTAGAAAAAGCACACAAATAATAACATGATTAATCCTTGGTGCGCCAGATGAACTGCAAATCTAATGGATTTTTGTGTATAGCCTGTGGCAAAAAGTGACATGTGGCATGAACAGATTTGACAATAAAAATCTTTACCAGCATGACCAGTGTACAATGAAGCATGAACAGTATAACGATTTTTCCATACAAGTTGAATCATAATTTGTTTTGAAGGGATATCAAAAAATTGGTCTTTATAGACAGGTCGCATGTCATACAGGTGATCACTGGTGCTGGTTTCATTGTACTTAATCTTCTTTTCTGCAAAACAAAATGCTTGCTCTATATGTGTGTGTGTGTGTGTGTGTGTACGTCTTGGGGTAAATATAATATACTTGATCTTCTTTGGAATGTCAGCAAGTTACCAATGAGTCGTGTGTGAGTGAGTGTGTATGCATGATTATATGGATGTGTGTATGTGTATGTGTATGTGTGTGTGTGTGTGTGTGTGTAAAGAAAAGGTAAAACAAGTGACGTGTTATTTTATATGAATGAATCACAATAATAAAAAAGTGTGTGTGTATGTATGTGTGAATGTGTGTGTGCGTATGTGTGTGTGCGTGTGTTTGTGTGAAATAACCCACAAGTGGCACGTTTTTTTCTCAATACTTATTGTATATGGAATTCCAGGAAGTGCAGTTATGAACAGTCAACAGTATAAATATAGCAAGTAGAAAGGAATGTAAAATGTATTGAGGTTTAAAAGGAATCTGGATTGAAGGCGGTATTGGTGTGTATGTGGTGTTTTAGAGTGGTGTGTGTGTGTGTGTATGTGTATTTGAGCGTGAGTATGTATGTGAGTGTGTATGTGTGTGTGCGGGGGGGGGGGTGGGGGTGGGGTGGAATTACATGTTTGTGTGGGGGTGAATTTACATGTTCCGGGGGTTATCAGAAAATATTTCATTCTTATGTATTATGGAATTGTTGTATTATCATTACTTATATATACATGTACATTTACTAGTATCATTATGATTATCATTCTAGTTAAGAGGAATATAATTTATAAGTTGCATATTCAGGTAAAATATGGCACATATATGTTGTGTTTATATACAAGTTGTTTATCATGCTTTATTGTGTTTATCGAACCAATAGAAATATTACGTTTATGCATTTGTAATTCTATGTTATAAAGTTCAATTGTTTATTTTATTCTGTGAATGAAATCAAATAAAAAAAAGTTAAAGGTTAATCCACACACCAATTAATGAGACATAATGAACTGCACATTATTGACAACATCAAGGAGATCAAAGTGAACCATATTAAGCTACAGATGTTTATTATACAAATATACCAAGCTGTGAGAATGTATAGTGGAAATTATCTATCTGAGGAGAGAGTGGCATAGAACTATTTTTTCCGAGGGGCGAAGCCCCCGAGGAAAAAATAGTAACTTATGCCAGTTCCTCCGAAGATGGATAATTTTCACTATACTTTCGAACTCAATGCTTGGTATATTTGTTTTATATCCCTTTTGTAAAACAATAACAGAACAAAAATACTAATAAATACTATTTAGAAAAAAGTAAAACTTTCGGTAACACCATGTGGTTGTATGTCGCCTTTTTTTTTTTCTCTGTCTCGATATCGGTTCATCCCAGGTAAATGCGCAACACACCGCGCACTGCATTCATGCGCGCACTAATTTACGCCCGCTCAGGTAGAGAGCATGCGCAGTAGTCCCAAGGAAGAAAATAGTAAATAGAGCATGCGCAGTCCTCCCCAGGAAAAAATAGTAAAAACTATCCGGAGCTCTTCGAGCATCAATTGACCAATCACGTTCCTAGAATACTCATGAATATTCATAGAAGGGATATAATAGGCCTATATATAGGATCACAAGAGTGTACGTACAATGGAAATAAACAACTGCAATTTACTGAACACAAAATCTGACTGGCAAATTGTAATTATGATTATACGTGTAATTGGAGTTAAAACATGTTTCAAAATTAAGAAACAATTCTAGAATAATGATCCCAATAAGCCATAATCATGTAAAGACAATTATAGTACTTTCCTGCTCAAATAAACTACATACTCTATTTGAACAATCATAAAGAACGGTACAACCTGTACAGTATGCATTGTTACCATGGTTACAGCCCTCCAGGCTGACAGATAAGGTAGAAATCATCTGAAGAGCGCATTTTCTACTTTTGTTTTTGTTTGCATTGAGAGAAAGAATATGATATGCAATGAGTATATTCACGGGTGATACTGATGGAATCACCTGGCTCACCATTTTGCTGCTTCCTCGTTCTCATACTTCGCGAGGCATTATGCAATTGGGGATGGGCGCAGCTTCATCTCAGTCTTCTTCATGGAGTACTTATACCCTTTCCAGGCTTTCCAACCAACTCCAAAGCCTTTGGCTTGTCGTATGTATAAGCCGTTAAGATGGGCCGTGTAGCAGGTGGAGAACCACCAAGCCCCTTTGAAATTAGATGCGCAGTTTCCTGTTTCTTGATCTTGATCGGAGTCGAAAGTAGAAAACTTTTTCCCTCGGTGGGCGCCTGTCATAGAGTCACCTTTGAATGGAGAAGAAAGAGACCGGGGGCTGTTTCACCAAGTTTGTTCCGGTTTGAACATATGTACAAGTTTTACAAATCATGAACTCTGTATTCAGACAGTTGTTGACAACAAGAATTTTAATTTATAAACATCAAATTTGAACTTCAGCAGATGGGGATCAAAATAATTTAGAATCTTATTTAGCACAGGAAAGGGTAACCAGTTGTGCGTAAAATCGTTCTTAGCTTAAGAACAGCTTGGTGAAACACCCCCCGGGTATGGAAGTAAAAGGTACATATAGGTGTGAGTTTGTGCGTGATAAATATAAAATAGATAGTTCATAGCGAAATGTTGATACACTTTCTTTCAGTCTTTATATACCATTGAGGCACTTTTACGCATATATTTGCCAAAAAATGCTGCATTCAAAATTGCGTTCAAGCTGCGTCATAAATATGCGCCAATGATGCACTTTTAAACATGTAAAGTGAGTGGTCCATAAACGAATTAAGTAAACAAAATGCATGATTTTCGGAAGCAAAATTAGGCAGCATGTGCACACATTTGACAATTGCACATTCTCGTTCGAAATATCTCGTCGATCGCCAAAACTTTCCCGTCGATTTTTCACTGCACTGAAACGAGCATGATCGAGACGCAATACTGGAGAAATGTCGTCACTGTGCGCGTCAGATTGACGAAGATATAGCACATTATCGTTAGGGGCCGGTTTCAAGGTTCAGTGATGTGAATGTGCGACGTTTCATCGAGCGATATTCGAAGCACAATTTTTCCAAACGTTTCTCGTTAATCTCCAATTCAAAAAATACACTGTTGCTCATGAAGGTTTTTTTCTTAGTTCTCATTTAAATGCTTAAGTGGCCACTTTTGACCAGGTGAATCGATTACACAATGAATAAGTATTAATAAAATGAAATACAGTCATACAAAACATTACACCACGTGTCGCGGCCTTTTGTTTGGCGCTGTGAAAGACAAGGCATATTCTTTGCTGTCATTTTGGTGTCCTTTTCTAGCGGAAAGTATACGGTGTTAAGACCTCGTTTTCTGTGTTGGCTCAATCATTTTCCGTCAAATTTGACATAGAGACTCCTCACACTATGCGAGGCCCAATTCTACCCGTAATTTGTCAGAAGGTGCTTGCACTTCCAAATAATGGACACAAGCAAGTCGAGTTTTGTCTCCAGCATCCTCAAACGATATCAAGAAGAGTGTAATGTGAGGCGAAACAAATCTCCAGGACGACCCGAAGAACACATAGACGGGATGGTCGGTAACTGATTAACATGGGCCGCAGGGAACGAAAATGCCAAGGAGTCGTCTCTGCGTTTGTAGCGAATACACCATTACATGGAGTGAACGTTTCACGCCAAACTGTAAACAGGAGATTGCTTCAGTAGACGAATAACCAACTGTACATGTCTCACAATCAGACACAGAGTTGCTCGACTCCAATTGGCTAGGAGGCACAGGAGATGGCAGCTTGGGCACTGGCGATATGTCATCTTTCCAGATGAAAGCTGTTACATCCTAGACCGTCAGGATGGCGGACAGGGGGTTCGGCGATTACGTGGCGAGAACCTCGGAGATGACTGCGTCCGTGAAACCACTCGAGGGGGTGGAAGCTCAGCTATGGTATGGAACGGAATACATCATGGCGGAAAAACGCCATTGACTGTACCGGAAGGAAACGTCAATGCCGTCGTCTAAGGTGATATCCTGGAGACCCAGTGTCTTCCATATGCAAGAAGGGTATATGGAAATAACTTTCAGCTCCAAGACGACAACGCAAGACCACATAGGGCGTTTCTTGTGAGAGACTTTCTTGACGCCGAAGACGTGCAGCAGATGGCATGAAATGCTTGTTCCCCTGATATGAACCACATCGAACATTTTTTGAAAAATAGCATAATCCTACAAGAATTCCATCGTCCGAATGCCAATTCTAGTTTAAACCAGAATATAGAGGTTGTATAAAATGATTATTATCTTATTTTGTAGTTTATGTGTTGAAGAAAAGTTAAACAATTCAAAAAAACACATCAGCTCTATCTTACAAAAATGGTTGATTTTCTTGTCAATAGTTTCCACAAAGTTGTAGAAAAATATCCAACCTTTATGAGCAACAGTGTAGTTTTTAAAGAGCATTATTTTGCTGATTTGTGAGTAAAATTTCTTTATCTTGGAATGAAAATATTCCAAAGAAAACAAGGGGGCCGGCATGAGGCACCCGCATCATATTACACATAACTCCAGTCAACCCGTTATGCGGAAGATTGAGTGATGCCCTACGGGATTCACGTGTATTACCATGGAGGTCTAAGTACATGGAGTACCATCAGACGTTTAATTAATGCAGATTAATTGTACTCTCCTTCTAGTCACACAAGAATGCTTTACAAAGATTTTCTCTTTGATCTCATATGTTCAATGTCGCCAATACTCTAGATGACTTTTGCCTGGATTTGACGTATGAACAAAATCGGATGTGCAGAAGAATTTGGGAAAATATCCTCACCCCACATGCTTGCGCAATCGTGACATGCTCTAAACCTGCTATTAAGTTGCAGTATAAAAGTCTCGATTTCACATCATGTTCCATTTAAAGATTGCAAGAACCGTTACTTTAAGGTATTTTCCTTTCAGACAAGTAACATGAAAAACAAGTCCAGCCACGCCCAAACTAGTGTTTTCATCTAAAAAAAAAAAGAGTATCAAAATTCGTATTTACTTGTCCTTATTAATGACGTAACAAGCACTCATGACAAAATTGAAAGTTCAGCAGCGAAAGCTGAAATGTATAAAATATTATAATATTAATCATAAAATCCAGGTGAACGTGACGCAATCGCGCATGCATCATATTGTTGAGAGCAGCTGCTAGTCATGAGTATTGGCGGAATCATTACTCAATGGTCATTGTTATGTTAAGTCCCCCAAAATACTCGATGAAATGTCATAAAACCTGTCTGAAGAAATTTGACATCCCTTGACTTTATGTGTTACTTTCAGCTTGATTTGAGTTGAAATTGATTTTTGTAGTTATTTTTCAAAAGTGTGAAAAGTTTTCATCACCTAGTACAAGGCTTTCTCTTTGTGCCCCTCTTGTCATGCGAATACTATGACCCATTAAAGGGTTACTAAATTAGAAAAATAAGTTCCCACTAATCTATGTAAACTTATCTACTAAAAATGAATTTCACATTTGTTTGCCTCAATAAAGTCTCATTTTGACGAGAATTTGAAAAAAAAAAAACACCTCCAAGTGACGTCAGAGGAGTCAAATGCCATATAAGACTCCGCTGTTAAACTTAGATTGTACGGAAGTCAACATAATTTCTAATAGACATTTTTCGTTATGTACGCAAATTTTATTCACGCCGTTCAAACAATACGTTACCAATGGGAGCCCTAAAACATGTCCGAGGTTTGTCCGAGTAGTAACAATAGATTAAAAGTGCATTCCATCCATTAAATCTGAATGACAAGATACAGGTGAATGCAATAACGCGTTACTACGCAGTTAGGGGGAAAGTTGTGAATACATTCCGAAAATGGTACTTTGTTGACATCCGTACAATCCAAGTTTAACAGCGGAGTCTTTTGTGGCATTTGACTCTTCTGATGTCACTTGGAGGTGTGTGGGGGCTTTTTTCTTCAAGTTTTCGTCAAAATGGTACTCTATTGCGGCAAACAAATTTGAAATTCGTTTTTGTGGATAATTTAACATAGATTAGTGGGAACTTATTTTTCTAATTTAGTAAACCTTTAACGAACAAGCGGTACAAAGCACAGTACGCAATGCGGAATACAAATACGCAGTGTAATCTAATGTCAACGCCAATTGAAAATATGGTAGAATTCTACTCTGGTTAAATCTTGTTTTATGGTTGTGGGATCTACATATCTAATTGAGATATGGTTAAACTATAGGTCCGCAATCATCGCAATATAATACTGTATAAGACCTAGCATATTACGCAATGCACACCTGCTGTTCCGTTGTAGCCCTCGAAGATAATTCGATAGAAGTCACTCTCTGGGTGGATGAAGAAGTTCTCATACTCTGCATATCTAGTTTCATTCTCCCAGCTCCATAGATCGATCCGCAAGGAGTAGCGCTTCTGTCTGGTCACCTCATGCATCCGGTCGTTGCCGAGCCAGAACTCCCCCGTTAGGTTGCCAAAGCCTTGCTTGTAAGTGGCCCAGTCGCGGTAGAAGTTTTCAGATCCGTCCTCACGCTTCTGGAAAACCTGCAAGAATACCATAAAGAATGTTGAATGGAGATTTCGATTGGCTTATGAGTAAAAGAGAAACAGAAAGTCCAAGTACGTCACGCAGGAAATGTTTGGAAACATAATTTATTGTACAATTCGTTTTTAATCACCTTCATCAATCATGAATATGAAAAGTTTTTGGTTCAAAAGGAACATTCCGATTTTTTTTTTGCAGTCATGTTCGTTCACGGTCTAGGGCATTAGTGTATGAGACCGGAAGTGGACATGACCGCAAACGAAATCAGGATGTCACTGCACAATACGCTATATGGGAAGTCATTGCTATTCTAAACACTGGCTTAGTAAAAAAAAAAAAAAAAAACCGTAGCAATAGGCAAATGGATTGCGTGAGATTTAACTACAAATTGAAGTCCCAAATCGAGTTCGTTTTCCAGTGTACCAGCCCGGTAGCAATGACGTTCTACTAACTGTCCATCCGCCGCCTCCAGTAGTCATATCGCAGTACACCGGAACAGGCTCAGTGACGTTGTCGGGGTAGATATTGTAGACGCCGCTCGGTGAAAGAGGCCACTCTTCCAAAATATCGGCGCAATCCCTCGGGAAAAAGGTCTGCGCTGTAGCGCTGGGCAATTCATCCAGTCGCTTCGATTCTGTAAACCAGATTGAGTGATAGGACTTTTATATTTGACGAAATAAAGTGGCTTGTTCCATCTTTTCCATCAATCTTTTTTTAAGTCTTTTATATTTCTTGTAGGTTTAAATTCTACAATGAATGAAAAATCAAGCTAAATATGTATGATTCATAGAAACGAAATAGACTTGTTAAAGCTCTTTACGGTTGACCTTCGTAATGACTATTAGGCATATAGCCAAAGGAGATGAAAAGTTACATGTACTTTATTTGTTGATTGTGGCTTTTACATTTAGCGATAGGTTAGTAGAGATTGCAAAGACATTTTTTTTTACTTCGTGCTGCAGAAATTGGTATGACATAATATTCATATAGAATACAAAAAAAAATATATATAGCCTTTTCTTTCGCATGTGGGGCAAAGATGTTGACCATCAAACTGCCCTCTGCTGTTCAGGGGAAGACAGATTCATTTTAGGAAAGTAAGGAAGAAGAAGGAAGGGGTATGTAGGCACTCTAGGGGAAATATATAACATACTTTTCTTGAAACAGGTAAAGAGCTACCAAATAACTTACGTTTATCACAATGCCCTCCAGAATTTACATCGGGACAATCATGACAGGTAAAACTAGTCATAGTCTCCACACACGAGGCGTTCTGTTTGCACGGATTACTCATACAATCTGTAAGATGAGAGAAGGATAACACATGTAACCATAGTTACTGCAAAGACAATGTGAACCTTGCATCTTGAGGCATTTCTCTCCCAAGAGCTTAAACGCTGTGCTGTGGTGCGTTGGTGCGTGCTGTTGGTGATGTACTGCTGGTGAAGGGATAGTGGTTGTCCGCCTTGCCCTGAAATGTGCAGGTGGTGCAGATTTTTCACCAAAATAAAGGGTTTTTCAAAGTTTCAAACTCAAGAGGGATGAGCATTTGATAAACGGTGCTAACTCAACCAGAACAATGGGTTAAGTGTCGGGATAGGTGTTAGTGCATCGAGAGATGGATGATAAACATTTAATGTACATATATTATGCACCCGAAATGGAATTCATAAAAAAAATCATATGACAGAATCCCAAAATTACCCTTGTGACTTTTGAAAAGTGACATTTTTGTCTTTGATGTGTGCTCACGCATGCATGACTGAGTGGATTAATGTGATTTTCACAAATAAGTTAGTCAATAAGTCAGGAAACAATCCTCCTAAATTATTTTGTCCAAAACTTCTTCAAGCAAACGTTATGCTTTTTTACTTAGGGGGAACTTTTTTGTTGTGTTTAGATAGCTCTGACTTCGAGTATGGGCTGCTTCGCTTGCCCTTACAGCGAGAGCGGTCTTTTTAAAGGGATAGTTCCCCCTAAAAAATAAGTTGATTTCAGTAAAAGCAGACACATGAAAGGCACATATTAGTGAAGATATCCGTCCAAAGATAAGAAACTTAGAATATTGTGAAATGTCAAGTTTGCTGCATCACGTGCGAGCTGCTCTCTTATATAATTGTGTGGAGGTTAATTTCATTAATTGCGCTTTTTCTGTTTTGGACAATGGATTTTTGTCTTGCAAGTATGTGTGTAAAAATGTATTTCTAATGATATATCAAGTGCACAGGTGAAAGGATGCATATATTTTCAAGCAAATGCACATTTCTCCGCAAAATTGCACACAACATAATGGGAGAGCACCTCGCACGTGACGACACAAAATTCATTTTTTAAAAGAACATTATTGTCGTATTCTTGAACGGATTTTCAACCTCCATTGATATGTTTCTTTCATGTGTCTGCTTTTATTGAAAAGATAAGTAATTTCGCGGTGAATTATTCGTTTAAAATGCAACGACCTACCTGGAATACGGCACACTCGTGGGCCAGCTGGTATCTCGTTGGCCAGTGGCGCCCTTTCTCGCCCACCCACGCTGCTTGCTAGTCGTCCGTTGGGGATGATCTTTGGAATGGTTTGCACCAGTTGTCCGGTTGACCGGACACGCTTCATTCCGCACAGCCGGAACATCGGTAACGTATAATTGAGGTCAAATCCATCGGACCGGCAACTACCACTAAGGCGACGATATGTACAAAAAGCTGGTAGAAAACAAGACGAGGGACTCATTTACATAATGCTTGAATGTCACCATTCATATTTCACAAGGGCCTCCTGTCATAAAAATGAAGTTGTGATTAAACGCAACTCAAATTGAAAGAAAAGTTGCATTTAAGATTCAACGCAACCATGACAACTGCAACGATATTTGGACTAAAACATGCAAAATTATGCTTACATTTACGGAGTTACGTTTCACTTTGCAGCTTTCGGTTAAACGTAACCTTTTTTGCAAGATGGCCCAGAGGAGTAGCATAGTCAATGATATTATAAGTCAGAATACTTCTCGACGAGTCCTCTTTTTCGTCTCCATCTCTGTGACCCTCTCATCAGTAATGCACGCAAATCCCATAGAGCAGCAGTTTGTCTGACCATGGAGCAATTATACATGGAGTACCATCATCCGTTTAATTAATGCAGATTCATTGTACCCTCCTCCTAGTCAAGAATGCTTTATAAAGATTTTCTCTTTGAACTCTTACTTCAATGCCGCGGGTTCTCGGACGATTCTTTGCCTACATTTGAAGTATAAACAAAATCGGATGCGCAAAAAAATTGGGGAAATATCCTCACCCCATATGCTTGCGCAGTTGTGACATCTACGATGCATCTATAAATATTCAATCGAGGCTCTAAAATTAATATCAAATTGCAGTATAAAAGTCTCAATTTCACAATGTTCCGCATCATATTTCATTGAAAATTGCATAAAACGTTACTTTCAGATATTTTCCTTTCAGACAAGTAACATGAAAAACGTGCCCAGCCGCACCCAAGCTAGTATTTCCATCTCAAAAAGTATAAAATTTCGTATTCGCTTGTCCTTATTAAGTACATAACAAGCACTTAGTGACAAAATTAAAAGTTCAGCAGCGAAAGCTGAAATGTATGCCATTATATGAATATGTATGACCAATTATAAAATTCGGTTGCACGTGCTTTCGTCTGTATGGGAATATAACAAACAAGTAATAATAAAAATGAACAAATCCAAACGTGAGGTACAATCTTGTCATAAAAAAAAGTTACAAAATATTCGTGTTTAAGCTTTTCTATTCGTGTCACTTTATAGGCGAAACCACCAACACATGTAAAGAAAGGACCACTTTCGGAAGGACAGTGTATTCTTATGGCATTATGACATTTAACAAAATCTTCGTGCCAAGCCGTATTTGGTGTATTTATGCTCAATTTGCGTTTTGAAACGCTGTCAGAAAACGCTCACCACACATAAGGGTTAAGTGGGGTACTGTTTACTGTATAGATGACTTCATTCAAACACGTATACATTCAAAATGAACGATTTTAATAAAATCTCGAATGAACATATTCTGAATTTAACGATATATTCGTGACGTACGTGATTTACGGGATATGAGCGTTCTATATTAACAAAAGGTCTCCCGAATTTGAACCATTATTCAACATTTGCATGAACTTTTTGAACTTTTTATGGTCTAATCGTGATATATGTCTGTTTTAGTACACTTACTGAAAGTGGTCGTATAGTGTAGTTTGGGGTATAGGGCATTTCGATCCATTTGCAAGTGTTGATATTAACACTTAAAGTTAAAACGTATTCTCATTCCAAGCCGTCTACATTATTTGAATTCGAAAAGTCTTTTCGCACACGTTTTGACAACGAAGTAGTATGTAGAGCCTCCGTTATTTTAAATCTTTATTCGTACTGGGAACGTTAAATTCCAAGTATATTTCTTTCCTATAAACCCTGATATCAGGTTCAGCACCTCGTGGTAGTGGTTTTGTTTTGAGATCACAGCGCCTAGATCACACAACACCATTCATAGCAGTCTATATTTGTATTAATTCATGGTAAAACAAATTCGTGTCCAATTTTAACAGTTTAAACCAATGAGCACTCTTGCGGAACAAGCGTTTCCCATTTAACTCTTAAAGCGATTTTGTGATTTTATTGCATACGTAATACACATAAATTCCATATGGTATCATTAAATCTGCAGTGTAAGGGGTTAAACTGCACAAACTCAGGCTCGCTGAGTAGAATGTAAAAGTTGCATTCCTTAGCAACCCCCTTTTTAGCGTGCCACGTCTGTCAATCAGCGTGGTAAAGCTCTTTTCATCTTTTAAATATTGTAATTTCTTCGTGCGTTTGCGGTCATTGAGCTCCCAGTATTTTTATTAAGTGTGTTGACTTGTTTATGACTATTATGGCGTACATATGCGCCAGCGCATAAAGCAAATGGAAGATCATGGTTACTAACGAATTTACTCTAACACATAGGCGTGATGTATTCGCTAAACGTAGAATAAATACGCACGCATGCATATAATAATATCTTGAAGGGTTGCTAAGGGAGATGGATAAAACAAACAAAGCAATGATTAATAATCATCAGCGGTTACCACAAACACGCGCATATACACACATACATACGCAACACATGTAATACAACAGTTACTAAGGTAGTTGGATAACAACAAATAAACATGAGACCATGCAAACTATATTCACATGAATACACAGGTAATAAAGTCAAACGCACACTTACACGCACACTTACAGTTTCACGCACACACATACACACGCAGAAAGTTTCAGAGACACTTACATGCACCTAAAGAGGTTTGTGAACGGCTTATAAAACAAATGAATAACAACTACTGTAGCTAGATTAATTGTACGCCTGGTGACAACTAATACTCCAAGATATTAAGTTTTAGGCTATATAGTTTTTAGAGTTGTAGAATTAAAAAATGGGAAGACACACTATGAACCAAAAATAATAGAAGCTTATTATAAGAAACATACAGTAAAACTAGTGAAGGCATTGTGCCATCAGGGTAAAAAGGCAAATTGCACCGTTACCATGGTTACTCTACACAATGCGCGTGGAGCAAGGATGAACGAGAAAACGCGAGACACGCGAGCATGATTGCCAAGGAATGCCCATAGTGGTGAAAGAAACAAAGAAAACATTATTGATGGGATACGGAAATTCGAAGAATTCCTGTAACTAGAACGTGGAAAGAAAGTGTTTTAACAAATGATTAGGGAGGATTTCAAAGCAAATTCTCGCAAAAAATCTACAATGAAGAAAATGAAGTGACACAAACGAGTGCACGCATACGGCTATGAACAAGTTAACACACATAGTAAACATAATTGGAGTTGAAAGACCGTAAATGCACGAAGAAACTAAAATATTCAAAAGATGAAGTCATTAAAAAAAAGAGGTTTACCATAAAAGCGGTTGCCAAGGAATGTATAGTACATGTTCAAACCATGTACAACGCCATAACAACGAGAAGAAATAAGGCGCGTTATAGACGCTAAGGGATAACAGAATAAACGAATGCGAATTATATTGAGGAACATCGTCGGATGTGGATAAAAGTTTACCTGTCATCCGTGTATATAGAGAAATGATACCCGTTACTTTTAGGAACCAATGAGCTACTTGAAAAGGAGGAGTTTAAAACACAAAAACATAACTTTATATTCCTAACGACGTATATATATACGCAGACACGTACAGTACGTTCAAGAAAAATATTACCAAAAACTCATAATCAAGAAAGGAAATAAATAACAACTAATTAAACTACAGCAAAAAATCGCTACTAAGGGAAATAACGCTATGATCCAATCGAATTCATTGTCTTGTTAGGGAAAGAGGAAAGAGGCTACTAAAAAGATTGAAAATGTAGAAAGTATCATCAGTATTCCGAATAAAAGCATGCTTGAGAGATTAGTAAGCAGCGAGAAAGAATCAAGAGTGTTCGTAAATATTCTGAAGTATACAATGAAAATATAGTCTGCAAACCAGATAAGGAGAGAGTTGTTTGCGAAGTAAAAGTTTTCACAATTGTATCTTAAAAAAGAGGTAAATAACTAAAGCGTAATTAAAGATTGGTGTAATTTAATTTTATATTTGAATAATCATAACCATGGAACGTATTGTTTACTTTGTTTGCTTATACCATGGCCCCTACCGTGCTCATACGAGCTACATGAACAATGTTTCATACACAATTATCTAGGGTATACGTCTATATTCTCGAAAGAACTATTCAAGGTACCGCACGCTTATCTTTCTTTTCTCGCCTTTAGAGCGTAATTAGATATTGGTGCAAGCTTATGTTATTTTCAAATGATGAAATCAATAAAACGTTATGCTGAATATATTCACAAAAAAGACCACTAAGAACAACGAAACGTAAACAATACTGTCTATAGCACGTCTATATTCTCGAAAGAGTCATCTGACGCTTGTTCCTATTTTCACGCGTCAATACCGGAAGTGCGGATAAAAAGTTTGTAAGCTTGCTAGCTTCACCGAGAAAAGCAAGGAAAGTAAAGTGAACAGAAGAAAAAGAGTAGTAAACTTTTTCGTGCAGAAAATAAAAGGTAACGAAATAAGTCGTATTCGAATTTTCTAGGCACAAAACCGTGGTCTTTTGACGATTCCTTCATATTTGTCCGAACGTGCTGGGCAATGGTACGTGTCAGCAGGCACGTTTTCTCTCCCTTACGTGTTATTTTCTGGACTTTTTGTTTTCTCTTTAGTGCTTTCACCTTTTTGTACCTGGACTTGTTTCTTTACTCATCTCACGTTGTATAGCCCAACGATCTGATGATAAGACTTTACTTTCGATTTTGTTACTGCTTTGCGTGTCTGCGCGTAGGTGCGTCTGCATTAGCCCGATCTGACAAAATAGCGAGCTAGTTTGCTGATCCGGGAAACTAGCCTGAAGTTGCAATCGAATCTTCTATAGTTTCGGGATACGTAAGCGCGAAACTCGGGATGCGTAAATTATCACGATGTTCGCACATGCGTAGTGTGCGACGGATACAGGCCACGACCGGGATGGCTTCGGTTGTAAAGACGTAAAGCCCCTGTCCCACTAAATTGTGCAAGCGTTGCGTGTGACTTGCGAGGAACAACTTTTGCCACACGCAGGTCCCCGCAGATGGCCCGCACGTGACAGTACCTCGCACGTATCTCGCCCGTAGTTGCACGGAGGTGCGCACGCAAGTCCGATTTTCCTGCAGCCAAGTTTTGAGCATGTTCAAAACTTGCTCCGGGTGAGTCGCGGGGGGGGGGGGGGGGATTGGCCGCAGAGGTCCACGCAGAACACCAGTAGGAGGGCCGTAGCGGTCGCAAGTCACAGGTAGTTAACTCGCAAGTCACAGGCATTTGTGTCGCAAGTCACAGGCATTTAACTTTTTCTTCCAAAAATCGTCCATTTTGTTCGCTAATGCGTAAATACACAATAAATCATGCATCCAACCTTCGATAATGCGCATTGAGCAGAAATGCGCGGGGGCCGGTTTGTTGACCACTCACTATCCCGTCTAGGGATGCGTTTATACGCCACTTTTTTGCCCTAGAATCATGATTAGAATCATTATTCAAAAAACGTTTCTGCAGAATCTGATCTCGTAAGCTTCGCGTATTTTGTAGATCGCGAAGATGTGAAGGCATTTATAGTGTCAAGCTTTGGATTGGAAGACAGACCAATTGACTGCCGACCAAGGGACATAAAGTAGTACATGCGAAATATGAGTACAAAGTTTGTATAGAGACAATAATAAGCAAGAAATGTATAATGCATTTGCATAAAATGATTGATACGGAAGATACACACACCGCGCGCATTAGTGGTGCCTAGAACAATGTAGAAGATATTGTATATCCCCTTTTCATTCCTTGGAGACACCGCAAGCGGAAATTCGGCAGTCATGGCAGTGGTGCCAATTTCAACAGTCTTAATTTAATCACTTTCTTCATTATCATCATCAATACACTCTGCACACCATCGTCTCCGTCACGGACATCATCCATTGTCATCCATCGCATCGTCGTAATCATTATTAGAATCAACATCATCTGCTCACCGACTACCACCATCGTCCCAATCATGATCCAAAACTCCACATCATCTCCATCATTATCTCCATCATCATCTCCATCATCATCTCCATTATCATCTCCATCATCATCTCCATTATCATCTCCATCATCATCTCCATCATCATCTCCATCATCATCTCCATCATCATCTCCATTATCATCTCCATCATTATCTCCATCATTATCTCCATCATTATCTCTATCATCATCTCCATTATCATCTCCATCATCATCTCCATCATCATCTCCATTATCATCTCCATCATCATCTCCATTATCATCTCCATCATCATCTCCATCATCATCTCCATCATCATCTCCATCATCATCTCCATCATCATCTCCATCATTATCTCCATCATCATCTCCATCATCATCTCCATCATCATCTCCATCATCATCTCCATCATCATCTCCATCATCATCTCCATCATCATCTCCATCATCATCTCCATTATCATCTCCATCATCATCTCCATCATCATCTCCATCATCATCTCCATCATCATCTCCATCATCATCTCCATCATCATCTCCATCATCATCTCCATCATCATCTCCATCATCATCTCCATCATCATCTATATGCCATCCAGACTACATCCGCTCAGGAACATTGTCTTCCCTTTTCTCATCCACCACCCATTTCAATAACCCGTTGGGTGCCAGGTGTGCCTTCTGTCACTAATAATCCACACACTTCCCGTTGAGCAGCATTTTATCTGACACAGGAAAGGTTAATATAAAAACTTACATTCTGGTATGAAGATGAGGAGGATCAAGTAGGCAGCGGTCTTGCCAACACCCATGCTTTCGCTTGTTTCTCCGCAGAAATCCCAACAATTCTGACGACAAACAAACGGTTGACGCACATTTTACACAACCGAGCTCGAAGTATCTACTACTTGCTCAGTATGACAAGGAATATTTTATTGACTGGGTTGCGTGATGTGATGGACATTAAACGTGATGTAGGCTTCTCGTAAAACACTGAACAGCAGGGAGAAAAATCTAGGAGCTTTTATCGGGATTCTAGGAGGTAATCAGAGGGGAAGTTCACCCTGAAATTATGTTGGTTTCAATAAAAACAGACAAACGAAAGAAACATATGAGTGAAGGTTTGACGAAAATCGGTCACAGGAAAAGAAAGTTATTTGATTTTAAACTTTTGATTTTGTGAAGTCACTTGCGAGGTGCTCTCCCATACGTCGTCTACAATTACTTTTTTCTGTTTTTGACAACGGAATGATTTTTTTTTCTTAAAAAAGTATTTTTAATAATGTATCAAATGCACAAGTAAAGGGATGCATATGTTTTTGAGAAAATACACATTTTAGAAAAAATTGTACACCGCATATGGGAGAGCACCTCGCTTTTCCTTTGACCGATTTTCGTCAAACTGTCACTCATGTTTCTTTGATTTGTCTATTTTTATTGAAACCAAAATAATTTTAGGGTGAACTTTCCCTTTAATTTCAAAAGAAAATACTGAGCTGCTAATATAAGTATATGCATGCAATACAATACAATACAATACAATACATATAATATATACAATATATAGAATATATGTATATATGAAGAGCTCAATTGCACAAGTGGATCTAACCCTTTTTGCAAACAGACTCTATATATGTATATATATATATATATATATATATATATATATATATATGTCCCCTAGGGTACTCTTAAAGTGACGGAAAACAATTTTGTGTACATTTGATTATTTTAACAATTACCAAATCACATGTTTACAACACAACAATACTGCAAAAACAGTAATATCATTGAAACAACTTTCTATTTACACGTTCCAAATTGATACACCACCTTTACAAGATACAGGGATTTTCCGGTGAATATTGGACTTTCAATATATTAGGAATAGGGCAGTGCGGAGAGTAAAGTTAGGTGAATAATCATGTATGCCACCCTCGATTGTGATTTTATTGAGTAGAAACTAGTGTCGATGCACTTGCACAGACTATGCGACAGCATATATTATGTAGAAACTTTCGACGTGAAATTTGAGCAGAGACGGTTCGCAGGGTTTTGAGACATTTTTGTGAAGTTTAGTACCGGTATATCAATTTCGGATGCATCATGTGTTTAAAGGGACAGGGGCTACGTGATAACAACAACGGTGAGATATAAAAACAGGACTCGATCAGAAAATCTAAGAAAACGACTGATTGAACTCAAAATATGAGAAATCCAATTTCAAATAAAGTTACATTACTGCTACACATTTTCAGGTAAATTGTGCTTTATGTATTAAACAGTCCGTTTCATATAGAGAGTGTCTACTTATCCGCACCAACCTATATATCGGAGCTCCTAAACCCTGATGTACCAAATTTTCAAACCTTCTTTGTGTCTTTCGTGTCCTTTTCAAATAACAAGTGTTTACTTATCCGCACCAATCTATAAAAAAGACCTCTTAAACCTTGATTTACCAAATTTTCAACCATTTCGTGTTCGATACATCTTAAGCATGTACACGCAAATTGTGTAATTACTTCTTTCTCAGCAAGAATGAAACGCTTATATGTATTTATACCTATATTTACAAGCAGTGCGAGTATTTTGAATGCATATATTTTATATATTTAGCAATATAAGAACGATTCAAACTTGTTTGGTGCATGTTATATTACATGTGCTAGCAGGTTCAGATGATTTGTTGCAATTCTACGGATAAGACAGTACTTCATAATGCTTAAACACAATTCAAAGATTTTCTGTGCCTCAAATGTATATGTATCCAATAAGCAATCATTGATGTAATACCATATCACCTTTTTGATGTATCAGTGGAAAAGTATCCTCAGATTTTACCTATTCCACGCAATGTGGCAACCCGAATGTATTTTAAACGGGTTCATGATTCTAGGGCAAAAACGTGTCGCATGAACGCAACCTCTTTCTGCTCCATTGTCGCATTTCCATCTCCGCTTGTTTGAACGAGCAGTCCTATAACTTAAAGAGCAGCTGCAGTGCACACTAGAAGGCGTTATTGTAGCGCTGCTGGGCGTATCTTCATCTCCGATCCTTTAAGGAGTAGTCCGTCCCTTTCCAGGTGTACCAAATGAGCACCATATTGGGTAACAGGATGTAATCAGCGTTGAGATTGGCTAGAAAACATTTGTAGTACCACCAACCACCTCCGAAACTACGCGCACAGCTTCTCCGTCCTCCTGCAATGCCGTCGTGATCTTCATCAAACGTAGAAAAGGGTTTCCCAATATGCCCCAACGCCAAAGAATTTCCTTTGTGGACGACCGAACGGAAAAGGGTGAAACGAAACGATTTTTTTTTTCAAAAACTCAAGTATTTAAACCAATCTGCAATAAGCCACTTCGTACATGTAATTGCAATTTGCGCATGAGTAGATTATTGCTGGTAGAATTAACCTTAGGTCAATTTCACTAATCACAGAGTAAAATGTGAATTCATGAGATAGTCGACGACATTTCAATTTACTATCATGTAAATATGGCAACCGCTATTCAGCTTTGAGAAGGTAGTGAAAGAACATTCCACCATGTGCACCTCCTTCTTTCGTTGTTTCGGGCACACTTTAAAATGTATTTACATGCATCATCCAACACAGCTTCATGAAAAAAATCCTAGTCAGCAGTCTACTAGTATTCATTTAGTGGATTGTCCAACCATGGTTAATCGGGGAATTTTCACACACACACACACACACACACACACACACACGCACGCACACACACACACACACGCACGCACACACACACACACACATCGAATTTACCGAAATTTAAACATCGATGGTTGGACCTCGGTCGAAAGTTTGTTGTGTATGTGTGTGTGTGTGTGTGTGTTAATGGAAACATTTCACAATGCAATATCAAAAGAAATTGTAAACTGACGATTACAATATCATTATTGACGCTTAGAAATCAGTATGCTCGTAATGATAATAAATAATAGGCAATTGTCTATAGGGAAAAACATAGGTATAACAGAATGTATCTCTGCCATTAACAGAACAGAATATAAAAGTAATAGAAATAGTGCATTGGGTTCTTTGTTGTGATATTTACACAGAACGAAAACAGATGTTTTCACTGCATTTCCAAACGTTCCGGGGTTTTCTGTAAGTTTCTGAGAGAATCCGGGAAGTTATTCCGTAGAACAGTGGCTGCACGTTAAAATGGCCAGTCCCCGTAAGATTCGGTTATGATTTGCGTTCAACTTTAACGTACGGCATCCAGATTGGTTCAGTGTCATGACTTTTTTTCTGCCCAAATCACGCCATTTCTAGCTTTCCAACGCTTCAATGTTAGTGTGTTTATAATTTTTGGTAGGATAACCTCAAGTAGTTTTCACGAAATTATCGTTATGCACTATTGGTCAGCATTTGGAACTAAGGCACTTCCGGAAAATTCGTGCATTTATATCTGGTTGTATAATCGTGACGCAGAAAAAACACTCTCCGCCGCACAGTGGGCCAGGGTAAAACAATCATTTTGGGAATTTTTCCTTCATTTTTTAGTCATGCCCTGTTGAAAGACAATACTTTGAACAATAATCAAGTAACATATTGAACTCTAGTACGTACATTAACAGTATTGAAACCCAGTTTGTATGTGCGCCAGCTGTTGTGGAAGTTCTGAGAACCATCCTGTCGTCTCTGGAAGACCTATATACAGGGCGTATATATAAAAAAAAAAAGAGGTAGTCGAAGTTTAAAGGTCAATCATTTTCAAATTACCCATGATTATGATATAATGTAAGCTATAAATAAAGAGTGACTATTCCGCTTTCATTTGATACTACTCGCCCATTACAAGCATCATGCATGACTAAGTAGGCCTACATTGTTCTAGAAGATGACAAGTCAAAAACATGTTTTTGCAAGTTTGTAAGATGATGGGTAAATGTGTGATTATGTGTTAAGTTTGCACTACCTTTTCGTTTTAAGGTGATGATAATTGGTGCTAAATTTTACTTTATGCACCTACATCTTCCATATGTCCTCCTCCTCTTTCAACACAGTGTTGACAGCGCCGACACATGCCAAACATGCCAAATGAACGCTGTTTTGATGCACTTAATATTTAATTCTAGTAACAGTGCCGTCACCAGCCCTTTTTCAAGGGGGAGGGGGGGGGGGTGCGTTTGGGGTGGGCGGGGGGGGATAAGACACACAAATGACCAATTCCAATGTGAGGCAGTGCTACTAGTGGCATAGATTGGGGAAAAAGCAAACAAGTCTATAACTAAAATGTACAATGTATGAGAGTTTCAACTTACAGCCTGGCGCGAAGATGTTGAATACAATGAGCATGTCAAGCAAACATGTTTCAAAATATCTGTCATTTTTCCCTCGTCTGAGGTTTCACACTTCGGAAATGGAGAGTAATATATTGTTTAGTGCTTTAGTCAACAGGATTCAACTGACCCGTCTTTCGAACATGAAAGTAACTATGAATCGCATGTTTTAATGTGACTTGCTTTCTACTTCATACGGTCGTCAGCAAGGCAATTAAAACACATTCACTTGCCGGTGAAGGCAGTATTCCGACAAATAAAACAAATAACATTACAGAAAGCCCTTTCACTAAAATCTAGCCGAATAAGCCATTTCGTAATCGCGATTTGCGCATGAGCAGATTATTGCTTTTAGTAAATTACCTCAGGTCAATTCCCAAACTCACAGAGTAAAATGGGAATTCATTAGATAGTCGACCACATTTCAATTTATTATCATTCAAATATGGCAACAACTATTCAGCTCTGAGAAGATAGTGAAAGAACATTCCACCATGTGCATCTGCTTCTATTGTTGTTCCGGGCACTCTGTAAAATGTCTTTACATCCATCCTCCAACAATCCCAGTCAGCAGTCTAGTAGTATTTATTCAGTGCATTGTCCGACCATGGTGTAATTACGAAATGGTCTATTGTCCCTACGGCGGACTTCTTATGAATATTAATGAGTCAGATGAAATGAGACTCTTTCGGTATTTGTTTCCATGTTGTCGTGTCTCGACCAGTGAAGTAGAAATGGCTTGCGTGGTTAAGTCGCTGCCCGGTCAGCAGTAGATAGCAAGTTCAAATCCCATCTGGTTCCAAGATTTTTGTCCAACGTGTTTCTCGTTCATTTACAGGATGGAGCACGCTATTCTTATTTCTGGGTGTATGCCTAAAATTTCTTTGTAAATTACATTAAATCTACTGGTTTATAAACAGTTTCAATTTTTCTTAATCATGATTCCGAGAAAAACAAATCACACGGGTTTGAAGTGTCATTCATTTGTACAATTCATAATGTACATAGGCCTACGTTACTGTATTGAAAGAGAAAGCACATTGAACCAATTGCATAAAAAATATATCACAATGTTGCTGGAGATGGAAATAGAATCCCTGTTTCCCTTTATTAAAAGTTAATTTTCGTTATCTCTTTTCATATGTCGTGATTTTGCGTCTCTCCAGTCAATATATGTGTTGGTATTCTAGTATTCTAGATTTTTCTCTTTCTCTCTTTCTCTCTCTCTCTCTTCCTCTCCTTTCATTATCCCCCCCCCCCCCCCCCCCCCGTCTTCCTATCTTTTTATATGTGTGTTCCTCAGTCATTCACTTAGTCCAGATACTGGCCGTATTTTATCGTCCGCTTATTCTCCCACACACATTACGCCACCGATTCGCATAGTACGCACACCGCGCCAGATCACTGATTGCGCTACTCCACGAATCTGTCCGCCCGAAAAAATCCAGGGTGAAAATTTGTGTATGTAATGCGCCACCAACGTTCGTTGTCGGCAGATTGCTCAATACAGTTCAGGGGGTGGACCATCATGCACATAACACAAACACAAACGTATACACACTGCACAAACACCCACACACACAAGGGAAACACACACGAGGTAAAACACAGCTGGAAATCTCTATACCAACAATTCAACACTACCCTTTAAGAATAAAGCTCATCAGAAACATATTTCAACAAGATGAGCACTTACAATTCAATTGTACACTCTTGTTGGCTATTGACATATCTACATTTAATGTCATGTCACTTTCAAATCATATTTGAGCACCAACGTGTCATGTTTTTCTACAATGTATACAAGAATACATTTTTGTTTCATCGGGACACTAAGTCCACCTCCTCACAATTACATGTATTTACATTTTCACAAAAGAAATGTAGAATATATATACATACTTATATACATTCACATTCATGACCATAGCAACATGATTTGAATTTCAATGCATGATCGATGTATGAATCCCAAATAATACACGTATTGGTGCTTCAAGGCAACAAGCACTTTTAGAAAGGGCGATCATCAAAGTGAATTCGCTTTCAAAGCATTTGTATACTGGATAAACAGCGTTGCCAAATATTCTCAGCCCAAGTAGCAGTAAGTAGCCGTAAAGAGTCGCACAATTTTGCAAAAACTAGCCCAAATGGAAATATGGGTCTTAAGTGGGTATTACGCGTATCCTCCCTCAACCCTCTTGACCCTTTCAGGGATGTGTTAGGAAGGAGAAGCAACTCGAGCATAATATATTCAAACATCTGTATGGATACTAAAGTGTGCTAATGAATGTCAAAAGCATTCCACAATCACTACAATGCTTTGATGTCCTATGCGCGGCACCGATATTTAGCTGCTGTCAACTTGGAAAGCAATATCTGTAATTCAATGTTTTGTCTCTGGAAGCTATGTTTCTCATCACATTTTTGTGCAATTTTCAAGAAAATTACGGGGAAACACCACTAAAGATCATGTACTCAGTTTTCTTCTAAATAATTGTTGAATGATGCACAAACGGAGATATAAGATAATATTCTTACTTACACAATTAACAAATTTCTTCAATTTCCGCAGATTTCCGCAAATGTGGGATTCAATCATTATATCTTAAGCTGTTTATTTTCATTAACAGAGTTTGCGTGCATTTGCGTGCAACTGAAATATTTCAGGAGAAAAAAAAGAAATTTTTTGTTCGCTGATATTTCTTTTCCTCGCAAAAGTATTGGTGCAATCCAACAGAACTGGACAAGCGAAATAAGACTCTACATTTCTTTTGTTCTATCTGAGAAACCGTTGCTACGCAATCCTGTTCGTTATTGTTAAAACACCTGAAAAGCATATGCTGAGAAGACATTTTTTCTTCGGCGGTGCCACGCATGGGTTCAAAGAAAGAAGGTTGTTTTATATCCTTCCATAACACATCCCTGACCCTTTTGCTTTCCTCCAAGCCAGAAGAAAAATCATGTTAAACTGCTGAATGAATTATTTGTCATTTTTATTTGCTCGTATTGTATTGTATTGTTTGATTCCTATTTCCCTCCCACCACTCCCCCCCCCCCACCCCCCACCCCCCCCCCCCAAAAAAAAAAAAAAAAAAATTTGATGCCTATCCCCCCCCCCCCCTTACGCAAAAAAAAAATATTTGATGCCTATCTCACCACCCCAGCACCCCACCCCACCCCTCAACTCTGTTACTTTGAATTTGAATACATTTTTCATCGTGCAGATCCCTCATTAGGCCAATTCACTTGTTCAGTAATCAACATCATCATAGTCACCATCATAGTCACCATCATCAATTATATCTTATCCCCCGCATCCCAAGTACGGGAGCCAGTAATATTATACTTGTCGATGAGGGCAGCATATTGGCACCACGTACAGTTAGAATTAAAGGTGATATTCATAGAAAATCCAAAAATATGAAGATATTCAGAAAGCGTACAAGCCATACAATGAGCTCGGATGACATTCAAACAATGTATCACTTTCCAAAAAGCGAAATTAGGGTGAAAACAATCACCGTATTCTCGGGGACAAATTTGCCCTGTTGTCATCCGAAACGGCTGTTAGGTCTGACGTAAGAAAAGGGAGGCCTTATTGTGCATCACACATGCCAATCCGCAGCTTCTTTTCCGCCAGAAGCATCATGCATTGTTAATGAAACTTTAATGGCAGTTGCTAGTGGATTAACAGGTGTGATACACAATGGTCATTGTGAAGCATATCCCTGCTGTGACGTACACACAACGCCACTTTCCCTTAGGCGATTTCGTAGGTCAGGAAGAGAGTCAATTTAGTGAAATTTGACTTTCATTTAACACAAAACTGAACACTTTCATGGCATGTTAGCTGCATAAATTGCTTTAATAACTCATTGAATTATAAAATAAACTATATTTATTTGATTTTATTTCTTGTGAATATCACCTTTAAGGGCCATCTTATTTTCATATCCATCAATTTCATGATATTTGTAATTTGATTTCCTCACAATACTTCTTCTTCTTCTTCATCTTATATTAAATGTTTAAGTACCCCTACAATTACCTGCAGTGATACGAAAAAAAAATCCCTATTTTGCACTATTTTCATTTTTTCAGGTTTCTGAACCAAGTAACGTAGGCTTACTTGTTACAAGTCTGTCTCGATTTCCCGCCATTATGTTTTTCTATTGTCAGACAGGCTCGTTACCAACGAGAAGACTAATTATTTTTTTGTATTTTTTTCAATTATCACATTTTCTAATCCTGGTTTCAATATCTAGTATTTTACTGCTTCCCCTTCCCCTTTTTTTAGTTTGTGTATTATTTTGTTTTATTTTACTTTGTTAGTCTATTTATTTTTGTTTTTTATTTTTCATTAATATAAATTCATATAACCTGAAAAATCAGAGCAGAAAATAGTGAATTACATAATGAGAGAGTACCGTAACTCAATTGGCAGTGTTCGCCTCTCAATGACAAGTGGGTTCGAGTCCCACACAAACCCTTGCAAAAGTGGGAGCGTTTTGTGCCCCCCCCCCCCCCCCGACTCACTCCTCTATTTGTGGGAAAAACGCCAAGTCCCTGTGATAGGTCGTTAAACGGAGGACCCGCGTATAGGAGAGGCCTAGTCTATGCACGTTAAAGACCCCACTTCACTTCTCGATTTACCCTTTTATTACCATTGGCATAATTAGGTATAGTAAGCTAATGAGGTTTTCAAGGCCTTGTAATGAAAGGGTTAAGACCAGAATGTACTATAAAACAAAGGAGAGATCCCAACCTCTCATAGTTCACCTCAGAAGGCTGTTTATCCTTCAAACGGTATCAAACAGGCATTTAAAGCGCCATACGAAATAACAATGTTAATATCAATGAACTACATAAATTAGCATCCATGTCAAATAACGTGTCCTAGACAAATTGTTTCCGCGCAGGTTGATTTCAATGGCCTTTCACTTCCTAATCACATTATCTCACTCTCCTCTTCTTCTCCCTTCCTTTCCCCTTTAAACATTGCTTAATCGTGTAAAGAAAAGTACTTTCGTTGTTGTAGTTGTTTCTTTTAGTAAGTGTATTTTTGTTTTGCCGTTTTGTATGTTGTTTAAGTTTGTCTAATTACGCAGTTTATTTATTATGCAACATATAATTATTGTGTATGTACACATACATGGCGCACGTGTAAGACAGTTTATTAACTGAGGCTGTCTACCCTGTATTTTCAAAAAAGATTTTGATCAATAATAAATAAATGAATAAATGAATAAATAAATAAATAAATAAATAAATAAATAAATAAATAAATAAATAAATAATACAGTTGCAGCAACTATCTTCCCGTGACGGCATTATGCATTTGATACATTGCAGGTCTTCAAGACCGTATTTATTTACTACAAATCATGAGAGGATTAAGCAAATTGGTGCAATAAATAGTATACGAGATGGAAATGGAGGAGGAGGAGGAGATGGAGGTGGGCATGCGAAGGTTAAAAAGAAAGCTAAGATTATAAACAAGAAAGCAGAATGAAAGAATGAAAAATCAGGAAGAAAAGATAAAATTTGGAAAACAGCAACAACTCATGATGAATTTATTTCATATGTTCAACCATGGTTCAACAAATGATTTCCTTTGACACCCGAATCTCCAATTGTGTAAGACCTATTGTTACTCAAGCGTACCATTTTTATATCAATATATATATTCATATATTATTATAGATATTATCAGCTCATTATTCTCTTTTGAAGTTAATTACCTCCTAGAAACACGTGCGAAGAATATCAGATCACATATTTTTCTCCCTGCTGTTCAGTGTTTTAAAATAAGCCTACATCACGTTTAATGTCCATCACGTCACGCAACCCAGTCAATAAAATATTCCTTGTCATACTGAGCTAGTAATGGATACTTCGAGCTCGGTTGTATAAAATGGGCATCAACCGTTTGTTTGTCGTCAGAATTGTTGGGATTTCTGCGGAGAAACGAGCGAAAGCATGGGTGTCGGCAAGACTGCTGCCTTCTTCATCCTTGTCATCTTCATACCAGAATGTAAGTTTTTATATTAACATTTCCTGTGTCAGATAAAATGCTGCTCAACGGGATGTGCGTGGATCATTAGTGACAGAAGGCACACCTGGCGCCCAACGGGTTATTGAAATGGGTGGTGGATGAGAAAAGAGAAGACAGTGTTCCTGAGCGGATGTAGTCTGGATGGCATGGAGATGATGATGGAGATGATGATGGAGATGATGATGGAGATGATGGAGATGATGATGGAGATGATGATGGAGATGATGATGGAGATGATGATGGAGATGATGATGGAGATGATGATGGAGATGATGATGGAGATGATGATGGAAATGATGATGGAGATGATGATGGAGATGATGATGGAGATGATGACGGAGATGATGACGGAGATGATGATGTGGAGTTTTGGATCATGATTGGGACGATGGTGGTGGTAGGTGAGAAGATGATGTTGATTCTGATAATGATTACGACGATGCGGTGGACAATGTCCATGACGGAGACGATGGTGGGAGGTGTGTTGAGGGTGTTGACGTTGATGTTGATTTGATGTTGATATGATTTGGTTTTATTCATGCCAGGGAGCCATCGATCAGCCAATAAAAATAATGAAGATGATGATGATTATGATGATGATGATGATGATGATGATGATGATGATGATGATGATGATGATGATTATGACGATGGAGATAGTAATTGAAGTGAGGCTATGGAAATCGACATCAGTGCAGAATCTCCGCTACAGTGTCTCCAAGGCATGGAGAGGGAGAATCTTAGCTTTTAAGCCACATTGGTAGCCTTGGTGTTTGAGGGGACTGAGACAGTGGTTGCAATGCAATATGATAAGTCATAATATCATCCGCGAGCGTACTTTCGTATCCCGTGAATTTTATCAAATACGACAGTATGAGTTAAACCTGACCCTAAATTTAACCTTAACCCTTTTTAGCGCAGAATAGTTTATCTACAAACTTTATTTTTATTCAATTCATCGTCTCAGTCTTTTTTTTTTGGTACATAAATAAGTGCATGCAATGAACATACGTGGTGTGTTATTAGTGGTATTAGTATATACTACGTGTTAAAACAACTTTTTGGCACATTTGTAGAAATCAGTTTAAACAGAAATTAAGCTGAAATTGACACATCATAAAATCAAAGTATGTCACTTGTTTTTAGACCAGTTTTGTGACATTTCAAAGATTACTTTTCTTGTAATAATCCTTGGAACTTTTAATGAGATTTTCACTTTTGGACAAATTTGGATCTGGAAATATGTGTGTATGAGATAATCAATTCCGATCTCAACAATGGCCATTGTGTATGACACCTGTTAATCCACTATCAACTGCCATCACAGAGTGTCATTAATAATGCATGATGCTTCTGGCAGGAGAGAAGTTGCGGGTTGGCATGTGTGATGAACAATGACCATTGTTGTGTCCTGAATTGATTCTCTGATCATGCTGATACACACACATTTCAAGATCCAAATTTGTCCAAAAGTTAAAATCAATAAATGTTCCAAGGACTATTACAAGAAAAGTAATCGATGAATTGTCACAAAACCTGTCTCTAAAAACAAAATTGACATCCCTTGACTTTATATGTCAGTTTCAGCTTGATGTGAGTTGAAACTAACTTTAATAATCTTTTCAAAAGTGTCGAAAAGCTTTTTTTTTGACACTTTAAACACCTTGCAATGCGAATAATATGGCCCATTAAAGAAACAAGCGGTACAAAACACAATGCGTAATGAAAATACACTGTGTAATGTAATTTCAACGCTAATTGAAAACATGGTAGAATTCTGCTCTGGATAAATCTTGTTTAATGGTTGTGGGCTCTAGATATCTTAGTTCATCGGCGTTATGCTACTCGGTATGTAAAGAAAAATATATAAACTGCTCTGTTATTCGGGACATGGGTAAACTATATGTCCGAGGTCATCGCAATACAATATTGTAATCCCTCGGCTCGTAATTTACTTTATGAAAATGCATTATACTTTTCTTGATTATTATTGTCTATATAGAAACTGGGTATGGTTTTGTATTTATATGTCGCATGTACTCCTTTATGTCCCTTGGTCGGCCGTCAATAAATTTGCGGTACGCCAACGATCTCTCTTCCAGTGCAAAGCTTGACACTATAAATGCCTTCACACCTTCACGATCTAGAAAATAGACCAGTTCGTAATTACACCATAATCGGACAATCCACTGAATACATACTACTAGACTACTGAATCGGATATGTTCATAAAGCTGTGTTGGATGGTTGATGTATAGACATTTTACAGTGTGCCCGGGACAACAATAGAATCAGATGCACATGGTGGAATGTTCTTTCACTACCTTCTCAGAGCTGAATAGCTGTTGCCATATTAGCATGATAATATATCGAAATGTGGTCGACTATCTAATGAATTCCCATTTTACTCTATGAGTAGTGACAGCAATAATCTGCTCATGCGCAAATTGCAATTACGAAGTGGCTTATACGCGAAGCTTACGAGATCAGATTCAGGACCTAAAATTGCCCGATCATCATTTCGTTCATTCACACATCCCCCAGGGTGTTTCCAAAAGGTGACACCCCTATTTCTGGCATCCCACAGACACCCCTAATCTGACACCCCTTTATTCCAACTTTGTACACAAGTTTTTTTTTCCGCTTTCCCGCTATTTTTCCATTGAGACGCTATTGAGAAGCTATTTAATAAGAAAATAATAAACAAAAATTAATATGAGTGAGACATTTGATATGAACGAGAATGATGTTATCGGGTCTTAATCCGGAGACCAAAAACAGCCTGGCGTTAAGTCGCTGCATGGTAAGCAGTAAATAATTGCAAGTTCCAATTCCCCTGGCTCCAAGATTTCGTGTCTGACTTATTTTCCATGCAGTCACAGGATGGAACAAGTTGCTCTTACTTATGTCATGTATAACTAACATTTCTTTTCAGAATAAAAAAAAATACGAGGATCATTAACAAACTATACAATAAGCATAAGGTGCGTCTTCATTAGCCAGATCAGGTGAAATAGCTAGCTATTTGTCGAGAAAATTTACCAAGAAATCTTGGGCTTGATGGCCAAATAGCGGAGCATCTTCATTAGCTTGAAACTGTCTCGATCCCATCATACATCAGCGCGCACTGAGGCACTGCTTACGTTAGGTTTTTAGACATGCGTGAAGGCGAGCTCGCAACCGAAGCCATGCGGTCGTGGCCGATGTCCGACGCACACTGCGCATGTGCGAACATTGGGATACTTTATGCAGGAATGTGTTATGGATGGATATGAAGCAACTTTTTCTCTTTGCACCCATGTGCCAAGCCGCTGAAAAGTTATGGTGTTCTCAACAGGTGCTGTTCCGGTGTTTGAACAATTATGAACATGATTGCGTGGCAACGGCTTCTCAGAGAGAACAAAAGAAATGTACAGTCTCATTTCGCTTCTTCCGTTCTGTTAATGGAATCAATACTTCCATGAGCATAACAGGTATCAGCAAACACAAATAAACAAGATTTTTAAGTAAAATATCTCCGCTGCGCGCAAACGCACACAAACACCGTTAATGATAATACACAGCTTAATGTATCATTTTCAGAATGGGGGAATCCCGCAAACGCACAAGATGTCGGAAAGTGATAGTAATACAAATATCTTAGCTAGATTTTAGTGAAAGGGCTTTCTGGGGTAATTTCAATTTACAAAGAAATTTTAGGCATACACCCAGTAGTAAGGATAGCGTGCTCCATCCTGTAAATGAACGAAAAACAAGTCAGACAAAAATCTTGGAACCAGACGGGATTTGAACCTGCAGTCTACTGCTTACCGGGCAGCGACTTAACCACGCAAGCTATTTCTAGTTCACGGGTCAAGACACGACAACATGGAAACAAATACCCGAAAGAGTCTCATTTCATCTGACTCATTAATATTCATGAGTAGTCCGCCGTAGGGACAATTCGGCTAGTGAAAGGGCTTTCTGGGGTAATTTCAATTTACAAAGAAATTTTAGGCATACACCCAGTAGTAAGGATAGCGTGCTCCATCCTGTAAATGACTTGTTTTTCGTTCATTTACAGGATGGAGCACGCTATCCTTACTACTGGGTGTATGCCTAAAATTTCTTTGTAAAACAAATATCTTATGTGTCCGTTTTTTACTTTTCGAAACAAAAGCAGAGTAAAGGGTCTGCCAAAATCTGTACTTAACTTCCTTATAATTTGCAAATAAATTTCTCAAAAACAAAGCTTCTAGAGACAAATGGGCAATTAAAGAAATTTCTTTTTCAAGTTGACAACAGCTAAATGTCGCCCGGCACATGGAACATCAAAGTATTGTCATGAATGTGGAATGCTTTTGACATTCATGAGCACGCTTTAAAGCCATACAGATGTTTGAATGCATTATGCTCGAGTCTCTTCTCCTTCCTAACACCTCCCTGCTTTATGTATCCCGAGATTCGAGCTTACGTATCCGGGAGCTATGAAGACAGGAGTGCAACTTCAGGCTTGTTTCCCGGATCAACAAAATATCTCGCTATTTGTGTCAGATCGGGCAGACGCACCTACGCGCAGACACGCAAAGCAGTTAACAAAATCGAAAGTACACCTGTACAGTCTTACCATTAGATCGTTTGGGCTATAAAACGTGAGATAAATAAAGAAACAAGTACGTATAAGGTGAAAGCAATAAAGAGAAACGCGAAGTCCAGAAAATAGCACGTAAGAGAGAGAACACGTGCCTTTTGATACCTTTGCTCACGTTCGAACACGGAATTTGAAGCAATCGTCAAAAGACCACGGTTTTATGCCTAGAAAGTTCGAATGCAACTTATTTCGTTACCTTTTATTTTGTGTACGAAAAAGTTTACTTCTCTTTTTCTTCTGTTCACTTTACTTTCCTTTGTTTTTCTAGAGGAAGCACGCAATTTTACAAACTTGTTATCCGCATTTTAACGAACGCGTTGTTCCCAATTAAATCTGAATCGCAAACGCGCTTTCTCCGCTTTGACATGCAAAGGTTAAATACTGGTTAAACTTCCGGAGAGCTTTCATTAAAGGGTTACTAAATTAGAAAAATAAGTTCTCACTAATCTATGTAAAATTATCCACTTAAAATGAATTTCACATTCGTTTGCCGCAATAAAGTCTCATTTTGACGAAAATTTGAAAAAAAAAAAAACCGCACGCCTCCAGTGACGTGTAAGAAGCCAAAATGCCATAAATGCCAACGGCGTAAATTAAATGTTTTATTCACGCCATTCAAACAATACGTTACCAATGGGAGCCCCAAAGCTTGTCCGAGGTTTGTCTGAGTAGCAACAACTAATAGATTCAAAGTGCATTCCATCCATTGAATCTGAGTGACAAGATACGGGTGAATGCAATAACGCGTTACTACGCAGTTACGGGGGTAAGTTGTGAATACATAACGAAAATGGTCTATTGTTGACTTCCGTACAATTTTTGGAATTTTGACCTCTCATACGTCACTGGAGGCGTGCGTTTTTTCTCAAATTCTCGTCAAAATGAGACGAATGTGAAATTCGTTTTTAGTTGGTGATTCTACATAGATTAGTGGGAACTTATTTTTCTAATTGAGTACCCCTTTAATGTAGAACGCCCATACCCCATACATCACGTACGTCACAAATATATCGTTAAATTCAGAAGTTGAATGCTGATTTTAAATGCCCGTACTAGAAGCTTTATCCACACACAACTCTCATAACCCATACGAGATTCATGCAAGTTATATGTGACCAAGATGTACTCGGCATCATGAATAAATCATCGCAATTCTAAAGGCACGTTGACATGTTTGTCCAATACCATAAATGACAAAGGCGGCTTGGCACGCAGATGTCGTTAAATGCTGTCATAAGAACACACTGTCCTTCCGAAAGTGGTCGTTTTTACCCATTTTGATGGTTTCGCCTATGAAGTGATACGAATAGCTAAGCTTAACCACGAAATTTGGTTACTTTTTGTACCTCGCGTTTTGATTTGTATATCATTCGTATTACTTATACCGAGCGTTTTCCTATCCAGACAAAAACATTTACGCATTTAAAGGGAAACTCGAGTCCAATAATCAAATTGCTTTTAATAGAGAGATGTTATCAAAGAGGTCGTCACGTTGCCAAAATGTATTAAATGAAGCCTTTGAATACAAATTGATTAATTTCGAAAATATGTATGAATTCACAAAATATTGATATTTATATTGTGAAATCGGAATGTGTATGATAATGTTGTAATTACTTTTAAATCCTCTCTGAAAATCTGCCACATCAAATCAAACTGGACAGGACTTTTCTTTTTAATGAAAACTTAAAATTTCGCCGTCCTCTCACGAAAACGCAATTTACGGAGTCATTTCTTTATGACTGGGCTTCGAAATAGAAGGACATTTTTTGTTTACCAAATACATAATCAAACAGTGTTTTCACGCAGTTGATACAATCATCATGAATGAACTTTTAAAAAATAACATGTAAAGATGTCCGACAATCTACTGTTCTATGGGATTGTTTAATTGAATTGATATGAATTCAAGCTTATATCGGATAAAACTAAACATACATACAAACAAAAATTGCAATGGCAATAAAATGCGAGGGCTAACCGAGAAGGTGCAAGCACCTGTGAGGGCCGGCTAACCCTTTAGACATGTAACATACGATGTACAAACAGGAGAAGAAAACAAACAAACAAACAAAAACACAATTAACATGAATGATTACATAATAGTAGAGATAACGTGAGTTTGATAGTAATGATAAATAATATTTGTGTACTATTATCATTAGCCCAACCCAAATAATGTGAAACGTAATAACCCTAGTTCATGTTTGTATTAATTAAACTGTCTGTAACTGAGTGCGTTAATGAATTATGAAATGGCAGAGCTGTAATGTGTTTTGGAATTGAATTCCATACCTTTGGACCATGGTAAATAATAGATGATGATTCAGGTGGTTTGAATTTTGATTTTGTGGTTTACTGGTGAGAAGGTCACAGGGAATGTCACAGGGAAGGTCACAGAGAAGGAGGCGAAAAAGAGGAAAACGTCGAGGAGTATTCTGAATTACGATCTCATTGAAAATGTTACTCATCTGGGCCATTTAGCATTAAAGGTATCGTTTAATCGTAAGTTGCAAACTTAACCGCAACTCCGTAAACATAAACATTATTATGCTTTTTTTAGTCCAAATATCATTGCATAACGAGTTGAGTTGAATTTTAAATGCAATTTTTCGTTTAATTTGAGTTTGTCAACTATCAATGGTGACATTCATATATTATGTAAATGAGCATCTCGTCTTGTTTTGTTCCAGCTTTTTGTACATTTCGTCGCCATACTGCTAGTGGCAGTTGCCGGTCCGATGGATTTAACCTCAATTATACCTTGCCGATGTTCCGGCTGTGCGGAATGAAGCGTGTCCGGTCAACCGGACAACTGGCCCAGACCATTCCCAAGATCATCCCCAACCGACGACAAGCAAGCAGCGTGGGTGGGCGAGGAAGGGCGCCACTGGCCAACGAGATACCGGCCGGCCCGCGGGTGTGCCGTATTCCAGGTAGGTCCTCCCATTTTAAAGGGATTAATCACACTGATATTGATTGGTTTCAATAAAAGCAGACCCATGAAAGAAATATATTTATGAACGTTTGATGAAAATTTGCCAAGGGATAAGAAAGTAATGATGTTTTAAGGTTTTGATTTTGTGACGTCACGTGCGAGGTGCTATCCTATATGTTGTGTACTATTTTGAGGGGAAAATGTGTTTTTTCTCAAGAAGACTTGCACCCGTTTACCTGTGCATTTGATATACCATTAGAAATACATTTTTATACCTGTAAGAAAGGAATCCGTTGTTAAAAACAGAAAAAGAACAAATTATGAAATTAAAGTGCACACAATTATTTGATTATAAAAGAGAGCACCTCGCACGTGACGTAACAAACTTAACATTTCAAGATATCATAATTTATTTATCCTCTGACGGATTTTCGTCAAACCTTCATTAATATGTTTATTTCATGTTTCTGCTTTTATTGAAAGCAACTTATTTTTAGGGTGAACTATCCCTTTAAAAAGGCCGCTCTCGCTGTACGGGCGAGTTAAGCGGCCCATAAAACATGGCGCGTTACAACATGCGCCATGTTGTAACCAAACCGAGTTGGCCAAACTCTGTTATAGATGGCTCTGTTCAAAGCTACGATGTAGCGCCAACTGCATGTGGGGGAATTTTGTTCAATATTATCCCGATCGTCCCTCAATAGCGGTTTTCGTAATAATATGTCATCATTGTTTTATCGCGATTATACCCTTTCACATGTTCATATAAATTCGAACCCTTTTTAAGCGGTTCTTAATTGTAATGCTTTACATGATAATCATACCTTTTGCCTATTGTTCATGTTTCTCTATTTTCCGCTCGCATTGAATTTGCAATAACCATGGTTACATTTGTTACCCTTCTCATATCTTACAGATTGTATGAGTAATCCGTGCAAACAGAACGCCTCGTGTGTGGAGACTATGACTAGTTTTACCTGTCATGATTGTCCCGGTGTAAATTCTGGAGAGCATTGTGATAAAAGTAAGTCATTTGGTCACTCTTTACCCGAATGTATATATATATATATATATATATATATGCGAGAGTTCTCAACTTCGACACGACAAGCGGTTGCTCCAGAGTATGTAAGTGTAAATGAAGAAAGAGAGTCTAGGAGCTGGGACGTAGCTGGACCTTCCAAGTTTATTCAGAGCTTTCGGCTGTTAGACCTTCTTCAGTCAAGTTTCTTGCTCGGCAGTGGTTTGTCTCAGACAACCCACCGCCGAGTAAGAAACTTGACTAGTCTACCCCGTTACCCCATAAAAAGAAAAGATTATGTTTTGTTTCTTTTTTTGTATTCTATATGAGTATTATGCAGTACCTCCCTATCATTTTTGCAGCACAACGAGAAAAATGCATTTCTTTGAAGTCTCTTCAAACCTTTCTCGAAATGTAATAGCCATAATAAAAAAAAAGAAATAATTTAATTGTTTATCTCCTTTGGCTATATAGTTCATAGTAACTACGAAATTCACCTGCGAAGAGCTTCGTGTCTATGAATCATAAATATTTAGCTTGATTTTTCATTTATTGTAGAATTAAAACCTGCCAGACTAACAAAGATTTATGGAAAAGATGGAACAAGCCATTTTGTTTCGCCAAGTATTACAGATAGTCCTGTCACTCAATCTGGATTACAGGATCGAAGCGACTGGAAGACGTGCCCAGCGCTACAACGCAGACCTTTTTCCCGAGGGACTGCGCCGATATTTTGGAAGAGCGCCCTCTCTCGTCGAACGGCGTCTACACTATCTACCCCGACAACGTCACTGAGCCTGTTCCGGTGTACTGCGATATGACCACTGACGGCGGTGGATGGACAGTTAGTAGAACGACATTGCTACCCGTCCGGTACGCGTATTATTTTATTTACACCACTGCTCCGCCAAAATTCCCAGAAATACGAAAGAAACGGCTCGCTGGCAAGTCTGATCTGTGCGCTCAAGCACAGCTCTCGGATCGTCCTTGCGTGAGATTTGATTGTGTTGATCGCCGAGTCCGTCTCATCTTGATCTGAGCTCGATGAATTTTACTCTATCTGCTAAAATTGTATAAACACACTTATTCCGTCAAAAGCTATGTATCTTATTCATATGTTGAAATAAGGTTTGTTTTTAAAAACTAAGTTATTATGAACGAAATCAAGGAGATGTGCACGACGAAACGTGTGGTCAACGTGTTAGACTCTTGCGCGGGCCGCTTCTGTGGGTTTTTTTATATTGTGGCGGAGCAGTGGTGTAAAAAAAAAAAATACGCGCCCGGTACCTAGGGAGTAAAACCCGATTTGGGGGTTTACATGTCATGGGCTGTTGCAAAAGGTTTTTTGGTATCAATGTGTTTGGGAGACCAGTCCGCACATTTTTTATGTGGACTAGCTACCTTTGCGAAACGCTGCTGGAAAGAAATGGCAGCCATTTCTCAAAATGGCCGCCGTGGAAATGTAGTATTATACAAATATTTCATGACCATGAGGGATCTTGTGGAATCTATTTGCACCGAGGTTAAGTGGAGGGCGTGCGGTACTATTTTCCCGAGACCGCAGGTCGAGGGAAAATGGTACTGCACGCCCTCCACTTCACCGAGGGGACCAATAGATTCCACAAAGTTCCCGAATAAAGATCATGAAATATTTGTTTTATATCCTTCATTAATATATTCTTTGTCTATTAATCTAATCCTCACGATGGACCTTGTAATACAGTGCCCATGCTTTAAGGTCCGAACGCAGGAGCCCAATTCAAATGTTTTGTTATTTCTTGCGGCTTGAGCAAACCAACGGAAATTCAAGATGCCCCTCGGCCGCAACACCGCGTGAGTTCCGGCAGCGCGCCCAATGATTTTCCGATAAAACGCCAAAAACCAGCTGGAAAGAAATGTATCGCGTAGATTTTGCGTGTCGCGCATTTACCTGGGATGAATCGATGAAAATTGTATCGATCACCGATAGCCCGGATATCGATAGCCCAGAGGGGAAAAAGAGACTATTTTTGACATGACGTCACGAAATAGTACTTTTTTTCCCTCTGACGTCATGAAATAGTACTTTTCTTCCCTCTGAGCTCTCTTCCTTCAAATAGTTCATCTATTTGTGGTCATGTGACACCCTTTCAACCAATCAACGAGCTGGAATATATTAATGAGGGACATAATGACCACTATTTAAGATAACATTTGAATGGAATATTTTCCCACATCATATGAGGTATCATGTTAAAGTATATATTTCCTACAATATGGTATCACATTTGTTAGGCTTTGTGGAGATGTTAATAACAATTCGCGGCAAAGAATGTAAATTTTTACCATATTTTCCAAACATTTTAATTTCAGGGTAATACACATTCCTTTATATTTCCGATAAATCATTTATTATCGAAATGAAACTAGTAAAAAAAAACGTCGAAGCATATATGATGTGCAAAAATTAATTACAGTGCTTATCTTTATATAAAGTTATAGTAATTTAAAGTCCATACCTTGATGTTAGTCAAAGCCGTTTTTTGTACATTTATGCTCCTCAGTATCCATTATGAGCCTCTTGTGTCCACATTTTCTCCCATATTACAATTTTGTTCTTGTCTTCATCATCATGATAATGTTTGGTAAGGAGATGGGCGTTCCTAATGTCGAGGTTCATGTCGAGGTTCAAAACCGCAACTTTGATTTAAACCGTAACCCGCCGCCTATTCTACCAGAAATAAATAACTAGTGTCTACCAGTGCGTACCGCGGGCAAACATCATACATGTCATATTTGTCGGTGTATGCATGTGTGGTGCATTTTGTGTGTGTTCACACGATAATAACAACTTCGTCATATATCGCTCATTTTTATTTGAACATGGTTTATGTTTTGCTGGATCCTGACCCTTCTATGGGGGGAGGTTGAAAAAATAATGGTATCTCCATAAAGTACAATAAATTCCGCTTCAGATGACCTCTAAAGGTTAGGGGCTCAAAAGCGATTGACATTGAAATATAGAGTTTATTTTCATTTTTTGATTTTTATTAGAACCACATATTTATCTCGAATTTGCAATATTTTTCTGCCTGTTTTAATGAAATGTTTTTTCACCCTTGGTAAATATCGACCTCTAACATACAGTTACAAAAGAAATGTACAAAAATATGATATATTCGTGGAGATATCGCAGTTTGAAAGGGAGACCTTTTTCCCGGTTCGAGAGGTCAAGTGAAGGTCACGACTACCGAGCTGAAAATAAAATCGCGTGTTTTCTGCTGCCTGCGGACGAATATCGGTTGCGAAGTCCGTATGATTTCTGAAAATTCGCGTCACTTTGAAGACGAATAGCATAAATGTTTTATTTTTGAGCCCAAACAAAACTGGAATCAAATTCTCCGCTGGAGTACTGGCTTTCCAAAGCTGTAAGTGATGTTGCCGTCCAATTTGTAGAAGGGTCAGGATCCAGGAAACTCTGAGAGCTTACATATATATCGGTTGCGAAGTCCGTACGATTTCTGAAATCTCGCGTCGCTTTGAAGACGAATAGCACAAATGTTTTATTTTTGAGCCCAAACAATATTGGAATCAGAATCTCCGCCGAAGTATTGTCGTTTTAGAGCCGTAACTGTCGTTGCCGTACAATCCATAGAAGGGTCGGGATCTAGCACGGTCTGAGAGCTAACATATTTAAAAAAAAAATGAGGCCTGTTTTTGAAAGCAAATAACATAAAAACTCCTTTGCGGATTTCGAAAAAAACTGAAAATATTTATTAAGAAACATAAAATCTCAATCCCTGTCTAAAAATTTCCTGGTTAGTGTGCTTACAGAAGACACCAGCAAAAGATCTCGCGAGCATGTCGAATTCCTTCATAATCTACGTACAGCAAAATTTCGCGAGACGGAAAATAAAATGCTCATGATTTCTATAGAACGAGCGAGCGCTGCAGATTGACTGTAAGTAAGTTTTTAGAATACCAACCGACTTCCCATATAGCGTATTGTGCAGTGACATCCAGATTTCCGGTCTGATACCGTAATGCCCTAGACCGTGAACAGACATGACTGCACACCAAATCCGAATGTTCGTTTTGGACCAAAACTCCTTATATTCATGATTGATGATGGTGATTGCTAACGAATTGTACAATAGAAAATGTTCTCAATCATTTACTGCGTGACCTAACTTGAACTGTCCACCAAATTTATGTTTCTCTTTTACTCATAAACCAATTGAAATCTCCATTATGCAGGCATCATGATATTCTTGCAGGTTTTCCAGAAGCGTCAGGACGGATCCGAAGACTTCTACCGCGACTGGGCCACATACAAACAAGGCTTCGGCAATCTATCGGGTGAGTTCTGGCTCGGCAACGACCGGATGCATGAGATGACCAGACAGAAGCGCTACTCCTTGCGGATCGACCTATGGAGCTGGGAGAATGAAACTAGATATGCAGAGTATGAGAACTTCTCCATCCACCCAGAGAGTGACTTCTATCGAATTATCTTCGAGGGCTACAACGGAACAGCAGGTGTGTATTGCGTTTTTCTTTAATATGCTAGGTCTTATACAGTATTATATTGCGATGATTGCGGACCTATAGTTTAACCATATCCCGATTACCTAAGATATGTTAACTGCAGATTTATGTGAGTTATGTGTAATACAGTACCTGTTCAAAAGTGTATCAAAGGCGCATGCAATTCGCTAGGAACTATCTATTTCATATTTATCACGTACAAACTCACACCTGTATGTACGTTCTTCATCTATTACCCGGTGTCTTCCTTTCCTCCCCCTTCGTCATTCAAAGGTGACGCTATGACACAATTCCATCGTGGGAGAAAGTTTTCTACCTTCGATTCCGATCATGATGTCAATACTGCGAACTGTGCATCGAAGTTCAAAGGGGCTTGGTGGTTCGCCAACTGCTACAAGGCCCATCTCAACGCCTTGTACATAAATCAAGCTACAGGCTATGGACTTTGTTGGAAAAATTGGAAAGGGTATGGTTACTCCATGAAGAAGACTGAGATGAAGCTGCGCCCATCCCCAATTGCATAATGCCTCGTGGAGTTTCAGCATGAGGGTGCAGCAAAATGGTGAGCCAGGTGATTCGATCAGCATCACCAGTAAATATATTGTGTATGATATGCTTTTCTCTCAATGTACATGACCCCGGGTATATTATAAATCTCTCTCTCATTTTCTCTCTCCCTCTCTCTCTCTCTCTCCCTCTCTCTGCCTCTCTCTCTCTCTCTCTCTCTCTCTCTTTCGCTCTCTCTCTCTCTCTCTCTCTCTCTCTCTTTCTCTATAAATATATATGTATATATGTGCGTATATAAATATATGGTCGAGATCGTGAGTAAACTATTCTTCACCGGCGTGCTTATGCATTTATGTATATGTATATATATAAGTAACTGAAAAACAATGTATAAGACGCCGGAGAAGTAACGTTTATCCAGTTTTCGGTCATAGACCTTGATAAGCATAAAGCATCTTGATAATGGTCTATGACCGAAAATTCGATGGACTCTTCTTCTTCGGCGTCTTACTTTTTTCTTTGTGTTTACATTTACTTTTTTTCAGCGCCATCGCAACCTCATATATTCTTCTACATAAAGGTAGCAAGGAGCTCGAACTCTTAACTCTTAACTTTAAGATAGTGACAACAAAATAGGCAAAATGGACGTCGCGGTGGTGCATATATCCCTTTAAATAAGCTTATGGGTGTCAGCCCTTCGTCACATCTACAATAGCAATGACAGGTACATGCGTTTACATAATTTTAGTATGTCCATGTGAGAGATTGCATATAATGTGCGGACGTAGGCATAACCACAATTGTATAGGATTTGAGTCAAATCTATATTTCTCTGTATTATACAGTATATATGATAGACACTGCCGTTCTTGTCTTTCTAGAGGAATCTTTCTATCACTGTATTAACATCCAAATACAGAATATTGAAGAAATTTGAGGCACTATATTATACCATTATGTACCATTTTATATTTATTGGGCCGGTATATATGTGTAGTGGAAGATATTATCTGGTTTAAAAAAAACACTCTGTTAATGCACCTACTATTATCAGATGACAAAAGAAGAAGATGATCAAAATCACAATAACGAATTATTTCTTTTAATGGTTTGCTCTTGCTGATAGCGTAGCATAGAATACCGAACTGGTTCCAAGCAAAATCACTCCATTGAGAGGTTTATCGGTCCGGTATTGTCTAGCGGGCTAGTGTCGGAAGGTCCCGTTATGAAAAGCGCTGTTTGCTCTACCCGCATAGTTTAGAACCAGTTGTCTTGACAATAATCTCTACAGTTGTCCTTTGTATGACAAAGAGACTGATTCTTGGCGCGATTTTTGTGCAATAGTAGTGAAATAATACACATGGGATACGAACCGTTAATGCTGGTTTAAGTTATTCTATTGTTTTACAAGTACAGCTTGTGAACACATTTTTTGTCTCTTAAAATGTTTATTTCATTCACAATGAGTGAAAACAATGACATAGTTACTTGAGAGGTATGTGAAATGCAAGAAGAACAGGAGCGACATCCTTTAGGACAATGTTTGAGATATCTCTCTCATGCGTCTGCTCTTGGTGTATACAGTGTATTCAAAATAAGCGACATAAAAATTATGCTTCTACAAACTGTCATTGTTCCAATTCCTAATCAATTCCTAATCAAAGCGTTGAAAACGTACGATAACTATATAAAAGTGTATAGTAATCACGTATCCTCTCAAACTGTGTACAAACATGTATTAATGACTTGTTGATTATTACAAATCTGCACTGGAATTTGCTTTCTGTGGATATTACTAAATTATATAGCAAATGTATTTTTAGCGGCTTGTATGAAATGCACTCCATACTTAAAGCCCGGTCACACCGCCCGCACTTTGTTGGAGCGTTCCTTGAACGGTAGGGAGAGGGCGCCGAATTTCGACACTTTCGGAGCGATAGGGGGACCATCAAGGGTGGCCGAGCGTATGCGACGTTTCCTTAACGGGGGCCAACTTCTTTTAAACGGTGGTGAACGGGTAAGGAGCGGTGACGATATTTTTCCCCACCGTTCTAGGAACGCTCTGGACAGCAAAGCTTTGGCGCTGTGACCAGGCCCTTACGATCCGTGTAGCGAGTAGAATTTGCTACTTTTCATATTTTATTCAAAATAAAGACAGGGCCCAGTCATGCTTAGAGAACAGGATTAAAATATATGGATTCTCATTGCATACCATTTATCATGACAACTAAAAGCCACTTTGGGCATTCCTTTCCATTTTCTCACCGGGGTGAGTTAATTAGAATCAGAATTTGTCATTGTCGTGGTAAGTTATTTGCTCGCTCTCACAAGTTTCAAGTACATTTCACATTCTCAAAATTGTAAGTGTATATTAACGTAAAAGCAGTCTGTTGGTTCAGTACTTACCCTAACGATTATAATTAACAGGTGAATAACATTTTGTTTCACTGAAGTGTTTTTCTGCGGTGTTGAAACATCGACACGTGTCGTTTTGCCGAAAAAGCTCAATATCAAAATGCAGATGTAGATCAGTTATGACCAGCTTGCTTCCGTGTACTTGCACGCCTCTCCCCAACAATTTATGATGCACGGCTATTATACAAATACTGGATGTTTATAGTGCAATGGAACATTCAATCTTTCACCGAATGAAAATATTCTTTCCATTGCACGAATGGAAAAGCATTCATTATTTGTTTGATACAACATATAACTAGATTCATGTTATTCCCTTGTAAATACAATAATGTACTAATATTTCAGGATGATGAGGAATCTTTTAGGGTGTGAATTTGATTATAGGAATTAATGTCAAAATCGGACGTTTGTACGTGTAATGTCAAGGGGAGGGTCATTTGTTTGAAATCATTAAGTGACATGACGATCTTTTACGAGCTGTATCTCGCTTATGTTTGAATCTTTTACTCTGACATTTGAGTATTATATGTTGTAGCTGAGTCTACTAGCTTTTGGATACGTGGTCTCCATTTTCTAATAAGATGTTGGGATCATGGCGAAATTTCAGCTTGAACATTGATTTCTAAATCATTATAGCCCCTTTATCCGCTTTACGTGTTAAGTGAATGGCAATATTTGTGGCTCAATGGGTTAGGCGCTGTTTTAAGAACGCGAGGCCCCCGGTTGGAATCCTGGTGTGGGTACGGTTAGTTTTTCCATTTCTTTTGCAATGTGATTTTTGCGACCTTCTTCAGTTAAATCCCTCACTTTGTCATCCTCTTTGAGATCTTCTTTCCCATTTTTCCTCTCGCTCCTTTATCTTAAATTACATGTTGTTATAGCACATACGTGTGACCATTTAGGCAAGTCTCTTTCGTGAGTGCTGCCTTTGATTTCTAATGAACAGATTATGTAATCATGGTGTCATTATTATTGATGTACATGTACTGTATTTTTCTATTTTTTTTTTCTATCGCATGCTCGCGCGTACAGACTTTGTCATTTCAAACACAATTTCTACATTCACTTAAGTGCAACTTATGAATAAATAATCAATTACTCTAGTTACCTTCCGATCACTGGGATGTCTTTTTATATTTTTTTTCAATAATCGGCTTAAATGAATGGTCGATGGGCATTTTACCTCTGAAAACAATATTAGTCGAAGGCCTATATTTTGATAATATACTTTTAAGAAAGATCTAAGCGAATCAAAGGGGTTTAAAAAAGAACGAAAAAAGAAAAAAAAAGGAAGATGTTACACGTTCGTTCCTTATTGTCATTGGAGAGGAGAACAATAAATTAGAGAAGTTAAAAAAAAACAAGAGGTTAAGCATGGTTGCCAGGAGTTCATGTGTCGTGATTTAGGGCTTCCGCCTTACCGACTACCATTAGTTCCCTTCTGGAATGGCGACCGGCCCATTCGCATATCCCTCCCTACGTTTTGAAACCCGAGACCTGAGAGGGCCTACCTCTTAAGGGGAGGAAGCAAGGCAGATCCCGATCGTTGCCGGGCCATCCGGCAAGCCTTGCACCTTGGTGTTGAACCTTGGAGTTAGCTGGATTCGAACCCGTGCGAGCTAGCACGAGTGTGAGGCAGTCCCGGCGCTTACCGCTAGGGTATAACACGTTTTTTTTAGTATAAAATGTTAGTATAGGAGAGCACCTTGCAAATGACGTCACAAAATAAGAAATTCAAAAGATCATAACTTTCTTATCCTTTGACGAAGTTTCATCAAACCTTTGCTAATATGTTTCTTTGATGTGCCTCCTTTTATTGAAATAGGATTATTGTCAGATGAACAATCACTTTAAAGTCGCGGTGTTCATAACGGGTAACAATTACCACATCGAGCAAAAAGGTGAAAGGGGGTCGAGGAGACAGTGTGACTTTAATCCCTTGTATGACACATAAACAGCTGTTCTATGAGATTTGAGTTTCCTACTTGGTTATAGGGCACGTGTGGCACGTAAATCATTGATATGTTTGATTGTTTGAGCCACTAATGAGGGCTCTTACACGACTTTCCTAATCACCATGCATACTAATTAATTAACATGTAATCGTGTCGGGAAACAAGAAATTGCACTCGGTCCGTACTTGTCTGAGATCATCATTTATTAATACATTGCAAAACAATACAACAAGAGCAAATAAAAAATGTCAAATAATTCACTCAGCAGTGTTACATATTTTTCTGACTTGGAGGTAAGCAAAAGGGCCGAGATGGTTGAGGAGGGGGGGGGGGGGTACGCATAATACCCACTCAAGACCTATTTGCATGTTTGTAAGACAGAAATGCACAATGGATACGTACATCATATTTCTTGGACACACAAATGAACAGCACATTAACAAATAAGCATAAAAGCATATTCGTTAGCTGACATCGTATGTAAGCGGAGATATAATAAAAATTTCTCATATGCCTTAATTCGTAACTTCACGCTGTTGCATTTTTGCGACTAATGGGTAACGCGCCGCTGTCGCAAATTTGCGACCAAACTGTAATAGAGAAAAGCTCCGGCACAGAGGAGTTTTACCCCCGGCGAGTTATGAGTTAAATGAATGCTATCAAATAAGCTTGTCGATTACGTTGCATGCGCATTGTAACGGTTTGATTTTTTTTTTTAGAAAAACACCATTGAAAAATACATGGAAATTATCATATATGTTAGCATTTTCACACAGCCTTCTTTTCTCACAAATCAAATTATCGTCTAGTACCTGATGGTTCTTCTAAAAAAAAAGAATTCCTCGTATCTTTGACATAAATATTAATAGAGTACCGAAGTGTGACGTCATTTGAGCATTATTGTCAAGACAATGAGGGTAGACATGGTAAAGCAAGCAGCGGTGATCACAACGGAGACTGTAATTGGCAATGCCCGACACTAGCCCGATAGACAATATCGGACCGCTAAACCTCTCACTGGAGCGAGTTTGTTTAGAGCCAATTGTCTTTGCAACATGCTCATATGACGACGCCACTTCGGTACTCTATATCAATTAACTCTCTTGATTACATATATTTTCCTATTTCATGGTAATCATTTTGATTTACAATAAAGCGAAACGACTAGAAAAAGCACACAAATAATAACATGATCAATCCTTGGTGCGCCAGATGAACTGCAAATCTAATGGATTTTTGCGTATAGCCTGTGGCAAAAGGTGACATGTGGCATGAACAGATTTGACAATAAAAATCTTTACCAGCATGACCAGTGTACAATGAAGCATGTACAGTATAACGATTTTTCCATACAAGTTGAATCATAATTTGTTTTGAAGGGATATCAAAAAATTGGTCTTTATAGACAGGTCGCATGTCATACAGGTGATCACTGGTGCTGGTTTCATTGTACTTAATCTTCTTTTCTGCAAAACAAAATGCTTGCTCTATGTGTGTGTGTGTGTGTGTACGTCTTGGGGTAAATATAATATACTTGATCTTCTTTGGAATGTCAGCAAGTTACCAATGAGTCGTGTGTGAGTGAGTGTGTATGCATGATTATATGGATGTGTGTATGTGTATGTGTATGTGTGTGTGTGTGTGTAAAGAAAAGGTAAAACAAGTGACGTGTTATTTTATATGAATGAATCACAATAATAAAAAAGTGTGTGTGTATGTGTGTGTGAATGTGTCTGTGCGTGTGTGTGTGTGCGTGTGTCTCAATACTTATTGTATATGGAATTCCAGGAAGTGCAGTTATGAACAGTCAACAGTATAAATATAGCAAGTAGAAAGGAATGTATAATGTATTTAGGTTTAAAAGGAACTTGGATTGAAGGCGGTATTGGTGTCTATGTGGTGTTTTAGAGTGGTGTGTGTGTGTGTGTGTGTATGTGTGTTTGTGCGTGAGTATGTATGTGAGTGTGTATGTGTGTGTGCGGGGGGGGGATGGGGGTGGGGTGGACTTACATGTTTGTGAGGGGGGTGAATTTACATGTTCCGGGGGTTATCAGAAAATATTTTATTCTTATGTATTATGGAATTGTTGTATTATCATTACTTATATATACATGTACATTTACTAGTATCATTATGATTATCATTCTAGTTAAGAGGAATATGATTTATAAATTGCGTATTCAGGTAAAATATGGCACATATATATGTTGTGTTTATATACAAGTTGTTTATCATGCTTTATTGTGTTTATCGAATCAATAGAAATATTACGTTTATGCATTTGTAATCCTATGTTATAAAGTTAAATTGTTTATTTTATTATGTGAATGAAATCAAATAAAAAAAGTTAAAGGTTAATCCACACACCAATTAATGAGACATAATGAACTGCACATTATTGACAACATCAAGGATATTAAAGTGAACAATATTAAGCTACATATGCTTATTAGGCCTATATATAGGATCATATGAGTGTACGTATAATGGAAATAAACAGCTGCAATTTACTGAACACAAAATCTGACTGGCAAATTGTAATCATGATTATACATGTAATTGGAGTTAAAACATGTATCAAAATTAAGAAACAATTCTAGAATAATGATCCCAATAAGCCATAATCATGTAAAGACAATTATAGTACTTTCCTGCTCAAATAAACTACATACTCTATTTGAACAATTATAAAGAACGGTACAACCTGTACAGTATGCATTGTTACCATGGTTACAGCGCTCTAGGCTGACAGATAAGGTAGAAATCATCTGAAGAGCGCATTTTCTACTTTTGTTTTTGTTTGCATTGAGAGAAAGAATATGATATGCAATGAGTATATTCACGGGTGATACTGATGGAATCACCTGGCTCACCATTTTGCTGCTTCCTCGTTCTCATACTTCGCGAGGCATTATGCAATTGGGGATGGGCGCAGCTTCATCTCAGTCTTCTTCATGGAGTACTTATACCCTTTCCAGGCTTTCCAACCAACTCCAAAGCCTTTGGCTTGTCGTATGTATAAGCCGTTAAGATGGGCCGTGTAGCAGGTGGAGAACCACCAAGCCCCTTTGAAATTAGATGCGCAGTTTCCTCTCTCTTGATCTTGATCGGAGTCGAAAGTAGAAAACTTTTTCCCTCGGTGGGCGCCTGTCATAGAGTCACCTTTGAATGGAGAAGAAAGAGACCGGGGGCTGTTTCACCAAGTTTGTTCCGGTTTGAACATATGTACAAGTTTTACAAATCATAAACTCTGTATTCAGACAGTTGTTGACAACAAGAATTTTAATTTATAAACATCAAATTTGAACTTCAGCAGATGGGGATCAAAATAATTTAGAATCTTATTTAGCACAGGAAAGGGTAACCAGTTGTGCGTAAAATCGTTCTTAGCTTAAGAACAGCTTGGTGAAACACCCCCCGGGTATGGAAGTAAAAGGTACATATAGGTGTGAGTTTGTGCGTGATAAATATAAAATAAATAGTTCATAGCGAAATGTTGATACACTTTCTTTCAGTCTTTATATACCATTGAGGCACTTTTACGCATATATTTGCCAAAAAATGCTGCATTCAAAATTGCGTTCAAGCTGCGTCATAAATATGCGCCAATGATGCACTTTTAAACATGTAAAGTGAGTGGTCCATAAACGAATTAAGTAAACAAAATGCATGATTTTCGGAAGCAAAATTAGGCAGCATGTGCACACATTTGACAATTGCACATTCTCGTTCGAAATATCTCGTCGATCGCCAAAACTTTCCCGTCGATTTTTCACTGCACTGAAACGAGCATGATCGAGACGCAATACTGGAGAAATGTCGTCACTGTGCGCGTCAGATTGACGAAGATATAGCACATTATCGTTAGGGGCCGGTTTCAAGGTTCAGTGATGTGAATGTGCGACGTTTCATCGAGCGATATTCGAAGCACAATTTTTCCAAACGTTTTTCGTTAATCTCCAATTCAAAAAATACACTGTTGCTCATAAAGGTTTTTTTCTTAGTTCTCATTTAAATGCTTAAGTGGCCACTTTTGACCAGGTGAATCGATTACACAATGAATAAGTATTAATAAAATGAAATACAGTCATACAAAACATTACACCACGTGTCGCGGCCTTTTGTTTGGCGCTGTGAAAGACAAGGCATTTTCTTTGCTGTCATTTTGGTGTCCTTTTCTAGCGGAAAGTATACGGTGTTAAGACCTCGTTTTCTGTGTTGGCTCAATCATTTTCCGTCAAATTTGACATAGAGACTCCTCACACTATGCGAGGCCCAATTCTACCCGTAATTTGTCAGAAGGTGCTTGCACTTCCAAATAATGGACACAAGCAAGTCGAGTTTTGTCTCCAGCATCCTCAAACGATATCAAGAAGAGTGTAATGTGAGGCGAAACAAATCTCCAGGACGACCCGAAGAACACATAGACGGGATGGTCGGTAACTGATTAACATGGGCCGCAGGGAACGAAAATGCCAAGGAGTCGTCTCTGCGTTTGTAGCGAATACACATTTACATGGAGTGAACGTTTCACGCCAAACTGTGAACAGGAGATTGCTTCAGCGGAGATACAGAGCTAGACGAATAACCAACTTTACATGTCTCACAATCAGACACAGAGTTGCTCGACTCCAATTGACTAGGAGGCACAGGAGATGGCAGCTTGGGCACTGGCGATATGTCATCTTTCCAGATGAAAGCTGTTACATCCTAGACCGTCAGGATGGCGGACAGGGGGTTCGGCGATTACGTGGCGAGAACCTCGGAGATGACTGCGTCCGTGAAACCACTCGAGGGGGTGGAAGCTCAGCTATGGTATGGAACGGAATACATCATGGCGGAAAAACGCCATTGACTGTACCGGAAGGAAACGTCAATGCCGTCGTCTAAGGTGATATCCTGGAGACCCAGTGTCTTCCATATGCAAGAAGGGTATATGGAAATAACTTTCAGCTCCAAGACGACAACGCAAGACCACATAGGGTGTTTCTTGTGAGAGACTTTCTTGACGCCGAAGACGTGCAGCAGATGGCATGAAATGCTTGTTCCCCTGAAATGAACCACATCGAACATTTTTTGAAAAAATAGCATAATCCTACAAGAATTCCATCGTCCGAATGCCAATTCTAGTTTAAACCAGAATATAGAGGTTGTATAAAATGATTATTATCTTATTTTGTAGTTTATGTTTTGGAGAAAAGTTAAACAATTCAAAAAAACACATCAGCTCTATCTTACAAAAATGGTTGATTTTCTTGTCAATAGTTTCCACAAAGTTGTAGAAAAATATCCAACCTTTATGAGCAACAGTGTAGTTTTTAAAGAGCATTATTTTGCTGATTTGTGAGTAAAATTTCTTTATCTTGGAATGAAAATATTCCAAAGAAAACAAGGGGGCCGGCATGAGGCACCCGCATCATATTACACATAACTCCAGTCAACCCGTTATGCGGAAGATTGAGTGATGCCCTACGGGATTCACGTGTATTACCATGGAGGTCTAAGTACATGGAGTACCATCAGACGTTTAATTAATGCAGATTAATTGTACTCTCCTTCTAGTCACACAAGAATGCTTTACAAAGATTTTCTCTTTGATCTCATATGTTCAATGTCGCCAATACTCTAGATGACTTTTGCCTGGATTTGACGTATGAACAAAATCGGATGTGCAGAAGAATTTGGGAAAATATCCTCACCCCACATGCTTGCGCAATCGTGACATGCTCTAAACCTGCTATTAAGTTGCAGTATAAAAGTCTCGATTTCACATCATGTTCCATTTAAAGATTGCAAGAACCGTTCCTTTAAGGTATTTTCCTTTCAGACAAGTAACATGAAAAACAAGTCCAGCCACGCCCAAACTATTGTTTTCATCTAAAAAAAAAAAGAGTATCAAAATTCGTATTTACTTGTCCTTATTAATGACGTAACAAGCACTCATGACAAAATTGAAAGTTCAGCAGCGAAAGCTGAAATGTATAAAATATTATAATATTAATCATAAAATCCAGGTGAACGTGACGCAATCGCGCATGCATCATATTGTTGAGAGCAGCTGCTAGTCATGAGTATTGGCGGAATCATTACTCAATGGTCATTGTTATGTTAAGTCCCCCAAAATAATCGATGAAATGTCATAAAACCTGTCTGAAGAAATTTGACATCCCTTGACTTTATGTGTTACTTTCAGCTTGATTTGAGTTGAAATTGATTTTTGTAGTTATTTTTCAAAAGTGTGAAAAGTTTTGATCACCTAGTACAAGGCTTTCTCTTTGTGCCCCTCTTGTCATGCGAATACTATGACCCATTAAAGGGTTACTAAATTAGAAAAATAAGTTCCCACTAATCTATGTAAACTTATCTACTAAAATGAATTTCACATTTGTTTGCCGCAATAAAGTCTCATTTTGACGAGAATTTGGAAAAAAAAACACCTCCAAGTGACGTCAGAGGAGTCAAATGCCATATAAGACTCCGCTGTTAAACTTAGATTGTACGGAAGTCAACATAATTTCTAATAGACATTTTTCGTTATGTACGCAAATTTTATTCACGCCGTTCAAACAATACGTTACAAATGGGAGCCCTAAAACATGTCCGAGGTTTGTCCGAGTAGTAACAATAGATTAAAAGTGCATTCCATCCATTAAATCTGAATGACAAGATACAGGTGAATGCAATAACGCGTTACTACGCAGTTAGGGGGAAAGTTGTGAATACATTCCGAAAATGGTACTTTGTTGACATCCGTACAATCCAAGTTTAACAGCGGAGTCTTTTGTGGCATTTGACTCTTCTGATGTCACTTGGAGGTGTGTGGGGGCTTTTTTCTTCAAGTTTTCGTCAAAATGGTACTCTATTGCGGCAAACAAATTTGAAATTCGTTTTTTGTGGATAATTTAACATAGATTAGTGGGAACTTTATATTTTTCTAATTTAGTAACCCTTTAACGAACAAGCGGTACAAAGCACAGTACGCAATGCGGAATACAAATACGCAGTGTAATCTAATGTCAACGCCAATTGAAAATATGGTAGAATTCTACTCTGGTTAAATCTTGTTTTATGGTTGTGGGATCTACATATCTAATTGAGATATGGTTAAACTATAGGTCCGCAATCATCGCAATATAATACTGTATAAAGACCTAGCATATTATGCAATGCACACCTGCTGTTCCGTTGTAGCCCTCGAAGATAATTCGATAGAAGTCACTCTCTGGGTGGATGAAGAAGTTCTCATACTCTGCATATCTAGTTTCATTCTCCCAGCTCCATAGGTCGATCCGCAAGGAGTAGCGTTTCTGTCTGGTCACCTCATGCATCCGGTCGTTGCCGAGCCAGAACTCCCCCGTTAGGTTGCCAAAGCCTTGCTTGTAAGTGGCCCAGTCGCGGTAGAAGTTTTCAGATCCGTCCTCACGCTTCTGGAAAACCTGCAAGAATATCATAAAGAATGTTGAATGGAGATTTCGATTGGCTTATGAGTAAAAGAGAAACAGAAAGTCCAAGTACGTCACGCAGGAAATGTTTGGAAACATAATTTATTGTACAATTCGTTTTCAATCACCTTCATCAATCATGAATATGAAAAGTTTTTGGTTCAAAAGGAACATTCCGATTTTTTTTTTTGCAGTCATGTTCGTTCACGGTCTAGGGCATTAGTGTATGAGACCGGAAGTGGACATGACCGCAAACGAAATCAGGATGTCACTGCACAATACGCTATATGGGAAGTCATTGCTATTCTAAACACCGGCTTAGTAAAAAAAAAAAACCGTAGCAATAGGCAAATGGATTGCGTGAGATTTAACTACAAATTGAAGTCCCAAATCGAGTTCGTTTTCCAGTGTACCAGCCCGGTAGCAATGACGTTCTACTAACTATCCATCCGCCGCCTCCAGTAGTCATATCGCAGTACACCGGAACAGGCTCAGTGACGTTGTCGGGGTAGATATTGTAGACGCCGCTCGGTGAAAGAGGCCACTCTTCCAAAATATCGGCGCAATCCCTCGGGAAAAAGGTCTGCGCTGTAGCGCTGGGCAATTCATCCAGTCGCTTCGATTCTGTAAACCAGATTGAGTGATAGGACTTTTATATTTGACGAAATAAAGTGGCTTGTTCCATCTTTTCCATCAATCTTTTTTTAAGTCTTTTATATTTCTTGTAGGTTTAAATTCTACAATGAATGAAAAATCAAGCTAAATATGTATGATTCATAGAAACGAAATAGACTTGTTAAAGCTCTTTACGGTTGACCTTCGTAATGACTATTAGGCATATAGCCAAAGGAGATGAAAAGTTACATGTACTTTATTTGTTGATTGTGGCTTTTACATTTAGCGATAGGATAGTAGAGATTGCAAAGACATTTTTTTTTACTTCGTGCTGCAGAAATTGGTATTACATAATATTCATATAGAATACAAAAAAAATATATATATAGCCTTTTCTTTCGCATGTGGGGCAAAGAGGTTGACCATCAAACTGCCCTCTGCTGTTCAGGGGAAGACAGATTCATTTTAGGAAAGTAAGGAAGAAGAAGGAAGGGGTATGTAGGCACTCTAGGGGAAATATATAACATACTTTTCTTGAAACAGGTAAAGAGCTACCAAATAACTTACGTTTATCACAATGCCCTCCAGAATTTACATCGGGACAATCATGACAGGTAAAACTAGTCATAGTCTCCACACACGAGGCGTTCTGTTTGCACGGATTACTCATACAATCTGTAAGATGAGAGAAGGATAACACATGTAACCATAGTTACTGCAAAGACAATGTGAACCTTGCATCTTGAGGCATTTCTCTCCCAAGAGCTTAAACGCTGTGCTGTGGTGCGTTGGTGCGTGCTGTTGGTGATGTACTGCTGGTGAAGGGATAGTGGTTGTCCGCTTTGCCCTGAAATGTGCAGGTGGTGCAGATTTTTCACCAAAATAAAGGGTTTTTCAAAGTTTCAAACTCAAGAGGGATGAGTATTTGATAAACGGTGCTAACTCAACCAGAACAATGGGTTAAGTGTCGGGATAGGTGTTAGTGCATCGAGAGATGGATGATAAACATTTAATGTACATAAATTATGCACCCGAAATGGAATTCATAGAAAAAATCATATGACAGAATCCCAAAATTACCCTTGTGACTTTTGAAAAGTGACATTTTTGTCTTTGATGTGTGCTCACGCATGCATGACTGAGTGGATTAATGTGATTTTCACAAATAAGTTAGTCAATAAGTCAGGAAACAATCCTGCTAAATTATTTTGTCCAAAACTTCTTCAATCAAACGTTATGCTTTTTTACTTAGGGGGAACTTTTTTGTTGTGTTTAGATAGCTCTGACTTCGAGTATGGGCTGCTTCGCTTGCCCTTACAGCGAGAGCGGTCTTTTTAAAGGGATAGTTCCCCCTAAAAAATAAGTTGGTTTCAGTAAAAGCAGACACAGGAAAGGAACATATTAGTGAAGATATCCGTCCAAAGATAAGAAACTTAGAATATTGTGAAATGTCAAGTTTGCTGCATCACGTGCGAGCTGCTCTCTTATATAATTGTGTGGAGGTTAATTTCATTAATTGCGCTTTTTCTGTTTTGGACAATGGATTTTTGTCTTGCAAGTATGTGTGTAAAAATGTATTTCTAATGATATATCAAGTGCACAGGTGAAAGGATGCATATATTTTCAAGCAAATGCACATTTCTCCGCAAAATTGCACACAACATAATGGGAGAGCACCTCGCACGTGACGACACAAAATTCATTTTTTAAAAGAACATTATTGTCGTATTCTTGAACGGATTTTCAACCTCCATTGATATGTTTCTTTCATGTGTCTGCTTTTATTGAAAAGATAAGTAATTTCGCGGTGAATTATTCGTTTAAAATGCAACGACCTACCTGGAATACGGCACACTCGTGGGCCAGCTGGTATCTCGTTGGCCAGTGGCGCCCTTTCTCGCCCACCCACGCTGCTTGCTAGTCGTCCGTTGGGGATGATCTTTGGAATGGTTTGCACCAGTTGTCCGGTTGACCGGACACGCTTCATTCCGCACAGCCGGAACATCGGTAACGTATAATTGAGGTCAAATCCATCGGACCGGCAACTACCACTAAGGCGACGATATGTACAAAAAGCTGGTAGAAAACAAGACGAGGGACTCATTTACATAATGCTTGAATGTCACCATTCATATTTCACAAGGGCCTCCTGTCATAAAAATGAAGTTGTGATTAAACGCAACTCAAATTGAAAGAAAAGTTGCATTTAAGATTCAACGCAACCATGACAACTGCAACGATATTTGGACTAAAACATGCAAAATTATGCTTACATTTACGGAGTTACGTTTCACTTTGCAGCTTTCGGTTAAACGTAACCTTATTTGCAAGATGGCCCAGAGGAGTAGCATAGTCAATGATATTATAAGTCAGAATACTTCTCGACGAGTCCTCTTTTTCGTCTCCATCTCTGTGACCCTCTCATCAGTAATGCACGCAAATCCCATAGAGCAGCAGTTTGTCTGACCATGGAGCAATTATACATGGAGTACCATCATCCGTTTAATTAATGCAGATTCATTGTACCCTCCTCCTAGTCAAGAATGCTTTATAAAGATTTTCTCTTTGAACTCTTACTTCAATGCCGCGGGTTCTCGGACGATTCTTTGCCTACATTTGAAGTATAAACAAAATCGGATGCGCAAAAAAAATTGGGGAAATATCCTCACCCCATATGCTTGCGCAGTTCTGACATGTAATACCTACGATGCATCTATAAAGATTCAATTAAGGCTCTAAAATTAATATCAAATTGCAGTATAAAAGTCTCAATTTCACAATGTTCCGCATCATGTTCCATTAAAAAATTACATGAAACGTTACTTTTAAATATTTTTACATAGTAACATGAAAAAAAAATATCAAGCTGCGCCAAAGCTAGTATTTCCGTCTCAGAAAGTATCAAATTTCGTATTCGCTTGTCCTTATTAACTAAATAACAAGCACTTAAGTGACAAAATTAAAAGTTCAGCAGCGAAAGCTGAAATGTATGCAAGTATAGGAATATGTATGACCAATTTTAAAATTCGGTTGCACGTGCTTTCGTCTGTATGGGAATATAACAAACAAGTAATAATAAAAATGAACAAATCCAAACGTGAGGTACAATCTTGTCATAAAAAAAGTTACAAAATATTCGTGTTTAAGCTTTTCTATTCGTGTCACTTTATAGGCGAAACCACCAACACATGTAAAGAAAGGACCACTTTCGGAAGGACAGTGTATTCTTATGGCATTATGACATTTAACAAAATCTTCGTGCCAAGCCGTATTTGGTGTATTTATGCTCAATTTGCGTTTTGAAACGCTGTCAGAAAACGCTCACCACACATAAGGGTTAAGTGGGGTACTGTTTACTGTATAGATGACTTCATTCAAACACGTATACATTCAAAATGAACGATTTTAATAAAACGCCGATTTGGGATCCCAAAGATAAGCATAAACGCACCCATGGTTTGGAAAAACATTTCAACGCGCCCTTAGAATTGCGATGATCTATCCATGCTGAGTACATCTTTGTTACATAATTTGCACTAATCTCTTACGGGGTATAAGAATTGTGTGTGGAGGAAGCTTCGAGTACGGACATTGTAATTTTAGCATTCAAATCTCGAATGAACATATTCTGAATTTAACGATATATTCGTGACGTACGTGATTTACGGGATATGAGCGTTCTATATTAACAAAAGGTCTCCCGAATTTGAACCATTATTCATCATTTGCATGAACTTTTTGAACTTTTTATGGTCTAATCGTGATATATGTCTGTTTTAGTACACTTACTGAAAGTGGTCGTATAGTGTAGTTTGGGGTATAGGGCATTTCGATCCATTTGCAAGTGTTGATATTAACACTTAAAGTTAAAACGTATTCTCATTCCAAGCCGTCTACATTATGTGAATTCGAAAAGTCTTTTCGCACACGTTTTGACAACGAAGTAGTATGTAGAGCCTCCGTTATTTTAAATCTTTATTCGTACTGGGAACGTTAAATTCCAAGTATATTTCTTTCCTATAAACCCTGATATCAGGTTCAGCACCTCGTGGTAGTGGTTTTGTTTTGGGATCACAGCGCCTAGGTCACACAACACCATTCATAGCAGTCTATGTTTGTATTAATTAATGGTAAAACAAATTTGTTTCCAATTTTAACAGTTTAAACAAATGAGCACTCTTGCGGAACAGGCGTTTCCCATCTAACTCTTAAAGCGATTTTGTGATTTTATTGCATACGTAATACACATAAATTCCATATAGTATCATTAAATCTGCAGTGTAAGGGGTTAAACTGCACAAACTCAGGCTCGCTGAGTAGAATGTAAAAGTTGCATTCCTTAGCAACCCCCTTTTTAGCGTGCCACGTCTGTTAATCAGCGTGGTAAAGCTCTTTTCATCTTTTAAATATTGTAGTTTCTTCGTGCGTTTGCGGTCATTCAGCTCCCAGTATTTTTATTAAGTGTGTTGACTTGTTTATGACTATTATGGCGTACATATGCGCCAGCGCATAAAGCAAATGGAAGATCATGGTTACTAACGAATTTACTCTAACACATAGGCGTAATATATTCGCTAAACGTAGAATAAATACGCACGCATGCATATAATAATATCTTGAAGGGTTGCTAAGGGAGATGGATAAAACAAACAAAGCAATGATTAATAATCATCAGCGGTTACCACAAACACGCGCATATACACACATACATACGCAACACATGTAATACAAAAGTTACTAAGGTAGTTGAATAACAACAAATAAACATGAGACCATACAAACTATATTCACATGAATACACAGGTAATAAAGTCAAACGCACACTTACACGCACACTTACAGTCTCACGCACACACATACACACGCAGAAAGTTTCAGAGACACTTACATGCACCTAAAGAGGTTTGTGAACGGCTTATAAAACAAATGAATAACAACTACTGTAGCTAGATTAATTGTACGCCTGGTGACAACTAATACTCCAAGATATTAAGTTTTAGGCTATATAGTTTTTAGAGTTGTAGAATTAAAAAATGGGAAGACACACTATGAACCAAAAATAATAGAAGCTTATTATAAGAAACATACAGTAAAACTAGTGAAGGCATTGTGCCATCAGGGTAAAAAGGCAAATTGCACCGTTACCATGGTTACTCTACACAATGCGCGTGGAGCAAGGATGAACGAGAAAACGCGAGACACGCGAGCATGATTGCCAAGGAATGCCCATAGTGGTGAAAGAAACAAAGAAAACATTATTGATGGGATACGGAAATTCGAAGAATTCCTGTAACTAGAACGTGGAAAGAAAGTGTTTTAACAAATGATTAGGGAGGATTTCAAAGCAAATTCTCGCAAAAAATCTACAATGAAGAAAATGAAGTGACACAAACGAGTGCACGCATACGGCTATGAACAAGTTAACACACATAGTAAACATAATTGGAGTTGAAAGACCGTAAATGCACGAAGAAACTAAAATATTCAAAAGATGAAGTCATTAAAAAAAAAGAGGTTTACCATAAAAGTGGTTGCCAAGGAATGTATAGTACATGTTCAAACCATGTACAACGCCATAACAACGAGAAGAAATAAGGCGCGTTATAGACGCTAAGGGATAACAGAATAAACGAATGCAAATTATATTGAGGAACATCGTCGGATGTGGATATAAAGTTTACCTATCATCCGTGTACATAGAGAAATGATACCCATTACTTTGAGGAACCAATGAGCTACTTGAAAAGGAGGAGTTTAAAACACAAAAACATAACGTTATATTCCTAACGACGTATATACGCAGACACATACAGTACGTGCGAGAAAACTATTACCAAAACTCATAATCAAGAAAGGAAATAAATAATAACTAGTTAAACTACAGCAAAAATCGCTACTAAGGAAATAACGCTATGATCCAATCGAATTCATTGTCTTGTTAGGGAAAGAGGAAATAGGCTACTAAAAAATTGAAAATGTAGAAAGAATCATCAGTATTTCGAATAAAAGCATGCTTGAGAGATTAGTAAGCAGCGAGAAAGAATCAAGAGAGTGTTCGTACATATTCTGCAGTATACAATGAAAATATAGTCTGCAAACAAGATAAGGAGAGAGTTGTATCCGAAGTAAAAGTTTTCACAATTGTATCTTTAAAAAATGTAAATAACTAAAGCGTAATTAAAGAGTGATATAATTCAATTTTATAATTGAATAACCATAACCATCGAACGTATTGTTTACTTTGTTTGCTTATACCATGGACCCTATCGTGCTCATACGAACGAACTACATGAACAATGTTTCATACACAATTATCTAGGGCATACGTCTATATTCTCGAAAGAACTATTCAAGGTACCGCACGCTTGTCTTTCTTTTCTCGCCTTTAGAGCGCAATTAGACATTGGCGCAAGCTTAGGTTTCTTCGAATAATGAAATCTATAAAACGTTATGCTAACAATATTCGCAAAAAAGACCACTAAGAACAACGGAACGTATACAATACTGTCTATAGCACGTCTATATTCTCGAAAGAGTCATCTGACGCTTGTTCCTATTTTTCACGCGTATTTTGGAAAAGTAGGCGTCGACGCCGGAAGTGCGGATAAAAAGTTCACCGAGAAAAGCAAGGAAAATAAAGTGAACAGAAGAAAAAAGAGTAGTTAACTTTTTCGTGCACAAAATAAACGGTAACGAAATAAGTCTTATTCGAATTTTCTAGGCACAAAACCGTGGTCTTTTGACGATTCCTTCATCTTTGTCCGAACGTGCTGGGCAATGGTACGTGTCAGCAGGCACGTTTTCTCTCTCTTACGTGTTATTTTCTGGCCTTTTTGTTTTCTCTTTATTGCTTTCACCTTTTTGTACCTGGACTTGTTTCTTTACTCATCTCACGTTGTATAGCCCAACGATCTGATGATAAGACTGTACTTTCGATTTTGTTACTGCTTTGCGTGTCTGCGCGTAGGTGCGTCTGCACTAGCCCGATCTGACAAAATATTGAGCTAGTTTGCTGATCCGGGAAACTAGCCTGAAGTTGCAATCGAATCTTCATAAGTTTCGGGATACGTAAGCGCGAAACTCGGGATGCGTAAATTATCACGATGTTCGCACATGCGTAGTGTGCGACGGATACAGGCCACGACCGGGATGGCTTCGGTTGTAAAGACGTAAAGCCCCTGTCCCACTAAATTGTGCAAGCGTTGCGTGTGACTTGCGAGGAACAACTTTTGCCACACGCAGGTCCCCGCAGATGGCCCGCACGTGACAGTACCTCGCACGTATCTCGCCCGTAGTTGCACGGAGGTGCGCACGCAAGTCCGATTTACCTGCAGCCAGGTTTTGAGCATGTTCAAAACTTGCTCCGGGTGAGTCGCAGGGCGGGGGGGGGGGGGGGGGGGGGGGATTGGCCGCAGAGGTCCACGCAGAACACCAGTAGGAGGGCCGTAGCGGTCGCAAGTCACAGGTAGTTAACTCGCAAGTCACAGGCATTTGTGTCGCAAGTCACAGGCATTTAACTTTTTCTTCCAAAAATCGTCCATTTTGTTCGCTAATGCGTAAATACACAATAAATCATGCATCCAACCTTCGATAATGCGCATTGAGCAGAAATGCGCGGGGGCCGGTTTGTTGACCACTCACTATCCCGTCTAGGGATGCGTTTATACGCCACTTTTTTGCCCTAGAATCATGATTAGAATCATTATTCAAAAAACGTTTCTGCAGAATCTGATCTCGTAAGCTTCGCGTATTTTGTAGATCGCGAAGATGTGAAGGCATTTATAGTGTCAAGCTTTGGATTGGAAGACAGACCCATTGACGGCCGACCAAGGGACATAAAGTAGTACATGCGAAATATGAGTACAAAGTTTGTATAGAGACAATAATAAGCAAGAAATGTATAATGCATTTGCATAAAATGATTGATACGGAAGATACATACACCGCGCGCATTGGTGGTGCCTAGAACAATGTAGAAGCTATTGTATATCCCCTTTTCATTCCTTGGAGACACCGCAAGCGGAAATTCGGCAGTCATGGCAGTGGTGCCAATTTCATCAGTCCTATTTTAATCACTATCTTCATTATCATCATCAACACGCTCAGCACACCTTCGTCTCCGTCACGGACATCATCCATTGTCATCCATCGCATCGTCGTCATCATTATCAGAATCAACATCATCTGCTCACCTACCACCACCATCGTCCCAATCATGATCCAAAACTCCACATCATCATCTCCATCATCATCTGCATCTTCATCATCATCTCCATCTTCATCTCCATCATCATCTCCATCATCATCTCCATTATCATCTCCATCATCATCTCCATCATCATCTCCATCATCATCTCCATCATCATCTCCATCATCATCTCCATCATCATCTCCATCATCATCTCCATCATCTCCATCATCATCTCCATCTTCATCATCATCTCCATCTTCATCTCCATCATCATCTCCATCATCATCTCCATCATCATCTCCATCATCATCTCCGTCATCATCTCCATCATCATCTCCATCATCATCTCCATGCCATCTAGACTACATCCGCTCAGGAACACTGTCTTCTCTTTTCTCATCCACCACCCATTTCAATAACCCGTTCGGCGCCAGGTGTGCCTTCTGTCACTAATAATCCGCGCACATCCCGTTGAGCAGCATTTTATCTGACACAGGAAAGGTTAATATAAAAACTTACATTCTGAAATGAAGATGAGGAGGATCAAGTAGGCAGCGGTCTTGCCGACACCCATGATTTCGCTTGTTTCTCCGCAGAAATCCCAACAATTCTGACGACAAACAAACGGTTGACGCACATTTTACACAACCGAGCTCGAAGTATCTACTACTTGCTCAGTATGACAAGGAATATTTTATTGACTGGGTTGCGTGATGTGATGGACATTAAACGTGATGTAGGCTTCTCGTAAAACACTGAACAGCAGGGAGAAAAATCTAGGAGCTTTTATCGGGATTCTAGGAGGTAATCAAAGGGAAAGTTCACCCTGAAATTATGTTGGTTTCAATAAAAACAGACAAACGAAAGAAACATATGAGTGAAGGTTTGACGAAAATCGGTCACAGGAAAAGAAAGTTATTTGATTTTAAAGTTTTGATTTTGTGAAGTCACGTGCGAGGTGCTCTCCCATACGTCGTCTACAATTACTTTTTTCTGTTTTTGACAACGGAATGATTTTTTTTTCTTAAAAAAGTATTTTTAATAATGTATCAAATGCACAAGTAAAGGGATGCATATGTTTTTGAGAAAATACACATTTTAGAAAAAATTGTACACCGCATATGGGAGAGCACCTCGCTTTTCCTTTGACCGATTTTCGTCAAACCGTCTTTCATGTTTCTTTGATTTGTCTATTTTTATTGAAACCAAAATAATTTTAGGGTGAACTTTCCTTTTAATTTCAAAAGAGAATACTGAGCTGCTAATATAAGTATATGCATACAATACAATACAATACAATACATATAATATATACAATATATAGAATATATGTATATATGAAGAGCTCAATTGCACAAGTGGATCTAACCCTTTTTGCAAACAGACTCTATATATGTATATATATATATATATATATATATATATATATATATGTCCCCTAGGGTACTCTTAAAGTGACGGAAAACAATTTTGTGTACATTTGATTATTTTAACAATTACCAAATCACATGTTTACAACACAACAATACTGCAAAAACAGTAATATCATTGAAACAACTTTCTATTTACACGTTCCAAATTGATACACCACCTTTACAAGATACAGGGATTTTCCGGTGAATATTGGACTTTCAATATATTAGGAATAGGGCAGTGCGGAGAGTAAAGTTAGGTGAATAATCATGTATGCCACCCTCGATTGTGATTTTATTGAGTAGAAATTAGTGTCGATGCACTTGCACAGACTATGCGACAGCATATATTATGTAGAAACTTTCGACGTGAAATTTGAGCAGAGACGGTTCGCAGGGTTTTGAGACATTTTTGTGAAGTTTAGTACCGGTATATAAATTTCGGATGCATCATGTGTTTAAAGGGACAGGGGCTACGTGATAACAACAACGGTGAGATATAAAAACAGGACTCCATCAGAAAATCTAAGAAAACGACTGATTGAACTCAAAATATGAGAAATCCAATTTCAAATAAAGTTGCATTAGTGCTACACATTTTCAGGTAAATTGTGCTTTATTGTATTAAACAGTCCGTTTCATATAGAAAGTGTCTACTTATCCGCACCAACCTATATATCGGAGCTCCTAAACCCTGATGTACCAAATTTTCAAACCTTCTTTGTGTCCTTCGTGTCCTTTTCAAATAACAAGTGTTTACCTATCCGCACCAATGTATAGAAAGGAGCTCTGTTGCAATGATTCTACGGATAAGACAGTACTTCATAATGCTTTAACGCAATTCAAAGATTTTCTGTGCCTCGAATGTATATGTATCCAATAAGCAATCATTGATGTAAAACCATATCACCTTTTTGATATATCAGTGGAAAAGAAGCTTCAGATCTTTACCTATTCCACACAATGTATCGTAAACGGGTTCATGATTCTAGGGCAAAAACGTGTCGCATGAACGCAACCTCTTTCTGCTCCATTGTCGCATTTCCATCTCCGCTCGTTTGAACGAGCAGTCCTATACCTTAAAGAGCAGCTGCAGTAATTCCAGCATGCACACTAGAAGGCTTTGTAGCGCAGTTGGGCGTATCTTCATCTCCGATCCCTTTAAGGAGTAGTCCGTCCCTTTCCAGGTGTACCAAATGAACCCCATTTTGGATAACAGGATGTAATCAGCGTTGAGATTGGCTAGAGGACATTTGTAGTACCACCAACCACCTCCGAAACTACGCGCACAGCTTCTCCGTCCTCCTGCAATGCCGTCGTGATCTTCATCAAACGTAGAAAAGGGTTTCCCAATATGCCCCAACGCCAAAGAATTTCCTTTGTGGACGACCGAACGGAAAAGGGTGAAACGAAATTAAAAAAAAAATTTGGACCTCCGTCGAAAGTTTGTTGTGTGTGTGTGTGTGTGTGTGTGTGTGTGTGTGTGTGTGTGTGTGTTTGTGTTAATGGAAACATTTCACAATGCAATATTAAAAGAAATTGTAAACTGACGATGACAATATCATTATTCACGCTTAGAAATCAGTATGCTCGTAATGATAATAAACAATAGGCAATTGTCTATAGGAAAAACATACGTATAACCAGGGATGTGTTAGGAAGGAGAAGCAATTCGAGCATAATATATTCAAACATCTGTATAGATACTAAAGCGTGCTAATGAATGTCAAAAGCATTCCACAATCACTGCAATGCTTTGATGTCCCATGCGCGGCACCGACATTTAGCTGCTGTCAACTTGGAAAGCAATATCTTTAATTCACTGTTTTGTCTCTGGAAGCTATGTTTCTTATCACATTTTTGTGCACTTTTCAAGAAAGTTATGGCAACACCACCAAAGATTCTTTACTCATTTTTCTTCTAAAATTATTGTTGCATGATGCACAAGCGGAGATATAAGATAATATTCTTGCTTACACAATTATCAAATTTCTTCAATTTCCGCAGATTTCCGCAAATGTGGGATTCAATCATTATCAAAATTATATCTTAAGCTGTTTATTTTCATTTACAGAGTTTGCGTGCATTTGCGTGCAACTGAGATATTTTAGTAGAAAAAACTGTTTATTTTGTTCGCTGATATCTCTTTTCCTCACAAAAGTAAATGATGCAATCCAATAGACCTGGACAAGCGAAATAAGACTCTACATTTCTTTTGTTCTATTTCAGAAACCGTTGCTACGCAATCCTGTTCGTTATTATTAAAACACGTGAAAAGCACATGCTGATAAGACATTTTTTCTTCGGCGGTGCCACGCATGGGTTCAAAGAAATAAAGGTGTTTCATATCCTTCCATAACACATCCCTGGTCTCCCCCTGATGCATCGTGTACGTTTCGGTCACCGTCACGGTGTTCCCATGGATTTTACGCTCTTCTTCGCTCCGCCACCCCCCGTCGTTTCCCGGTGTTTTGTTAAGTTTCATTTGTTTCAAAGCTCCCCAACATTCTACGTGTGCAATTTTTCCCTCACATAATTCGCGTGAAGCCGACTCTAATTTAGGCAAATCCTTAAAGAATACACTATTATTTAATACATTATCGTCATATCCAGGTTGTTCATATAGCTTACGGTAGTAATGGAGCTATCAAAGGTATTGTATTGCATTTTAAAATAATCTTTACAGATATTAACCAATAATCTAATCTGCTCTGCATATATGGATTAACCTGTCAATAAGTAAATTCTTTATTCATGCCGTTTCTTTTCCTCCATATATCTATTAATACATGATCATCTAAAAATCTATCAAAACTAGAGCTAAATCTAGAATTAATATTTTGTTTACCGCTTCCTATATAGTCTCAGTCATTATCCCGAATCATATTAAAATCTCCGCCTATTATTATGGGATTATTCCTGCCATTTATTTCTTTCAAATTCTTATTAAAATCATTTAAAAAATAATTTGTTCCAATTCCTTCCCTGATTTTGTCCTTAACATTCTTGAAAATTGCAAAAAAAAGTGTTAAGAAACACAGCTTCAAGAGACAAAATAGGGAATTAAAGATATTGCTTTCCAAGTTAACTACAGCGAAATGTCGGTGGCGAGCATGGGACATCAAAGCATTGAAGTGATTATGGAAGGCTTTTGACATTCATTAGCACGCTTACAGTGTCTAGACAGATGTTTGAATATATCATGCTCTAGTTGTCCCTCCTTCCTAACACATCCCTGAGGAGACCGTGGCAGTGCCGATATCAACGGTCTATTCAAAATGGTATATGTGTGTGTCTCTGTGGAATGGAGGGGGAATGTGCTGCTAACTTGCACTTCGTGTGTATGTGGTGGGTGCTGAGTTCGGTGGGGGGGGGGGGGGGGGTGTATGTGTGCGTTATTTTTGCGTGCGTTTATACTAGGTACTAACAAAAACTTTTAACACTTTTGAAAACTAATCAAAAGTCAGTTTCAACTCACATCAAGCTTAAATTTACACATCATCAAGTCAAGGGATGTCAAAGATTTTGAGACAGGTTTTGTGAAATTTCATCGATTGTTTTTTTTGTAATAATCATTGGAATATCTAATAAGATTTTCACTTAGAATTTAGACCACAAAATGTGCGTGTAGGAGATAATTAGTTCAGAACACAATTATTACCATTGTGTATCACACCTTTTAATCAACTAGCAAATAGAATCAGTGTCACTAATAATGCATAATGCTTCTGGTACAAATGAAGTTGCGGGTTGACATGTGTGATGCAGAATGACCATTGTTGTGTTCTTAATGAATTTTCAGATCCAAATCTGTCCAAGAGTGAAAATTTCATTAAATATTTTAAGGATTATTACAAGAAAAATAATGGATGAAATGTCACAAAATCTCTCTCTATTTATCATGTTTATATTTTGACATCCCTTGACTTCATGATGTATACATTTCAGCTTGATGTGGGTTGAAATTGATTTGAATTATTTGTTTAAAATGTCAAAAGTTTGTTATAACACCTAGCACGTGTGCGCACGTGTGTGTGTTTGTGCTTGTGCATGTGTGTGGGGGGGAGGTGTATGTGTGTGTGTGTTTGTGTGTGGGAAAAGGGTGTACATGAATTACTCCATACCCAGGTGTAGAGTTTCGTCATCAACGGCAATATCATAGGTTCATTCACCTTCCTTTCAGAGGATGCTGACACTTATAGTGAGGCGGTTAAGTTCAAAATATCGGCAGGATTGTGCACTTAATGACTATAAAGCATGACATTTTCACCATATCACCGTTATGATCTAAGCTTCAATTTAGGTTATAGAAGCACTTTGTACTTGGCCTCTGATGACCTCTGGTGACCTTGAAAGATCATTGGCGTAAAAAATCATGCTTTTCTTCAAATTTAGCACTAGCTAATTTCATTAAAGTTATAAATTTCTTTGCTAAATGTCATCGTTATGACAGAAGCTTCGATTGAAGCTATGGGAGCACTTTGTACTTGACCTCTGGTGACCTCAGGTGACCTTGAAAGGTCATTGGCGTTGTTACGATCAATTCACGCCAGAAAGGATCGCACAAAATGATACCAATATTTAGTTTATGTTTTCTTTATTATATAGGGTATTTCCCCTTTAAAATCAAGACAAACTTTCACAACTTTGTACAATGACTCTACATAAACATTACAAATATATTTAAGCTTACAATACTGCAGGATACTGTAGTCGAATGAATCCACGGCTCTCGTTGATGGTCCAGTTGATAATCCGATGCAGTATTCCCAAATTATGATCGCAATGTTGATCCCAATGTTGTACGCTGAAGAACAGGTATTCCAGATAGCCAAGTCCAAATAGATGATCCAAGATGGTCAAATATCAATCCACAGAGAGTGTGACTTCCACAGACAGGATCTCATAAGCACTATTTAACCGGCAGGTAGTTATCCACGGAGAGAAAAATCCTCGTATAGATCCACAGGTGTAAGATAATATGTAAAACTCTCTGATACAGGTCGTCACAGGTGCATTACTGGAGCTAGATGATATAAACTCTGAGGTCCTATTCAAGTAACTCATATATATACCACAATCTGTACATTCTTGAAGGTTCTATTATATGTGCTTCTAGAAATTTCTCCATATATCTAGTCAGTTCTACATTGTATCTATGCTTGTAAACATGACAATCAATATTGATCTGACCTAGATTACACTGATGAGTCATCACTAGCCCATCTGAGCTCCTTTATTATGCTAATGATTCTCAGCTAGCTGTAACATTTTTTTATGTAAATAGCACATAGCTGAGCCTTCTCACATTCCAGAAGCTTCTGTGCAGTACACATGCACAATGTTTATTTAACCAGTGAGGAATTTCACAAGCACACAGAGTGCAGCTAATTCAAGAGCTACATGTATGGCTATGTGTATAACTTATACACATTTGTAACGGCGTCAACATCAGGCTTTTTTCCAATTTAGCTCTAAATAACTTCATTAAAATTATATATTTCTTTGCTAAGTGTCATTGTTATGACTAAAGCTTGAATTTAAGCTATGGAAGCACTTTGTACTTGACCTCTGGCGACCTCTGGTGACCTTGAAAGGTCATGGACGTCAAAATATGTTTTAAGGCCCCATTTTGCTTACTATTCATGGGTAAAGCGACACTATTGACCACTTAGTCGGTTTGCCTGCCCATATGTCACATTTATTGTGCACAACTTTTATAAATTTCCCTTTCTAGAATGAACAAAGATTTCTGTAGAGTTGTTTGTGTCAAAGTCAAAGGGTAGGATGTACACTATCATGCAACCCCATCGCAAATTGGGACATCTGAGAATGTTAGGTACATGCAATGAAATAGGCACATATATTTATATATGTTAACCAATATATAACGTATTACTGTATTTCTTAAATGGACTTGGTATTTAAGTTTGTCAGTGAATAAAATAGGTAGCATTTACGACCCACTTCACGACATTCACAATAGTTAGCTACAGGGCAATACTTTATAATGGATACTATCACTTTAATAGGCATAATTCAGTTTACTAATAAGAATTGTTTTTGGGTGGGTGGGGTGAGAGACTGTGTGTGGCAAAAGGTAGAAACCCCAACCCTTCCTTACTTAAGGATTTTATAAATGGATAGTTACATAGTCATTGCCATTGTAATTATTCACCAAGCAGGTATTAGGATGAAATGTACAATAAGTATGAGTAAGCCTGATAGATGCTAAGTAATTAGCAATGGGTCAATTGAAATCATGTGCATGTATATTTTTTCTCCTTGAAGCACCAAAAAGGGCAAGGTATATCCTTGCTATGACCCATTTGAATTGGAAAACACTGCAAAAATTTGTATTCATAGCTCTCAGTTTGTCCATCTTATGTCTAATTTGATATTTTCAATCATGCAGTGGAAGGGTACGTTCAGAGGCATTTGGAAGCTCAGTGGCAGGTCATGAAGGCTTGTTTCAGATGTTGGCCTAATAGATTGCTCTAGCACAGCTAGCCTTCATGGGTGGGATGCCCTGCAGGATTTTGCATTTCCGAGTATTTAATGTTTGATCTTCTTCCATGACTTCGCTGATCATGTCACACATCAGCACCACAAAGCATTTTATCGATGACATGGACGTATCATCAAATGAACGGGCCATCTCCATGAGGTCCTTGAACGCCTCCATCACTTCTGAGATAGGATTCCAATTAAGTTTCCCATGCCTTTGCGTGTAGCATTGAATATGTCTGATGTATGAATGAATGAGTATTGTAGACTTCATCATGAGAATATGAAGTGAAATTCGCCAAGTCAGACTGGGCTAATTTGCAGAAGGCTGCAAGCTGTTTGACGTACAGGGACCAGAAATCGAACAGTTCAGATTTGCTTTCATGAACAGGCAAGAAGTCTTTCCAATTGTTTTATCGCAGTGGTGGGATGCACCAATACACCATTTCCTCTCTTATGTCAGCTTGTGCTTTCCAGAATGACATCGATGTAAACATCCAACACGATATCAAAAAGTCTCAAATTGAAACTTCATATATTGTAGAGAGACATCACTGACCGAAAGTTCTCCTCATGAGTGAGGTATCAGAGGATCGTTAATCTCTTCAAGGAATGAGTTTCCCATCTCTTCAGTTATTAGTTGCTGCTCATTGCGGCAGTTTTCCTGGCTAATTTGATGGGCTGGTAACCTCAAAGTCTGCAGCAATTCTGCGCAGCAGAGTTAAAATTATGCAAGATTAAGAGGTGATAAGGTAAAAACTGATGTGAGAATTTCTGATTGCTGTATTTCATCATGGAAGGTGGACCATGAAACACAAGCCTTGTGCTTTTGGGGATCTCCCTGCTATAAAGCTTCCAGCCCCTCATAAATCACGCCCTGGTCTGGTACAGCTGCAAATCCATGATTAAGGGAGATATTGGTTCCATGAGACAAATCAATTGATGTTAATAATGTATTTTTCAACAGCTGCTTTTGTGTAGAGAACATTTTCAATTCTCAGCCACTGTGCTCTATTTGAAATGACTGACTGACAGAGTCCATTTGAAGTGACTGGCGATCTCTTTACATACAATATTTTCTATTCTAACTAAGTATGTGGCAGCATCATCGTGGTCACAACCTTTCTGAAGAGCACCTGTGATGTCAAGAATCTATCTCTTTCCTGATAAATACATGTAGTACTATAAATAATAGTCTTTATTCTCTGGTTGCGCGGATACAATAGCAGCAGAAAAGAAGGGTGAGCAAATGAAGGCCTAAAAGTATGATGTTCCACAGGCTCGAGGTTTATGTTAGTCTTCTACCACCGCTACTGCCGATACAATTACAAAACAGGACACCTTTGGGATCATGAAGCAGAGGTACATGTAGAGTACTCAATCTGGATAGCACTGTTAATTTAGATTCAGAAATAATGATCTAGGTTGAGTTACAGTACATTGCAGTGTACCATCGTGATGGAAAGAAAACAGATGTTGATTCCAGATAGATTTGTATGAAGATAATATACCAATTGAAAGAGAAAATAGTGTTTATTTCAAGTAAATTACCTTACAAGGCGTTAAAAGTTAAATGCATTTTGTATACGGTATATTACTGAAACATATTGCTTGAAATCAATCTGGAATTTGAAAGGAAGGCGCATGTTTTCTGGAAAAGACACATCATATTAGAATCAGCGTTTGAGAGGGAAAAATTAATTACCTTTTGACTTCTCAAGGTCACCAAATGTTAAATAAATGATGTCACTCGTCTCAAAGATATCCCCTAAATCAATTTGCTTGATAGGAAAGTGAGCTCCCTGATATGAAGTGCATATGTTACTAAAGAAACTCCAGTTTTATGTAAAGGGTCGATTGGCAAAGGTGTGAAATGGGACTTTTGAGGTCAATAATCTCTCAAGGTTAGCAAAGATTAGGCATGTTTAATCCTCGGAATGAACACATATGCTTTGGGGTACCTTAAAATTTTTAAGTGAAGAAGAATATACATTTACACATGAAACACATGCATATCGTGCAGTTGAATGGGTCAAAATGTAAAAATGAAACATTTTGAGGAAAATTGTCTCAGGGTCATAGAAGTTCAAATGTTTTCATTCCTTGGAGTTTTACGGTTATCAAAACATCTTTATAACAAAATAAATAAACATTTACTAAAGAAAGATACAATCTTAATAAAGTTAGCTGGTGCTAAATTGGTAAAAACATGATTTTGACGTCAATGACCTTTCAAGGTCACCAGAGGTCGAGTACAAAGTGCTTCCATATCTTAAATCGAAGCTTAGGTCATACCGATGACATTTACCAAAGAAATATACAATTTTAATGAAGTTAGCTAATGCTAAATTAGAAAAAAAATGATTTTGACGTCAATGACCTTTCAAGGTCACCAGAGGTCACCAGAGGTCAAGTCCAAAGTGCTTCTATAGCTTAAATTAAAGCTTGAGTCAAAAAGATGATATGGTGAAAATTTTATGCTTTAGTCATCAAGTGCACAATTGTTATGGTTAACAGCTTGCCAAATAGACTAACTATATAGCACTAATAAGTTGATGGCGCTATGAATACTGCATCCCGGAAAGAACCAATTTTCTTCTTTCTTTAGTTGCCATGGCAATATACATTATGATTTATGCACGATTATTTCCATAGACTAGGATGTAGGGAAACCTTTTTACGATGCCTACTTATGCTTATATATAAATATGTATGCGTGATGAGCCATCGCCTGTCTACGCTGCACGTGAGCGAACAAATGATATATTTATAATATACATCATGTACATGTACGAGGATTTCCAGGTGCACTCCCGTGGTGGGAAGCACTACCAAGAAAGGTCATTATGTCTGTCTCCGATTATTCCACGTATGGTACTGGCAAAGATGAAAAATTGTAGATAAAGTGTTATTTGCTTGGCCGGGCATCCTCGGGACCCGGGTATATACCTTGTAACTAATTTACATAATGTTCATCATTTACAGGGTTCACTGTCCGAGGACATTATCATCGTACAGTGAACCCGTATACACGTGGGCCCCGTTGCATAAAACTTATCAAAATTGTTGGTAACTTTGCTACTACTGGCATCTCCTATGGAAACCTTGAATTTGATTGGCCGTTGAATAGTGTTACCGTGGTGGTTACCATTGATGAAAGAGTTACCATTTAAATGGTTTTATGCAAGGGGGTGTTGTATAAAGACCGCTCAAGAGTGACGGTAATTGTGGTCTTTATGAGCAGACTGTCTTTATAATGTACAGGAGTATGCTGCCCTACTCTGACAAAAGGAAGCAAGTGACAAATCACTCAAATCTGGGCTATTGGTATTCTTAGATTGTACCCAGCATTCCCTACACAGGGCCAAAATCTGGACAAGAAATATTTATCTTGCTGCGAGATATTCAATCTAACATGATGGGGTGTTGCACTTATGCCAATGCAAGTGACAGACACATTTTTTTAATTTACAAGAAAAGTCTCTTTTGTTAGTTGCTTCCCTTTGTCAGAGTAGAGCAATTATGGGTCGACCACATGATAAGGTCTTGATACCTTTTTGGTTAGCTACCCCTCACATATTAATACGTTTAACTTGTACACGTAGTTTGATTATAAATGAAGTGTATTTTTATATTATTATCGATTTGTGTGTATTTTATATCGTTGTTTTTTTTTATATTGAGAAAATAAACTGAACTGGGGGTGTTTCACCCAGCTGTTCGTAGGTTACGAACAGCTCGGTGAAACACCCTCCTGAATGATATTTTGATATAGGCTTTACTTAGACCAGTCCTGTGAATCCACTAGCGACTGCCATCATAAAAAAATCATGAGGTTTCTGGCAGAAGATACCATGTGTGGTGCACAATGCCATTTTTGCGTTCTGAATATATTTTCTAATACACACAATTTGTTAAGGTCCTTTGATAGATCAAAAACAAACACTATCATTTTATTACTTCATGCTGTATTTGAGACGAATGATGGAGATTAAATAAAACATAGATCGAGGATGTTATTCATTCTCGTTGTCTCTTTCGCTTGTTGAACCAAATGATAATCGTCAGCGATTTCGATCATTACCTTTGTGGGAACAGCGTATGACCCACCGGTGTGAAATTTTAAATTCTCCCAGTCCACGTTAGTAAGGTGGAAATCACCCAATAGCCAAACAGAAGCATGAGGTGGTATCTTGCTCAATGCGTAATCAAGATGCTTTGATGCAAATTATCATTCATCCAGTCGAAGTATGATAAAGTAGTAGTTATACGTCGGAAGAAATGGCTACTGCCCAGACGCTCCAGCGATCTTTTTAATAAGTCTCTGCAGGAATCGTCAGCACGACCGCCGGCAAAACGTCGCTTATATAGTAGTAAGTTTCCAGTTTTTCCGACTTATAACTACTACTTTATCATAATCAAGATACTTGATGTAAAAATTGGTAGACTGGGTGCGATCAAAAGCTCCAACGTTTATCGATCTTATGAATAATGATCCAAATATTATCAACTAAAAAAAAGTAGGTTTACACTTTCAAGCCGTCATCTAATGCTTTGCGGGCAGACTATGACATAACCACCAGACCATTTCTGGTCATTCTGGTTGCCGGAAAAAACACACTGATAAAATAATGTTTTGTGATATGAGTCCATTTACCACTACCCCGTCCCAAATCATAGTATCCACTTTCATGTCAACTTTCCGGACAAACGACCCCGGATTTGACGGGGCTAGTAGAGTTTCAAGATGACCTTATAGTGGAATTTTGGAATTGTGGTGTAGGAAGGTGCAACATTTGTGGAACATGTTCGAATCAACATAAATCAAAGAAAAAACAGGCTGAGCTAGCTTTTTCAAGAAATTTAGCTGTAGTTGTTATCCTAAGAGGGAACCATTATAATATATTCAGAGATATCAGAAAGATACTGCAGATCAGGCAGATAGAGATTTATCATGTAGAGAAATATACTTGTACAGACAGAGTCATCTCACGGTTATCATCGAGTGTAAGATAAGAATAAAGAATGTATTGCAACCTGTGATACGGGTCTACGAGTCCCCATGTGCTTCAGAATTTAGCAGCATAACAGAACTTTATAATTGATCCTAAAGAACAAGTAACATAACACAGCAATAACAAATATCTAGGAATTTAACCATCTGTTAGATGTGTTCGACGTTGAGTCTGAATCACGAAATTGCTTAAAGGATATGGACTTAACTACAACACAAATTATCATTATCTCCGTCCCAATTGTTAACGTTGTGTAATGGGCAATAGCATAATTTAGCAATCACCCTTATGTATACTGTAACGACCACGTTTCCCGTCGCAGGCTCCGACACCTGCATAATCGGGGCAAAATCGTATCGTGTGCGGTGGTCTAAAATTTTCGGAACAAATATATTATGAGTTTCAACTTACAGCCTGGCGCGAAGATGTTGAATACAATGAGCATGAAGCAAACATGTTTCAAGATGTCTGTCATTTTTCCCTCGTCTGAGGTTTCACACCTCGGAAATGGAGAGCAAAATATTGTTCAGTGCTTTAGTGAACAGGATTCAACTGACCCGTCTTTCGAACATGAAAGTAACTATGAATCACATGTTTTAATGTGACTTGCTTTCTACTTCATACCGTCGTCAGCAAGGCAATTAAAACACATTCATTTGCCGGTGAGGGCAGTATTCCGACAAATAAAACAAATTACATGACAGAAAGCCCTTCCACTAAAATCTAGCCGAATAAGCCATTTCGTAATTGCAATTTGCGCATGAGCAGATTATTGCTTTTAGTAAATGACATCAGGTCAATTACCAAACTCACAGAATAAAAAATGGGAATTCATTAGATAGTCGACCACATTTCAATCTATTATCATTCCAATCTGGCAACAGCTATTAAGCTCTGAGAAGATAGTGAAAGAACATTCCACCATGTGCATCTGCTTCTATTGTTGTTCCGGGCACTCTGTAAAATGTCTTTACATCCATCCTCCAACAATCCCAGTCAGCAGTCTAGTAGTATTTATTCAGTGCATTGTCCGACCATGGTGTAATTACGAAATGGTCTATTGTCCCTACGGCGGACTTCTTATGAATATTGAGTCAGATGAAATGAGACTCTTTCGGTATTTGTTTTCATGTTGTCGTGTCTCGACCAGTGAAGTAGAAATGGCTTGCGTGGTTAAGTCGCTGCCCGGTCAGCAGTAGATAGCAAGTTCAAATCCCATCTGGTTCCAAGATTTTTGTCCAACGTGTTTCTCGTTCATTTACAGGATGGAGCACGCTATACTTATTTCTGGGTGTATGCCTAAAATTTCTTTGTAAATTACATTAAATCTACTGGTTTATAAACAGTTTCAATTTTTCTTAATCATGATTCCGAGAAAAACAAATCACACGGGTTTGAAGTGTCATTCATTTGTACAATTCATAATGTACATAGGCCTACGTTACTGTATTGAAAGAGAAAGCACATTGAACCAATTGCATAAAAAATATATCACAATGTTGCTGGAGATGGAAATAGAATCCCTGTTTCCCTTTATTAAAAGTTAATTTTCGTTATCTCTTTTCATATGTCGTGATTTTGCGTCTCTCCAGTCAATATATGTGTTGGTATTCTAGTATTCTAGATTTTTCTCTTTCTCTCTTTCTCTCTCTCTCTCTTCCTCCCCTTTCATTATCCCCCCCCCCCCCCCCCCCCCCCCCCCCGTCTTCCTATCTTTTTATATGTGTGTTCCTCGGTCATTCACTTAGTCCAGATACTGGCTGTATTTTATCGTCCGCTTATTCTCCCACACACATTACGCCACTGATTCACAAAGTACGCACACCGCGCCAGACCACTGATTGCGCGACGCCACGGATCTGTCCGCCCGAAAAAATCCAGGGTGAAAATGTTTGTATGTGATGCGCCACCAACGTTCGTTGTCGGTGGATTGTAAAATACAGTCCAGGGGATGGACCATCATGCACATAACACAAACACACACGAATACACACTGCACAAACACCTACATACACAAGGAAAACACATATGAGGAAAAACACAGCTGGAAATCTCTGTACTAACAACTGAACACTACCCTTTAAGAATAAAGCTCATCAAAAACATGTTTCAGATGAGTACTTACAATTTAATTGTGCACTCTTGTTGGCTATTGACATATCAACATTTAATATCATGTTGCTTTCAAATCATATTTGAGCACCAACGTGTCATGTTTTTCTACAATGTATACGAGAATACATTTTTTTTTTGTTTCATTGGGACAATAATTCCACCTACTCACAATTACATGTATTTACATTTTCACAAAAGAAATGTACAATATATATACATACTTATATACAATCACATTCATGACCATAGCAATATGATTTGAATTTCAATGCATGATCGATGCATTAATCCCAAATAATACACGTATTGGTGCTTCAAGGCAACAAGCACTTTCAGAAAGGGCGATCATCAAAGCGAATTCACTTTCAAAGCATTTGTATACTGGATAAACAATGTTACCATATATTCTCAGCCCAAGTAGCGGTAAGTAGCCGTAAAAAGTCGCACAATTTTGCAAAAAGTAGCCCAAACGGAAATATCGTAATTTCAACGCTATACAGCAGCATAATGATACTAGGTGAAAATATGCGATTGGCAATGGAGAAATTAGCCAAAAAGTAGCCAACTAGCGGTAAGGCTAGTAGCGCAATCTGGCGCCTAAATCGCGGCTCTGGCAACACTGTGGATAAAGTGTTTGGATAACCCATTTACTACAGGAACCGGGAACAGCCGGGAACAGAGTTTCCTATTCAGAAAGGGGAACCTGCCCGATCCCCAGAAACATCCTGATTCTAAGCTTGTTTGAACTATGTTTTAAAGGGAATATAGTGTACTGGGAAGACAAAAAGCTTTCAAAAGTTTATCATGAGCATTCTTCTTGCCAATGGTCTTAAATTCATGTATTGTCTATTTTAGAATCTTGCTGAAAGGTTTTTGCCCTCAATGATCCACATGTGGAGTAATTAGTAATTAGATAGAAAAATCCTCAAAATGTTCAGGCCAAACATTGTGAGTAATCACTAATTAAAATGGACAATACATGAATTTAAGACAATTGGCGAGAAGAATGCTCACGATGATCTTTTTGAAAGCTTTTTGTCTACCCAGTAAGAGTTTATTCCCTTTAAGCACTTGTTCATTATATTTGCATGCTGTTGACGTGCGGAAATAGTATTTCCAAGTGTTCAGCTACAGCTGAAGATCATATTTGTGGAATTTCCTTAGAGAAAAATGTTGTTTGAGAAGGATTTTACCAAATGTTACTTATCCATCTTTGAAGCAAATTTGTATATTATAGTACACATTGCATACCCTGGCGACACGTTTTAGTAACAACGCACAGTGAACACCAAGTGGCTATGCTAGCAAGCAACCAGTTATGATAAATATGTACCCTTTGTTTGTCAATAGTATGCATACACACGGTACACACATACAGTGGCTTTCTAGCCCCAAAACGTTCTTGTTTTATTTTGTGAGCACTGGTCCAAAACTTCTGCAGCAAAAGGGTTAAAATAAGGAATCAGAAGATTTGTGTCCCATTTTAGTAGACAAGAAATCCTGTAAAATAAAATCTGCTCTTTCATAATCAAGTTTGTCATGTCATACATGATCACTACACCAAGTTTGATACAATAGTATCAATCAAATCAGTGGACTGGCAATTTGACCTTAAATCATAACCTTTGAATTTTGACCTGTCTGACCACTATTTAAATGAATCATCATCCCTGTACTACAGTGTGTCCCAGAAAAAAGGAAACCCGTTTTTGGAGGTCGATAACATAATCATAAAATATCATATTATTATACAAATGACAGCAATATTGAGAGTAAAGTATCTTCTTTCATTTGGTACCAAATTCACGATGAATTGTTCATGCATGACTGATTTCAAGAAATTACAAGTGCCCGATGTCAGAAACGTTTTGCGCAGAATAATGAATGTTGTTTGCACGACGTTGATGCTTCCTTACAAATCTTGACCATTTGTCCTGCGCAACTTGATTTTGACAATTATTTTTTAAACACCTGTTGCTCCTCAACGCATGACTCTTACCTATCATGTTAGGTGTCAAATGAAAGAAGAAACACTGTGCTTTCTAGTGATGTGTACAATATTCCATGATTTTTTTAGTCAACTAGAGAAATAACACAGAATTTCGGTTTCTTTTTTTTCTGGGACACACTGTATATTCACACTTTATGTACGAAGTTACGTCGAAAGTTAAAAGTCAACTACTTCTTGAGTTGTCACATAAACAGTCACATTTCAGAAGTTGAACTTGAATCATGACCTTTGGCCATGGGCCAATCCACCTGAATATCTGATCCATCATCAGTCCAGTCATATTATATCATTATTTTAGTTTGGTGAAATATCGGAAAGTTATCACATTACGAGGGAAATGTTCTTTGACCTACGGTATGACTCCAAATCTGGCTCCAAATCAGATCAGTTAGTCATCCTGTCATATACTACCATTGTCACAACCCTGAGAAAATTAGGTCAAACCCTCCTACATTTATCACGCAGAAGAGCTGTGGATGTGCAGAATACACAAAAAACAAAATGCAAGTCATGCGCTGCAGGAGGCCACTCCGTCCCCTTTTTTCTACTTGTCTGATGACCAACAGTTGCTCGCTCTCTCTCTCTCTTTTTCCTCCTCTCTCTCTCTCTCTCTCCCTCTCTCTCCCTCTCTCTCTCTCTTTCGCTCTCTCTATCTCTCTCGCTCTCTGTCTCTCCCTCCCCTCCCTCTCTCTCTCTCTCTCTCTCCCTCTCTCTCTCTATTTCTATGACCCTTTCTCTAAGCAGCTCATGATCATGCACACAATTTCCACTTTCAGAGTGTGTTGATGCTTGTAAAGACACACAGTGTGTACTTCTCGACCCTTTATCACAATTCATGAGCTTATCTCCAAACACACCCATGTTCTAGTCTTTCTGTCTATCTTCCTCCCTCTCTCTCTTTACAAAGATGCGCAAATAAAGAGCTCATCATCATGTGCACCATCTCCACTCCACAGTATGTTGATGCTTGTAGTACAGACACATTTCTCAAATCTGTAGCACAATCCATACGCACAGTGTATCACCAAATGAACCAATCTCCTTCTCTTTCTCTCTCTTCCTACAAAGATGCGCGAATAACACCGCTCATCATCACATGCACCATCTCCACTCTCAGAGGGCGTTGATGCTGTAGCCGGCGGGGCGAGCGCTTACGTTGAGGCTCTCCACCCCTTTGCTGATGAAGCGCATCTTTGTGCGGAGGGGCGGCTTGAGCCCCCGGATGACCTTCTCGGCGTCTGCCTTCACCCCGTCCCCGGTGAACATGTACTTCATGTGGTAGCTGAGGCAAGACATTTCCAAGTCAAGGAACAAATTAAAGTGTATATCGAGCATGCATTATAGATACAGAGAGTTAGGTGAGACCTGCATGGGCCATGTTGCATATAGGTTTCCAATTATTGTAGCTTACCATTAATGGTAATTACCATGGCACCATGTGCAATAATGAGAGCTCATTGGCGGTTGCCATGGTAGTTACCATTGATGGTAAGTTAAAATAATTGGACACTTATATGCAACATGGTCCTGGGCCCTGTTGCCTAAAACTTACTATTGATGGCAACTTTGCTACCTGGAAACCTTCAATTTCATTGGCTGTTGAATGTTACCATGGTAGTTACCATTGATGAAGGAGTTACCATCAATTGTAAGTTTAATGCAACAGGGCCCAGGATCCATATTCAGGAAATCTCTCTAAGCCTAATTAGTAACTAAAATGACTTCAGCATTTAAGCACATTGTGTACACTATATTGTTTGTACAGCATGCGCCCATACACTGTTCACCAATGCCATAATGCTACCTTTTACATTAGACTTTTGAGAGCAAAATCGACTCTGACATAATGAACACATTCATGACACCGTGACCCAATGTGGATTCTTCATTGCATTAGACACTTCTTATAGTAAAATGCATTGAAATAAATAGGACTAGAAAGCCAGCGAAATTTCTAACAACTTTGTCCACACAACCTTTTCCTTCCAAACAATCCAGTGCAAAGCTCGCGCCTGATTTATAATGCACCCCTGTCGGAGTTACGTGAAATCTGTGACTGCACAAAGTTAACGCTCAAAGAGTTATTAAAGCCAATTCAGGTGTTCCGTTGTCGCTCATAATGCAATATAAAAAAATCAACACATATCCAAACCTGAAGGTGCCTTCACTTCTCACATATTCTGACATAGCAAAATTATCTAAATGGTCAAGGAATTTCTAAGTTATCACTTTGATGCTGAAAAGGATACAAGAAGTCACAGATGGTGTCAGCGTGGTGGATCTGCTGGCTGTGTCGATCCATGCTCTGCAACATCTCGTACAACTCAGTCGCAATCTGCCAAAACATTCAACAAATGAGAAATTCAGTGTCACATATCTGACCCATCTCCACATGCATAACAATTTCACTAATAATCATTTCTCTCTCACCATGACTGTAATAACGAGGCTTATAGATTTTTTTCTCTTCCTCTCCCTCTTTCTCTCTCTCTTCCTCCCTCCCTCTGTTCTTCTCTCTACCTCATTCATAACATTGATGAATCATGTTAGATGTCCCTCAAACAAAACCATGTAATTTCTCATCTTTGATTGATGTTTGTGCTTGAATTAACCCGTTCTCCAATAAGATATTCAGGCTTCGTGGAACCTTCCCCAGCAAGGTTATCAACATGTGCCATGGAAGTGCAGTAACTGAAAGGGCTGTGGCTTAATTGCACCCTACAATGAATGTGAGGCTTATTCATAGTGTGTAGTCTTTTATCTGTGCATCAGATTTACACGAGAGCTCCGCTTCTCTGTATCTGAGGGGAGAAAAGCCAGCAAGCATATATGCGGACTCAGCAAAAAAGTGGTTAAAGTAAATCCATACCTAGGTTTTTGTTCCCCCGTTATATGCCTTGATGTGTACTCACATCCATCAAACATCTGGTTCTCTCTGCGTGGAAGCGCTGAAGGAACGGTCCCACGATGTGGCAGATGAAAAGGAACTGGTCTTCTGTCTTCACGTGAGGTTTGACTTGGTCTCGCAAGAACCTGGAGGATAGGGGGGACGATGACGAAGGATTATGTACCAAGACATTTCGCAATCATTTCATTGATCTGTGTATATCAAGATAAGCTCAGATAGCTGAATTGTAGTGTGAAAGATATGCCACAAATATCTCTCACTCTTGCATAGAGGTGAGATGTCCTTGTACTAACTTTTTTAAAAGTCATGCAAATCAATATATAAATTCAATGTACATGTAGTAAGTAAATACCAAATAAGGCTTACAAATACAGATACAACAAACGAACTGCCTACCCTTAAACTAGAGCAATTCGACTGCCACGCAGTCGATAAATATGCCTCCGCCTCTTTGCTATTCTCAGAAAATGTGTATGTTTGGTGGGCAATGTACCATTGCTCCTATGTGAAATGAAAATATCACATTTTCTTTTTTCAAGTTTAGCTAAGTTTGGCAATGTTCATTGACTTTTGACTTCTTATTTCTTTGACTTCCAATCTAACCAGTCTGTCTAAATCCATCCTTGCATCAAGTTTATTTAAAATTAGCCAATTTGGGGTGAAGTTTATTGACCTTTGACCTTTCAGGAATTTTACCTAAACTTCACCAGTCTACCTCCATAAAGTGATACATCTCTGTAACTAGGTTTGGTTTGAATTGAATCATCAGTATTGGATTCAATATGAAAAATATCTATTTGGGGGCAATTTTTAGCCAATTTTGGCAAAGTTTATTGACCTTTGATCCCCGACCTTTGAGAAATTTCACCAAAAATGTCATCAGTGTAGCAGTGATCCATCTTTGCACCATGTTTGGTTGGTATTGCTCCATTGGATTTGGATATATTTTAAAAATTATCACTTTGGGGGCAATTTTTAGCTATTTTTTGGCAAAGTTCATGGACCTTTGACCTTTGAACTCTCAGGAGTTTTACCTAAACTTTCACCAGTCTACCTCCATGAAGTGATACATCTCTGTACCATGTTAAGTTAGAATTGTGACATTGGATTTGGATTTGGAATTATTGTGAAAAATATCAATTTTTGCAAAGTTCATTGACCTTTGATCTCTGACCTTCCAGGAATTTCACCAACAATGTCACCAGTCTACCCCCAAGAAGTGATCCATCGTTTCACTATGTTTGGTTGGAATTGCACCATTGGATTTGGATTTATTGTGAAAAATTTAAAGTTTGGGGCAATTTCTAGCCAATTTTGGCAAAGTTCATTAACCTTTGACCTCTGAACTTTCAAGAATTTTACCAAAAATGTCACCAGTCTATCCACTAGTAGTGATCTATCTTTGTACCATGTTTAATGGAAATTGCATTCTTGGATTTGGATTTACTGTGAAAAAGGTCAATTTTTGGCAAATTTTCACAAATTTCATTGACCTTTGACCTCTGACCTTTCAGGAATTTTACCAAAAATGTCACCAGTCTATCCCCAAGTAGTGATCCATATTTGTACCATGTTTAATGACAATTGCATCCTTGGATTTGGATTTATTGTGGAAAAGGTCATTTTTGGGCAATTTTTACAAACTTCATTGACCTTTGACCTTTGACCTCAATCAGATTTGACCCCAATTTTACACACTTCATTAGTTTTATGCAATACATACATGAACCAAGTTTGAAGTAAATCTGATCGACGGTTCTCAAGATATTGCCTAAACGGATTCGGGACGGACGGACGGACGGACGGACGGACGGACGGACGGACAACCCGAAAACATAATGCCTCCGGCCACTTCGTGGCGGAGGCATAAAAAACAAAGAAAGAAGAAAGAAGATGGTGAGCAGGAAAGGAAGAAGAAAAAGAAGGAGGACAAGGAGGAGAAGAAGAAGAACGAGGAGAAGAAAAAGAAGAAGAAGAAGAAGAAGGAGGAGGAGAAGGAGAAGGAGGAGGAGAAGGAGAAGGAGGAGGAGAAGGAGAAGGAGAAGGAGGAGAAGGAGGAGAAGAAGGAGAAGGATAAGGAGAAGAAGAAGAAGGAGGAGGAGGAGGAGGAGGAGGAGGTGCTTACTGTGGCAGTGGGGTAAGCTGGCCAATGTTGGAATGATGCCAGATAGCGTGGGTGATGGCGATGACGTAGGCACTCTCTGCCTCAGTGAACAGAGGATGAGCCGAGGCGAAGCAGAACTCAGCAAATGGGTTGTTGGTCTCCGACCTCGGGGTCACGGGGACAACCTTTGACCCAGACAGGTGCTCGCTGTTGACCACATCCACGATCCTGGCCTGGATGACCTCACAGTAGGACTCCTACGATGGGAGAGCGAAAGAGAGAGTAGAAAGATATGAATAGATTGCAAATGTGTTTGATAAGGATCAGTGCATGTATATATTGCAATAGACCACTCTCTTACTGTATTCACAACTTTACCCCCACCTGCGAAGTAACAGACAAACTTTGGACAAGCTTTGTGGTTACCATTAAAATGTACAATTATATATATGATATATTTTCGTCAAAATGAGACTTCATTGCGGCAAACGAATGTGAAAATCGTGGACAATTTTTTTTAGTGGACAATTTTACATAGATTAGTGGGAACTTATTATTCTAATTTAGTAACCCTTTAAGTTTCAATCAGAAATGTCCCAAAGCCTAGAGGCCAAGCTAGACACAGCAGAAGTTTGGACTCAGAAAAAAAATACACAGAAGCTTGGGGCGATTTAGCCCACCAAATGCTTCAAAGAGCCCTGGAAAATGCTAAAAGAGCCCCCCAAATTCCCATAGACACAATGTCAAATTTTAGCCAAACTGGCCAAAATGTGCTAAAAAAATAGCCCCCGAAATTTTGAATTAATTTTTTCCCAGTTTGCACTTACTGGGAGGGAGGTTAGGATGAGTGCGATGGAGTTGATCCACATCATCACGTTGTCACGGGGAAGCTCAGCAGGGCTGCAGAGAGGGACGGTGAGAGAGAGAGAGAGAGAGAGGGGGGGAAGAAAGAGGAAGAGAGGGAGGGAAAGAGAGGGAGAAAGGGGGCGGGAGAGAGGGGGGAGAAAGGGGGAGAGAGGGGGAGAGAGGGAGAGAGAGAGGGAGAGAGAGAGAGGGAGAGAGAGAGGGAGAGAGAGAGAGAGAGAGAGAGAGGGAGAGAGAGGGAGAGAGAGAGAGAGAGAGAGAGAGGGAGAGAGAGAGAGAGAAGGGAGAGAAAGGGAGAAGGGGAGAGAGAGGGAAGGCGATCGAGAGCGGGGGAAAGAGAGAGGGAGAAAGAGAGGGGGAGATGGAGAGGGGGAAAAAGGGAGAAGGGCAGGGAGGGGGGAAGAGGGAGAGAGAGGGAGAGAGAGGGAGAGAAATGGAAAGAAAGAGAAAGAGAGAGGGGGGAGAGACAAAAGAGAGGTAAAAACAAATAGGCAATGGAGGGAGAGGCAAAAGAAAACAGGAGGGAAGAGACAAAAAGAAAGAGAAAAATATAAAAAGTGATGGAGATAGAGGAAGAGAGAGAGAAGAGAGAGAGAGAGAGAGAGAGAGAGAGAGAGAGAGAGAGAAAGAGAGAGCATAATAGCAAGGAGGATGAGAGAATGGTAGAGAGAGATGTGGAGAATGTAAAATACATTGTGATAAGTCATAAATAAATGTGTCCTCAACAAAAATATTGTGCATCTATGAAACTTACATGGTAAAGGCAAGTGCCAGTCAGAGTAGATCTGTTCACTGAGCAACAAAAGCCCATGAAGAGCACTTTTCAAAGTTTCTGGACCAAGAATTTAATTTATATTGTCCATGAGTTGAAGGAGCTTTGGAATTTAGATCCCCAGGAACATAACACATGAGATAACTAACAACCTATAACATACTGGTACCATTACAATGATTTGACACATGACTATAAGCTTTGACCTATTCACGCATTCAACGTTTGACCTTCTTCTTGAGGATGATATCAAGCACGGCATTTCAAAGCACCTTGGGGCTAATTAGCATGGCCATTAGCCCTGAGCTATTTGCATACACATTATTCATCCACGAACATTCAGAAAGTATATGAATATCATCATAACCATCGATTCAGAATGTAGTCGACATTTGACCCAGAATATATTCAACCTTTGACCTACTTCTTGAGGATGACATCGAGCACGGCGTTGCCCACGACCTTGGGGCTGACGGGGAGGGCCATGAGCTCCACGCAGACGGAGTGGAGGGCGTGGGCAGCAATGTTGGGGAACTCGTTGAATCGCCAGTCAAAGATCGGGAAGGAGGACTTGTCCATGAGCGCTGAGAAGGGCGTGGTGTCAAGGATTGTAAAAAGCTTGGTTTGAACATACTCATGAGACAGCACTCACGTTCACAGCTAATTACAATAGATTGCAACAGTGATTACCACCACAAGACTGGGACAAAACACAAATTCACTGTTGTGTGTTACGATGCTATCTCAACCACATGAGTATTTAATGCCGCAAATGCATTCAACTATGTGATGAGGTATTTTCATGTGTTGTTGAATTTGCGACCTTACAGTGCGTGAAAATAATGCCCCCATGAAAATAAAAGGTTAAACACTTTTAAGACTACCGAAGTTGTGTCGCAAGCATGTTGTCAAGACAATTGGTTCTTTAAAAAAGTCTCTCCAGTGAGAGGTTTACCGCTGTGATATAACTGGCTAATGTCGGGCAGTCCCAAATAGAGTCCATAGTCCATGCCGTGATCACAACTGTATGCTCGACCCGCATAGTTCAGAACCAGTTGTCGTGACAATGTGCTCGTATAACGTCACACTTCAGTATTCTGTACTATGTGACTATGTATTATGTGACATTTACATGAGTTGTTCAAATTGCGACCATAAAGTGCGGGGAAAATAAAACCCTCACTAAAATAAGTGTATATCCTTTTAAATCCTCCATTTTAGGCAGCTATAATTTTCTGGAGGCGCACACAAAATTTGCTAGGCACTGTATCACTTGTGTATTCCAATATATAGAGTCATTTTTTAGTATAGTGTATAATCCCAAGATATAGTTTAGTGTTTTTATGTAAACAGAAAAACCAGCAGGCTAAGGAATGCCCGGATAAAGCGCCCTATAAGTGCAATTATTATTTGGATTATATTCCAATCATATCAAGGTATGAGAAAAGGATACTGTCGACCAGCCTCTTGACCACAGTGACGTAGTAATCGTGGTCAGGGTCCCAGGTGAAAGGCTCCTCAGGAGTTCTGGCCAGGAAGTCCAGGTATGCTTGGGTCAAGCACCTACAGGTCAAAGGTCAAAGGTCAAAGACAAGCATCAATCAATGTGTAATAAATGCATGGAAAAGACAAACTGAAGATCAGGCTCCAACAGAAAGAGGAGCTTCAGTAGAACTAAATGTTGCAATCAGTTACAAAGATGCAATCTATCCCCACTCACCGTAGTACACAGCAATGCTGCCAACGCTTTGACAATCGATGTTAAAAGAGTTTTATTTTGCACTTTTGTCCATCCAAATGAATACATTGTCATTTATACTCCTGATCTACGTAGGATTCTCACTCACAAGCCTAGCTTCATCAAGGTTCCCTCTTTCCACCTAATTTAAATGTAACCATTTGGGAGATTTGGCGATACATGGTGAACAGCATCTTGGCTGCAGCCGTTAGGTGATGATGATTTAAGATAACTATAATATTTTCGTATGTAAGACTTGAAACTCAATTGGTACAATCGTGTTTATTTGCATTGTTATTATTGTTGTATTGTATTATTGTATCTCTGCATTATTTGTACATCGAGAGGAAAAAAAAATAAACAATTTGATTCAATTCAATACAATAGCAGCATTTGAAGAGAGAATGCACCTACATTACAGGTCAAAGGAATTGGCATAGGGAAAGGGAAAGGGAAGAAAGGGAAGGACCCGCAGTTTTAAACTGCGGTATATTTTGTCCAGTTCAGCATGAAACAGGATGCATTTTAGGCTAAAGCATCGTGCTTCATGCTGAACTGGACAAAATATACCGCGGTTTAAAACTGCAGGTCCTTCCCTTTCTTCCCTTTCCCTTTCCCTATGCCGATTCCTTTGAGCTGTAGTGTACCAGGTGGGTGGCCTGATGCCCTTCTGTGCTCCAATGATGACGCCGACAAGCTTCCTCTTCATGGCTGGCCGGTCCCTCAGCTTCTTCTCGTAGTAGTGCAGCGTGTTGAAGAGGTACGTCACGGGCCGGTCTGTGGACACGAGGAGGCAATACTCAGTATGTTTCGCGTACAGATACTTTCATGAATGAAGGCGTTGCAGACATTTTTGAAGATTCTTGTATATTACTCTTCATTCATTTTTCATTCATTTATTCATTTTCATTTCAATTAAAACCAATACATGTATATGCAAATTATAATTCAAGGTAGGCTATACATGGTATAAGTCAAAATGAAAATAGGAAACTACAAATAAAGCCAAATTGCCTTGTGGAGGCGTAGTTCCCAGAACATTGTTACCAGTTTTTACCTATACACACAAGAAGAAACAAGAAGAAAGACAAAAAACATGTAAAATGACAAATTGACAGAATATTATTTTGAATACGAGATTGCTTGCATAACACAGAATGAATACATAAGTTAGATATAAGATGCTGCTTTAATTTCGTTATAAATAATGTAAATGACTGATGACTAATGAAACCCTTGTGCTGTGATATGCATGCACTCCTCCTGGGCCCGCTTTGATATGTACACACACAAATGGGGAGAAAATACACTGTACTTGTTATCATGACACTTGATTCTGTGTCACATTGCTAAGCTAGCTAGCCCGCGAACGCATGCACCGCCTGTAGTATATGTGGTATCCCATACCCCATCATATGATCTACAATGCTTCTGCAAGTATGTGCACAGCAGCGTAAGGTGTATGAGCTTAGAGATCAGTATTATTTTTGCATGTTGTTAAACTCGCAACCCTACATTTGCGAAAATTAAACCCTCACAAATATATCAGCTCATACAGTAAGCCATTTGTATAATGTATTCACAACTTTCTCTTTAACATTCATATTTCGTAATTCACTTTCCATGGGTGGAATGCACTCTGAATCTATTAGCTGTTGCTACTCGGTCAAACCTCTGACAAGATTTGGGCTTACCATTTGTAACGCACATGAATTTGCATACATAACAGAAATAGTGTATTGGTTTTGGGCCCCATTTAACAGAGAGCGAGTTGCAATAGATAACAACTCCCACTGTCACAAAACTATGACTGCTATCTATTGCAAGTCCAAACATGATTTTGCAATCAATCGTGTAGTTACAATACATCAGCACAAGTCCTTTCAAAAGCGCCAGAGTAGTGTGTTTTCGCGACTCCCCCTTTGTGGAAAAACACTGTCTTTTGAATAGAATGTTAAATGGAGGCCTCGTGTGCAGGAGAGATACTCCATGCAAATTAGAGACTCCACTTAATTTCTCCGTACAGAGAGGGGTGAAAACCAGATGGAGTGAGCAGAAAGCCTCGGCTGAAATACGGGCGAGTGATGCCAACTCTTTGTGGTTCACCCCAGGGCCCTGTTGCATAAAACTTACCGCTGATGGTAACTTGCTTAGAGTGGCAATTTGTATGGAAACCTTGAATTTGATTGGCTGTCCAGCGATCTTACCGTCGTAGTTACCATTGATGGCAGAGTTACCAAGTTACCAAGTTTTATGCAATGGGGCCCAGAAGGATGTTCAGCCTACAAGCAGTATGCAAATGAATTAAGAGTGCCATACAAAATATGTAATGCTAGTAATCGTTACCATGGAATTTGAAGAGCCCTCCTAGGTGCTCTAGAATCGTCTCCAGTGACTTCATGACCGGAGGAAGCTCCAAGAAGCGATGGATCAGAATATCAAAGACCTTCATCAAATAAACAAAGAGCAAAATAATTCAAATGTTCCTTATAGTAGCTGCATGATGACTAGCTGTATCTTGAAACATCATGGTGCACCGTGTGGATATCAGACTTCACAAGGATGGTTATATCAAACTTAGGCTTTATATGACAATATTCCTTGTCTTATAAATTATGTCAAATGTCGATTTCCTCACGTTTTACTTTTTTTCATTTTAAGGTCTATTGACTGAGTTAAAATAAGGAAGATAATCGTCTTTCAAAATGAAATTGAATTGTAGCATGCATTCATACGTAATACGAAAATTAATACTTGGAGTGACACAAAATATTTTGGGATTGTAACCTAGCTTAAATCTAAATTTAAACCCCCTTTGAGTTTGCCATACGGTACTCACAGGCAGGAACCTTAGGCACGCGTTGCTGAAGTAGACTGGTAAGTACTGAGGGCAGCTCTATAGCCTTGTAACAGTCTCCTCACCCTCAGGATATAACCTAGCTTAAATCTAAATTTAAAATCCGCTAAGGGCTTGCTATAAAGTACTCACAGGCAGGAACCTTAGGCACACGTTGCTGAAGTAGACTGGTAAGTACTGAGGGGTGCTCTGTAGCGTCGCACCAGTCTCCTCACAAAGGCCCTCGTAGAAGAACTTCTCGGGGTATTTCTGCAGAAGAAAAATCCCATTAAGACTTTGAATAAACCAATCATGCATGGTACCAGTCCCATAGTATGTATCCGTTCACCAAAGATATAATCTATGTGTTTACACCTGTGATCAAAGCCCCAATGGGGTACACTGTATAATAAAGACAGAGATTGCTCAGGCTTAATACTTGAAAATATAGAAGTTGAAAACATGTTACAGCTCAGGATTAAAGTTTCAATCTGAACTCACCCTGTGGTAGGCCATATGCTTGATATACCAGTCAGACTGAATAACGTGTTCTTCATAATACATACAGCATTGAAAAGATGTTTAAGCTCAGGATTAAAGGGTCAATCTGAACTCACCCTGTGATAGGCCATATGCTGAATAAAGTGTTCTTCACAATACATACAGCATTGAAAAGATGGTTAAGCTCAGGGTTAAAGGGTCAATCTGAACTCACCCTGTGGTAGGCCATATGCTTAGAGTGCCAGTCAGACTGAGTCCAGTGCTCTGGTGAGTTGTCCTTGACAAACTCGCTGACTCTGGTGCGGAACTCGTTTGGTTTGAGGATGAGGAGCTGGATGATGAAAAATCCTACCTGCGCCTCGTTCCCTTCGTGGCTTCGGAGCGCCTGGGATTACCAACAGAGAAAGTGTCCAAATTACAACATAATAATAATACTTGGTCTTATATACCCACGGTAGCCTCATCAATGAGCATCCTGCATTATTACCCCAGTCACTGGATCAAAGGATCCCACCAAAGGGGTGTTTCACAAAGCTAAGAACGACTTTATGCACGACTGGTGACCCTTTCTTGTACCAAATTGTTCCTGTTTTAACATAGTGGGAGTTAATGTTCAACAATTGTAATCAAAATTGACAAATCATAAAACTTTGTATTAAGACAATTGTAAACAACAAGAATTTTAATGTATAAACATCAAATTTGAACTTTAGCTGATGGGAATCAAAATCATTGAGCCCCGTGCTATCCTTAGCCCCGGACTATTTCTTGGAGCTTTTTACACTGGCATTTCTTAGCCCCGTACAATTTCTTAAACCCAACTAAGGAAACCCATGATGTTCCCACTCAAAATCGTTAGCCCCAGACTTTCTCGACAGCTTATGAATATTTATGGTGTACATGTACGTCTTGCACATGTGCTCTTTACCACTCCGCATCAAGGTCACTCGCCCGTCAGGCATTATCTGATTGGTCACGGCACCTCGGCCTTGCGAGATATGCACCGCATTTCTTTAGCCCCGTACTATTTTTCGTTTCGCTTTACACTGGCGCTCTTAGCCCCGGACTATTCAAGATTCAAGATTCAGTTTTATTGTCTGTATAAAAATACAGAAAATTGGCCTCCACTGGCAAGAAGATACAGAAGAATGACAGAAAATAATTACAAAAAACACACACACACAAAAACACAACAGTGCATTGGAACAACAAAAATGTTATACAGAAAATACAGGAGGGAGAGAACCTCCCAGGGTCCCTATAAAAAGCAGAGCATTGCACAGTACCGGCAATTTGGCTTGGCCCTGAAATTGCCGGATTAGCCCTGCCATTTTGCAGTGCCAAATAATCCCAGACTATATGTGGGGCTAGCCCACTTTGGTAAAAACCAATGTAAACAGAAAGTGGTGCAAGCTTAGCCCCACACTATAGGTGGGGCTAAGGCCCCCCCTTACCTTACCTATAGTACGTGGCTAAGGAAATTTTTGCCAGTGTAAAAAGCATGTAAGTGAGTGATTTGTGGGTGCTGTTCTTACCAGGCTTAGCACCAGTCTGTCCAGGGGAATGATGTTGAGCTTCCACACCATGGCATTCAGCTTCTCCACACACTGCACAGGGCAAAGAAGAACACGTGTGAGAGAAAATGTAAAATCTAAATGTAAATCAATATGTAAATGTAGATGTAAATGTAATTTCATATGTGGATATAGAATTAAATGTCAATCCATATGTTAATATGTAGATGTAAACCTAATTTCATATGTGAATATAGAAGTAAATGTAAATCAATATGTTAATATACATGTAGATGTACATGAAAATTAGGATGTTAATATAAATGGAAATGGATACCAGTATGCTATTATAAATGTAAATATAAATTAATATGTAATTATAAATGTGAATTAATATGTAATTATAAATGTGAATTAATATGAACATATTAATACAAATGTAAATAAATTTGGAACAAATAAAAAATGAGTATGTATATGTCAATTAAGCTCTGACCATTGATCTCTGACCATTGTAATTGTGACCATGATAATTACAATCAATGTTGATTTACAATAGATGCAATGATTTACATGGAGAGTGGATCGGGTGTACTCAATTCAATTTTGGGACATGTGGGGAAAACCTTCCTTTAACAATATATTTTAACTCTTTCAGTGCCATCTTTCACTCAATTCACTCAATTCCATAGAGCAAGAGTTTACCTGGGGTGGTATTTCAGAACGATCCTAAGTTTTCTCTTATCTTTTTGTAACGCGCGTAAGAGAGGATTTAAAAGAAAACTTAAGAGAAAACTTACGAGAGCCTCCCTCTGTCTTAGCCATTCATAACACACGCAATAAAAAAGAGAGGCATTTATTTGCGTAAGCGTGCGCGCATATAGTTGCGCGACCACAGGAAGGTCCCGATGAGATGCTGTGATTGTGATTGGCTGTTCATAAATGAAGCACTTCCCTCCATTCGCTAATAAATGCACACTGGGTGGGGTCTAACCCTCCCTAATTTGAATTAAGAGAGTCCTAAGAGGACATTCTGGAATACCAATTTTGTCTAGGACCACAATCTATGGAATTTCCACTTTACTCTGTGAGTGGTACAATTGGCCCAGGTCCTTCGTACCAGTAATAATCTGCTCATGCGCATATTGCAACTATGAACTCGCTTATTGCAATCTACTGCTGCAGTCAATCTCTGTACAAACATGTGGAGCTGCCTAACTCCATTCATTTTCATATTCATAATATCAGATCACACATGGGAAAGATATCTCATGTGTATGATAAACATTACATCATTTTCATCACTTCTGTAACTTTTTTTTTATAATCATAGAAATGAAACAAAATGAAAAAAGGACAAGTCAAGAAAAATCACCAAGGAGAAGTAATCAGAATGAAGAGAGAAAAAGACAAAAAGTAATGAAATGACATGAAAAATCAACATGAAATAAACATGAACAATTACTAATAATCAGCATGAGCAGGAATGCATGTTACATATTTTTATTCATTGATGTCTAAGAAGTGTATAACTCAAAATGAAACCCAGCAATATATGCCGAAAACAATAACTGTTGTGACCCAATTTCAAGCATTTAGCCTCAAAATTTACAAACATGTAACTATATTCAAATGATGAACTATATCTCAGACTGTAAATCACTGACTTATTTGATCAATATTCTTATTTTTAATCGTAAATGATCAAGAAAAGGGAGAGTAATGTACTGGTTCAAGCCATAATGATAGCAGAACTATCAATGGCAACTTTTATGGAAACCTTGAGTTTGATTGGCTGTTTAGTGATGTTACCATGGTAGTTACCATCGATGGCACAGTTACCATTAATGGTATGTTTTATGCAACAGGGCCCTGCTCTGCTATCATCACAGGAATGTAAATGTTTAATTTCATCAGTTTTACAATTTCAAGTTGATTCCCACCTGGGCCCCATTGCATAAAATTTACCATTGATGGTAACTCTGTCATCAATGGTATCTACCATGATAACACGGCTCGACAGCCAATCATATTCAAGGTTTCCATAGAAGTTGCCATCGGTAGGAAAGTTACCTCCAATGGTAAGTTTCATGCAACAGGGCCCTTGTATTCTGACATAAAACCACAATTGGACCCATGGTCATGAATCATATAATTGCCAAATATAGATTATTGGTCACAAAAATACATGTATATGTATGTCCAAATGTCCCAAACTTGTCCTCATACGCCCATGTATAACACACAAGACTATAAGCACACAAACAAATTTGATGTTCCTTTAAAGAAAACAATGACACTGTCCAGTTTCTTCGGGGCTCAGAATGTGTCACTTGCTGCCTCTTAGGCATATAGTATATGAAGAGTTTGTTTGCAAAAGGGGTTAGATCCACTTTAGACCATTCTGAAAAAAAAATTTTATTCTCATATTGCAATATCCTTATGCGAAACTAAACTGTCATTATATATTACCCTACCATGTGAACATAACATTGGGTATAAAAGAAATCTACCTGTCTTCATATTTTTAAAATATTTTTTTCTCTCCCAAAATTACCTTTGTGGATCTAGCCCCTTTTGCAAACAAACTGAAGTGGATCTAACCCCTTTTGGAAAAAAAAAAAAATTTCTTTGCCATTTTCAAGTTGAACATTGGCCACAACATCGCGGGAGTTCCAGCAGCGCGCCCAATGATTTTCCGCTAAAGCGCCAAAAAGCAGCTGGCAAGAAATGTATCCCATAGATTTTGCGTGTCGCGCATTTACCTGGGATGAATCAATGAAAATTGTATCGATCACTAATAGCCCGGATATCGATAGTCCAGAGGGAAAAAAAGGACCATTTTTGACATGACGTCACAAAATAGTACTTTTTTTCCCTCTGACGTCACGAAATAGCACTTTTCTTCCCTCTGTGCTCTCTTCCTTCAAATAGTTCATCTATTTGTGGTCATGTGACAACCTTTCAACCAATCAACGAACTGGAATATATTAATGAGGGATATAATATCATTTCTAACTCTGTACATTAGAGATAAAGCATGGGAGTTGCAATCTATTCAGTTCGATCGCAACTCCTTACAGGACGGGGCCCAGATGTGCTGACTGGCCTGCAGAGCCCATACTTAGAGAGTTAAGTCAAAGCTGTTTTGGGTGCGAAGAGAATGACAGGGCTCAAAACTAACTTTTCGTTCTGGGTGTCCAGCTGGGGTCCCAGGTTTTAGGGGTTTGAAAGCGTGTGAGCCTAACGCAAAATTTGGGGAGCCCCTTGAACAATTCTGAAAACAAAACAAAAGAGTTTTAAGAAAAACAATGTTCAGTCAAACCTGTCTAGAAATACCAAGTGTTGGTTGTATAGAACACTCAACTTGAATTTCTTCAGAGTTGTTATGTTCAGTTGAGGCCAAAAGTTTACATACAGATACACCCATGGAATTCAGTGAAATTTGCTCGTTTGCCAAACATCGTAAAATTTACTATATCGAATTTGGTATCAAATGAAAGAGCCTATTAAGCTCTTTCACATGATTAGGATACCGTTGCAATTAAATTGTGTTTCTTTGAAGAAAAAAAAGTAATATAATCATGCCAAATGTATTCTATTATTTGTGATTATATTTTCAAACATCGTTTTAGAGAAATATATAAATGTCAAATGTATGATTTATATTACATTTTCTATCATGAAATGTTACCACTGAACAAAAAAGAGTAATCTGAATTTTTTGTGTTGACAAGTAACTCCCACAAATATGAAGTATTTTTGTCAAGTTTTTATTTTTAATTTGTCTAAAATATGAAGATTTGGGGGGTTAAAATGACACCTCAATATTTTCAGCTTCTGATGACAAAGAAATGTGATGAAGGGCCATGAGATACTCATTTGTTTGATATCATAATGGCTCAAATATGTTATAACATATAGTAAATGTTACGATGTTTGGCAAGTGTCAACGTTTCTTTGAATTTCCTGGGTGTATGTAAACTTCTGGCCTCAACTGTGCAGGTATGTTCATCTCTCTCTAAAAACCGCCTGTTCACCTGTTGTGGTTAGGGGGGTCTCTCTAGACAGGTTTGACTGTATTACCCCTTTGTGTAACATACAAAGTACAGCTCTGAGGGAATCTGCGTGTATTTGTTGTGCAGAAAGGCACCCATGGCACATTCAGAGTTTAAAGTATTAAGTATTAAGAGAACACTCATGCACTAATTCTATACATCACTGCTCCGGCTGTTACGAAAGCATCAACCCGCAAGATTCAATTTTATTTATACATGATTCTAGTACATTACCACGGATAAATGGAAGAAATCCTGTTTCAAGCATCAAGGAAGGACATTACATCGCCTGAGGCGTGACCATCACTGAACATTAAAATTGCCCCTAACCCCTCACATAAGTGCTTACCATTCTGATGTGGGCCCATAGAAAATATATAAATGCATTGCTATATAAATGCCTTATACATGTACTTCATGAGGTAAAATCCCTTCTCGCAAGGGCTCTTTTGTTACTCAGTGGGGCGGTGTGGGGGGGGAGGGGAAAATCGCCCCTAAGCCCCCATGCAAGTCAAGTGCTTACCATGTTGACGTGGGAGCCACCAGCCGACGTGGAGAACTCGCAGACGAGGTAGTCGGAGAAGGTCCGAATGTGGCTGGAGAGGCCCCGCGGCCCAATCAGCTCCAGCACCTTCACCACGGTCGGGGAGAGCCGGTCCGTATCCATAACGAGCAGCATCTTCCAGATGATACTGGTGATGCGGGATGGAGATGGAAGAAAGAGGATTCAGATTCCATCAGAATATGAAGGAAAGCTCATTTTTTTTATAGGAAAACATGAAGGACTTTGACCATTGAGGAAAGCTAGCAGAGTTGGTGCTTTATAACACAATTTCATCTCCATGACGAGCAACATCTTCCAGATGATACTGGTGATGCGGGATGGAGATGGAAGAAAGAGGAGTCGGATTCCATCACAATATGAAAAAAAACTCATTTACTTATTTTTTTTATAGAAAAACATGAAGGACTTTGACCATTGAGGAAAGCTAGCGGAATTCATACTTTATATCGCAATTTCTTTGCAGTCCATCTCCATGACGAGAAGCATCTTCCAGATGATTCTGGGGATGCAGGGTGAAAGAAAGAGGAATGGGGTTCCATCGGAAAATGAGGAGGTGGGGAGATATCATGAGCAGACTTGGTGATTAAGATCTCAATTTCTTTTTTCATCACCAAGATGTGGGAGATGCTGTCCATATACATGACAACCAGCATCTATCATATGATACTGGGGATGCGGGATGAAGATGACATAAAGAGATTGCTTGAATCTTGAGTTAGAGGATATTTTGGAGGCAAGGCTTATCAGTGCTGAGAAAAAATAAAGAAAAATTATTTTAAAATATAGGACACATATTTCCATTGAACAGTTAGTGATTTTGTTATATACATATTAAGTTGCATCAACATAGGTCGAAATACATTTTGATGACAGGGGACCTTTAAATCATAGCCTTTCATCTACTGTCACCACAGCAGATTACATGTGAGTCACGCTGCTCAGTATCTTAGTAAGCAAACAATCAATGTTGGTGAAGGTGATGGGATGAACTATCCCTTCCGAGGCGATCTGGATGTAGCTATCTTTCCGAAGCGCAGCTGAGGAAAGATGGTGTATACATTGAGATCGCTGAGGAAGTGATAGTTCGTCTCATTGCCTGAAACCAAAAGTTGATTATTTGCTTTATATTCCACATCTGAAACCAACTATCTATACCAAAAAATGTCAATATGACGTACAAAAGTAATGTTCACTTCTCTTCCTAACGTCGAGCCGCTGCCATGGGGAACACACATATAGGACGCGCGTTAGGACGCGTCAGTAGGAGCTACTAGTCAATTGATAGTCCGAGTGTAACACACTTTTATTTCGTGCGTACTCAAAATATTCATCACGCGTTAGGACTGTGAGGAGTGAAGAGATCAGCGAAACCAAAAAGTACTTTCACCTAGAGTGTAACGATCTTTTCTTCTCAGGTGATCAGATTGGCAAAACTACGCATTATCACGTGATCAACTCTTGACCAATCATATAGCAACATTCTTAGTATGTGGAATATAATAGAGAATAGCAAGTGACCAAAAAGTTATATCTCGTCTTACCAGAGGAAGTATGGAGGTGTACTGGGCATGGAGAAATGACGGATCCTCTCAGCATCTGACTGCATGACTGCGGGTCCAACAAACAAAATAAAGGGACACATCTGAGCTACTGGTTTGCAATATACATTATAGAGTGTAACTAAGATTCCAAGATATACAGCTGGGGCCATGTTCATGAAATATTCAGCTAGGTTGAAAAAAGTTTGAGTGAATATGGCCTTTGCTTTACAGCCAATGGTGAGACAGTATTTCCCACTATAACTAATATAAAATTATATGCCCCAGTCTCTTGCAGCAATAGTATGTGTATTCCTCTAATATATATTTGTGTTCTTTTCTATCCAACCAAAACATGCAAGATCCTGCAAATACTGTGCCGGCTCCATCAAAATATCAAGGTTACTGATAGCATCACCTTCAAACTGCTGACCTATCAACACAATTCATTGGTTTAATAAATTACATGCAGATATCAAGTTTGAATCAATTCCTTTGAATGGTACTGCAGGTACTGCAAAGAAAGTTTTGGGACAGATAGATATCCTTCTTGCTCTTCCTCTTAGTAACACAGTACCAACATGAAGTTGCCAATTTGAGAAACACCTCCTGCTCCACCTTTTGTGGACACTCACTAGTAAAAACATAAGATTGCCAATTTGAGGAATAACACCCACCCTTTCAGCTCTTCCTCTTAGTAACACTGTAAAAACATTAAGTTGCCAATTTGAGGAATAACACCCACCCTTTCAGCTCTTCCTCTTAGTACCACGGTAAAAAACATGAAGCTGCCAATTTGAGAAATTACACCACACCCTTCCTGCTCTTCCATTTAGTAACACGGTAAAAAACACAAAGCTGCCAATTTGAGGAATTACACCACACCCTTCCTGCTCTTCCTCTTGTTACACGGTAAAAAACATAAAGCTGCCAATTTGACGAATTACACCACACCCTTGCTGCTCTTCCTCTTAGTAACAAGGTAAAAACATGAAGTTGCCAATTTGAGGGACACTTACTGCTCCACCTCTTGTACTCCTCCTCGATGGCCCGCTTGAGGCCCCGCATCTCGGTGGGCATGTTGCGCTGCTCGAAGAAGTACTGCAGGGCCGAGGGGAAGCACTTGAGTGTGTGGGTGGCCCAGTTGTGGGGCGTGTTGCTCACCAAGGTAGAGAGGATGTCCGTGCACCAGTTGCCACTCAAGGTCTCCGACCCTACAGTTAAGTTTCATTGTGAAAAGATTTCATTTTCATTTCAGTTCATTTATTTTCCATACACGTCATATATACAAACATACATTTGAAATTAATTTCAAATATACATTTCAAATGAATTTCATATACATTCCAAACAAATTCCAAATAGACATTTCGAGTAAATATCGTTGACATGATATATTGGTATGAGGATGCAACATTAGCAAGCAAAACCTTGAAAAAGAAATGTACCGTAAAATAACTGAGAACATCATACAAATTCATCTTTAATATATCTTCTAAAGCTAAACTTAAAACTACACTTTATGTAAATATTCAGAGTAACCTAGGTACCGGTGTAAGTTGTCCACATGATTCATCATTATTGTACATTCTAGAATGTACAGGTATGTGTGAATGTGCTGATGTATGACAGTGTGTATGTTTGTGATTATTTCTAGGTTATTTTTCTTGTCTCTTATAATCAATTATGTTAATTACATTCAAGTAACGATTGTACATTAATGGGTATTTATATGTACGGGAGCTGCACTCTCAAACCTAGGTTTCTTGCAGCTTCCATTTTCATTTTCTATCTATTATCATGTACAGTTAATGTTGAAACAAATTTTATCATTTTGAAGTATAACCCATTTTGAATTCAATTGAATTGAAATGTGCCTTCAATATGTGCAATAGATCTCTGCCTCTACATGTGCACAGTGTCATAGATCTTGCTGGATTCCCACCTGTGACATGCATGGCTCTAGCCAGGGTAAGAACCACCGCCCGGTTGAGTTCCTCGGACTCCTGGGAGAGCAGCTGCTTGGGTTGGTTCAGGAACCGAGACAGCTGGGGCTGAACCTCCGCACTGCCGAGGCTGGTGATGATCCTCAGTGCTGTGCTCTCAATGCTGATTGGTCAAATGGTTTGTTGGAAGGAAACAAAGAGATGTTAAGTTGATGCTGATTGGACAAAGCTGCTTGGGTTGGTTCAGGAACCGAGACAGCTGCGGCTGAACCTCCGCACTGCCGAGGCTGGTGATGATCCTCAGCGCTGTGCTCTCAATGCTGATTGGTCAAATGGTTTGTTGGAAGGAAACAAAGTGATGTTAAGTTGATGCTGATTGGACACTGATTACAAAAAGTGAGGAGAGAAGAAAGAAATAGAGAAACAGAGAGAAAGAATGAGAGATAGAGAAAGAAAAACAAAAGCAGCCCCTGTGATTGTTTTTTTTTTCCTCCTGGGATAGAGGCACTCACCAGTAGAAGAGCTGGTTGTGGTTGGCCTGGGGTAGGGTGCTCAGGTTGTGGAGGTTACATAACAGTTGCACCCTGAAGTGGGGCTGGATGTGATGCAGCCGGTAGCTGAGCAACTCCAGAAGGGTGTTGAGGATACCCCAAGCTCTCTGCTCACAAACCTTGGGGAACACATTGCCTGGAATGTTGACAGACATTGGCAGAAATGTCACCAAACTTGCACAAAATGTTGAAAGAACATTTTCAATGGCCTTCGCCAGTAATGTTATTAATTTTCATTACATTTGGGGACAAACAATATCAGATACATATATTGCCAGGAAAACTGTAACAAATAATGGTAGAAATGTTGTTGAAACATGAATTATCATTAAAAAAAAAAGTGTTGGAACTATTAAAAACCTTGCCATCAATGTTGAGAAAAGGGGAGGGAAGGAGAAAAGAAGTTGGGAAAAGGGCAGCTGGGATAAATGTCAGAACTTTAAGAAAATTGATAGCAATGCTGATGAAGGGGTAGGAGGTGAATGAGATGAAGAAAAAGACAAAGATGAACTAGAGCAATTCGACTGCCACGCAGTCGATAAATATGCCTCCGCCTCTTTGCTATTCTCAGAAAATGTGTATGTTTGGTGGGCAATGAACCATTGCTCCTATGTGAAATGAAAGTATCACATTTTCTTTTTTCAAGTTTAGCTAAGTTTGGCAATGTTCATTGACCTTTGACCTCTTACTTCTTTGACTTCCAATCTAGCCAGTCTGTCTAAATCCATCCTTGCATCAAGTTTGTTTAAAATTAGCCAATTTTTGGGTGAAGTTTATTGACCTTTGACCTTTCAGGAATTTTACCCAAACTTTACCAGTCTACCTCCATGAAGTGATACATCTCTATACTATGTTTCGTTTGAATTGAATCATTAGTATTGGATTCAATGTGAAAAATATCTGTTTGGGGGCAATTTTTAGCCAATTTTGGCAAAGTTCATTGACCTTTGATCCCTGACCTTTGAGAAATTTCACCAAAAATGTCATCAGTCTAGTAGTGATCCATCTTTGCACCATGTTTGAGTGGTATTGCTCCATTGGATTTGGATATATTTGGAAAATTCTCAATTTTTAGCTAATTTTTGGCAAAGTTCATTGACCTTTGACCTTTGAACTCTCAGGAGTTTTACCTAAACTTTCACCAGTCTACCTCCATGAAGTGATACATCTCTGTACCATGTTTAGTTAGAATTGTGACATTGGATTTGGATTTCGGTTTATTGTGAAAAATATCAATTTTTGCAAAGTTCATTGACCTTTGACCTCTGACCTTCCAGGAATTTCACCAACAATGTCACTAGTCTACCCCCAAGTAATGATCCGTCGTTTCACTATGTTTGGTTGGAATTGCACCATTGGATTTGGATTTTTTGTGAAAAATTTAAAGTATGGGGCAATTTCTAGCCAATTTTGGCAAAGTTCATTAACCTTTGACCTCTGAACTTTCAGGAATTTTACCAAAAATGTCACCAGTCTATCCCCAAGTAGTGATCTATCATTGTACCATGTTTAATGAGAATTGCATCCTTGGATTTGGATTTACTGTGAAAAAGGTCAATTTTTGACAATTTTTCACAAATTTCATTGACCTTTGACCTCTGACCTTTCAGGAATTTTACTAAAAATATCACCAGTCTATCCTCAAGTAGTGATCCATATTTGTACCATGTTTAATGAGAATTGCATCCTTGGATTTGGATTTATTGTGGAAAAGGTCATTTTGGGGCAATTTTTACAAAGTTCATTGACCTTTGACCTTTGACCTCAATCAGATTTGACCCCAATTTTACACACTTCATTAGTTTTATGCAATACATATATGTACCAAGTTTGAAGCAAATCTGCTTGACGGTTCTCAAGATATTGCCTAAACAGATTCGGGACGGACGGACGGACGGACGGACGGACGGACGGACGGACAACCCGAAAACATAATGCCTCCGGCCACTTCGTGGCGGAGGCATATAAAGGAGCAGAAGTAGAAGCAGGAGAAGGAGAAGGAAAAGGAGAAGAAAAAGCTAAAGATGAAGAAGAAGCAGAAGCAGACTGAAGCAAAAGCGGAAAGGAGGAGAAGGAGAAGGAAATGGAAAATGAAAATGAAGAGAAGGAGGAGGACGAGGACAAGGAGAAGGACAAGGAGAAAGACAAGGAGAAGGACAAGAAGAAGAAGAATAAGAAGAAGAAGAAGAAGAAGAAGAAGAAGGAGAAGAAGAAGAAGAAGAAGAAGGAGAAGGAGAAGAAGAAGAAGAAGAAGAAGAAGAAGAAGAAGAAGAAGAAGAAGAAGAAGAAGAAAAGAAGAAGCAGAACTAGAACAAGAAAAAGAAGAAAAAGACTAAGGGAATAAAGAAGGAGCAGAAGAGGAAGCACAAGAAAAAGACAAAGAAGAGAAGGAAAAGGAATGAGAAAAGAAGAACAAGGAAAGAAAGAGCTCAACCTACAGGTGAATCCCTTGATGCCCAGACTCTCTATCTCGATGTAGACCAGCAGCCTGCTGTAAGTCTCCACCAGGGCTGGGGAGAGAGCGGTGCCAGGATGCTTATGCCACTGAAGGATCTTGTTCACGATCAGGTGAATGACACTGAAGAAACGGAACAATACAAGCAACAAATCAATGATCAAATCAAATCACCATTCATCCTATCCACTCCTATCCATAATATCATCAAGCGCCGTCCCTCAAAAAGCAGTTGGCGGTTATGCACCTCCATATACCATGTATATGGCAGGCTATGAATAAATTTCAAGCACATCATAGGCCTCAATTAAAGCCACATCTTTTTGGTTTCTGCAGTTCCATAACAAATGTTTTACATGCTAACTGGACCAGGGTTCACAAAGCTAGAAAATCTAACCGTGAGCAAAGGGTTAAAGGGATAGTTCACCCTGAAATTATTTTGGTTTCAATAAAAGGAGACAAATGAAAGAAACATATCAGTGAAAGTTTGACGAAAATCGGTCAAAGGAAAAGAAAGTTCTTTGATGTTAAAATTTTTATTTTGTGACGTCACGTGGGAGGTGCTCTCACATATGTTGTGTACAAAATAATTCCATAAATTGCTTTTTTCCTGTTTTTGACGACGGAATGATTTTTTTCCTACAGGTATGTGTGCAAAAACGTATTTCTAATGATGAATCAAATGCACAAGTAAAAGGATGCATATCTTTACGAGAAAATGCACATTTTCCAAACAAAAATGTACACAAGATATGGGAGAGCACCTCGCACGTGACGTCATAAAATCAAAAGTGAAATAACTTTCTTATCCTTCGACGGATTTTCGTGAAACCTTCGCTAATATGTTTTTTAATGTGTCTCCTTTTATTACAACCAAAATAATTTTAGGGTGAACTATCGGTTTAAAGGGGCAATCAGTAAGAGGGGGCCTGACCTCATCTTGGCGTGGACGGTGAGCGAGTCCAGCAGGGTGAGAGGGATGGGGACGGTCAGGCCCACAGCCACGCAGCTCGCAGGGCCAGGAAGGGGCACCGTGGAGTTCGAGTTGGTCACATAGATGTTCTCCATCAGGGTCTGCAACGGGCGCGTCATCATCTCATCGACCGTGGAGTCTTTGGGGGAAAAACACGATAATAAGATTACAACAGTTTGGCCCTTTGTGTGCTATATTCATGCGTCATCATCTCATCGACCGCAGAGTCTTTGGGAGGAAAAACACGATAATAGGATTACAACAGTTTGGCCCTTTGTGTGACAGAATTATTGCTGCTCTACGGTACTAGATGTTAAAAAAAAAAATCAAAAATAATCGAAAATAAGTTAGTACTCGAATCAAGCTGCAATTGACACAACATAAGATCAAGGGATGTCAATTTTTAGGAGCAGGTTTTGTGATATTTTATCAATTACTTTTCATGTAATAATCAAGTGAATATTTAATGAGATTTTAGCTTTTGGACAAACTTGGGTCTGAAAATGTTTTCTCCTAAGTCCCCAACTTAGGAGGTGCCCAACAGAGCACGAAATTGGCATTCCAGAATGTTCTCTTATTAGGGATGGTTAGACCACGCCCTGTGCACATTTATTAGCCAATGGAGGAAATGTTTCATTTATGAGCCAATCACAAGCACAACATCTCTTTGGGACTTTCCCCTAGGTTTCATCCCAACTCTGTGGATGCGCAACTATAGTTGAGCGCACATCAATCATGTACGGGTGCCTACGCAAATGAATGCTGCTCTTTTTTGCGGGGGTGTTGTGAATGGCTAAAACTGGGGGTGACTCTCTGAAGTTTTCTCCTAAATATTCTCCTAAATCCTCTCATATGCACACTCTGGAATACCAATCCTCCTAATTTTATGATTTGCATACATTTTCATGAAGATAGGAGAAAACTAGGAGATAGGAGGGGACTTTACAGAAATCTGAGGAGAGATTTGGAAATACTACTCAGGAGAAATCCTAGACTTAGAATAAGATTTCTCCTAAATGAGCATTTAGGAGTACCACCCCAGGGGATAGGCACAATACTCACAACAGTTGAGCTGCAGTGCGATCCGGTAGTCTGACAGCACATGTTGGGCCTTATAAATCTGCTGAAGATACCTGGCAAATCACACAAATAACAAGCATCAGCATTAAAAACATCACAAAAATCATAAGGATAATACAATGCCTTAACCCTATATAGCCCGGGCTATTTTGAAATTGCAAAGCCCGGGGGGTGGGGGAAAGGATCCCGACCATTGATCGCGTGATCGCGACGAAAATTAGAATGTATGTCACCCATGACGTAATCTCCATAATTCAATTGTCGATTGCACCAGAATTATTCAAATTAATTCATTATGTGAATTAATGCTTAAAATCATAATTTGGCTGTAAATCCTTAGATAAAGCCCCAAAACTGCTAGATTTCAGTCCGAACACTCTTCTTATGATTATTATCAAATAAGGATTTTAAAAAATGACAATATCATATTTTTTCTTATGTATTTTATTGTTTTTTTTTACTTTGTTTTTCATTGTTTTATATTGATGAATTTTGGCTAGATACTGAATTTGCATTTGATTTGTACATGAAATCCTTTTTTTTGAGCAATTTTTGGTCTGACATGCACATACAAAATGGTAACTAACTTCGGAATCGCGTACCCCCGCGTCGCAAATTTGGTCTTAGATTAAAAAGTCGCGTGAGACTTTCTTATCCTTTGACAGATTTTCATCACACCTTCACCTTATATGTTTGTGTTTTTCATTAAAACCGACTTACCTTCAGGGTGAACTATGCATTACAACAGACACCACCCTGTTCTTTTAGGCTAAGGGTCAACTCACTCTATGTGCAGCTTGAGGGTGGGTGTCGGGGGTCAAATTTTCGCCCCAGTAATTAACACATTATTGGCAGCTTTGTAATCTGCCATTGAAAGAGTCAGCCTCATATAAAACCCATACATTTAAAGGGTTACTGAATTAGAAAAGTAAGTTCCCACTAATCTATGTAAAATTATCTACTGAAAACGAATTTCACATTTGTTTGCCGCAATAAAGTCTCATTTTGACGAAAATTTGAAAAAACGCACACCTCCAGCGATGTCAGAAAAGTCAAAATACCATAAATGCCAACGGCGTGTACGGAAGTCAACAATAGACGATTTTTGTAATGTATTCACATCTTTCCCCCTAACTGCGTGGTAACACATTATTGCATTCACCTGTATCTTGTTATTCAAATTCAATGGATGGAATGCACTTTGAATCTATTAGTTGTTGCTACTCGGACAAACCTCGGACAAGCTTTGGGGTTCCCACTGGTAACATATTGTTTAAACAGCGTGAATAAAATATTTTATTCACGCCGTTGTCATTTACGGCATTTTGACTGTTCTGACGTCACTGGAGGTGTACGTTTTTTCACATTTTTGTCAGAATGAGACTTTATTGCTGCAAACGAATGTGAAACTTGTTTTTAGTGGATAATTTTACATAGATTAGTGGCAACTTATTTTTTATAATTTAGTCACCCTTTAAAGATTGTCCGTCCCTTTTGCAAGCTTAAAATTTGAAATCGTCTATCACGATCGTAAATTGAAGAAAGTGTGATTCAAGACCATTTCTAACAATATAGCATGTTGAAGCTTTCTGTATATGTAAAAATTTTAGCCGTTAAATTTCAAACCGTCTTTTTTCGTACTACGAAAAAAGTATTAGTATTTGTTACACTATCTATGTGGTTATTATGCATGTGTGAAATCCTAATTTTATGAGTAATTACCAAACTTTGGAGATGATTCCTTCTATAGAACAATTGTTTTCATAATGCATTTTATAAAGTAATAAACAGATTAAGCAATAAAGCAGATATTTCAACACAAACTGCTAAGAGCCTGAGGTAAAGACTATTAATCAGACGTTGTTTACGTGCATTATTTGAATTTTACACTGCGTATCAGTTTCAAATTATGAATATACAGCTTGCTAACACATCTCTATATGTTTTGCCAATGTTTCGATGGTTTTGTGGTGATCTGAAAAAGGGACGGGCTGTCTTTAACACAGACACCCAGTTCTGTTAGGCACAGGGTCAACTCACTCTAGGTGCAGCTTGAGGGTGGGTGGAGGGGGGCGCTGCATGGGGGTCTTCTCCCTTTGAGCCAGGTGGTTCCAGATGCAGGCCATGGCAAAGATGTGGGTGCACTGGGGGTGGTTGATGTCAGGCACGGGCAAACCCTGGATTGAAAGGCAGATATAACAAATATATAAACAGGTTTGCTTATATAATTTAGAATTTACATGTACATGTAAAGCGCAAAGAGAGTGTTATATAAACATAAAATTATATATTTTTGCTTATATAATTTAGAATTTACATGTACATGTAAAGCGCAAAGAGAGTGTTATATAAATATAAAATTATATATTTTTGCTTATATAATTTAGAATTTACATGTACATGTAAAGCGCAAAGAGAGTGTTATATAAATATAAAATTATATAAATATATAAAATTACAAACACATCTCATGGATCAGGCATATTCAATATACATGTGGTTCTTAAATTGTTATTTTATTTAATCTAATTTTTGTCATCAAGTTTTGTTTTATTTTCTACATGTAATTGTAAAGCCCTTTGATATGTATTTATTATGAAAAGCGCTATATAAATACAAATTATTATTGTATAAAATAATTATTTTATGCCATGAAATATTAATCAATAACACACCAACTTAAGTAAACGATTTATTCCAACTTTACAAACCACTAAGAAGTCTTCGTCCATCTTTTAATACTACCCAAAACACAAACACATTCATATGGGGATCGTGCGTTTTCAATACTAGTACCCAAATTATGGAACAAGCTTCCTCAAAAATTAAGAGATATTACTCACACAGATTGTTTAATGAAAGCATTAAAAACCCATCTTTTTGTTTGAATAGACTGCACTAGATAATATTTATTTATTCTTTCATTGTATAATTCATGTTTGCTGTTGCAGGTTGTAATGGTTTGCTTATACAATTTAGAATTTACATGTAAATGTAAAGCGCAAAGAGGATGTTCACACTATTTTGCGCTACATAAATTATTATCATAAGCCAAAGACATGTAAATGTTGACATTTCTGGGCCCTGTTGCATAAAACCTACCACTGACGGTAACTTTACCACCAATGACAGCTTCTGTGGAAACCTTGATTTGATTGGCTGTTGGGGTGATGTTACCACGGTAGATAATATTGATGACAGAGTTACCGTAAATGGTAAGTCTTATGCAATAGGGCCCTGGACTTGACCTTGTCTTTAAACTTTTACCTCTGAGGGATTTGATCTTGAGTCTCATAAGTCCATCTCTATGAAAATAATGATGATGATAACTCTTCTTCTTTTCACTCTGCATGTAGTTTTTTAAACAGTGCCCTGTCTTATAAAAAGTTGCAATTGATATTAATTCCAACCCTGTGCAATGAATGAGATTGAAAGCGATTGAGAGAAATAGCAACCATTGTCGGTATCTGACAAGAAAAATGTTGATGAAAGTGATCAATCCTTGTACCACGTTTAATGAAGAATGGTGTTACAAATATCTATTTAAGCCATCTCAAAGTAGAACTTCCTTCATGTTGTATCTTTGTAAAGTGAACTGAGGAGGTCACTCGCCTTTCACTGATCATAGAATTTAGCGACCTTTTCTTCAGTTAAAACACATACAAAATGCCAAGGATACAGTATTAGCAGATCTTCAATTCATCCATTAAATAAAAGATAAATGTTTTTGGAGAAACATATAACCTTTCATCGGTTATTTCCTCCATAAGTTATTTGACCTTTTCTACTATTAAGTTCATTGACCTTCTACAAAAGTTTACAGTCTTTTTTAACCAGGTAGGGAAGGTCTATCTGGCTAAGGACTGAGAGGAAATATTCGAGCGATGTGTTCTTCCTGTTGTGTACTAATATAGCACAACCATCTTTTGTCATATCTACCGTAGGTCAATGTCCTTTCACTCTTAGCAGAGTTTACTGACCTGCTACAAAAGTTCACTGACCTTTTTCTCTGGGCAGAAGAGATCGGTGAGGCTAAGGAATGGAAGGAGATGCACAAGCAATACCGTTTTTCCATTATTGGAACCACTTTTGTCACATCTAGGTCATTGTTTCTATTAAAGTAGACATAAGAGCACGATCACAAAAATTGAGATCTTTACATCATTAGAAAGCTTTCAACCTAATTAACATGGATATGAGACTCAAATACAACAGAACGAAATGAAAATATTACAATAACTGATTAAACTTCACTGAATCTGGAAGTCGTTGATCGCCGATTTTCACGCAGTGAATTCGGTACCTTTGACATGACGTCACGTAATGCATGCATTTGTCGGGAAAGTGATGGGGAGTGATGTGTTGTGTAGAAAGTCGACGTAAATACACAGTTGTCTCAGAGCTTATATTGTTATTATGGGTCAATCTATTTGATTTCTTCTTAATCAGTTTTAATAAATAAATAATTGAAACATGTTATATAATCACAATTTTCTTTTTATACCGTGAAATAAATTTTTTTAGGATTGGAAACGAATGGTGTGTGCGGGGGTATTCGGTATAGGCTACACTAGATCTGACTTGCAAATTTGGAGCAAAAGTAGACCTATTATGGATGTGTCTAAATTTTGAACTGAATATGGAATCATTCTCCTCATTAATCATAGCTGACAGCCTACATATTCATAACAAGCGAGATATTTGAAATAAGGATAGTCAAATAGGAAGTTTGCATGATCACAATTTCTCGCTGTTGAAATTCAAGCTGACGATATTTTGTCCGCGAGTGAGCGATTTATACGCACAGAGCTAAGCCAGCGGAAGTAGCATGCATATGTACACATGCATGCACGATCGCTACGCTCGCATCCGTTTTCACTGTAGCTGCATATTATACTCCAGGAAATTTACTAATTTTGGACAAAAGTCGGCTTTTGTGCTTCTTAGCTGGTGTGGTTGCTTGGATCCATGATGGAAGATGATCGATGGTGGGTTGTCAAGTCCAGAGATTAAGATGAAACGGAACTTGTGAAGGCAGAATTCGCCACTGCTCATGCACTGAACTAGCTACGTAGTGGCCAGTGTGCTCACGCCATGGTGCATGGCCTTGGTGAGTACAATTATTTTCTTCACTGCATTTTGATGAATTTTAACAAATTTTCCATGCAGGGAAGGCATGAAAGATGACTCGAAACGGAGTTCGTCACCTCCCTGAAATGTACATGCATCGGGACAAGTGTGATCTTAACCCGAATAAAGGGATAGCTCAAATTTCATTCACAGAATTACTAGCCAGTGGGCACTGTCCCTTTCTAACTCACAGTAACACTAACAGTAACAGTTTAGCAACAACAGTACTTAATTTATTCAGGCTCAAATGTACTTGTGAAAATATTAATATTAATATTAACAAGTTCAATGTGTATCAATGTAGAAAATCAATGCGAATTGCAGCACTATTTTTACTGGACCGAAAAATCAGTCTCTATAGGACGTTGGATCCGCTGAGATTGCATCTGGCTGAACGCCCTATCTATTCGGGGGGTATGTCCAAAAATGTCATTTTGATTAAAGAATGCCCCCGAATGAGACGGTTATTCCTGTCTATATTTTTACACACATTATAAAAGGCATTGTTCAGAATTTCTAGAGAGTTTTTTAAGTAGTGACACTAGTGTGCTGATCGATACTCTGGCAGTAGGCCTATACCCCAATTACATTGTGTGAAAATGTGAGAAATGAATATGATTCTTATCAATTGACCCAGAAATGTATATTTTCAAAAATCATCAAACAACCTAGGTCGCTTACATGTAGTTGCTTTATTAATACAGTGTATGATTTTCCTTTGGTCTTCATTGTAGAAAACACATGGCTCAGGATTGCTCATCAAGTTGCCAGATGTAGTCCATCCGCGCTGCTGGCCATGGAGACCACTCCTTTCAGCCAGCGGGCATGACATCGTTCTTGGATTTGCTGTCCTCACCTGGGTATGATGGAACGCGTTCCTCATCAGGACACCCATATTTTTGAGAGAAGATCAATATTCAGTCGTGCGCACATTACGCCACTGATTCACATAGTACGCACACGCAGCAGACCACAGATTGCGCGACTCCACGAATCTGTCCGCCCGATTGTATTTCAGGGTGAAAATTTTTGTGTGTTGATGCACCACCAACGTTCGTTGACGGCGGATTACTAAATACAGTCCAGGGGGTGGATTATTATTATAGCTGCATGGACATCAACAGACGAAACCATTTTGCCACGATTCTGCAGTCATAAAGGCCTCCTTCTGGAAATGAGACGTCCCATTCGCAATGACAGCGTGGACTCCGTCGACGTCGTTCTCCTGTAGCTCGAGCCGCCACAGCATCAACGACATCGCGACCGCACCACAAGAACTACTTCCCGTGGAGGAATTTCCCACAATTTCCCACAATTTCCCACCTGTGACTTTGAACTAATACCCCTGTTGCCACTGCAGGAACTTTTTTTCTTGGATAACTAAATTTTATGGAATATTCCCCCAAGCACACTCGTGAGTTGAAATGATAATTGATATCTCCATTTTATGTGTTCTAGATTTAATCTGACTCGGATTGTACGCAGATGCATGCCTGCATATTCTAATTGATCTCATGTTGTGATCACGCTCCTAATCGTCTGAATCTTCCATCAATAAAGGGAAAAGAAAGGAAGTTTTATCTCTCTTGCAATTTTTGTGTGTCTTCCTTAGCTTAATCTTTATTCTAATTTTAAGTTCTCTATGCAATTGTTTTCCACATAGCGCATAAATAACTTGAACAATATTTATTATGCTAGTTATTAGTGAAAAAACTTTCTGTTTCTGGGCTTATTTTAATTAGAAGGTATATGAGTAGTAAAGATAGCATGCTCAATCCTGTGAATCCACCTGAATTATACTGCAGCAGACTACTGAATATAATTACATGTAGTAAGAATAAATACATGTAAGAATCGTGGGTTGATATTATCCTAATAATTATGTCATCCATCTAATAGCAGTAGATGCAGGTTTCCAATCTAATGTTCTTTTTATTGATTTGCAGGATGGAGCAGGCTATCGTGCCCCAACTACTGGGTATATGCCTTAATTTTTTTCTCAAACTTTTATTAAAATGTTTGTAAAACATGTATTGTTAATGAGAGTCAAAATTATGATTACTCCAGGCATGTGAGAGAGAAGGGGAATATAAAAAGAGAGAAAAGAGGTGATGAAGAGAAATGTGGACACACATAAGAAGAGGGGAAAGAGAAAGTTGGTGTAAGGAGGGTAGGGCAGGGAGAGAGGTGGTTGGCATGAGGGGAAAGGATGTAAAAAGGTATTGAGAAAACATATAGAGTATGAGAGATCCAGAAATGTCAAAAGAGAAAGTGAGAAAGGGGAGTATACAAAGACTCATTTTGGCCTAGATATGTGTTCTAGAATTCTCAAATAATGTCTCTACTCTGTTTCTCATCTCTCCTTTTCTCCCTCCCTATCCATTTCTCTCACACACTCAATATTTATCTCTTCATCTGTGATCTGTCCATCGCTTTCACGCTGATCGCACCATTCAAATTTCACGTAGGCTTCACAGCATACAACGCACGAAACAACTCACTGCACATTACATGAAAACATGCATATGGGACTTCGTACGAATTTACCCATCGTAATGGGAGACGGTGGGGGGAAAATGTGATCTCGACCCGATTAAACACGAATCACCCCAAAAATGTATATATCTTAGCTAGATATATTAATTTCCAACTCGGATATGGTTTGAATTAGCGGGCTCAACATTTTTTGTGTGTGAAAAGAGACAGTTTCTAAAGAAAAAAATCTCGACTTATTCGGATTCGGGAGACGTGTAGGGGGAAAAAAATGATCGGATTCTACTTTCACGGTCTGCATACGGAAAAGGCACACACACACGTTCGTATATTTTAACACACGCACACACACACGCACACACACACAAAAAAAAAGTGATGAAAATGTGAAATATAACATTGATAACGCAACTATTTCTATCTGTTAAGCCTGTTGATTATTATTTATGACATCATTAATATATCACAGGTAAAGAAATATACACACAACTATTAATTACATGAGTTTTCACCCTTTGAAAATAAAAGCTAATATTTCTCTGGAGCTCTGTATATGATTTTCTGTGGGACACCCGGGGCCGTGATGAGAGGATATCCATGACGTTACGTCACATAGACTGAGTCGTATTTCGTGGCTGGTTTTCAGGCCCGGAAGAGAGGCCATTTTTGTGGTACTTTAGTTGAGGATATCAAGAGGCTAGACGATTTTTGTGATATCATATGTTGATAAACAGATTATAAATAGCACATGCTTTCATTAGATATAAAATTCATGGATATTTTTTTTCCTCTTATATCAACTTTAATCTTTATACGTTTCATTAACCTCCTACAAAAAGTTCACTGACCTTCGCCTTCATAAGTTCCCTGACCCTTCCCTAATGAGAGTTCACTGACCTTTTTCTCTGGGTAGAGGAGGTCTGTGAGCCTGAGGACTGGGAGCAGGTCTTCCAGCGGGGCCTTCTTGACGCTGCCAGAGATGAACTGCAGTAGGACCCACATCAGGTGGTCACGCCCCTTCTGGAGGTTCCGCCCACTCAGCTGTCAACAACAACATTAAAGGGATAGCTCACCCGAAAATTATTTTTGTTTCAATAAAAGCAGACACATGAAAAAAAACATAGAAGTGAGGGCTTGATGAAAAGCCGTCAAAGGCTAAGAAAAATATGATCTTTTAAATTTTTTATTTTGTGACGCCACATGTCCTCTCACATATATTGTGTACATTTTTTTCAAAATTGTGCATTTTCTCAAAAAGATATTTGTATCCTTTTATCTGTGGTGCATTTGATACATCATCAGAAATATGTTTTTTACATGCATGCCTGTATGAAAAAAAAAACAGAAAAAGAGCAATTTAGGGAATTATATTGTTAACGACATATACATCACAATATTTCAAAATCTAATAACTTTCTTTTCATTTGACCGATTTTCGTCAAACCTGGATTGGTACTGAGTGGGTTAACCCTCTCAGTACCACAGGTGCATGACATGTATAATAGGTCAACAAGCTCTTCCTGGATTGGTACTGAGTGGGTTAACCCTCTCAGTACCACAGGTGCATGACATGTATAATAGGTCAACAAGCTCTTCCTGGATTGGTACTGAGTGGGTTAACCCTCTTAGTACCACAGGTGCATGGCATTTGTAGCAATTAGACATGCTTTCACTGGTTATGGTACTGAGAAGGTTAACAGGGAGACGCATCCGCCTACCTTCTGGTGCAGCAGGGACACCATGTTGTTGAAGCTGACAAACTGGAAGAGGGCAAAGATGATGAGCTGCGTTGACAGGTGTTGCCATGGTTGCATGGGCCATGATGATTGGCTGCCGTCCTGCGTCTCTGCCTTCTCCATGGCTGCGATCAGCAGGTTGGCGATTTCCTCCTCAAGGGCAAGGCTTCGCTGCTTTTGCTGAGAGACAAGAAGAGCTTTCAGTATCATCGTCATCATTTATCTTGTAAGACAGCGACAATGACTGTCATTTCTATCAATCTCTTTCAATCGCCAAGTTAACGGTTTCTTCCTCAAGGGCGAGTCTTTGCTGCTTTTGCTGAGCAAAATGACAAATCATTATCATCGTTATTTGTCTTGTCAGATACTGATAATGGTAGCTATTTCTCTCAATCGCGTTCCATCTCTTTCAATGCACAGGGTTAGAATTAAACTCAATTGCAACTCTTTATAAGTCCACGCCCTGTTAAAGAAACTACATGCAGAGTGAAAAGAAAAAGAGTTAATCATCATCATCGTAATTCTTCTAGTCAGGTACTGACAGTGGTTGTCATTCATCTCGATCTCTTTTCATCAGCAAGTTCACATTTTCTTTGAGGGCGAGGCTTTGCTGCTTTTGCCTTTCCTGCATACTTTGCAAGTCATTTCTAGATGTTATATTGTGTGGCTATGCATGAAATCATTACAGATCATAATCTATAAAAGATATCACTTCCACAAACTTTGAAGACAAAGGCGCTCAGAGGTTCTATCTTCAAACAGGGTAACCCATTGACCTACAAGTGCTATGCAGTCTTAAGATGAGATTATGGACTGATCACATTACAAATGAAGACAAAGGCGCTCAGAGGTTCTATCTTCAAACAGGGTAACCCATTGACCTACAAGTGCTATGCAGTCTTAAGATGAGATTATGGACTGATCACATTACAAATGAAGACAAAGGCGCTCAGAGGTTCTATCTTCAAACAGGGTAACCCATTGACCTACGAGTGCTATGCAGTCTTAAGATGAGATTATGGACCGATCACATTACAAATGAAGATGTCTTAGAAAGAGCGAAGTCATCTTGAAAGTTACTTAAAACAATTGCCACAAGACATAAGTTTCCCACACCCCATGCTCGGAAAGAATGCTCTTGAGAAAATCGCCCTCACTGGTGCTATTCAGTGACGTAGGTCAAGAGGACGATGGAGATTAACTGTCCTGTCTTGGCTCAGAGATGCCACTGGCACAAGGGCTCTCGATATCATACGTCACTGCCAGCAAAAAGAGGAATTCATTCTGACACGCAACGCCAGATTCTGACAAGCCACTCCAAGTGAATGGATGGCACAGTGTATGCCATAGATATACTCCCGTTTTAGCAATTAGCATAAAACTACCCAGTACATGTAAGTATATTCCCGCAGTTGAAATTAAAGGGCATATACTGTACTGGGTAGACAAAAAGCCTTCAAAAGGTGATCATGAGCAATCTTCTTGCCAATGGTCTTAAATTAATGTATTGTCCATTTTAGAAACTTTCTGAAAGTTATTTTCCCTCAAATGAGCCACATTTGGATTAGTTGGTGATTGAATCACAAATGTTCGGGCCGAACATTTTGGAGAATTTGTGATTTAATCACTAATTACTCCAATATGGATCATTCGAGGGAAAATAACTTTCAGCCAATTTCTAAAATGGACAATACATGAATTTAAGACCATTGGCAACAAGATTGCTCACGCTGATCTTTTGAGGGTTTTTTTGTCTTCCCAGTACAGTATATTCCCTTTAAGCGTTTGACTTTTCAACTCACCGTCTTGTTGAGAGAGAGGATGGTGCAGACCATATCCCTGGAGTACGGTTGCTTCAAGACATACCGCAAGAGGCCTGTCTGGGGTTTCAGCATCTCCTGTGTAGGGGCACAGAAGTGAGAAACTTACTTGGGGGCTCACATAAATTTAGCCCCCCTCTGTGCCAAAAAGTGGGTGGAATTTGGAAAAGTGCCTCTGTATATAAGCACCCCTGTCCCTGGAGTATGGCTGCTTTGAGATATGCCAAGAGGCCAGTCTGGGGTTTCAGTATCTCCTGTATGGGCATCTCAGTGAGAAACTTATATGGGGGCTCAACTTCATTGGATCTGCAAAAGTGCCCCTATAATTAAATACCCCTGCCCCTGGAATATGGCTGCATGAAGACATACCACAAGAGGTCCGTCTGAGGCTTGAGCATCTCCTATGTGGGGGCACAGCAGTAAGAAACTTGCTTGGGGGCTCACATAAATATAGCCCCCCAAAATGCAAAAAGGTGCCAAGATTTGTAAAAGTGCCCCTTTAATTAAGTAGCCAAGTCCCTGGAGTATGGCTGCATGAAGACATACCACAAGAGGCCCATCTGGGGCTATAGCATTTCCTGTGTGGTATGGTGGTAATACGTATCAAATATGATGTCAATTCTTCTTTATTCTCCTTCTCTAAGTAAGTTCTCAAAGGAACAAACAGACAATATTCAATATATCTGTATTATACATGTACATGCAACTTGTATTATAAATCTTGTATACTAAAATCATATTTATGTGGTGACTGTATTTATTGCCCTGCATTTAGCAGTAATTGAGCTTTGACCTAGGGTTTATATATTTATATTCCTTTATTGCTTCTGAATGGCTAACAAAGTGGTTTGGAAAAAGAGAAGAAGAGACTAAAATGATAAAAATCTGTGTTTTTATATAAAAATACATGAATAAGTCTAACAAACTTATGTAACAGTTTGTTAACTAATTCAACAAGGAATGAATAACGGTCTATTGTCGGTCAAGAACCCGGAAACGCCGACTATTAGTATTGGACCATTTATGAGCAGATTTCAGTTAGTGCGCTGCACTGACCATAGGGTATTTAACCCCTACTTACTACAATTTTGTATCACACCTGATGAAGTGTTGCAGCGGCGCACAAAACATCGTGATCTTTTCAATTCCGTTTACCTTACATTGCAAGACAAACGATTATTAGTAGCCATTTATCTGCAATGAGGAACATATTTAGCATTAATGAATAACTTGCCGCATCAAACGGGAGGAAGCCTTTGGTGGGAAAGGCTAAAGTGACAGGGTCCAGTCTCCAGGAGTTGCTGGTGTTGTTGGAGTGACCAATGATTGGCAGCAGCAGACTGTGGCCTAAATAGAGAAATAGTCGATTAACTCTTTATGTGTCATTGATGCATTTTGGTGCAGGTAGTACATACAAAACCCATGAAACAGCAGTAAAACCGGCACACAAAAAGGGGTTAAGAAGGTTGCCAATTCAAAGAGTGCAGGGGGGTGTTTCATCAAGCTCTTCTTAAGCTAAGAATGACTGGTGACCTTACAACATCCTACAAGCAATGGTTTAGCATATTGCACAAAATATTCCTTGTTAGTAACCAAATATTAAAAAAAAAAAAAAGCTTAAAAGAATATGGGATTTAATGAAATACATGTACATATGTATATAAAATTATGATAAGATTACTTAACATATATCAAATGTGATTAATTAAATGGTTGTTGGCCTATAAGAGCTTGTGAACTGATATTTATAATATGTTGGCAGATATAATTTGTTGATGTCAGAGTTTATGCTATTTTTCATTGCATTTTTGCAAAAGTAATAATTAATTTGTTTTCATGATGAACAATCAAAAAAGGCAATACTTACCCGTGATTGCGACTAAATTGGCAACAGGTCGGAAGGAATCAACATAATTTGCAAGTTCTTCTCCAACACCCTGTCAAAACACAAAGAATGAGTCACATATCAATACTAGCTATGTCTCACTAATCAAATGTGAAATTCAAACTATATCAAGAAAGTTTTAAGAATACATGACTCACAGACTTTTCATCATTTGAAAGGATGAGCCCTTTTTCACATTGAATGTTTATGATAAGCAAATATTGTATATTTCTGTCAAAAGTAATGAAAGAGAAAGGACATAAAAGAGCAGTGATTTCCAAAGAAAGTCAAGATAAACCACAGTTATATTCTCTGGGATTTATATCTATCACCTAAGAAATGAAAAAAGCAAAACATTGCATATTAATTGCAAATATTGATACTTGCAAAACACAGAAAACTTGTTTTTACACCTGTAATATGTAACAATTCCAGAGAGCGGAATCACAAAATCAAAACTTTAAAAAAAAAATTAACTTCCTTATCCTTTGATGGATTTTCAATACACCTTCACTAATGTTTCTTTGATGTGTCTCCTTTAATTGAAAATAACTAATTTCAGGATGAACTGTCCCTTTAATTGAGGAAGATTCTCACCCAGTGCTTGGCTGGTCCATGGTTCTCTGGGAAAAGTTTCAGGATCTCTGTCACAGCGAAGTATGCAGGCAGCAGGCAGTTGTTCTTATCAATGATATGAAGCACAACCTTTAGCAACAACAATAATGATAAAAAAAAAATAATGTTTGTTTCCTTTATAGCGCATAACACATGGCTAGGTAGCATGTCCCTGTGCGCTCAAATGAAGATAGAAAATTAAAGTACAAATAAAGTAACTTGGAAGGAAGGTTTTCTATAGGGTGGTGGACACTGAGTTCGTAAGTACGTGTGTATATAGACATTTTTTGCGATGAATTTGTAAAGATATTTAAAGATTTAGAACCAAATTATGATTTTATGCATTTAATTAGCACAATGAATTAAAAATAAATTTGAATGATTTTGGTGCAATTGACAATTGAATTATGGAGATTACGTCATCGGTGACGTACGTGCCATCAACTGTCAAGATCTTAGGGGGGGCTGTTTTTGCCCCCATCCCCCCCCCCCCCCCACCCATCTATGCGATTTCAAAATAGCCTGGGCTATATAGGGTTAAAGAGAAACTTTAAACTTAGAAATACAAGTACAGAAAATCATTGACAGATATCACTTCAAATTGTATAACACACAAACTAGTATAGAAATAAACCTTGCACATGAACTCGGGTCCAACTTAATAAAGGAAAGACTTGGAGTAGCTATGATGCATTCAAACTCACTCCTGTACACAAAAAAAATATAAAAGTTTTGATATACATTTTCTGATATTTTTTGTTATTTTCTGGAGTTTTTACAAAATTGTTCGACCTGCAAAAGGGCTACCCTGTTTTTAAGGAACAGAATACTTCTGACAGCTCACAGGAGTTGTTCCAAATAACAGAACCTTTTATATCACACTGTATTTTTGTAAGCGTTTTTATGTGGTCTGACCCTACCTTGGTGATGGCGTCTAGCTGCTTTCCTGTGGAGACGTTTACATTGGTAGGGATGTCCTTGATGGTCTCCAAAACGTGTCTCAGAACGTCACGGCAACCCTGGCAACAAACATATTTGTTTTTATTCAAAGAATTGAGTGTTTGTAGAGAGAGACAATAGATAATACAATGTTTGTATTTACTGGAACTCCCTATACTAATAAAACAAATGAATCAATTTAATCAAGTTGTGAGAAAATTCTTCATTTTTGTATGTTTATTTTTCTAATGGATTAATCAATCTTCTATGCAAAGTACCAGTAAACAGAAAGATTACTGTACATATTTATTTCATTGGTAGTATTCTTTAAATGTCCAACAAGCAACATAATCATTAAAATGAGTAATTCATAGTTCTGGTTGAAGTCATGTAACCTGATAAGCCAGCAAGGTACCGGGCTACGTACACACACTGCATACATTGTACTCGAGTGGATGCGAGATGGTGCTACACGCCGTGGTACCCCAGGGTACCATGGTACACCAGGGTAATGCGAGGTGCATCATATGTTCTACCTTGTAGTCTGCACTGTTGATGACCTTCTGTATTATGTGGAATGTCTGGCACCATGTGTAGGAAACCCTGTAGTCAAGACCCTTGGATGTCAGCAAAACCTCACACAGAACTCTGAAGGATAAACATGAGAAAATGAAGAGCTTGTGAATAGAATAAAAAATTCAAACCTGATATTTTTTGAAAGACTGCGAATTTTTGCTAGTGCACAGGAAAAACATTGTTTAAACTCATGCATGCAGCACATGTTTAAAGGGATTGTTCACCCTGAAATAACTTTTGTTTCAATAAAAGCAGACAGACGAAAGAAACATAGACCGGTTAGGAAAGGTTTGACGAATATTGGTCAAAAGAAATAATTAGATTTTAAATGTTTTATACATGCTAGGTGCTCTCCCATACAGGTGTATGTTGTGTACAGAATAATTCCATCCATTGCTCTTTTTTCTGCTTTTGACAACAGAATTTCATGAAGGTACATGTGTAAAAACATATTTCAAATGATATATCAAATGCACTATAGGTAAAAGGATACATATAGTTTTTTAGAAAATGCATATTTTTGAAGAAAAAAAAATTGTACACAACATATGGGAGAGCACCTCACACGTGACGTCACAAAATCAAAACTTTAAAAGATCATAACTTTCTTATTGTTTGACGGAGTTTCATCAAACCTTCGCTAATGTTTCTTTCATGGGTCTCCTACTATTGAAGCAAGTTCATTTAATTTATAGTGGGATCAAATATCATAACTTTACAAAAGTGATGTTGAAAGGGCCTTTTATCATATTTCTAGAGTAGAGTAGGGAGTGTGAGGATTAAAGACAGCCAGTCCCTTTTTCAGATCACCACAAAACCATCGAAACATTGGCAAAACATATAGAAAAGTGTTAGCAAGCTCTATATTCACAATTTGAAACTGATACGTAGTGTAAAATTCAAATAATGCACGTAAACAACGTCTGATTAATAGTCTTTACCTCAGGCTCTTAGCAGTTTGTGTTGAAATATCTGCTTTATTGAGTAATCTGTTTATTAAATTATAAAACGCATTATGAAAAAAAATTGTTCTATGGAAGGAATCATCTCCAAAGTTTGGTATTTACTCATAAAATTAGGATTTCTCACATGCATAATAACCACAAAGATACTGTAACAAAGACTAATACTTTTTTCGTAGTACGAAAAAAGTCGGTTTGAAATTTAACAGCTGAAATTTTTTACATATACAGAAAGCTTCAACATGCTATATTCTTAGAAATGGTCTTGAATCACACTTTCTTCAATTTACGATCGTGATAGACGATTTCAAATCTAAAGCTTGCAAAAGGGACGGACAATCTTTAATGCTACTTACTTGGCTGGGATGTGCCCTTTGTCCACGGCCATCACCAGAATGTCTGACAGGATTCTGATTCTTTGATGCGACGTCAGAGAATGGATGTGGTTCACATACTGCTTCAGCATCTGCTCTTGGGCATCCTGAGAATGGACACCAATATGCAGTGATAATATGTTCAAGAAAACCCTGTTCAATAAACATGTTCGTAATTACACCATGGTTGGACAATCCACTGAATAGATACTGCTAGACTGCGGACAGGGATTTTTTCATGAAGCTGTGTTGGATGCTGGATGTAAAAACATTGTGCAGTATGCCCGGAACAACAATAGGTGGTGCACATGGTGGAATGTTCTTTCACTACCTTCTCAGAGCTGAATAGCTGTTGGCTAGATACAGAATTTGCATTGGATTTGTACATGAAATCGTGTTTTTGAGCAATTTTTGGTCTGACATGCACGTACAAAATTTTCGGAACCGCGGACCTCCACGTCGCAAATTTGGTCTTAAAAGTTGCATGAGACTTGGAGGGAAAAAGTCACGAAATGTTGCGGCGCGATCTTTTCGCATTACGAATTTATCATGAAAAATGTTGAGGGGGGGGGGGGGCTGCAAATGCAGTTTCAACTGTACTGTCAACATGTATAATTTGATTTTAGCTGAATTCCTGGTCTTTCTAGTTATTTTTTGCCTTTAGCGCTTAGAGACATTCTTTGTGATAAGCGCTATATAAATGCTGTTAGTTATAATTATCATTAGAGATGACACTGTGACATAATAGGTGCTATATATGCACACTGTGTATTATTACTATCATACGCAACAGCGTCACACATCAGTAAGGTGCTGCATTGCCCACATACCGGTTGAACTGTGGACCAGAAGCGTAGGAAGTTTTCGAAGCAGACCACTATTTTACTTCTCTCTGCCTCTTGTGTGACGACGACAAACCTGCCGTAAAAAGAATGAAAGAATGAATAGTGCAGTGTCAAAATTCAGAATGCAGACCACATTTAGATTTCTTGTGGGGGAAGGGTACAAATAGCGTACCTCTCTGTTTCTATGTACAAAACAAATAAGATCCTGTAACAATAGCAACCTTCCTTGTGTTTAGAATGAGTGAGCATTGGAGTTCAAATGTTAATGACACTACCCCTGATCACTAGTTTAAACGATGTTCATTTAACTTAGCCTAGAACACATCCATTGTAATTAAATGCTATAACTAATACTATACAGTGTGTCCCAGAAAAAAGGATACCGAGGTTCTGTGTTATTTCTCTAGTTGACTGAAAAAAATCATGGAATATTATACACATCATTAGAATGCATGGTGTTTCTTCTTTCATTTGACACCTCACATGATAGATAAGAGTCATGCGTTGAGGAGCAACATGTGTTTAAAAAATAATTGTCAAAATCAAGTTGCGCAGGACAAATGGTCAAGATTTGTAAGGGAGCATCAACGTAGTGCAAACAACATTCATTACTCTGCGCAAAACGTTTCTGACATCGAGCACTCGTAATTGCTTGAAATCAGCCATGCTTGAACAATTCATCGGGAATTTGGTACCAAACAAAAGAAGATACTTTACTCTCAATATTGCTGTCATTTTTATAATAATATGATATTTTATGATAACGTTATCGACCTACAAAAATGGGTTTCCTTTTTTCTGGGACACACTATATATTCATATATAATTCAAGCTTGGCGAATTAAGGGGGAAGTATGGGATGGGGGAGGTAGGATGGGGGGGGGACCTTCCCTACCAAATATTAAGAAATTTCAACTCTTTAAATTTGTCAATCTGGTGCAAAAAAGGGAGTTTTTTTCAATGCCATCAGCTCCAGACACAGACAGTTATCAACCAAATTAATAACTACATTGAATGATTGGCACATGCATACACTAAATCTGTTTCAAATCAAGATATTTTAATCACGTTTCATGCCGTGATCTACTTACCCAGAAAATGCTTCTTCTATTGCAGTTGTCCTCTGTGAATGAAATAAGCAAGAAAGTATTTGTAAATAAAAAAAAAAAAAAAAGGTTTTACATACTGTTTGAGAACTTTCCACATAATTTACAGACTGGAAAGTGTACTTAAATGGGTTTGTATTGACTTTTATACCCGAAATGGACGTTTTTAGCCAGGACGTCCCGGCAGATACAGCCATCAACAATGTTATTTTTAAAATGACAATTCATGAACTACACAGTGGCATTTCTTGTCAAGTTTGCAATGGGATATATGATTCATCATATATCGCATTTGACATCACAAAATTGACATTTCAAAAGACCGTAACTTTCTTATCCATGGACGGATTTTTGTCAAACCTTCACTGTTATGTTCCTTTCATGTTTTGGCTTTTATTGAAACCAACTTATTTTCAGGGTGAACTGTCCCTTTAAGATCTTACCAGCACATCTGAGAGCATATCTTGAAGCTGTTGTTCCAGCATGGTTTGCTGCTGCATGGCCATGGCTGGATTGAGACGAGGCTTTCACTCAGCCTCTCCGTAACAAGACCAGGCTTTTAATGACACATTGTATGTGAAGTAGTACTGAATTCCTTCTGCTAAAAGTCCTTCTGCAAAATGTCACCTGTGTAGGAGTTGAAGGACATGACAAATTAAATACAATTTTGTAATAAAATTAGGTATTGAGGTTTAGTTCAATCATTCCTGTATAGCAACCAATGCCCAGATTGGTTGCTATCCTATTATTTATCAGGGTTGTACATGTCATGCACCTGCACTTGTAACCCTGCACTTACTAATAAATAGGGCTGACTAGGGCCACACTAGTCATCTTTCGAGTCTACCATCACCCCGTGAAGACGTCAGCTCGGAACACCAGTAGCAGTAAGCGTGAGCTGCACACCAGGCATTCATGCATCGTAGTCTACAGTAGATACACCACTTACACGTGCAAGTCGCCAGTTAATACTAAGGTGAGTTATTGCCCTTACTTTGACTGTTGATTGTACCTGTACATCATTAACCAAAGTAATATCCCTGTCTGTCACGGGAGTTGCCATTGCAGCAGGTGCACATGCTTCCTTGACAGGCAGCATTTTACTTTAATTAGCAAACATTGCCTCTGATTCTGCAATGTCCACTATCGATATTCAGCCGCCTGTACACATACTTTTTGTATGGGGCTTGATATCGATAGTGGACACAATGTCTTGAAACCAGCAACAGTTAACGTGCAAAAATATACACTACCCGCCTAAAATAAATCACTGGTCATGGACAAGAAATATGGAATGCCCGGCGAGTAAGCCTAAAGGTTTGTTATTCCACGGTTCCCACTTACTGCCACCAGCCTGCTCACGCAGTGAGTGGGCTGCGGAGCACAGAGCTTTGAAGCAAGGAAATTGAGATTAGCAGTGATTATATCAGTTGGTTACAGCAATTATGTAACTCAAATCTCAAATCTATTGCACATATTTACGTAAAATATATAGGCCTAGGCCTACCTGAATAATTCCACGGTTGGTTTGAAGATGAATTTAAATCCATGTTGCATTTTTAAAAATTGTTTTTGACCTAAAGTGGTTCAGAATCGCACGACAGCAGCTGTGATGCAAAACTTATGCGCATGCACCAGTTCCCCTTTACAGTATACATGTACGTTTTTGAAGCAGCCAAGATGGCAGCCTCGGCAGACCGTATTTGTTACAAAGATCATGATCTCTGTCTACCCAGAATGTTATATGGATCCCCTCTCTATAAGCTCACACAGTCCATGATCAATGACCTGAACACAGCTCAATACTCCCTCTTCAAACGAATTCTCAGCCTTCCCAGAAGTGCAGCCAACGAATCTGTCCACCTCCTAACTGGCCTCTACCCACTCCACTTCCACCTGCACCTCAATTCACTCCTCCTCATCGGTAAACTTGTGAACCTCCCTAACGACCGCTTCGAGCACAGATCCCTCCTCCACGCAGCAGCATCATCTACCCCCCTCATAATCTCCTGGAACAAACTATTAGCAAACTACAGTCTCCCTGATATACTGACCCTCATCGCTGACCCAACCCCATACCTAACCTGGAAAAAGCTCATCAAACAAGCAATAACCAAAGCCGCAACCAGCTACACCCACCAAGCCGTCAACACCAAACCATCTTTAATTTTCTTCCGGAGTAACCTGCCCATACCATTCAATACCTTCTACCCCTCTCAAATCCCCCCCTACCTTCGTAAAGCCATTATCATACGAGCCCAGCTTCTTCTCCACACCTACCCTCTCCAAACACGTCTCCTCATAATCGGCAAAACCCAGGACCCAACTTGCAGATCATGCAGAGAGGAAGAAGAAACAACATTGCACTTCATCATCACATGCCCCAAGCTCTCCGCACATAGAATTACACTCAGACAGGAGCTCCTCCTCAAACTCCCACACATATACCTGGACCTCTTCAACCCTCCCGACCCCTCCTCACTCCTGAAAATCCTCCTCCTCCCAGCACCGCACCTTCCTACAGCCACAGCAACAAGCCTCACCAGAATCTCCCTTGAATACCTCCTTAAAATACACCAAGCACGCCTCGACCTCGAAAACACCCCCCAGCAACCTGCACCCGACAACGACAACCCCTCCGCACAATAGCCCTTTTTTAATCAAGCAGTGACACTGCCGATCTCCGGGAGAACGGAGGGAAGGAAACGAGAAGAAGAAGATCACATGTGAAGAGAAAATATGTAACGTTGCTTAGCATTTTCAAACAATTTTATAGCTCAGGTATACATTCAATACATTTAGCCATTTATATGAGATAAATGTACTTGAAAAGAGTTTATTCATGTGCACGGGTTGATTTCTCAGACTCGGACCAGACATGCAACTGCAAGGAAATTGGTGGCGAGCCCTCAGGTTCCCACCAACATTATCAAATATGATCCAAACTCTACGGCTAAATTAAGCCCAATCATAAATACAACCCTAAAAGCAGTTTTAGATCCGTATTCAACTATTGTAATGTTCATTGATCACATTCATGTACTACCACTGCGGTACAACACACGGAACAGAGTATGTGGGTAAACAGTTTCAGTGCGCCAATGGGACAGTGCGCGTGAAACAAAGGAAGTTAATCTCTCTTACGTTATTTTTATAGTTTTGCACCTAACTACCACCTAAATAACGGTTACATGTATTGCTCGTGGTAAGATTAAACAAAAAACTTAAAAAGAAGATGAAAATGTGCATATTCTTACCGATTTCAACTATTAAAAGTGCGATGATTTTAATTCAGACGAACTCGAGTATGGTGGCGCGGAAGCGCTGAAAAGGAAGAATCTGACACAATGTCTTTTCACGATCCAAAAGACGGATTTACATCGGATCCGACATCCAACTTTCCAACATGATGTACAGCTTTTCGACATCGAATTCCGAAAATTAACGTCTCACATTAAATGAGATCGTTCGGATGTCAGAATAAATATCCCTAAAATGTTAAGCCTGTAATAACAACATTTTCATGTGAGTTGTTTTGCTCATGAATAGGCTGAGCGCATACTGGTACCAATTTATAAGGAGGCCTAGATATAGATGCGCTATAGAAGCCTATCGCCTAATAATTTAACATTACAATGATAAGGCCTATATAAAGTGGATCAGAGCTTACATATTTCACTCCCCTGTAAAACATATATATATCGTATCGTTTTGTTGCGTAACAGGTATTCTACTTTTAAATCTTCACCCTTTCCCCTTCTAGGCACAAAGACCCTCACTATTCTAGCCACTTGCATACAACTTGAATACAATCTTTGTCAAAGATCTGACCACGTCTGGACACCCGCACTTTCCTTTTATACTCTGATTGACACATTACTATGGTCCAGTCAGAGCTTGCCTTTTAATAACTCATTCTCATTGTTAACGCCCTCAAACTTCACGATGATGGAACTTCAGATTCATGCTTCAGCCTTACAACACACATTTATAAGACTGCTTAATTACTTTATACCTTCGCCCGGACGACATCTATCATGATTCTTGTATCCCGAGAAATAACTTGTAATACATGTATTGCTGACGATATTGAACAGAGTTTATGACTCAGGAATAACACATGATCTAACTGCAATTCCAGCCTCGTCGCCTTTTATTTCACATCAAAGCATCACGATCCCGACATGACAATTTTACAAAACGACGAGTATTCTGAGAGACAAGTAGGCTGAAGTTGTGCTCAGTAATAAATAAATTTAAATAGGGGAAGAAAACAAGTTCGAGGAAAAAATCAGAAAATGTCTAGGCTAATGTTTTAGGAATACGACCATCCTCATTTTAGTTTATTTTATGTATCTTTATTCGTTGCTGTCGTTGTTTTGGGAGGGTAAACAAAGCATTCCACTCACTAGTTGTGACGACTTGCTTCGTATTCATTAAATGCATTATTAAAGTTCATCCTGATATTAAGTTGGGTTTAAAGAAAGCAGACATAGGAAATAAACGTAGGCCTATTAGTAAAAGTTTGATCAAAATCTTTTAAATCATAAAAACAGTTATAATCTCTTAAAGATTTTGTGACGTCATTCGCGAGGTGCCCTCCCGGAATTATGTTGTGTAATTCTCTTTATTTAATCAAATTTCTGAAAAGGATATGCATTATTTAACCTGTGCATTAACTGATGCATTATTAGAAACTCGTTTTTAATCACTACCCTCTATTGAAATAAATTATTCCTTCATCAAAAACAGTAAAAAGGAGTCACTTGCGGCGGCCATTTTGGAAACCGTCATTTTAACGGTCATTTCGTAGGTCACAGTCCGTAAAGACCAATAAAGTATGTTACTTTACTATTATTTCAAGGTGAGCACACCTCAGGACCCAGTGATGTACACCTTGATTCATAGGCATGAAAACATATATTACAAAAGTGGGTCCCTCACTTGGAGATTTAGTTTCACCTGTGTCAGGCTTGCGTATCCATAGTCATTTTGGACCACCCATTTACCAAACACTAACACGGTGATGAAGACAAATACAAAATTGTGATATTGGAGAAAATGTCGACACAAGAGAGAGGGGGGGGGGGGTTAATGTAAACAAAATACATAAAAGATACGTACATTGAAATATACAGCAAGTATTCTTGAAACGAAACATTTTTTGGTGTGTATTGTAGGATATAAAACATATGCATGTATGTAATTGCTTTGAGTTTCATCACGCCTGGCTAGTCTTACTTGAGCTGGATGCATTCAATCATGAATAACTAATTAAAAAATCATGGAAAATTATAAGCAACAATGGGTTTATTTTATTATTGACTTACATGTTAACGTGTAAACAACATGTTCCACTCACTTATTATAACCTAACCAAGGCCAACACATTTCAGCAGAGCTCTGAGAAAAAGGAAAAGTCGGGACCATTTGATCACCACAGAGATCAAATTTGGAACTATAAACAGCATAGGTTACGCCTTCTCTATGGAGTTTCTGGCTCATTGAGTTCACTCGATTCTTAGCCAAGCCTATCAAGACAAACAGATTGTAGCAGAGAAAGCCGAAAGAATCTGCTTACCTCTAGCTGCCGTGTTGAAAATATTTGGGATTATAACAATACGCTAGGCTAAGCTAAGCTAAGCTAAGCTAAAGTTAATTCACTACATCAGTGCATCGAGTTCGTATCTCTCGAAACTAACAAATAAAAGACGATTTGCATTCGACGCTGAATATGGCTACGGGAAATCTCCTCAACTGGCGATGGGGATACGTCATCGCCTTTGGCAGATTCGTCTTGAATTTTGTCGATGGCGGCATCGCAAAGTCATTCGGCGTACTCTTTTCCCTGATGGTCGACCGCTTTGGCAAGAGTCACGCAACAATTGGCCTGGTGTGCAGTTTCCCCGGCACGTTCGCTTATCTTGCAAGTAAGTCGATTAGGATAAGAGTGGGACAATTGCATTTTGAATCTTAATTTCGTCACCGTAGCTTTACTGGGGAGTTACCCTAAATAGGCCTCTGGCATTTTGGTAACCCCTCAAATTCTCATTTTTGTGCAGTAAAATTGTCTCCTTTTTGTGTTTGTTTGTGAATGTAAAATGTTGTTTTTGCCGTATATGTAATTGTCAATCAAGCTTGTTCATTGTATATGTTTTTGCTTTTAATGCTGAATGTGGAATAAAATTAATGAACTGAAATGAAATGAAATAAATTTTGACCTTATATTAGATTAATGTGTGTTACATGCTATGGGGAGGCATTCTTCTTAATCAAGGAGAAGGGGAGATACTGCCCCCCTTGTCCCACCTCCTAGCCTCAACACTATCAAGATATTAACGAGCATATACTCTTGCCCTAATCTTCAAACAATACTTAACCTTTTTATTCCCACAATACCCGTCTTTAACGAGATTTTTAATGCACTTTGCTAGATAAAGTGTCCCAAAAATACGTTTATGCTGGTCTGGGGTTGCATAATTTCCTATCCCTTAGTAAAAAAAAAAAAAAAAAACGAAAAATAGAGAAATTCGACTGCCACGCAGTCGATAAATATGCATCCGCCTCTTTGCTAGCTCTGTTTAGATTTATTCTCAGAAAACGTGTATATTTGGTGGGCAATGTACCATTGAATTCCTATGTGAAATGAAAATATAATATTCTCTTTTTTCATGTTTAGCCAAGTTTGGCAATGTTCATTGACCTTTCACTACGAATCTAACCACTCTGTCTCAACCCATCCTTGAATTGAGTTTGTTCCAAATTAGCCAATTTGGGGTAAAGTTCATTGACCTTTGACCTTTCAGGAATTTTTGCCTAACCCTTCACCAGTCTACCTCCATGCAGTGACACATCTCTGAAGCATGTTTGGTTTGAATTGAATTATTAGATTTGGAGTCAATGTGAAAAATATCAATCAGTTGCCAAAGTCAGTGGTTTTAATGGCGTTAGTTTACCCTCAAGTAGTGATCCATCTTTGTACGTACTTACATATATAATGATGGACGGACGGACGGACAACCCGAAAGCATTGCCTCCTGCCACTTCGTATAGCGGAGGCATAGAAATACTCGTAATTAAAACTCGACGTTTTCGTAATTTGCTTGTTATTCTTTTCTTTTTTTCATTCACGCGTATTTTGACAGTTGTTTATGTTTCGTCTGAATAATGTCACTGTATTTTGTTGTTTCTATTCGCATCAAGTATTGATAATTAAATTGACTTTAAATTGTGTTATTTTTTGTATGTATATGTTCCGATGCACTTTTTTATGTTCTTGTGTACTGTCTCATCTGAAAGCCAGTCCAAGGGGAAATTGCTAACATTATAAGCAGAAACATCCGAGGAGCAAAGGAAAACAACTTTGTAGAAAATCGGATGATAACAAAGAAAAAAATGATAATACGAAACGTAGTCGTTAATTCAATGATGATTAAATTGATTATTATGCGCGATTTAATAAAAAAAACTTGCTTAAATGATCCATATTTGGAGAGATTAGTGATTTAATCACAGATCCTCCAAATGTTCGGGCCGAACAATTTGAGGATTTGTGATTTAATAACTAATTATTCCAAATGTGGATCATATGAGGGCAAATAACTTTCAGCAAGGCTCTAAAATGGACAATACATGCATTTAAGACCAATGGCAAGAAGATTGCACACGATCACCATTTGAAGGCTTTTTTGTCTTCCCAGTACAGTATATGCCCTTTAAAATGTTGACTAGCGTGTAACATGTTGGAATGCACAATACATTTAAATCAGATATGAAGGCTTTGGATGCATTTATAACAATTCGCAAATCCTTTTCAATATTTTAATGGAAGTTTCGAAGATACAAGCTGAGATTCATTACCTTATCAATTCTGTAGCTCCCCTGGTTTCGTTTTACATGGAGAAGACGAGTCGGAGATCGACAGCGGTGCTCGGTGGACTGATCACAGGGCTTGGAATGATGGCATGTGCCTTCATCCGAAATATCGTAGTCCTTGGATTATGCACCGGCCTTGTTGGTAAGTGATGTGGTCATGGTGATGCGGTTGGGTGAAACTTATGCTCAGAATAACCTGGCGCAATTGAACACTTAAACGAAATGAATGTCATTTTTGTATTTGTAATGAGAACAGTACATGTAGTACGAAGCTGTCGGTGAATGTTATTGTCCTCATGGTTCAAAATAAACCTGGGCAGACTTTTGCCAGGGATAAAGATCCTTTTGGGAATAACAGTTTACGACGTGTTCAGAAGTTCGTGAAGTTCTTGCATGGTTTACAGTTCTGAATGGGATATATTGCTTGTGATGTGAAAAAGAGGCTTAAATCTTCGATATAAAACCCACGAAATTCGTTGAGAAGCGGACAAAGAAGAAGGCAAAAGCAATTCCCTAAATAGTAATTATATCTTATTACTAAACTTGTTATTTACGTAGAGCTGAAATCGCAAATAAGATATTTGGGAATCCTTGTCCCTTTCTCCGTCCGTGCAGTAACAGCACGATAAACCAATGGGCATGATTGACCAACATGACCAAGGATCCAAGAGTCATTAGGCATGTCCTTGGTAAGAGGTGTGTGTGTGTGTGTGTGTGTGTTGTGTGTGTGTGTGTGTGTGCATGTGCGTGCGCATCCAATGAAAAGTTCTCTCCCCCCCCCCCCCCACCTCCACCCCACCCCACCCCACCCTACCCCTCCCTCCACTCTGATGCAGGTGTTGGCATGGCGATGGTTTTCCTACCGACGATGCTGATAATTAACGATTTCTTCCCCGATCGCTTCGTACTCATCCTAACCATGACCATGTACGGATTCACGGCAGGGAGCATGGTGCTTCCCTTCGTAACAGAGAGATCCCTGGAGGCGTATGGATACGCGGGATGCTTTCTCATTTTGGGTGCGATATCACTGAACCTTGTGGTCTTTGGAGTTGCCCTTATAAAACCAAGGAGAAAAAGGGAGATCGAGAGCAAAAGGCTTATGGGAACGGATCAAGATGGAGTAGCCAAGATCGCTGATGCTGAAAATGTTAATTCGAGGGAATTGAATCCCATTGATAACACCACAACATTCAGGTTAAAGGAAGTTGGGCAGGGAATTGCCGATGTACATGAGACACAACCATTGCTTGACACCTCGCTCTCCAGCGATCATGGTAAAACGTCATCTTCTGTTGGCGTTGCAGAAGGAGAACTGGAGGATGGGTTCCGGAGAAGCAACTCGCATATTCACACCTACCATGAAGCCAAGCGCGTTATTGCGGACGTAGATGAAAACCAACCGTTGTTGAGGACCAGTGAAACCATTGCGGATAATGACACTCGCGCAGGCGACGAAGACAATGGTGAAAGGCACAGTTCTGGGTGGTTGCGTAAGAAGATCTACAGTGATCGGTGGCGCGAGTCGCTCTGGTATCAGGAGCCCGTCTTCGCCGCTACGCTCCCGCTGCAGTTCCTGGGCTCCCACACGATATATGCCTGGATGCTCTTTCTCATTCCGCACGCAGAGGAGCTCGGCATCGAGTCGTCTCGAGCTGTCTATCTCTCCTCCATCGGAGGCATCGCTGGACTCTTTGGACGCGCCCTCTTCGTCGTGCTCGTCGCCCACCGCGTCGATATCTTCCTCATTTACACTTCTGTGTCAGTCCTCTGCACAGCCACCTTCCTATTCGACTTCGTGACCTCTGCTTTCAGCGGACGCGCCGTACTAGCCTTCCTCCAGGGCTTCTGCTTCTTTATTGAAGATACCATGGCAGGAGCCATCACCAAGGCAACGGTGGTAGATGACAAGAACTTTGCGTCCGCCCTTACCCAAACGTCATTTGCGCTAGGAGTGGGGGCCAATACCGCAGGGTTCTTTACAGGCGAGTATCATAGTTATAATATAACATACTCCAGACAATACCAATGATCATTATACATAAAGTCAGTTATTTTACTTCATTTAATTAAATATCATACTTGCATTGATGAACTGCTGAATATGAATAGGGAAGAGATGAAAGTGGTGGAGCATAAACGGGAGAAGAATTATGAGGAGGGGGAGGAGGAGGAGGAGGAGGAGGAGGGGGAGGAGGAGGGGGAGGAGGAGGGGGAAGAGAACGAGGAGGAGGAAGAGGAGGGGGATAATAGAAGTGAGGACGAATGGAGAATAACTGAAAATCTAAAATAATGAAATACGGGATCTAAACAGAAGAGAATGCTCTTTCAGATACTCTCCCACCAACGTCGCCAATCACACACACACTCTCTCTCTCTTTCCCATTTCGTCATATCTTTCTCTCTCCCTCTCTGTTTCTCTCACACTTGATTTGACTTTGTCTCTTAGGTTTCTTGCATGGAGTGACCCAGTCTTACACAACGGTCTTCATCATCACCGGAGGCATACACGTCGTTATGACCGTCATGTTCGCATTGCTCCTAGTTTATTTTAGAAGGAAGAAACGGAGAGAACCCATGAAATGATAAGGACGTTCCCAACATTAAATGTTCTGAGTGTTTGCCTACATCGGTTTTTGACTGCATTTACCTACCGGTTCGTTCTTAAAATGATTTAACATATTATTGTGAAGCTGTTTAATACACCAGTTCGTAATTGCCTCATGGTCGGACAATCCACTGAATGAATACTACTAGACTGCTGACTGGGATATTCTAACGAAGCTATGTTGGGTGATGGATAGATAGATTCACGTGCGCATGGTTAAATATTCTTTCAATACCTTCTTACAAAAAAAATCATTTAGTTCCACGCTTATTTTCGTAAGTGGTGAGAAGGATAAACAAAAAATTATTCCTTTTTTAATGTTTTTTTTTAGTGTTAAATTAAAGTTTAAATCGGGCTTAGAAACGAAGAGAAAAAAAATAAAAATGTAAAAAATCGCGATATTTAAAAAATTTAGATGTTTTCTCGCTGTAACCAATACGTCAACTGTTTTATCAAAATCATCATAGTTTTGAGTAATGGAATTGTTACAACCTTTGCATTCCGTTTTGTTCAATATTGTTAAAACTTATAAGAATAACAGTAAGGAGCAAATTTATGATAGAATTTTACGCCTACCATTACTTAAAGAAAACGTTCTTTAAAAAATTCCTTCCAAATCTTGATTTTAAACAAAATGACTGCACGATTTCTAAAACTAAGCAGTAAAGCAAAGCCATCATTACAAAGGTGAAAATATCAAAATATGTAATGTTGGAGTTCCTCGAGGATGTTATGTCTTATATTTTATTTTGATTAGCGATTGTCCTAAGCTTCTGTACTTGTAATAAATACGTATAGAACTTAAGTTATTTAAAGGGATAGACAATGAGACTTGGATCCTGCTTTTTTAAATTTAATTTTGCGATAATGATTCTATCCATTCACCTCGCACATGACGTCCCAAAATTGAAATTTCAAAAGATCATGACTCTCTTATCCTTTGACAGATTTTCGTCAAACCTTCGCTAATATGTTCCTTTTATATCTCTACTTTTATCATAAAAAGCAACTTCAGGGTGAATCATCCCTTTAAAATAATACGTACGGTGTTCCACCCGTTTCGCCCTTACTTTCCTACGTAAATTCGGAGCTTTATGCACTCTTTAATACATACGCCGGACCAGGACGTCACATGATCGCTTTCGTTTCCTGTATTGATTGTGTGGTCCTGTGAGTCGCAACGGCAGTACCGGTATGTTGTAACCGGAACTCCTCAGTGCAAGAGTTTGTCCTGAGTCAGCCAACATTTTCTCGAAAAATGTTAGTTGCTGACCAAAAAATATTTCGCAATTCCCACCGGCGTCATATAATGACGTCATTGAGCAATTCCAAGGCGCTGATACGCCCGATGGACACTCGACATTGAAACTAGACAAAAACGTATAGGCCTACTTCAATGCTATACACCGTGACCAGTGACTCGTGGCAAAAAGGAATCATCAGGAAAACGTGGAACACCAGGCCAGAAAATGGTCAACAGCCACGTCAGTCCTAGGTGCAGAAGCGTTCAGATTTCGTGAAGGAAACTAATACGCCGAATATGGCTTCAGGAGAGCTCGTCAACTGGCGATGGGGATACGTTGTCGCCTTAGGCAGATTCTTCTTGAATTTTGTCGATGGCGGCATCGCAAAGTCGTTCGGAGTACTTATAGCCCTGATGGCTGACCGTTTCAGCAAGAGTTACGCAACAATTGGCTTGGTTTGCAGTTTTCCCAGCAAGCTCAACTTTCTAGCAAGTATGTCGTTCATACCTGGGGACTTTTCATTTAGGATTAATAATCATGTCAAGTGTTCATTTTCTTTCTTACTCTGCTATTTCTCTGCTTGGCTCTTTTTTTTTTATCTCTGTCTTTCTTTCCAGCTTCTTTTTACTTCATATTATAACATTCATAGTTTTCTGGTTGCTTTCTATCTTCCTCCCCTTTGATCTCTGGACTTTGTCGACCGTTAGAATTTTCATAATTTTTTTATTGAGTGTCGATCGTGAGTAGGGGAGATGCAGGAGAGTTGAGCCATTTCTTCTATTTTTAGTAATGCTTCCTAATTTATCCTCGCTAATAAGGAATTTTTGGTGCCATGTTTACGTACAGCGATTCAGCTTTTTTGTGTATAGTAACATTTTATTCAAGAACATTGCTTATTGCAGCAGCTTTCCATTGAAAGAAAATGCCATAAGAAGAGTTGTGCCACATAGAGAGTTGAAATACATTGTAAACACATGTAGAATCAATAAAGATTGTCCAGAAAATTAAATATTGCTAACAAAAATTATATGTCTTCCTCCTATTCATTAATAGATAAACTGATTTTAAGTTTTTTTTAAGTATTCAGTATTAAGTTCAGATACACATTTTTAAGAATCACTCGTGTTAAAATGAAGTGTTGCTTCATCATGTTCATGCTGTTTTGTAATATGACTTTATGATTTTATGTTTTCCTTTGTTTTAGATAGAATTATCCCTTCATAATGAACAAAACGATGTAGATATACAACACGTAACACTTAAACCTGAAACTTTATTAGCAACAAAGTACAATACGTTTAGAAACATAATAAATAATTCCTAAGGGTTGTCCAACTTTTAATGTAACAATCCAATTTTTCGATTTGTGTTGGATTGACCTGGGAGAGGAATAGCATGTATATTCAGATATTTTGAGTCATAAGCGTGTGACCATTAAGATTGGGTGAGCTATTTAATTGTGTTGGCTCCAATTCCGGGTTCCAATAGATTTAATTTTGATTAAATTGATTTTTATTTCTCAAAAATGAAACGATTAGAATATAAAGCATGAAAACTTCATTACAAATATTATTTCTGTGTCGGTTTATAGCACAAAGAAAGTTTTGGTAAAGCTTTTGTACAAGTGTAAGTTTTAGACATTTATGGTACATACTCCTTTTGATCCCCAATGTGTTCAAGTGGAGTTGATTGTATAAATAATTCGCTTGATGATCAGGGCTTATACATTTTCCAGCCATGCGCAGAAAAGGAATTACCGTATACATGGTATAGCCTTATCGAAGCTGGTCAAACGTCACATCTAGAAACTACCGTACCTGCAAAGTACCAAAATTACATTTTTCCTCCTCATGTCATGGAAATCCCTCCATGCACTATTTTGTATCTAAGTCACTGAGGCCGCCTTTATCTCCGTTGAATAAAAACTACGTGGAATAATGGCCTTCGTCTCCTTTGTGACTTCCAATGCATTGAACTGTGACCGCTTCAACTCAATTCTACTCGAAGCACTAGCTGCTCGGGACAAAGGGCCCTGACAGTATTCCTCACGCTATAACGGTCACGATGGACAAGCCTCTCAACCAGCGGACAAGGCTCTATCTTAAGAAATCTGTTTACACATGAACAGCAGATTAAAAGCGGGAGACGTTCATTTGCACATTGAAAGGGAATATAGTGTACTGCATGGGAAGACAAAAAGCCTTCAAACTGGTGATCGTGAGCAATCTTCTTGCCAGTGGTCTTAAATTCATGTACATGTACTGTCTATTTTAGAAACTTCCTGAAAGTTATTTCCCCTCAAATGATCCACATTTGGAGTAATTAGTTATTAAATCACAAATACGCAAAATGTTCGGGTGGTTGGTTGTCTGAAAGGCATGTAAGTTAAAAAAATGTCTTAGCTATTGTTTTTAGTCAGTTGTTATTCAAACTGTCTTGGGTATAACGCTAATGGAACTTCAATGGTAAGTAAAACCTGCACCATCCAAGCGTATAATAAGTGGGTACGTGGTATGAATGGAGTGCGCTTTTAGCCTATACTGGCTGCCATGATGCTAACACAATCCATCTGGATTGGACAGGTGCCACTCACAAACATTAACAAGCATCCGATGACCTGGGTTATAATAGTGTAATGCGCTAAATACAAGATAGTCTTATTAGTATCATTGCATGCGGTAACTGTATGGTTAGTACGAAATTAGGTTCGTTTTACCATGGACCTATCATGGATGGACTGCGCTCGGATAAACTTCCTTTGATCTATGAGGTCCGCCGCCTCATAAAAATCCAAGACATTCAGGTGTTTTAAACAACTAGCTGTATTTCTAATTAGGTAGTGCCTTCCTCTGAATAACAAAAGAAAATCTGTTTTGAGAAGTATGCCAACCGTTCAGCCTTCGCTGGGAGCTCGTTGCTGATCTTTTTACACACACTGTGAATTAGTTTTGGGGTAAGCGAAGGGAAACTTTGAAAAAAATTGTAGAAAGAATTTGGTCTGTTACTTTTTCGGACACCTCCGCACACGAAATTGAGGTTGTTTCCATGAAAGATGAAACACTCAATAAACGATTTACAAGATATTTTTAAGGAAATATTATTTGGAAATGTGTGATATGGAGGCATTTCTCTGGCATGTTTTCTATAGTATTCTCATTTTATCACAAAAACGAAGCAACAATATAATCTGAAATTCACAGAATCGTATCTTTATAAGATGTAATACTACTGCACATGTACTTCAGTTCATGTAGTGGTTCTGAAATCTTCTGCGCATACAGAATATATATTCCTCAAAATGCATCCTACATTTTGTCATGCTTGTTTGGCGGCGGATTTCCCTCGATCAAAGAGCCAAACGCGTAAAATATTCCATTGTGACACCAATGCACACGACTGCTGTAGGAATAAATTACACTTCGTGCTGACTCCATTCCTTACACCTCTCTGGTTTTACGAAGGTTCGTTAATAAGGTTCGAACCTTATTTCTTTTTCGGATTAACGAACGTTCGGAAAAACGAACCATATTTCTTTATCGGACGAACGAACCTTCGGAATAACGAACCTTATATTTTTTTGGAATACCAAACCCACGGAAAAACAAACCTTATTTTGTTTTCGGACTAACGAACCTTCAGAATAGTGAACCTTTGGAATAACGAAGCTTCGAAGTATTCGAACCTTCGGAATAACGACGCTTCGAAGTATTCGAACCTTCGGAATAACGAAGCTTCGAAGTATTCGAACCTCCGGAATAACGACGCTTTGAAGCATTCGAACCTTCGGAATAATGAACCTTCGGAATAGTGAACCTTTGGAATAACGAAGCTTCTAAGTATTCGAACCTTCGGAATAACGAAGCTTCGAAGTATTCGAACCTTCGGAATAACGACGCTTCGAAGTATTCGAACCTTCGGAATAACGAAGCTTCGAAGTATTTGAACCTTCGGAATAACGACGCTTCGAAGTATTCGAACCTTCGGAATAACAATGCTTCGAAGCATTAGAACCTTCGGAATAACGAAGCTTCGAAGTATTCGAACCTTCGGAATAACGAAGCTTCGAAGTATTCGAACCTTCGGAATAACGAAGCTTCGAAGTATTCGAACCTTCGGAATAACGACGCTTCGAAGCATTCGAACCTTCGGAATAACGAAGCTTCGAAGCATTCGAACCTTCGGAATAACGAGTGCTCCCCCCAAAGTTGACTATTTTTAATCTGTTTAACTTTTGTTTAAAGCTTAAAAATTGTCAAATATAGAACAACTTTTATTTTTTTTTGTTGCAAATTTGTCTTTAACAAAACTATCTTCGTGCACTTTAGATAACAGGATCAAAATTTTGACTGAGGCTACATAGAGATTTGGGGAAAACCAGTAGTAAACCTATTATCACAGGGCTCTGATAAAAATGATATAATTCTTTCTCATTAATCTATTTATCAATTACCAACCAAAATTGTGATAAACCTTTTAAATTGTTGCTTACCTCATAAAAATGAGTAACAACATATTTTGTTTTCAAAACAATTCTAGATCTAAAACTGATGAATACTCATCAATCTTTCAAAAGTAATACCCATACATTAGCCTACAGATCGGGTATATTCATGTATGTTGGGCCGGGGAATTAGGAACAGCCTGATTACTTTTAGTGAATGTAAAAGTAAATTTTAAATTCGAGCCCCCTTGTGTTTTTTCGTTGATAATTTTGTGGCATGGTGATCTGAAAGGAGAAATAAAGTGACATCACTTATCAATTCAATACTGGGAGAGTTGAGCCATGGAGTGGCTCAACTCTCCTTTTGTAAAATGTATCAACTCTCATGAAAGTGGCAATTATGAAATTTCTCTGCACGTACCAAAAAACCCCCGATAAATCAAACTTCCATTTTATTTATTAGGACAAAAGAACAATACATGAACTACATGTCCCATAAATAGCTGCCTGACTAATTGTTGTCATGTGAGTAATTGAAAGGGTCATACCTGACTTGCGATGTTTTTGTTATGCTCTACTCCCTCTGCCTGCTTATGCTGAATTCAAAGCACTACCAACATAGGGCAGCAGTGATTGCACCCCCAAACTTTAGATACAAGTTTGAGGGGGTGGCTTAACTCTCGTAGTGGCTCAACTTACTCTCCTGCATCTCCCGGTTACAGTTCGATATTCCGAAGGTTCGTTGTTCCCAAAGGTTCGTAATTCCGAAACACTTTAATTGCCTATACCTCGATGTTCGTTAGTCCGAAAACGAAAAACGGTTCATTAATCCGAACATTTGTTGAGTTATTCCGAAGGTTCGTTAATCCGAAAATAAAACAGGGTTCGTTGTTACGAAGGTTCGTTAATCCGAAAACGAAATAAGGTTCGTTACTCCGAAGGTTCGTTAATCCAAAAACGAAATAAGGTTCGTTAGTTAGAAAATGAAATAAGGTTCGTAAGTCCGAAACTGAAACAATCTGTGGCGAAGGCGGGAAAACCGCGAGGGCATGCGTGTTGGAGGGGCGGGGGTAAGTTCAAAATTACTACTGAATGATTCATTCTTGATTAAATGTTAACCACTTACAAACCTAAAAAAAATGTGGCTCTGCGCGGGGTGGGGTGGGGTGGGGGTGTTTGGACCAGAATTGGAGCGATTAAAACTCCCAATGGGCATCGATCTCCCTTTTTTCTGGCTGGGGAGGGGGGGGGGGTTGCAAAACGGCATCCAATGTCTCAGGCAGCAATTGTCCAGATGAAATTAAAATCAAGTTGCTTGATCCACGCCACATCTTGATGCAACACATGCTTTGGCCACACAATATACAGACATCATCCTCCGCCGAGATTATCATTGCATAATATCCTATTATTTGGTCTTTGGTACTAAAATAAGTTAATTTCACTTTCGGGAAAAAAGAACCTTATTTCATTTTCGGACTAACGAACCTTTTTATATTTTCGGACTAACGAACCTCTTTACGTTTTCGGGCAAACGAACCTTCGCAATAACGAACCTTATTTTTTCGGACTAACAAACCTTGTATCGTTTTCGGACTAACGAACCATTGGAATAATGAACCTTCAGAACAGTGATCCTTCGGAATAACGAACCTTCGGAGTATTCGAACCTTCGGAATAACGAACCTTCGGAATAATGAGAGCTTCCCGCATCTTCCCTATGCCTTGTGATGGATACCAATAACGCACAGGGTGTTAGACAATTTTGATCTAGTTTACATGATTTATGAAATCATTTATAAATACAGTTCATTAAATCAGACATTGGACAATGTTGGGTGCTTCATTTCAATTCCCCACTCACGTAGCTCCTGTGGCGTCGTTTATCATGGGGAAGACGAGTCGGAGGTCGACGGCAGTGCTCGGTGGGTTGCTCACTGGTCTTGGAATGATGGCATGTGCCTACATCCGAAATATCCTGGTTTTTGGTGTATGCACTAGCCTTGCGGGTAAGTGCCGACGTGAGGGTGATTGAGGGTACCGAACAGAGATGAAAGGGAATATGCAACTTTGAACGTTGGCAGAAGGATAAGACTGAGAAAACGAAGGTGAAGATGATAAAAACCGAGACGAGAGAAGAAAAAGACCAAGAGAAGATGAAGAAGAAAAAGAAGGAGAACACAAAAGAAAGATAGAACAGATGACAAAAAGTAGGCAGGAACTATCGGACTGGTATTTCATCAAATTAATAGGTTCCAAGGTCTAGATGATATTTTTGGAGATCTGTATTACAAATCGTGCTTTCATCTTGTTGAAAGGCACATGTTAAAGCATGTTCCATTCTTAATTGGCAATCAATGCGTCGTTCTCAAAGTTTCATACATTTTCATAAGATAACGACTTTTATCAACCCGATGCTGGTATTACGAACACGCGTGCAGGTTCTACCACGGCATCCTACTCGCACCCTATTTCCCCCAGATACTAGTACTAATGGTTCGTGTTCGTCTCTCCACCCCTTGCCCTGTCACCTCCCTAACACAGGTGTTGGCATGTCGATGGTTTTCCTACCCACAATGTTGACAATCAACGATTACTTCCCCGATCGCTTCGTACTCATCCTTACTCTCTGCATGTATGGATGCACGGCAGGCGGGAGCATGGTGCTCCCCTTCCTAACAGAGAGATGCCTGGAAGCGTATGGATACTCGGGATGCTTTCTCATTTTGGGCGCGATAGCACTCAACCTTGTGGTCTCTGGAGTAGCCCTTGTGAAACCAAGAAGGGTAAAGGAGATCGAGAGCAGAGAGCAACAGGTGCCTGATCAAGATGGAGTTGTCATGATCACTGACCAGGAGCATGAGTCTGAGACTGATGAGCATGCGACTGCATTGACTCCCGATGAGAACTCTACGACATACAGTTTTGGTGAAAGTAGGCACGTCACTACTTTGCTGCGCAGTGAACATGGTGAAGCGTCATCTCGTATTGGCGCTAAAGTAGGAGATATTGAAGGTGAATCCCGAATAGGCGGTTCGCCTATCCACACCAACCTTGAGGGCAAGTGCGTTATTACGGGTGTAGATGAGAGCCGACCGTTGTTGAAGCCTCTGAGTTCTAGCGAAATCACTTGTGATGACAACGGCGAAAAGCGCAGTTCTGGGTGGTTGCGTAAAGAGACTTACATTGTCCGGTGGCATGAATCGCTCTGGTATCAGGAGCCCGTCTTCGCCGCCCGTCTTCTCCCACTGCAGTTCCTGGGCGCCCACACGATATATGCCTGGATGCTCTTTCTCATTCCGCACGCAGAGGAGCTCGGCATCGAGTCGTCTCGAGCTGTCTATCTCTCCTCCATCGGAGGCATCGCTGGACTCTTTGGACGCACCCTCTTCGTCGTGCTCGTCGCCCACCGCGTCAATATCTTTCTCATTTACACCCCTGTGTCAGTCCTCTGCACTGCCACCTAATTTCTCCTCGACTTCGTGACCTCTGCTTTCAGTGGGCGCGCCGTACTAGCCTTCCTCCAGGGATTCTGCTTCTTTATTGAATATACCATGGCAGGAGCCATCACCAAGGCAACGGTGGTAGATGACAAGAACTTTGCGTCCGCTCTTACTCAAACAGCATTTGCGCTAGGACTGGGGGCCACTACGGCAGGGTTCTTTACAGGCAAGTACTAATCTGAGAAAATGATCTGAATAAACATTTTAATAGTCAGTCAATTTTCTTTACTTTGCTAATTGGTATTTGTAACAAATAACTGCTGAGCATGGAGACGGAACATGTGATTTTAACGATCAAGATGAATGAGAATAAGATAATTGGGGAAGGAAAGAAGAACTAGGATGAGGAGGAGGAGGAGGAAAGAAGTTGAGGACGTAGGCCTAAAGTAGAATAACAACTAAGGAGAAGAAAAGAAGAATTGAGATAACAAGGATCGAAAACAGTTCAGACTTCTGATGCTCGTCTACTAAAACAGCTAACCGCTCTCTTCTATCCCCCCCCCCCCTTCTCTCTCTCTCCCTCTCCCTTTCTCTCTTTATCTCTATATGTATGTCTCTCTCTCTCAATTCGTGTTTCTCTCTGTATTAGGTTTCTTGCATGGAGTGACCCAGTCTTACACAGCAGTCTTCACCATCACCGGAGGCATCCACAGTGTTACCACCATTATGTGCGCGTTGCTTCTTGTTTATTTTCGAAGGAAAAAACAAACAGAACCTGTGCAAAAAGGACATCCGTAGTTAGCTACGCTTTAAACATGTGCCAACCGTTATCATTCAAACTACCTGCATCATTTGTGTATTTAGTATGTCCGAAGAAGAAAAACGCGAAGAGAAAGAACCTACATCTAGGCTTAATCCCATGTCCAATAAAGTCCAGGGGCCATAAAATTTTAGTTACTAAAGTGCATCGAAATGCATGCATAGTAATTAACTAGGCTAACTAGCTTTCATGAATATGACCCCAGCTTCCCACTTGAACTATCATCGGGCGGCCTATTATTATCATTTTAATTATTGATTTATTAAATTCTTTTAAACTTTTCCAGTGTACTTGAGGAGGGTCGACGACGCTTTAAATTGTGATGAAAATAACCATTTTTCCTATTTCGCTGCGGTTTTCGGCGTTAGGAATGGGTATTTTTGGCCGCTCTGTATGTACGTAAAGTGATAGACATTGTTAACAGACAAAATAACTCCTCTTGTTAATATATGAATTGTGATCCATATTTTTCGTATACAATACCTTTGCCAATGGTATGGTTTTAAATTATATTCTATGATAATAAATAAGAACTGTATATCCTTCTTGATACATATTTATGTTAACCTGTATTAGGCAAGGAATCTAAATATTGAGATTTCAACATTTTGCAACTTGTATTTGCGAAACATTTATTATAATTGTGATGTTATTAATGTATGACAATATGCAAGGTAAAGCATTTGGTATAACCTCATGTGCTGGTTTATCTCACAGCCCGTCACTCTGAAACATGTATTTAATACAAATCTGTGTAATGGAATTGATCGAGTATTTAATGGATTAAATATAATCTTTAATCGGTGTATGTGTTTTTGTTATTGGGAGGGGGATTTTCCTTTATGGTTTTTACGTTGTGCTTCATCCTTTAGGCTGTTGTTTATTAAATGAATGAGGAATGGGGGAGGATGGGATACGTTTAACTATATTAAAATTTCAATCCCGGAAATATTTACCAAAAAACAAAAGAATATGGTTGATTAATGGACCATGTAATATTCCAGCCCTTTCAATATATATTTACAATATTCAATTTGTTTGTTCACGCATAACGCGCTGACAGTGAAGTCAATCATTATAGCAACCATGCGTTATATTGCGTGTTCAGATAATGACATCAGATAGAGCGGATGGACGAAGTAGACTACAATTCAACTGGTGATTATAATCATATGATTGCTACTCCGTGAGTAGCTAAATCAACAGTGTATGTACGCGTGAATGCATGTGCATGCGTATTTATATTATGCGATACGGCTCTACTACTGTATAATATTCATGTCCGAGGACCATACCACAGAAAGGAAGTAACATCGCGTAACTTGTATCATTCCACCCCTTTTATTTGCGTTTTATGCTCCATCAACTTTTGTACAAACAGTGTACAAACATGTTGCATGTATGCCTCTTGAACATATTTTATGAACTACATCAGTGCCGGCCAGATAACAGCGCCGGTCCAATTAGCATCATCAGCACCGTGACACATTATTATGTAAGTAGAAACATGATTTATATCTCCTAACAACGATTTCTACAAATATATGGCCCATAATTATCGACATTCACTCAACTTTTCAGTCACAAATTAACAGTCCAAAGGGACACACCATCTTTAAAAGTAAATAGTTAGAACGGTGTTTAAATTCGTGAACTAACCCCGGACCAACTTGATAGGACGCCATATAACAAAACAAAATAAAACGAGACATACTTGTGGACAAGTATAAGGTGGTCTGCATTGGCAAATTCATGCACAGACATGGGCTAGAAAATGCACGGTGATATGGACCTTCAATCGTGACACCATCTATTCATAAGCAATCAGAGACTCCGTTCAAGAAAGCTCATAGCGCATCTACAATGTCTATTAACATTTCAGAGACATGCCTAAATGGTTACATGTATATTGTGCTAACATGTAATTAATAGCCAGGTAACATAACGGGGTGAGAGAAAACGAATGGGAAAGAAAATCTCAAAGAGAATGACAAAGTTAGGGATAGAACAGAAGAACATGACAAAATAAATAGTGCAAAAGGAATACAAAAATTGACCCTCCCCACTCCGGGAATCGAACCGGGGGCCTCGAGATCTTCAAACGCGGCGCCTTACCCATTGAGCCACACATCTTCCCATTCACTTAACACGTAATGCCCAACAGGGGCTAGAATGATTAAGAAATTGATATTCAAGCTGAAATTTCACCATGATCCCGACATTTGTTAAAAAAATGAAGAGGACGTCTCGGAAAGCTAGTAGACTCCGCTAAAACATACCAAAATTTCAGAGTAACAGATTCAAACATCAGCGAGATACAACTCCTAGATGGTCGTCATGTCATTTCATAAAAAAATAATTTTTCTATATTTTTTCTCAGCACTGATAAGACCCGCCTCCAAGATATCCTCTAACTCAAGATTCCCCCTGTGACATCATCAAAGTTAGAAATAAGCAGGAAAATATACATAATTTATGCACAAACTAAACATTGCAATGACTACCTGCAAGTGCTTATAATAGCATCACATAGCTAGCACATTTCTGACACAAGGCAACAATTATTCCCACATGAAAGGTTGTTAGATGGTATTGTGTGAAGACATGTGATGATCTTGTGGGCAGGTGGAGGCAGTCATGGCAATGTTCAGTTCAGTGATTTTGTTATGTACATATTATGTTTCATCAACATAAGTCGACATACATTTTGATGACAGGGGCCCTTTTAGGTTGTTAAAATGGTTGAGTTTTTGCGCGTGTGTGTATTGTGTGTGTGTATTGTGTGTGTGTGCGTGCGTGTGTGTGTATGTGCGTGTGCGTGCGTGCGTGCGTGCATAGACGCGCGTGCGCATGTTACGTAACGTGAGGGTCCAAAAGGGTTAGGCATAATTATTGGCTATTTAGCATAATTTCCAGTGTCCACAAGGGTTCGGCATAATTTTTGGCCATTTAGCATAATTTCGCTGCTCCCCTGGCATAATTCGATTTTTGTCACTGGTCACACTGGATTGAAGATCAGAGTTATTCTGGTCAGTGAGAGACGCATGCGCGTTTTTGACCATGGCGGTAATCGGGAGCGGCGATGTGGCTGTCAGGAATTTGACGTGTAACAGGTGAGTTGCTGTTAGATGTATCATTAATTTTGTGTACTTGAAATTTGAAGTCCTCTCACGGGATTTTTCCCATGGGTGCAGGAGCTTTATGACTTGGAGCAGGGCATCCGATACATGAAAAGTAAGCCATGGTGGTACCCATTGAAAGTTGAGTTAAATTCTGAGTTATAGCGCAAGCATGAGTGTCCTGTGTAAGCGGTGTGAATAATGATAGATTCGCGCGCTATTCGATTGCATGGGTGCACGCGAATAGACGAGGGGTGGTTCACGTTATATGTTGAACGTTACGTCATTAATTTTTTAACGGTTGTTCTGGAATGCCGATCCAATTTCATGAAATCCCACGTGCAGCGCGATGTCATGTTATCCTTTGTTTTAATTTTGAAGTCATGCTTGGTGTGTGCACCGTGTGTTTGTGTGTGGTTGTGTTTGTGTGTGTGTGTGCGTGCGTGCGTTTGCGTGCGCGTTTGTGTGTAGGCCTATGTTTGGGTACGTGGGTGCGTGCGTATGTGTGTATAATGTTTGTGTTGTGTTTGTTTGCGTGTGACTGTGTTTATTGTGTGTGTTACGTTTGTGTTTTGTGGTTTGTGTGTGTGTGTGTGTGTGTATGTATAGTATACATATTGTGTGTATATGTGTGTATTAGTGTGTGTGTACATATTTATATGTACATGTACATATTTATATACAAGTGGTAAATCATGCTTTATTGTATCTATCGAATCAATAGAAATATTATGTTTATGTATTTGTTATTGTATCTTATAAAGTGAAATTGTTTATTTTATCATGTGAATGAAATCAAATAAAAAATATGGAAAAACCAAAAAAAAGAAGGATGTGTGCGTGTCAAAAAAAAAAGAAAAGTCCCTGCAGCAGTGCATGTAAAACAGTTTGTTTATTACTAGATAGTTAAGACTTTTGCTTTCAGTTAACAAAACAATAGTATTAGTGCTTTAATACAGTATACAATAAACTTCTCATTCATTTTTCAATGAACATGTTGTGAAAGTTCTTTGATAATCCAATGATATATTGCGTTATGTCAGTGGCAAAAATTTTATGGCAGAAATGTTGGGTTCTATTAAGTGGATAGTTTATCAAGAAATTAAGTCGATTTTGCTAAAAGTTAAATATGAAAGAAGTATTAGTGAAGGATTGTATTAAATCTGTCAAAGAGTAATAAAGTTGTGATTGTTAAAAGTTCAGTTTTTGTGACGTTACATGGGGGTTAATTACTCTTTCATATTTTGTGTGGTGCTTGGAATCATAAATTGCTCTTTTTTGTTATCCGTGAAGGATTTCTTAATCCGTACAAGTATGTGTGCAGGAACAATTTTTATCATTGTACTATTTGCACTTGTAAAGTGGTGCGTAAGTTTGGAGAAATTTATAATTTTCATTACACTAGTACACAGCACACCATAGAACAAGTTGTACCTTGTTATGTACTAAGAATCATTACAATATTGTGATATTTTCATGGAGTACATCAAACCTCATTAATATGGCTTTAATGAATGTCTATTATTAGAAACAAGTAATTTGAAGATGAACTATTATTTAATACTTGATTTGTAACCATGCTATTTTGCTAGGAAACTTGAAACTGGTTGTATTCGTGGAAGTGTTTCGGGCAAACAATAGAAAGTGTTGCCAATGGTGCTATGAGGGTTGTTTTTTGAATACTAATGTTTGCATTACTTTGCTTGCAATCAGTTTTCTGCTCTATTTTCTTGGCATTGGAGTTAATATATACTAAACTTTTAAAATTTATGTAATTTTAAAAGGTAAACATGTGGCTTGTAAGTGGAACATTCAATTTTCTTATGTTACTGTGTATCTGTTTGACATGATGTTGTATCATTTAATTTATAGAACTTATGCTGAACAGTATGCTGCCTTAAGGAGTCTGAAGAAGGGGACCTTCTTCGCAATGAAGGGGGTGGAAGGAGGGACTGGAGATGTCCGTTCGGCAGCGAACAGTAAGGTCAGTGTAATATTGATTAGTTAACAATTGTTTTTTGTACTTGAAATTTCAAGTTAATGAGTGCATGTTATTGTTATGTGGTGTTAGCCTCTGTGTTGAGGCATGGGGGAGGGTGGTGGAGATCTTAGTATTAAGTTCTATGATTGTAGAAAGTAGTTGTGGTTGGGTGAGTAAATGTACGTATAGTTTGGATATTTGTGAACGAATGTAACCATTGATTTTTAAGCAAATCACCTAGAATTTAGTGAAAGGGTTTTGTGGTAATTTCAATTAACACAGAAAGCCCTTTCACTAAATTCTAGGTGATTTGTTCCTAGGGCAGACTATTCATGAATATGAATGAGTCAGATTAAATGAAACTCTTCGGTACTTGTTTACATGTAACATGTTTTGACCAGTGAAGTAGAAATAGCTTTTGTGGTTAAATTGGTGCATGGTGAGCAGTAGTTTGCAGCTTCAAATCCTGTCTGTTTTCAAGATTTTATTTTGAATTGTTTATCATTTATTTAGAGGATAGAGCTAGCTATCCTTACTACTGGGTGTATACCTAAAATTTGTTTGTAAATTTAACTTATATTACAATTGTAGAATTGATTGAAAATATAGATATATTTGAATTGTTTTTTTTTTATGGAGTGTGATACATGCACTACAACTCAAAGGAATTTGTATTGGGAGAAAAGAAATGGAAGAAAAAGGAAATGGAAGAAAGGGTAGGAGTGGCAGTTTTAAAGCACTTTTTTTCGTTTAGTTTACCATGAAACACGATACATTAGTCTAAAAGGCATTATGTTTCATGCTGAACTGGACAAAGTATATTGCGGTTCAAAACTGCGGCTCCTGTATATATGCGTTTGGTTGCATTCATACATCATATTTTGTGTTAATTTTAGGTGTTCTGTTGCGAGAGTAAGTTCGCCGTGCCAGACGCGGCACTTTCGGTTTATTTCAGGCCGGAACTTGTTGCGGTGAAGGAGGTACATAGGTCGCCCTTAAAACGACGGCTTACCGTTAATGAGAAGGTGGAGTCTGTACGTGTAATGTTAATTTTACTTCTCTTTGTTATTATATGTTGCTACAGTTGTGCTGTACAGTTTAATTTATAATAGTATGGTGATTTACTTCAGCTAAAGGCTATTTTTCAGGGGGGTTTGGTTGGTTGTGCAAGTTCAAAGCATTTGACAAACCAACCAAAACAAATGTACACAAATTGATAACTTGGTAGTTAATCATTTAAAGACCAAGAAAAAATTGTACTGAACAGAATGAAAGAAAAGGCAGTAGTTAAGTTGCTACAATTGTTCTATCATTAAAACATGTGTAATTTAGTAGTTATATAAGAGTTATATGTTTTGGGAATGTTAGATATTTAAAAACAATAGTTCTTGAAAAAGAAAAATTAGGTAATGTTGAGGTAAGGTTGAAGTTTATTGTTCAGTAATTGTATTGTTCAGGAGGTTTTGATTATTTTTTGTGTTGAAGTGATTCGCTTTGATAAATAAGAGTTTTGAGAGTTGTTTGATTGTGCAATTTTTTAGTGTGTTGTTGGATTGTGATTATGGTATACAATTTTACACATGTAGGTAAAATAATTATAATGTGTTGCAAAATTAAGAACAATTAATTTTTAGTGTGTGGTATTGTTGTTATATTTCATATTCATTTGTGTGTTATGTTTATTCCTTGTTGGTTTTTTTTATTTCTTATGTTTCAATTCAGGTCAGCCAGCTCAGGGTAACCGGGAGGAAGAGAATGAAGGAGGTGTCCATCGGAGACGGGACGGGCAAGGTCAGTGTTTTCCTGTGGGGTAAACAAGCTGACCTACGCGTCCTCGTCTCCGAGGACGTGAAGGTCAGCCCGTGTGTGGTGGCACACGATAAGAGGACCAATATGAAAAAACTACACTCCGTCAGTGGAACGGTTGTGGATGAGGTGAGTGGTCTAAATACAACAAATAAGTATGTCCCACTCCTAAGCAAAATAGCATAATGTTTTATCAAGGAGGTTTTGGGTAAAATAATTTGGTTTGGATTGTTTGTTCATTTGGGGGGGGGGGGGCTTACTTTTTTGTTGTTTTTATAAGGTTTAATTCTTGTTTTTCTAAAAAAATGGTAATGAATTTGTTTTATTTTTGGTATTATATTGTCTTATTACATCCATTGTTGAGAATTTATCTGATATGTTTATAGACTCTACTGCACATTTTCGTGGTTGAATTGTATTGGGACTATTAGCCATGTACGTGAAAGTACATTGGTGGGAGGTGCACTGAATGTATTTATTCTGGTTAATTACATTTGTGTGTTGTATGTTTGGAATTTACACATGGCGGCTATTATAGTACTATTTTCGGTTTTGGGAGTCATAGGAGTGGTTAAATAAATGGGGAAAGTCATCTGGATGTAATTGAAAGGGGGTATGGAGTGGTTTACAGTATGTTTGAGAGTATATTTTTGTTCAATTTTTGGCAATAATGTTACGTTTTATTATAGGTATTTGCTTGAAATCAGCGTTGTGGATTTGTTGGTTTGAAGTATGATTTTAACCATAATAGTAAAGGATAAGTAGATTTGGTGTGATAAATTAATATACACTGTATTTTTTTATATGTTAGTAGTAAAGATTGATAGAGTTGTTGGTATGAGTGATTTAGTTATATTATTTTGAAGTCAAATTTGTATTACTTGTACTTTGTTGGTAAAGGGCCATTTTCAGTAATATGGGGGATCTGTTTTTGTTTATTCTTAGATACTATAGGTAACTTATAATTTGTTTGGTAATTTGGTTACATGGTAGTGTAGTTGTGATGACCACCTTAAGAGAAGTAGTGGACATGATTTTGGTGTGGATTAGTATCATGTTGAAGTGAACGTTATTCTTTTATTTAGCATTGAAGGTTTTGAGATAGTTATGGGAATAAATTGAACCTATATTTATCTCTCTGTGTCATAATTCATGATTTTTTTTTATTTATTTATTGTATGTGCCATTTTTCAGAAAATCAATTTCTGGACTGTGACCGTCGAGGGGGCTACAGATCCGAATATGTGAGTATAATATTGTTAAGGTGTATATTTTTATGATATTATACATGTCATCATGGTTTATGCATGGTGCATGCCTTAAACAGAAAAGTGATATAGGTCTTTTGTACATTTAGAGTGTAATTTGTTTGAAGAGTGACCTTTTAGGTTGGGGCATAATATGTTATATAAAGTTAGTCATATTTCCTGTTAGATTGTAATTGAAATTTTGGGAAATTAGACAAGTTAGCTGTTACTCAGCATGAATATAATTCCTGCTATTGTAGAGCGCAGAAATACATTAAGCAGCAGTGATTTATATCACTTTAAATCTTGAAACAATTGAAAGAAATTTTTATGTTACAAATAAGTTATTTAGATCATAAAGGTGCAGTTAAATAATGGTATCTTTGCAATTATTACTTAGTAAAGTAAATGGACGGAAATGAAGTATATGCATTTTAAGTGTTAAACTGTATTCTTTTACCTTTTGTTGGTGAGTTGAAAAGAGAGAGTAGAAGTAGTATTTTGTTACATTTACTTGGTAATACATAGGTGTTATATATTTGGCTTGATGAGGGTGAAGACGTTGAGTACAAAAAGGAAATATACTTTTATGGAGGACGCAAACTTTAAAACGTGATTGTGAGCAATGCTTTAATAATAATCTGAAAGTCATGTAGTGTCCTTTTGAAAAACTTGTTGAAAGTTATTTGCTGTCAATTGGTCCACATTTAGAGTGATTAGTGATCAAACCACAAATCCTAAATTGTTTATTGTAAATTGTAAATTTATGATTTATTTGCTAATTTCTACAAAAGTTTTCATTAAACAGCATTTAATTTCAACTAAGTTTTAAAATGAGATTCACTAATTTCCAAGTGTGGATCATTTGAAGGTTAATGACTTTGAGCAAGTTTTTAAAATGAACTAAACATGAATTTAAGACCATTGGTAAAACGTTTGTTCATTAACCCTTGTTGAGAGCGCTTTATCTTCTTTATTCTGACTGGGGGTGGGGGATATTTTGACTGTCTAGCTTTGCTTTCACCTTCCCACTCCCCCCCCCCCCCCCCCACCACCACATACGAATATTCGATTGACGTGCACACGGTAAACATCACGGTAGCACTTTCTTTACTTTATTTTTTAAAGTGCTTTCAACCCATGATAGCAAACATACGTGAGCAACATATTGTAAATGTCAGATAAATGTCAACATTTCATCAAAGTGACCCCATTACACCCCCCCCCCCTACAGTCTAATCCTGCTGTCAAAGAAATACTTAGAGTAGGGTTAGATTTATTTGTGAAGTGGTCAGTAGTTTTTACTACGATAATTGTAAAAAAAACTTCAGTACTGCAGCTTGACTATCATATGAAGTTCCTATGCTTTGAAAAGTTTAAAATTACCCATGCAGTATACAATTGGTACTGTGAGTATCATTGTTTTTGATGATGTAGTTTTTTTTTCAGCTGAAAATTTGATTATGTAAATACAATATAGCTGTGGTATTTTATTTTCAATATTTGTGAACTGGATGTTTACATGAACATGTGCTTTTGATTTAAATTGCAGATTTCCAGTCGAGTTGATGCTGTCTGGTGGCGACTGTCTGACCGTGGATAGAGACTTCGGTCTTGATTTCTCGGACTTACCAATGGTCATTATTGTTAAAAGAGAGGGTGGGGTGATCACGAATATGGAGAAATTCATTGGTACGTATTGATGTGTTAAGATTAGTTGCTAGGAGACTGTTTTAATACTTTTGATAAGTGGTTAAAAAGTATTACCTTGAAGTGAAGTTGAAATAAAGATAATTTATCAATGTAATTTAAAGAACTTTAATTTTTACAGAAGCATGTTACGTGACGTTATCTAGATTACCAAACATGCAGTATTTGGAAAATTTTATTGTGATTTATTCATGTGGGCTACATTGAACCTCAAAGTGTTTGTATCAGAAATTATTTTAAATTCAGTATTGACTAGTATTCACCTGCATCCACTAACATTTCCACTACAGTTTGTTAGTGAAATATAGTCTTATGGTCAAAATGACCTGTGCCTTGGCCTAAATTATATACTGAACAATGGGCATTGTGCTGTAAGTGAAATATTAGTTAAAATGTTGTTTAAATTATAAAGTTCACTCATTTTCAAAATTGAAGTCACATTGAACTGTACACAGAATGTTAATAATAAAAGATAAAGTAATGTAAAACCTGTTTATAGTGAATTTGTGATTAGGCTGTTTTTATTGTGTGTTTTTACCACTACATTGGACTGTAATTTATTTTTGATTAAATATTTTTTTTAAGTTTAAGGAGTATTTGTATTTGTCAACCAGTATGGAGGTTTTGGTATATTGCTTGTAGTGTAAAGTAACTACATATATGTGATATTTATGGTTAATTTTATGCTCATGAGTTATAATTTGTTATTTGTCAGTGCCCAGTTTATTTGCTAGAAAGTGTGATGCAGGGTTCTTTACAGGCGAGTACTAATCTGAGAAAATGATCTGCATAAACATTTTAATAGTCAGTCAATTTTATTTATTTTGCTAATTGGTATTTGTAACAAATAACGTCTGAGCATGGAGACGGAACATGTGATTTTAACAATCAAGATGAATCAGAATAAGATGATTGGGGAAGGAAAGAAGAACTAGGATGAGGAGGAGGAGAAGGAGGAAAGAAGTTGAGGACGTAGGCCTAAGGTAGAATAACAACTAAGGAGAAGAAAAGAAGAATTGAGATAACAAGGATCGAAAACAGTTCAGACTTCTGATGCCCGTCTACTAACACAGCCAATCACTCTCTTCTACCCCCCCCCCCCCCTTCTCTCTCTCTCCCTCTCCCTTTCTCTCTTTATCTCTATATGTATGTCTCTCTCTTAATTCGTGTTTCTCTCTGTATTAGGTTTCTTGTATGGAGTGACCCAGTCTTACCCAGCAGTCTTCACCATCACCGGAGGCATCCACAGTGTTACCACCATTATGTGCGCGTTGCTTCTTGTTTATTTTCGAAGGAAAAAACAAACCCAACCTGTGCAAAAAGGACATCCGTAGTTAGCTACGCTTTAAACATGTGCCAACCGTTATCATTCAAAGTACCTGCATCATTTGTGTATTTAGTATGTCCGAAGAAGAAAAACGCGAAGAGAAAGAACCTACATCTAGGCTTAATTCCATGTCCAATTAAGTCCAGGGGTCATAACATTTTAGTTACTAAAGTGCATCGAAATGCATGCGTAGTAATTAACTAGGCTAACTAGCTTTCACGAATATGACCCCAGCTTCCCACTTGAACTATTATCGGGCGGCCTATTATTACCATTTTAATTATTGATTTATTAAATTCTTTTAAACTTTTCCAGTGTACTTGAGGAGGGTCGACGACGCCTTAAATTGTGATGAAAATAACCCTTTTTCCTATTTCGTTGCGGTTTTCGGCGTTAGGAATGGGTATTTTTTGGCCGCTCTGTATGTACGTAAAGTGATAGACATTGTTAACAGACAAAATAACTCCTCTTGTTAATAGATGAATTGTGATCCATATTTTTCTTATACAATACCTCTGCCAATGGTATGGTTTTAAATTATATTCTATGTTAATAAATAAGAACTGTATATCCTTCTTGATACATATTTATGTTAACCTGCATTAGGCAAGGAATCTAAATATTGAGATTTCAACATTTTGCAACTTGTATTTGCGAAACATTTATTATAATTGTGAAGTTATTAATGTATGACAATATGCAAGGTGAAGCATTTGGTATAACCTCATGTGCTGGTTTATCCCACAGCCTGTCACTCATGCATATAATACAAATCTGTGTAATGGAATTGATCGAGTATTCAATGGATTAGATATAATCTTTAATCGGTGTATGTGTTGTTTTTGTTATTGGGAGGGGGATTTTCCTTTATGGTTTTTACGTTGTGCTTCATCCTTTAGGCTGTTGTTTATTAAATGAATGAGGAATGGGGGAGGATGGGATACGTTTAACTATATTAAAATTTCAATCCCGGAAATATTTACCAAAAAACAAAAGAATATGGTTGATTAATGGACCATGTAATATTCCAGCCCTTTCAATATATATTTACAATATTCAATTTGTTTGTTCACGCATAACGCGCTGACAGTGAAGTCAATCATTATAGCAACCATGCGTTATATTGCGTGTTCAGATAATGACATCAGATAGAGCGGATGGGCGAAGTAGACTACAATTCAACTGGTGATTATAATCATATGATTGCTACTCCGTGGGTAGCTAAATCAGCAGTATGTACGCGTGAATGCATGTGCATGCATATTCATATTATGCGATACAGTTCTACTACTGTATAATATTCATGCCCGAGGACCATACCACAGAAAGGAAGTAACATCGCGTAACTTGTATCATTCCACCCTTTTTATTTGCGTTTCATGCTCCATCAACTTTTGTACAAACAGTGTACAAACATTTGGCATGTGTGCCTCTTGAACATATTATGAACTACATCAGTGCCGGCCCGATCGTAGCGCCGATCCAATTAGCATCATCAGCACGGTGACACATTATTATGTAAGTAGAAACATAATTTATAACTCCTAACAACGATTTCTACAAATATATGGCCCATAATTATCGACATTCACTCAACTTTTCTGTCACAAATTAACAGGCCAAAGGGAAACACCATCTTTAAAAGTAAATAGTTAGAACGGTGTTTAAATTCGTGAACTAACCCCGGACCAACTTAATAGCACGCCATATAACAAAACAAAATAGAAACATTATCATTGATTCAATATCATTGACGTGTTCTCGGAATCACTTTGGTATATTGAGTTTGTCCACATACGGATTACAGCAAACTATTTAAATCACCCTCTGTTGAGATTCTGTGATAAAAATGAATGACTTTGTGAGAGTGTCAGATGATTTATTTGCACCCCATTAAGTTAGTCTACGTTTAAAATGCCCCGTTGTGAATACAAGCCAAAACCATGTATCAAAACAAAATTATCAGAATGTCTGTATTCCTTTGCAAACAGACACACGTACAGCATGGAAATGGACCTGTAAATAGCCTTACAATATGTCTACTAAACTGTTTTTGTCAGAGCATGAATTCCGGAACGTTTAAGCCGAAAATACCCCCTGTTTGCAAGCTAATTTCCTAGTGCAACATAAAATGTATATAAATTCATCCGATTTATAAACAGTACGCTGGTACTTGACAATTCGTTCACGAACCGTTCCAGGTGCCCAAATTCGGCCATTTTATCGATTTTCTGTTTCGTTCATATTTTGATGTCTTTTAATTATGTGTACCTTCATGGACAAGTTTCAAGTCATGAAATGCAGTATTACGTGCATGATCATGTCGCACCTCATGTCCTTCGATCCTCACATTGACCTGGGAAGTAGCTAGCCCTAGCGTTGCCGTATGCATGTACTACAGGTATCATTTTCATTCGTCCCTTTGACGTGATATATGGCTGGATTTCATCGAGTTTATTTTCACGATTATGAGCCTCGGTTCGGCTGTTTACTTAAAAGGATAATCCACCGTGAAGATTAAGTTGGTTTTGATAAAAACAGGAGTATGAAAAAAAACATCTTAGTGAAGGTTTGACGAAAATCTGTGAAAGGATAAACCCAAAAGCTATGGTCTTTTGATATTTCCATTTTGTGACGTTCCCTGCGAGGTGCTCTCCCATATGTTGTGTGCTGTATAATTCCATAAGTGCTCTTTTTCTGACAACGGAATATATTTTTTTTATAGAGATGTGTGTAAAAACGTATTTCTAATGTTTTAAATGCACAGGTAAAAGGATGCGTCTTTTTTTTTTTTTTTTTTTTTTTTTTAGAAAATAGAGATTTTCAACAAAATTGTACACAAAACATGGGAGAGCACCTCGCACGTGACGTTATAAAAACCTTAAAGATCGCAACTTTTTTTATCATTTGATGGATCGTCATCAAACTTTCACTATGTTTCTATCATATACCTGCTTTTATTGAAACTGACTTAATTTCAGGGTGGACTATCCCTTAAGTATGTTTTGATTCATGCATGTCCCTGCCCTTCCTACATGTTTATTAAATACGTCCTTCCCCCGAATGTAATATCGTAACACAAACATGTTGTTGTTTCTTCAGACCTGGCGATTAGGGCCAGATATATTTGCAGGACAGAAATATTGGCACATGATATGTTTTAAGAATAGAAACAAGGGCTTTGTTTTCAGATAATATAATCAGTAATTGGCGCAGGGTAAATTTGTTCAAATACATAGTCTGAAAACATACGCTGCCCCAATCAATCGCGAGGTTTAAAAAAAAACTATACCCTGTCCAGTGAAACGTGGAGGTATACCCCCCCCCCCCCCCACCCCGCTCACGTAACTAACAATTACATACGACCCATTTCAATATCATACACTCACGAACACACACATGGTAGTATGCTATAAACACCAACAGACATATTGATCAGTAGCAACTCAACTATTATCTCCATGAATATATTGGGCTGAGACTTTGACAAAGGACCCCCCCCCCCCCCCCCCCCCCTGAAACTGAAACATTATTCTTCCCGAAGTCTGTTGTTTGTTACCTACTCGTGGTATTTCCGGTCATCGCCCGACCACGCTCAAAACATCCGACCAACCGCGGTCGGCAACTAAAACTTTCTTACACCGCAGAGCTCCGAGAAAGTTTACAATTGATTAACGATGCGCTCCCGAGCAAAGAAGCCGCCCTCGAACACATTTTCAGCCTCATCGGAGAAACTTCACTTCTTCATCTACTCTCGGTGAGTCAACACATAATATACATGTATTTCTCCAGCGTATCTTGCACTACACAGTATTCAGTGGTGATACACGACCCCACCAAAACATCATACACACGCCAGATAAATAGGCACAGATGCATGTTTTGCGTCCAATTCACATTCCTCTCATCCAGCTCTAACCACTTGCATTCAATAAAACAATACGTATGAGAAATATCAAAATTGAAGGTTTTCCTCTTCTTCCGTCTCCATCAATTGTATTCTTTGAAATTGAAGTTCAGAAAAAAAAGCAAGGACAATAGATTCATGTTTTTACATCATCTATTTGCACCACTTGCATACAAGAATGCATGTTTTTCCAACTCCTCACTTTACACTTAGTAAAATATAAAGTTGACTGAACATGTCAAAGCACTAGTTATACTATAATATAGGAGGATAATATGCAACAACAGCACACATTTAATCACTTCCATATCTCTAAGTCACATAATTAGGAAATATATACTTTATATGTACACGTTTATATAAAAATACAAATAAATAGAATTGATTGAATAGATAAGGAACTTCTATACCACAAAGAAATACGCTACTGGCATGAGGGTTTGACACACATCATTCAACATTAGCGTGGAATTCAATCAAATGAGGCATTTTATACAGATGCTGTATTAGGAAATGATAACACACGTCACAGATAAATGGAAGTGTACGAGAAGTGTTGTGCTGTATTGTATTGTGTTGTGTTGTGACATATTTCCATAATGAACATGTAAATGACATCAATGGTAGAAGATAGTACAAGTAAAGACTACCGAACTGGGCCTCATTGCATAAAACTAACCATTAATGGTAACTCTTCCATCAGTGGTAACTAGCATGGTAGCACCGCTCGAAAGCTAATCAAATGAATGATTTCCAGAAAAGTTGCCATTATGGTATCAAAGTTACCATCAATTGTAAGTTTTATGCAACAGGGCCCCACTGCTATCACCATGGGTCCTTTCCTACATTTAATGTCAATTTTGTCATGACCATGGTCATACTCTTGTCTGATTTCAGGATACCAGGGCTACATTGCATAAAACTTACATTAATGGTAACTCTGTCATCAATGGTAACTACCAGGGTAACATTGCACAAGAGCAAATCAAATTCAACATTTCCATAGAAGTTGACATTGATAGCAAAGTTACCATTAATAGTAAGTTTTATGCAACAGGGCCCAGGAAGGAATCATCTAAAAATGATAAACTATTTGAAATGACAACAAAATCTAGGCCCCATTGCATAAAACTTTGCATTGCATAAAACCATTAATGCTATCTCTGTCATCAATGGTATCTTCCATGGTAACACATCTTGACAGCAATCAAATTTGAGGTTTCCATAGATGTTGCCATTGGTAGCAAAGTTACCCTCAATGGTAAGTTTTATGCAACAGGGCCCTGGTGTCGATGGCAGAGTAGCCTAGTTAATAGGCTAATGGCAGACCATGTCTGGGCACTGTTGCCTAAACCATACCATTGATGGTAACTTTGATACCAATGGCAACATCTATGGAAACCTCAAATTTGATGGGTCGAGTGATATTCCCATGGTATTTACTATTGATGGCAGAGTTACCATTACTGATAAGTTTTATGCAACAGGGCCCTGGCCTGCAATCTTTACTACTGCCACCCCATACCTTTAAAATCCATGTCCACATTCTATTTACTTGGCACATTGATACTCAATAAAAAGTAAAACTAATGTGTGTTTTTTTTCATGTACTCCTTCTCTGCCATGTTCCAGACTGCCCTGTGGCAAAAATGTGTATTACCAGTGCAGAAATGCCTCAATGGCACATAACGAGTTATGCCTTTGCTTTTGTTTACATCTCTTAGAGATAAAATGCATGTGCGCATCACACCAGCAGATTAAAGAGGAAGCTATTGAATCTAAGATGCTGCAAAATGAACAAAAAAAAAAAACATGGAGGCAAAATATAAAACAGAAGACAGGTTTTCTTTCAAGGTGATTGGAATGTATGTGAAAATAAGCATTTTTTTTATAAACATATACAAAAGCCTCCCCAAAACCACAGATATATAACCAGTACAGGTGTATCACATTTACAATAGGTTTTTTTTTTTACTGGTACTGACATTCATGTTTTTAGCTGGACGAGTGCAAATTTGTGATAGATTTTAGACAGTTTGTGGTAGATTTTAGAGAGTTTGTGATATCGATAATAAGTTCTTGAAATAGAGTACAGGGTTGCATCGCATATTGATAATGAAAATGAAATGTGATTACATCAGATAACGCATTATAGGTTTAGAGACAGAAACCGCACTATTCAGGAACACGGCAGTTATATCCAAACCAGTATCATATCATGTTTTACATAAAAGAATCACAGCCCAGGAACCAATTTGTTAATCTCATCAATATGTAATGTAATGAACAGTTTTCCTACACGGTAGGTTTTTCGCACTGTAAACATTGTTTAAACAAATTACACAGAGCTTTTAATTCATTCTACATGAACAGAAGCTTAAACTCAATTTGGTCTATTTACACATATGTATACACTTTGTACATACTTCTTACATTTCAGATACTACCAGTACGTGCCCAAAACAAAAAATTAAGATATGCTAGGGACAACACTCTCTCAGGTAAGCAGTCAAATAGGTGCTGCTTACATATGCTATCATACATTTTCTACCCGCATAAATTAATGTACCTAGAACAGTATAGCTACATCAAATGCAGAATTACATATTGAGATGTGTTCTGTCACGTTTATGGAGGTTCTCAAAGCAAAACCAGTCACTTGTAGACATTATTGTATTGTTGCTGTACATTTTAAGACACCATGCCACCTGTAGCGAGTGATATGTGATTGCTAGTACAGAGGTATGACCGATACCAATTGTAAGTCAAGTTGTGATCTATTCTTTATGAGACAGGGCCCTGGTCTTTATAGGCAGGTGGTCTTTCTGTACAGGTGGTGGCCAAAGCAGGTTTCACTATATAATCAAACGATAATGGCAATGCCAGTGTGAACATGGCTATAGAAGAACTGTAGGCCCTTTCACAATGGTAATGCCACTGGCACACTGCCTCAATGTGAACATGGCTATAAAAGAACTGTAGGCCCTTTCACACTGGCAATGCCAGTGGCACACTGCCTCAGTGTGAACATGGCTATAAAAGAACTATAGGCCCTTTCACACTGGCAATGCCAGTGGCACACTGCTTCAGTGTGAACATGGCTATAAAAGAGCAGTAGGCCTTTTCACATCTCCCCGATTAGAAAAAAAAAATACCTGTTTTTTTTCTGAAGGGTTGGTCTGGTTGTTCCGATCTGAAAACACTTGTTAATTTGCCTGTGTAAAAGCAACGCTCCACTTCAGTTCAGTTCATTTTATTCAACCAGTGGCCCACTTCAGCCATAGGCTATGTTTCATTTTATGGATTAAAAAAAAATAAAAAGAAGTAATTTGGTAGGTACTATCTCAAAACTACAGATATTTGTCCAAAGTCACATGGTTATTTCAAGTGTGAAAGAAAATTATGAGAACTTCTATCCCATTGAACAATAGCGCTCACAACTACGATAACTCGCGTGAATGCAAAAAATTATCATCAGGGATTTTCAGAGCCTGAATCTGATATTGTAAACTACAGGTATTTTCATGATCAGGGTGGTGTACCATCATGGTTATATGGCGAGATGCCTTCTCAGTACCAAGCTAGGAAGAGCATGTAGACTAAGTACACATTTCATACACATGTGGTGCTGAGCGAGTGGTACAGTTGGGCCTGAGATCAAGGTCACAGCTGATTGCAATCTATTGCAGTCAGACTGCAGTAAATGTATGGAGCTGATTGCATTTGATTGCAATCAGCTGTGACGTTGATCTCAGGCCCTACTGTACTATGTACTATTCTCAGGTCTGACCGGGTCTGAGCCATAGACTGAGATCTTCACTCTTTCCAGACGGAGGCCGGCTGCATTGAGGAGAGAGGGGGAGGAGAGAGGGAAGATAATTAAAAGGAGAGGGGATGAGAGAGAGGAAGATAGAGGGTGTGGGAGAAAGAGAGGGGGAGAGAAGGAGAAGGGAAAAGAGAAAGAGAGGGGGAGAGAGAAGGGAAATGAGAAAGAGAGGGGGAGAGAGAGAAAGAGGGGAGAGAGAGAGAAAGAGGGGAGAGAGAGAGAGAGAGAGAAAGGAAAAGAGAAAGGGGGGAGAGAGAGAGAAAATGGAAAAGAGAAAGAGAGTGAGAGAGAAGGGAAAAGAGAAAGAGAGTGAGAGAGAAGGGAAAAGAGAAAGAGAGGGGAGAGAGAGAGAAGGGAAACAAGAAAGAGAGGGTGAGAAAGAGAGGGTGAGAGAGAGAAGGGAAAAGATAAGGAAAGAAAAAAACAATGTATGGACAGAGAGAGGAAATGAGATGAGAGTGGAGAGTGAAAAATGGACGACAGATGGACAGGTACAAAGAAAAAGACAAGGATAAATATATTAATATAATCATTAACTACATAGACGTGAATTTTAACTATTGACTTTGCAGCACACATTGCTAATATCTCACTTTTGACTTTGAAATACGCATTGCTATCAAATTACAAATATTGATTTCCTCTGAAAAACAGGAATGAAATATCAACAATATCAGCCTAATGTCTGATTATATATATATCTATTTTTTTTACGACACTTAATAGTAATGTGTCTATTTACAGAAGTTTTACTGTGATGAAAAATCATATCGTTTGTTTACAATCACTTTTAGTAATGTAACATAATATTTAAGTACTATTTATGATATGAATTTGTTGAAATAATTAGCTGCAAATATCAAAATGAGAATTTAGTTACAGCTAAGAGATAAACACTTTCAACTGTATTAGACAGAAATTCAACCCTGAAGTTAGGTAGGTTTTAATGAAAGGATAAATATGAAAGTAACAAATTCGTGAAGGTTTGACAAAAATCTGTCAAAGGAGAACAGTTATGAATTTTTACATTCTCAATTACGTTCTGTCACTTGTTACTTAACTACTCTGCTATATGTTGGGTACTAATTTATTAGAAAATGTCAATTTTTTCAAAGGGATATAATTTTTACCTCTGCATTTCAGAAGTCATTAGAGACATGTCATTAAACGCACACCTCTATAAAAAGATTTAATCTGTCATAAAAAAAAAACAGAAAGGGCGCCAATTTATGGGGAAATTCAGCACACAACATAATGGGAGAGCGGCCTGCAAGTGACAAAACAAATTTGATACTTGAAAAAAATCATAACTCTTCTATCCTTTCATGAATTTTCACCAAACCTTCACTGATATGTTGCTTTAATTTTTCTGTTAGGACTACAATCAAATCGAAATCAGGGTGGACTTTCAATTCCAAAAAGGTGAATTGATATTAGTTACAAGTGCTCACATCAGAACAGTTTCAATGTTAATAATCACAATGTAGTATTGTATGATGTAACTGGGCCTGTCTACAGTAATTGGTACATTTCTGTTGCATTAACTGTAACATTTGCATAAATCTCTTAAATTCAAATATTTTTTTTTTGTCTCTTAAATAAACCAGCCAATAATAATAAAATATCCAAGAAGTGTATTGATTTGCACTTTACAAGGTTTTGTATGCTTCAGAAAATTTGCCCTGTACAGATTTGCCATAGCACATTAGTAACAGGATAGGCGAGTTTGTAACACACTTGTCTGTCCCGTTACCAACGTCCTATGGCAAATTTGTACAGGCTTAGTTTAGAAATATATAATAAAAGAACATTCAGAGCAGAATTTTAGCTGAAGTTATTTTGGAGGAAATTAATTTAACACACATTTTAGTAGTGCAAGGTGGTCATAATTTCAAATGATTAAGTTGTGCCAAAAAATATCCCTTTACTGTAGACAGACCCAGCTGTGAATTATATTATCCTTCCTACACTGTGTATGTATTTTCCTCTCACACTTTAAAAGATGTTGTACATTTAGAAAGCTCATGGGTAACTAAGGCCAATGTTTAATACACTATCATATTATGATGAAAAGAACCCTACCTGAAGATTAATGCACTGAACATGAAAAGCCTGATTTGTTTTCAAGTGCAATGAACCAATTTGGAATTGTAAACAAGAGATTAATGTGATTCCACCTGAACTTAGTTGTAGATAAAGTGTAGATGAAAATTTGAACAAAATCGGACAAGTAATATGTTATGGCCGTATGAAGTCTAACCACTCCTTAAATTGGCAACAAATAATTTGTGATGTCATAGGCAAGGTTGCGATGCATTGCACATTAGTACAGCACCTATTATCCCATTTCGTCATGAAATAATGTTACACACAGGTATTTCACTATTGTCAAAGAACAGCTTGAATGATAAAGATGTGTTTAAAAAAATATATAATATATATAAATATATAATATATATAAATATATATATATATATATATATATATAAATATATATAAAATATAAGGTGAATGAAATTTTAGCACAAAAAGAAAAGGCACTGGTTTTCCAAGAAATACTGTAGCCTCATACAAGGTTTTCCAATTTCTAAACTCTCAAAATTTCATATTTGTTGTTCTTGCCCATATGTTTTTAATCCAACTTGTGCCATATCAGTATCTCCGTTCAAGTGCTTTTATTGAAGTGAACTTTAATCCCTTTAAAATGTTGCCACTACAATAATACCTTACCAATTGACGACTATGCTCTGTTGATCAGTAAAATGTAAGTCACGCATCAATAGAGGGCAATAATTGTTTATGTGCCAAGTTTTACACTCAACTCTCAATCCATCTTACATAATTAGTTTTCATCACGCAAAAAAAAGCCGAAGCCTAAACAACCTAATTAAACACAGTTGATTGCTCTAGTAGCTTTAAAGTTCCCCTGACATCAAAATGTATGTTGACTTATTTTGATGCAACTTAATATGTATACATAACAAAATCACTAACTGTTCAATGGAAATATTCAAACTATTATACAAACAGGTTGATGAGTTTGACGGGTTAAAATGCTAATGAACTCTTGGCATTTATGAATTGTTTTCCTATTTTTAGAAAAAAAATCATATGTAATCCATTGAAAAATCATATTACCCTTTTTACACTGGTTTTTTTTTAGCCCTGTTTCATCCTTAGCTCCATACTTTCCTTAACCCAGACTATTTTTTGATGTTTTACCGCTTTGTAGTTCATTGTGGCACAGTAACAACACTTCTTTGTTAAAATCACCAAGATATGGAGTGAGAGGTTGTGTTAAAGAACAAAAAACATTAGTGAGACTGAATTCTTATTGTAGACAATGCACATAAGATAGAACTAAATGTGTCTACTAACAGTATGGCATATATACATTTCTTTGAAAAACACCTAAGTGGAAATTCTTGTATCTTTATATAAGAACTTATATGCTTTGGTATGCAAACACATCAAGAGAGATGTCTTCTACACATCTGTGCAAATTGAGAACAGACAGAGGAAGACATTTTTTAAACATATTAAATGTGCAAGGACACATCAAATATTAGGTTTTGTTTGGTGTGGTTTTACCATACCTTAATCATGAAAGTAGGTTTATTGAGCACTTAGCATGAATGTAAAGATTAAATTATAAAACACAAGTAAATGGAACTCGATATAAAGATAATATTTCAAATAAATAAAGGTAAATTGGTTGAAAATACTTATAATCTTGGCACATCTATACAGGTCTATATCGATCACGACTCAATAACATTCTAATATGAATAATTTGAAAGTACATGTACATGTCTCCAAAATAGCATGTAAATATGTAAAAGCCCTATTCTCTGCCTGATATTTATCACTATAATCAGTACTCTTTGTACAATTTTCAATAAAATATTTCAAGTAAATTCATATCTACAATCTCGTTAATAATATCACATTCAAACTTGGCAAAGTTTAATGGGACTATCGCCGATAGATGTATTAATATCTATTTCATTTAAGTATCTCCACAGTTATGCATCATCGGGCTGAAGTGTAGCGAAACGGATGTCCCCAGCACTGTTTTCACAATAATAACAACATGATATATGACATAAGGTACGGAAAATAGATACAAATTAGAAATAAAGACAAGTTATATAATCTACAGTTTTTTATTACTAGAAATAACAAACTATATAATTTTTAGTTTTTTATTACTTAGAGGTCAATCCCCCAAACAATATAATATTGCAATGATAAGAATGGCTTGATGGTAAACATGTTTATTTAGCTGATTTTTAAAAATATTTTTTAGCACTCCTACAAAATTTTTCAAAATGTTTGTTCCTCAAAGAGCATCATTTCTACACAGTTGGTATCGAGCTTTACAAACCTGTATTTATTGGTTGATTGATCTAAAAGTAAAAGGGGAATTCATGTTTTTCCGTTAAAATGCAACAACTGACTTTCAGGAGCCTATAAAGTGAATAAATATAATATATGCGTCATTGATCAACTTCCCAGCATGTTTTGCATTCAATTTTCAATATCACGAATATTTTAAGCTTTTCAGCCAAATTTGTTGACCTGTACACTTCCAGTCTTGTAGTCCGGCACATAGTGCTTTGCGTCGGTACAAGTAACCCCTCTTATAGTCAAGAAAGTTAAGTTCTACTACAGTCATCTTCTGAAACATTTCATACAAACTCTCTATATCACATTATAGCATATCAGACAAATTTCTATGGGACAGTGGGTTACCGGAAAAGTGTCAATATTAGTGTGATCATTTGCGCTGACTTACTAATATAACCTAAAGTGCCCAGTTCCCCCACTTTACAAGCCCCAAATCCAAAAAGTGTTACTAAAAAATTAATAAAAAAGCGATAATTAAAGCTTTTTGCGATATTGAGAACTGCAGTTAAATGCACTAGGCTCCTTTAGTCTGTTCAGTGACTGATTAAAATAAAATGCAGTAACTTTGGCATGATCGAAAAAATCCACGGCTGAGCCTTGTGTGCTGAAGCCATGCAAAGTGACCTTATGACCCCCTCAAACTTGAAGAGAGGTGCACAGATAGGTCCTGAAAGTTATATTTTTTTTTTACAATTTTTTATGAGTGAAAGCCATTACAACAGTGAAATGAAATGAACACAAAAAAACAACAAGCATATTTCATTGAGGTAGAGTACGATAATGTTTCTAAGGCAACATACAGCACAAAAATATTGTAAAACTTACCTATCGTACGACTTCTTTGAAAGAAATTTGTCGAGAATATCATCGGCATCACTGTCATGTTCTGATATTAAGAATAATTGAGAGGAAAATCATCCAAAGGTTGTACTTTCCCAGCTCAATCATTAATCTAATATTAGCTAAGTTATATAAATAGATATATGTCGCACTGCTCATCTTGATTTTATTGAACATTTATATGACATGTTTATTTTTCTCCCCTTTTCCCTTCATCTCAATTGTGTCAATATCACATATGTAATTTGAATTGCCAGTTAGGAAGTAGATACATTCACCAGCTGAGGGTCACAGAACTAGATTTTACACTTCCTCTCAGGGGTATCTTCAAACTGCCTACAAATAAATATAATGACATTTGTTTATTGAAATTGTAAATAATCTATGATATCTTATTGAACTGCGCATTTGTCATGCCCAACTACTAGCATGGAGACTAACACTCAATATGCAATGCTACTATTGCATCACTGCAAGATTTTTGGCTATGATTTTCTCTGAAGTCATCATTTTTTTTCAGTACATTTACAGTTGGGCCTGAGATCAACGTCACAGCTGATTGCAATCTATTGCAGTCAGACTGCAGTCAATGTATGGAGCTGATTGCATTTGATTGCAATCAGCTGTGACATTGACCTCAGGCTCTACTGTACTTGTACCCCTGAGAATTGCTTATGCCCCATGTGCAGGTATGAAAGCTGCACTTACCATGTAATGTGTCTATTGCGTCATTGCAAGCTTAGCTTTCGGGCTATGATTTTCTTTTTAGTCATCATCTTTTCCAGTACTTATCATTACTTTTCCTTCTTTTTATCATTTATGCTCCATGTGCTGGCATGCTTTACTTACCATGTAATGTGTCTATTGCGTCACTGCGGGCTTTGCTTTTGGCTATAATCTGATCTAAGTCGTCATCGTCTAGTCTGGAAACTGATCGGCCGGCCTGATGAATATGAGATGGGGGGGGGGGGGGGGGGGGGAGGACATAAGAAATGTAATTAGAGTCTTAGACATGTATATTAAGACCACTCAAGGGAGACAAGACCAGTCTTTATAAGCAGGTGGTCTTCATAAATGCAGATTATTTAACACAATTAATGAGAAACAAAATGACAGGTGAACACAAATGAGGTCCCTCCACACAGGTGGTTCACTCTATATGTGTCAGATGTCTATATTTGCAGCGATAATTTACACAAAATCCCACTGAGCAGTATTTCTCTGGAACAAATGGGATTAATAATGAATATAGAATTTAACTCTTCACATACCATCACATCTTTGCACTACTTATGTACACAATGTACATTCAATAAGCATATACCATTTTGTAGTTACACCAGGGGGGCGTTTCACCAAGCTGTTCGTAACTTATGAACGACTTTACGACCGACTGGTGATCCCTTCTTGTGCTAAATGCGATACCACACTTTGTTCATTGAGAATCTGATTTAGCCCAAGAAGGGATCGGGCAGTCGTTCGTAAAGTCGTTCGTAACTTACAAACAGCTTGGTGAAACATCCCCCTGGGTTGGACAATCGACTGAATTAATACTACCAGACTGCAGACTGGGATTTGTTCCTGAAGCTGTGTTCAATGATGGGTGTAGCACCATTTTAAAGTGTGCCCAGAACAACAATAGAAGCAGGTGCACATGGTGGAATGTTCTTTCACTACCTTCTCAGAGCTGAATAGCTGTTGCCCTATCTGCATGAGAATAAGTTGAAATGCGGTCTGCTATCAAATGAATTTCCATTCTACTCGGTGAGTGGTGCCATTGACCTTCAGCTCAATTTCTATGAGCAATAATCTGCTCATGAGCAGATTGCAACTTTAAAAGTATATAAGTAAGTCTAGCACAGGATGGATGAAATGGCATACCTTCCTTGGCTCGTTATTGATGGGTGAGGGCGCCGCATCAGTCCTGGTCTGGCGAGTGGGTGTCTTGGGCATGTGTGTTTCCCCCGTATCGATGCCGATGAACGCACTGTCCGAGTCTAACGGGATGGCCGGTGACCCCTGAGAGAAAGATGGGAGGGGAGAGAGCAATTTAAAGGAATGACTCACCCGGGGGTAAAGTTGGTTTCAATAAATTCAGAAATATGGAAGAAACAGGAGTGAAGGTTCGACAAATATCTGTCATACGATAAGAAATTTCAACTTTGTGACGTCACGTGTAAGGTGCTCTCCTGCATGTCGTATGCTGTATGATTCCATAAATTGCTCCTTTTCTGTTTTTCATGAAGGACTTCTTTTCCATAGAGGTATGTGTGTAATAACATGTTTCTAATAATGTATTTTTTTATTGAAGCAAACTTAATTTCAGGGTTGACTCTATAAATTTGAAAGGGTTAAGGATGTTCAAGCTGCCTTGCAGTTATTCTACAACAATATACAATGTGCACTTTTAGATTCTAAAAAGAGTTGTAGTGTTTACCAGCTCTGAATTTGCCACATTCTTCACATACAAACATAGTCACAATTACAGCCTTGATGACCTATTGAGCAAGAAGTTAAATTTATGGATGCGAGATTGCTGAATTATGAAAGCAGAGCCAAGTTTTACCTCCAAGGGAAAATTTGTAAAGATCAACTTGTCCACGTTGCATTACTCTTGGGAAATCATTACCGGTATTGTGTATAAAGCACATGCACATCAGCACATGCAAACAACAGTGTACATACATCATTTTTTTTTTTTTTAATGTTATTTCTCGGTCAGGGGTGCTTTTATGTTATAAATGCACTGGTACTTACCCTGAATTGTTAAAGCAGAGCCAAGTTTTACCTCCAAGGGAAAATTTGTAAAGATCAACTTGTCCAAGTTGCATTACTCTTGGGAAATCATTCGCGGTGTTGTGTATAAAGCACATGCACATCAGCGCATGCAGACAACACTGTATATACATACATACATTTTTCTTTTGAAAAATGTTTTTTCTCGGTCAGGGGTGCTTTTCTGTTATAAATGCACTGGTACTTACCCTGAATTGTTAAAGCAGAGCCAAGTTTTACCTCCAAGGGAAAATTTGTAAAGATCAACTTGTCCAACTTGCATTACTCTTGGGAAATCATTACCGGTATTGTGTATTTAAAGCGCATGCACATCAGCGCATGCAAACAACAGTGTATATACATACATAATTTTTTTTTTCAAAAATGTTACTTCTCAGTCAGGGGTGCTTTTCTGTTATAAATGCACTGGTACTTACCCTGAATTGTTAAAGCAGAGCCAAGTTTTACCTCCAAGGGAAAACTTGTAAAGATTAACTTGTCAAGTTGCATTACCGGTACTGTGTACAAAGCACATGCATTATCAGCGCATGCAGACAACAGTGTATATACATACATAAAAAAAAATAAAAAAGATGTTACTTCTCGGTCAGGGGTGCTTTTCTGTTATTTATACACTGGTACTCACCCTGCCAATGTTGCTCATACTGGGGATGTTACTCGTCGATGGCTTCTTTCCTGCAAACAGGAGTAGAGAGAGATCATGAGTCAACTATCTACCAGTTGGGCCTGAGATCAACGTCACAGCTTGATTGCAATCTATTGCAGTCAGACTGCAGCTGATTGCATTTGATTGCAATCACTGTGCATTTGATCTCAGGCTCTCCTCTACCTGTCATGGAAGCATTTCAACACAAGTGATACACACAAACCGTATGGAGCAACATTTTGTGTGGCGCATAAAGGGTTAAAGGGAATATACTGTACTGTGAAGCCAAACACAGCAACATGAAACAGAATGACAGCTAACAGAAGCAAATGGAAACTGAATGAGGAGGGCTTCATCCAACAATGGATGAACAATACCAGACCTGATGATGATGATGATGTGAAGACAACAAGCCTTCAAAAGCGTGATCATGAGCAATCTTCTTGCCAATGGTCTTAAATTCATGTTTTGTCCACTTGAGAAACTTGCAAAAACTTGCTTGCCGACAAATGATCCACATTTGGTGTAATTAGGGATTAAATAAAAAATCATCAAAATGTTCGCGCCGAACATTTTAAACAGTAATTTCGCGAGTCGGGTGCTTTTCTGGAATTTAAAAACAGTTGGAAGTTGAAATTATGAATACGACGTGCACGAGTACATAATTATACTAGTACCTTACGATCACGAATTTAACCACTCGCGAAATTGACAAGAAGTCCCGATTCGCGAAAAATTAGACTCACAAAATATATGGCACGTACAGTTAATTTTCTTTAAACCCTTCTGTGCTTGACCACAATGCTCTTTTATGAGATGTGCGAGTATTACTAGTTCAGACATGGAGAAGGTGCGCATAAAGAGAGTCATTATAAATCTATTTAATCCTTTGAATGTGACATAAACAGCTGTAGCTACTCTATGTGTGTATGTTATTTGTGGAAAAAAAAGTGGTTGCACGCAGTGAGTTTGATAACAAAAGAAAGCAACTGGTGGATCCCTTAGAAATATAATAATTATGAAGTTTACACATTTCTTTGAAACTAATTTTGAAGAACTGCAAGCACCTTATTATTGAAATATTTTTATATATCTTCATCGAAGATCTTTCCTTTATGCAAAATATAACAGGACCTCGAGTATGAGGTGAGATTCTTCTACTATTTAAAGCTAAGTAGTTTATTAAGATTGCATATTTGAAGCAAAAACAAATCTTGCATTCGCTGACTTTATTCATCCTGATAGCTTCCTTACTTCCTACCCAGGATAAGGAGTATTGTTTGAGGTGTGTTGTTTGAGGTGAAATTCCTTGAAAATCTAAATAGCTTGTACTAAGGATGCATTTTTTAAGCAACTGCCCTGACGGCAAACAAGCATAAAATCATCAAATCAAAGGTAAATGTGGAGAAGTGGAAAGCCTGAAAATCTGGCTTTTGACTTTTCTTTCATGTGAAAGAATCACTTCACAATGATGCCGTTATGGAGTTAAATGAGAACTGGGCCCCGTTGCATAAAAATTACCATAAATGGTAACTCTGCCATCAATGGCAATTACAATGGTAACATCATTTGATAGCCCATCAAATTCAAGGTTTCTATAGAAGTTGTCATTGGTAGCAAAGTTACCGCCAATATTAAATTTTATGCAACAGTGCCAGGACTATCACAATGGCAGAATTGTTCTGGCGTGGTGATGGTACCTTCAGGTTACCATTTCTCCACTTTCCCTAAAAGTTTAATATCGCATGGCATTTTTTTATCAGACAAAACATTAAGCTGATAGAAAGCAAACAATAACACAAAAACAAAGCAATGAATGGCCCGATAGGTGAGGCACTGCCTAATAAGCAGTAGATGCAGGTTTCAAATCCCTCTGGCTCCAAGATTTTTTTTATTCTGACTTGTTTTTCATTCATTTACAGGATGGAGCTTGCTATTTGTACCACTGGGTGTATGCCTAAAATCTCTTTTCAAATCAAAATGGACTCCAGAAAGCTTGTTTACTAAAATCTAGCACAAGCAACATTTCTAAATGATATTGATGGTAATAACGATGATAAGATATTGATGATAGTGATAATGATCATTATTAAATGATCGCTAGCAACATTAACGGTAAGGGGTAGAAGTGTTTAAGACTTCTGGGGGGTGTTTCACCAAGAGATGTGCGTAAGTTACGCATGACGTCATGCACGACTGGTGACCTGTTCTAGGGTGACAAATCAGATTCTCAATGATTTTGATTTCCACCAGCTTAAGTTGGAATCTGATGTTCAAGATAAAAAATCTTGTTATTAACAAGTGTCTAAATACTCATTGTATATTTAGTCAAATATTAAGATTGTAGAAAACTCACTCCCAATATTTAAAAACAGGAACAAATTGGAATATCACATTTAGCATAAGAACTGCCCTACTCTGACAAAAAGAAGCAACTACCAAAAGATACTTTTCTTGTAAATGAGCAAAATGTGACTCTGTCACTTCCATTGGCATCAGTGCAGCACCACACCATGTGAGATTGAATATCTCACAGCAAGATGATATTTCTTGTCTAGATTTTAGCCGCATGTAGGGAATGCTGGGTACAATCTAAAAATACCAATAACCCAGATTTTAGTGATTTGTCACTTGCCTCCTTTTGTCAGAGTAGGGCAGTAACAGGTCACCAGTTGAGTATAAAGTTGTGCATAAGTTACAAACATATTGGGGAAACACCCCATGGACCCACATTTAATGAAGAAGCACTTTGCCATGGGAATGGGTTCCATTCTAGTTTGATTTCAGGATACCAGGGTCCCGTTGCATAAAACTTATCATTCATGGTAACTCTGTTATCAATGGTTACTTCCATGGTAACATCTGGCTTCCCGTTGCATAAAACTTACCATTAATGGCAACTCTGTCATCAATGGTAAACTTCCATGGTAACATCCCTCAACAGCCAATCAAATCAAAGGTCTCCATAGAAGTTGCCATTGATGGGCAAGTTACCGTCAATGGCAAGTTTTATGCAACAGGGCCCAGGAAGGATGAAACTCAAAATGCTGAAATGGTTGATTTTTAACAATATCCCGACCCCAGTGATGACAGCAGAACGGTTTCAGCATAATTACAGCCCATAATCTTTAACACCACTACCCTTATGTTTAATCTTTATCCACTTAACTACAGGAAAAAAAACTTTCAAAGCAAAAGTAAATTCAAAGATGACAGTTTCATTGTCTTTTTAACAGATACACCATGCAAAATCTAATTTCAGATGAGTGGTTTGTAATTTTTCACAAATCAATAATGAATATTAGTGTGCGACTGAATACATGTATGATTAACATGTTATTAATAACTCACACCTTTGACTATGAAAATGAAGATCAAATTAATGTAAGACATTAAAATTCATATTAAAACTGAGAAGGAATCAACATGAACCAAAGTTTAAACAATGACAGAACATAGAAATTAATTCATATTTACCATGACCAAATGCTGATATAGTACACAAAGAGGAAAAAATATTAGTTTGAGAAAGTAATATTAGTATGTTAATAATTGATAGAAAGTTAACATGCTAAGCAATACAGCATCAAAAAGTACATCAAAATAAATCCAAAGAAATCAATCAGTATAGTACGATAGAAGAAATAGAGTTGATATATGGTTATATATAAGCACAGCAATCTAAGAATATGTTAAATACGTTATTGTGAGACTTCTAGTACTGGAATACATTTAAATTTAATGTGAAATCTCAACTTTCCTCTTTGATTTCTTCAAAGTGGTATTACACAATGAAACCACATCATTAAGTGTCACTTGTCAGCAATCAAACTATAAATCAAGAAATCTATCTCTAAGTTTAGCAATTCTATAAAGATGTATATACAAACACGGCGAATATATGTGATTACACTATTGTATGATCATTCAAAGACGATTGGTGAGGAAACTGGTATAAAGTGTAAGAACAATATAAATCGTGCATGTGCATGCTGAACGGACACAGCAAACCGGTATTCATTGATTTAAGGTTTTTCTTACGCTGTTTTTGCCCGCCTAACTCTGGGCTCTGGTAGGTCTTCAGGTTATCATCTGACCGAAAGTAGGAAGGATTTTGATATACTGACATATCCAATGAATGAACGGATGGATGGAGGAGGAGGAGAAATAGAAGGAAGGGATTATGGAGGAGAAAGAAAACAGGAAAATTATTCATTAGAGAAGGATCCAACTTTAAAAGCAAATAGACTTATTGTGATCATAAAACAGTTGGAAATTTGAAGGCTCTCCATGGCACAGTTCTCCTGAGGGACTGGATCTTGAGCATTTCAGGTAGTGTGTACCATCATCACAGGGTTAAAGAGTTAAAGAAACCCTTAGCCTGCCATGTGTGAATTATTACATCATTATTACACACGAATCCAATGGGGGGGGGGGGGGCGGTTTGTTTGGCAGACAAAGGATTACAGATATAACAACATAAAATTAGAAGGTAACCATATGGTTCAAGAATTTGTTGCATGTGGTGTGACCATGCATATCCTCAAGGACGATACAAGGTCAACGCATTTAAGACACAGGTTATGAGAGCATTCTAATCTTGAAAGATCACTGTAAGGTTCATGCTAGAAAGGTATGATAAGAGAATATGCAGATCCTCAAGGATAGGACTAGATGAAAGCATATGAGACACTGGATGACAGCATGTAAATCTCCAAGGACACCTTAAGTTTAAAAAAAATAAGCATGAGGTAAGAGCATGCAGAATCTCAAGGAGAAGACAAGGTTAAAGGCAAGCATATGAGACATGGGAAGACAGCATGTAAGCCTCCAAGGACACCTGAAGGTTAAAAGCATGAGATCCATGAGGTAAGAGCATGCAGGGTCTCAAGGAGAAAACAAGGTTAAGGGCAAGAATATGAGACATGGAAGACAGCCTGTAAACCTCCAAGGACACCTGAAGGTTAAAAGCATAAGATGCATAAGGTAAGAGCATGAAGGATCTCAAGGATAAGACAAGGTTAAGGACAAGCAAATAGATATGGGAAGACAGCCTGTAAACCTCCAAGGACACCTGAAGGTTAAAAACATGAGATGCATGAGGTAAGAGCATGCAGGATCTCAAGGACAAGACAAAGTAAGAGGCAAGCATATGAGACATGGGAAGACAGCATGTAAATCTCCAAGGACACCTGAAGGTTAAAAGCATGAGATGCATGAGTTAAGAGCATGCAGGATCTCAAGGACAAGACAAGGATAAGGGCAATCATATGAGACATGGGGTGACAGCATGTAAATCTCCAAGGACACCTGAAGGTTAAAGCACAAGAGACATAGAGAGAGAAGATGCAGGTTCAAGCATGCAAGACATGGGGTAAGAGCATGCATTATCTCAAGGACACGACAAGGTTAAAGGCAATCATATGAGACATGGGATGAGAGCATGTAAATCTCCAAGGACATCTGAAGGTTAAAAGCATGACAGACGTATGGGAGTAGAACATGCTGATCCCCAAGGACAATTCAAGGTTAAAGCATGCAAGACATGGGGTAAGCGCATGCAAGATCTCAAGGACAAGACAAGGATAAGGGCAATCATATGAGACATGGGGTGACAGCATGTAAATCTCCAAGGACACCTGAAGGTTAAAGCACAAGAGACATAGAGAGAGAAGATGCAGGTTCAAGCATGCAAGACATGGGGTAAGAGCATGCATTATCTCAAGGACACGACAAGGTTAAAGGCAATCATATGAGACATGGGATGAGAGCATGTAAATCTCCAAGGACATCTGAAGGTTAAAAGCATGACAGACGTATGGGAGTAGAACATGCTGATCCCCAAGGACAATTCAAGGTTAAAGCATGCAAGACATGGGGTAAGCGCATGCAAGATCTCAAGGACAAGACAAGGTTACGGGAGCTGACCTTTCCTCATCTGCTCTAACTTTTCCTGCTGTGCTCGAAGCAGGGCACGTTGTTGGGCTTCAAGCGAGAGGTCCGAATCTGGGTTATTCGGGAAAACCTCCTTCAACTGTTGCCTGGTGCGAGAGCCGCCTGATTGGATAGTATTTTGGTAACATTGAAATCATCTTTCTATTTCTACATTATCTACAATCAGGTTCTTCCGTCGTAATCCCTCCCCCAAAATTAATATTACGTCTTGGCAATAAAGCTGTATAGAGCCATACCTCTGAAATCTCTATCAAATACTGATAGTATGAAGTGTTGAATAGAGAAAAAACAAATGGTGAAATAATTTCACCTTTTATTTATTCACAAGTACACTACAGCTCAAAGGAATTGGCATCAGGTATGGGAAAGGGAAGAAAGGGAAGGAGCCGCAGTTTTCAACCACGGTATGTTTTGTCAAGTTCAGCATGAAACAGGATGCTCTAGCCTAAAAACATCCTGTTCTATGCTGAACTGGACAAAATATACCGCGTTTTAAAAGTGCGGCTCTTTCCCTTTCTTCCCTTTCCCTTTCCCTATGCCAATTCCTTTGAGCTGGAGTGTACTTGTACTACATAAAAATCCCACAGAGCACTATTTCATATAGCACACAAATATTTAAGCAAGTTCAGTTGATTAGCTTGCCATTTCTGCCCTACTCTGACAAAAGGAAGCAAGTGACACATCACTCAAATCTGGGCTATTGGTATTCTTAGATTGTACCTAGCATTCCCTACATCCGGCCAAAATCTGGACAAGAAATATTAATCTTGCTGTGAGATATTCAAACTAACGTAATGTGGTGTTGCACTGATACCAATGCAAGTGACAGACACATTTTGCTCATTTACAAGAAAAGTCTCTTTTGTTAGTTGCCTCCTTTTGTCCGAGTAGGGCAGATTTATTCTTACAATTTCAACAGAAATGGTTTGTAATTATAACGTAAGATTATGAAAAAGTGGTATGGTAAAAAAAGAAAGTACTTCATTTTGTTTAACTTAAAAAAAGGCATAGAAATTAAACAAAGTAATTGTGAGACATACTTCTGTTCTTGAGTCCTTCAAAATCCTCCGCTGCTTGGTGTGTCTGGTTCCTCAAAACGGCAACACTGCCCTTGTGCCTGGCCAGCTCAAAGACGTCCACCTGCGGGCTTCCTCGGCGCGGTGCATGGGCTGCCTTGGGCAAGGGGTTGTATGGGTCGTACTGGATTAAAAAAGTGAAGAACGTAAGATTCGTGAGATTGGGTCGAGAAGATTTCTTGACTTGGGCAAGGGGTTGTACAGGTCGTACTGGACTAAAAGAGGGGAAGAGATTAGGTCAAGAGGCTCACAGGTGATGTTGAATTGAAAGAAGGGATCAAATAAGGTTGATAAGATTAGGTCAAAAGGAGTTTGGAGTTTAGACAAGATCATACTAGATTTAAACAGGAATGAGATTGGGGAACATTGGGTAGACAGGATTTATCATTAGGGCATGGGGTGGTATGGGTTTTAGAAGCAGAACTGAGATTGTAAAGTAATCTGCATATTCAAAAAATAGCAAGAGCAAATAAACCCTCTCAGTACCAAGCACTGATTGCCCCTTATCAATTACAACTCAGATGCTTGCCTGTGGGACTGAGTGGGTTAATTCATAGATGCTTACATCTCGATGTTTGTCGAGCTGGCTCTGTATTCGCTGCTGCTCGTAGGCGAGCTGTACGCGCATGGCTGAGAGCGCCCCCATGACGTTCTTCTCGTCCTTCGGTCCGCCCCGCTCCCTGGTGGAGACCGCGGGGAGGGGCGGGGAGCTACGGTCGGACACGCTGGGGAAGTCTTCATCCTGAGGAAGGAGAAAATAATAGAGAAACACAACATTATTAAACTGTTCTTCACTGAGCCTGCATTTATGCAGTTTGGCTTTTTCCTGCTCAGAAGCTAAGTAGCATGACTCCCATACAATCTGCTCTTTTGGTAATAGACAACAGGCTATGAATAACTTTATATACCTTATACGACACAATTAAGCCACATCCCTATGGTTACTACAGTTCCATGGCAAATGTTAACATCCTAACTGGACCAGGGTTCACAAAGCCAGAAAATCAAAAAGGAGGCAATGGTTAACTCATGTTTATTGACTTCAGTTATCATTTTTGATGTGGAAATTAGTATTCAGCACATTTATAGAGCCACTAATGATCCTTGACCAATGCACTTTTCTGGCGGGTGTTTCACCAAGCTGTTCGTAAGCTACAAACAACTGTACATGCGACTGGTGACCTGTTCTTGTGCTAAATGAGATACCCCAATTTGTTCCTGTTTTAATATAGTGGGAAATAAATCCCGATAATCCTAATCAAAGTTTAGAAATCATAAACTTTATGAATTAATGGTTCATTTACAAAGATCAGATTTCAACTTTAGCTGATGGAAATCATAATCATTGAGAATCTAATTAAGCACAAGAACAGGTCACGGGTCGTGCATACAAGGTTGTTTGTCGCTTACGAACAGCTTGTTCTCTTTCTATGTCTCCCTCATATGGTTACATAAATGTATAACCTGTACTCTCCCCCCCCCCCCCTAAAAATGTAAATGTTAAATGGTATCCCAGAGCTTCCAACCTTTAAAAGTCAAAATTCATATTCTGTACCTCCAAAATTTGTATTTTGCCTTCAAAATTCGTATTTTTAAAAGAGGCCCTATTTTCAATGATTTTAAAATCAAATTCTGAAGTTCTGTCTTCACGCAGCGCGATTGCATACCGTACGGGGGTAAAGTGTTCAATTCTGCACAAGCAAAAGCGGCGCAAAGGGTGACTCGCTACGACGTTTTTTAGCAGTTCTGCAAAAGGCGCTCAGGCATACGTGCAATTATATACTCTTTTATTTTGCAAGTGATGTCACAAGTTCAATCGTGTGCTTGGGTGCATTGCAACGGAGCACCTTTTGTCCTTTTTTTCCAATATTTAATTTTGTCGTGAATTCGTACTTTTAGGAGGCGTTGTCGTATTTTCATATTCCCTTCCGACAAATGTGAATTTTTTGTAACGGTTGGCAGCTCTGGTATCCCCTTCACCATCATCTCATCCTTATCCCCTGGCCATGGTCAATATGATTTGAATTATTCTCTCTTTGCTCTTAGCATATCCCACAATTCTGTTCACACACAGCTGTAATAAGAGACCAGTCTAAACAACAAACGTTACAACGTTAATGAATTAGAAGTTACATGTTACACAAACTAGTACTAACAGCAATCACAAACTAAGGGGTTACATACACTTTTGACAACTTAGGTCAATTTAAACTACCATATGACTGGTAGATACAATCAGTAAACTACAGTTCAATCAACAAAACACATTTGATTCTAGTATGACAACTTTGTACATACACATAGAACACTCGGTCAGATGTAGCAATGAAACACAATACCAGAGAGGACAATGATTCATGAACATACTAGTAGCAAATATCAGCCAATAAAATTGTGAAAAAGTGAACAAGAGTGGGCTTCAAAAGGTGCATCAATCTGTGCTGAAAGATAAATTAAGGGGGAAAATGTGAATGGTTAATATGACAGATATGTGATACATTAATCAGAGAATTTCAAAGAAATTCTCCTCTAGAATTTTCCAGAATCAGCGATTGCATTCAAATACGATCAGTCCCATGCATGCATTTGCACGCACTGATTGTGATCACCGACTGCAATCGCTTGCAGTCAGCTGGGAAGGTCATCTCATGCGTATCTGTATTCATATTTGGCAAATTCCTCTCTATAGGATAACGCTATACACTTATGTGCATGTACATGACAGGTTTAATAATGTGTTGATCTCATGAATTTAATGGATCAAATCCAATATTGTTAGTGATGTTCGTGCAACAATTTTCCTTGCATCTAATGCATCATTCTACAGACATTACTAAGTGCATTGAACCCCAAGCTCTGAACTACATAACATGCAGTCAGGCCAACAATTTCCTAACAAGGGTGATGGGCCTCAAATTTGTTAGGTTTGAAATGTGCACTGTTACGATCCAATCTCGACTGTGTTAATTCCACTGCAATCCGGCTGTTTCCTGCCCATGAGCGAGACATTTATGAGTATTAATGAGTCTACCTGTAAGTTCCCTTCTCGTAGGAGATGCTGCTGAATTCGCTGTGCTTTCTTGTACATTTCAGACTGATCATGCAAAAAGGTATTTGCAAAGGAATTAAACCACAAGAGAAACAGGATTACACTCTATGACCTTGACCCTGTTGCATAAAACTTACCATTAATGGTAACTCTGTCATCAATGGTAACTACCATGGTAACACCGCTCGACAGCCAATCAAATTAGGAGTTTGCATAGAAGTTACCATTGATGGCACAGTTACCATTAATAGTAAGTTTTATGCAACGGGGTCCTTATGTGTACATGCGCAATGTATGTGGCTTATCTTAATAAAATTTGTACAGTTTGTTTATTGGGGAGTATGCACGGGGGCCCCATTGTATAAAGAGTTGCGATTGATCTGAATCGATCGCAAGTCCAATCCCATTTCTCTAATGTACAGTGAGAATTTATATCAAGAGCAAGTCAAGTTGCAATCAATTGCAATATTCTTTGAGACAGGGCACAGGTGTGATAGGGTTATTATACTCTGTGTCTTTATATTGGTTAAGTTTGCAGTCTTGACCGGTTTATGTTTTTTTTGCAATTATCTGAATGCATAGTTTAAATCCATCTTGAATGTCATACTTTGCCATTTAACCTTCCAATCTCAAACTAAATGTATATTTTATTTCATAATTCTCAATAAAAGAACAATATTTTAATTAACTAGTTGCTTATTCGTGTAACAAAACTAATGTAATTAATTACAATCATGTAGGATCACAAATATTTTGATGCAGCAACCATTTGAAGAAAGCGATGTTGCAGCAACCATTTGAAGAAAGCGATGTTTTCTTTGCTTTCTTTACTTTATTGTATTTATCATTCTCAAGCACTGAAAACGAAATGTCTTTATTGATGCACAGACTAATGTATTTCTGATAATGTAATTAATATTGGATTACGGAAGAGATGACTATGCTCTTACTTCTTTGGAGACGTCCACCAAGAAATCAACAAAGCTTTCTCCAGGAGGGCTTCCCTTCAAGAAGAAATAAAATTCATGTTCAGCTATAATACCTTAGCTCATAGCTTCCAGGGGCCATGTTCATAAAAACTTTCGAGTCTATTAGTTAATAACAACGCAGGAAGCTAAGTGCACTCTCAATATAAACTATTAAACAAGGCTTACTGATGTTTCAAAAATATGGTCCCAGTTTAAAATTTCACTGGAATGAGCGCTTCATACACAGGTACACAGGTATATTCATGTACCTGTTCTTACATGTACAATGTACAGTACAAGTTCAAATACCTCTTTGATGTGAATGAATAAAGCATATCAACTATTGACTAAGGGAATTTAAGGCAAGAATACTATCAAAATGACACTTTCATTAGAGAATTTTTTTCTTCAATTCTACATTCATATAACAAAATATGTAATCTGTTTGATGTCAAAATTTACACTGCGTCCATAAGACAGTTTTTCCCTTGATCTATTCCCATAAATGGTCAATTCAATTACTTGTACTATCATGCCATAAAGATTCAGAATACTTGCCAAATCACTTGAGTATTGCAAAAGTGGTGATCTTGGTTTGGCAGTTGTGGTGCACTGATTTCACATCATTCTGATGAATGAAATACACCAATTTCATATCTGACAAGACTTGTGCTCTAGATTTATGCGAACAGTAACTTCTTCTTCTGTTTTTCAGCTATAAGGAGAGAATGCTTTCTTAAAAGAGAAAATGCATTTTAACTGTTCATGGCTACCATGAGTAGCCTGGTAAAAATAATGTTGGCAATTGAGAAAAAAAAAATCACTTTGCAAATTTCTGTAGCAGTGCTAGTTCAGTTGCATAAAACTGCAAGATAAAGAAGTTTTAATTTACAAAGAAATTTTAGGCATACACCCAGTAGTAAGGATAGCGTGCTCCATCCTGTAAATGAACGAAAAACAAGTCAGACAAAAATCTTGGAACCAGACGGGATTTGAACCTGCAATCTACTGCTTTCCGGGCAGCGACTTAACCACGCAAGCTCTAGTTCACGGGTCAAGACACGACAACATGGAAACAAATACCCGAAAGAGTCTCATTTCATCTGACTCATTAATATTCATGAGTAGTCCGCCGTAGGGACAATTCGGCTAGATTTTAGTGAAAGGGCTTTCTGGGGTAATTTCAATTTACAAAGAAATTTTAGGCATACACCCAGTAGTAAGGATAGCATGCTCCATCCTGTAAATGAACGAAAAACAAGTCAGATGTAAATTGAAATTACCCCAGAAAGCCCTTTCACTAAAATCTAGCCAAAGAAGTTTTAGTTATTATCATATGAAGATGGAGAAGCAAAAGAAAAGTTTCAAGACTTACAGAGTGTCTACCAGTTACACCTGCCGGAGTGACGCTGCGGAGCTTTGATTGGATAGATACATGACAAGGAAAAGAAAATTCTGAGAACTGAGAACTTATACAAGGATGAGAAAAGGGGCATTTTCTCTTCTGACCTTTAAAATATCGTGTTATGTAATTAGGTACAGGAAGGGATTAACTTGAAACATATTGGTGAAAGACTAGATTGCTGCTGTGGTGCACCATCCTTGTCTATACTATTCATTATGCCTTAGAGAGTTACGGGTCCTTGATATGATAGAAACAGAAAGGAAAAGACAATTACGAGAACTGAGAACTTATAAAAAATATGTCAGAGAAAAGGAACATTATCATCTTCTGACCCTCACAATATTTTGTTATGTCATAGGTAGAAAAAGGGAAAGAGCTCAATTAAATAATAAAAAAAATAAACATATTAGAGAATGTTGTGTTGACTGCATTGTACTGTTTAAAGAACCTGTGTCATTATCATTTTTTATATGTAAGTTTGCCACTATTGCGAACTTAGGAGATCACGCACATGTAGGACCTATTGTATAATTAACATTGTCAGTTCAACTTTTCCTTTGGAAAGAAGTGCTCTCATCAATGTTTGTACAGAGGCATTATGAAATGTTTCAAAATATGTGTTTCAATTTGAAGTTATATGTAGTAAACAATATAGAACAAAAAAAAAATCAGTTAGTGTACAAATTAGTCATAAGTATTGTGAGAATTCATAATCATTTCAAACTTCTGTGACGGCAGTCTTTTCACAAGTAAAATTCGGTGTACAATAATGCTGTTAATTGACACGTCTAGGTGCACAAGAACTGGTGATGTGGGATTAAAAGTAATATTTCCTTCTTGGATTGTTGTTCCTTCACAAAACATTTCCAAATGCAATGAATAGCCCTTCAGGCTTTTGTGACTGTTGTTAAAAATGCTATTCCTTTTACAAATACCAAGGCTTGTTGTTGATGGCATTTCATTTTTATAAAAGCTTTCAATTGTAAAATAATATTTATTTTTTAAAACATTTGGAAAAATGAATTCATATAGATGTATTTAAATGAATTGTTTTTGATATTTTTGTTTTCTTCCGTAGGGAAGCATGCCTTGAGCAGACTTCAGAGTCTCATTAAAACACAGAAACGCTGAGGGTGCAAACAAAAGTAGTGATGTGATGGGAGATGCTCTTCCATTCGTGGTTAGTAAAATTTTGAAAATATATATCCAGGATATTTTTTCGTAACATTTAATCTATAAATCAATGTTACAAAGAATGGCCCTTCAAATGTGCAGCTCTGTTCTCCATAGTACTGTAATACAACTGAGGGGGCAAACAAAATTAGTGATGTGGTGTTTGGGAAAATGATGTTTCGCTCATGGTTAGTAAAATTCATAAACACTTTATTTATAAATTATTTTTTTTTTAACATTTTACTCTGCAAACAATAGACATGAAATGTGCAGCGTATGTGCAGTGTATGTTCTTCAGAGTACTCTAAGACAACTGTGGGTACAAACAAAGACAGCAATATGACTGAAGATGATGTTTTGCTTGTGGTTAGTACAATTCAAACACGGCATAGCCCAAACTGGCTTACTCTGCCCGGCTGGTCGTTTCTCCGTCTCGGCCTTGGCACTGGTTTTGGCCTCGGCTACGGAAAGATTGTACAAGAGTCAACACTAGATGGTGCTATACACAATTTCTATTCCTAGTTTGTCTCACTCAACATACACATACTCTTGAAAACATACAAACTTACAGATTCTCACACTCGTTTCTACTTCTAACTCAGTCTCAAAGACTACAGACTCTACCGATACAATTCTTGCAGGGTTCAAGCTGTGATCTGTCTGGAACTGCAATTAAAGCGACAACTGCAATTAAAGATGTAACTAATTAAAACAAAGAACATCAATACTGACACTACATGTACAAAGCAAGACAGAACAGCATAGTATATTGCATGGGCTTACAATGTTATTCAAGAACCCATGCCCTGTCTTCTACCTGTAAAGCTTTCATTCAAAATCCTTGGCCCTATCTCAAAAGGAGTTGCCATCAATCTGAATCAACCCCAAGTCCAATCCCCTATCTCTAATATACAGGGATACATGTTGTACAATTCATATCAATCGCAAGTCTAGTTGCGATCAACCATTATTATTTATAAGACAGGGCTCTCATCTACTACTCATTGAATATTCATGATCTAGTGTAGTATTGATGAAAATATAGTAGCATCACAAAATAGTCACAAAACAAAGCAAAGGGAATATTAAAGCAGCAGCGTGTTAGCGCTGAAGTGACGGCTGATCTTACTGATTCGATATCGACGATCTCGATGCTCTGGTCAGTGCTAGGTAGCTCGGGTGATAATATCTGGGTCTTCTGATGGGTTGCATGCAAGGTAACGATGAAAGGATTTGAGGCAATCGATCAACAAAGGGAAAATCAGCATTTGAGCGTGGGTGATTACAGTAATTAGGGTGGTGCTGTTTAAGATATTTTTGTGTAGAGTTCCCTACATGCACGACATGCTGGACTGTCCGGGTTGCCCATAGTAATAAAATATTAGTTATCGGTAGATGAATTTGGATTCGAGGCAAACGATCATTAGTTTTTTTGCAAATGGGATGATCAGGGATTGATACATGGATGAAAGAAATAAATTAGGGAGTCAGTGTGTGACATCTTTGTGTCTTTGTGTGACATTCTCTTTATGAACAACACCCTAAAATGTTTAGGCTGCCCATAGTAACACCACATAATTAAGTTACATGTAGAAAGATTTTAGAAAAAAGATTGGGGGCAAACCATTTTTTTTTTTTTGCAATGGTAAAAGCAGGACTTCATACATGGGTGGTTGTATAAATTAGGGTGTTCGTGCGCGACATTTTTGTTGTATACTGTTATGTGTATGTACAGCATATACGATACACTGAATCATACAAAGGCAAATTTATACCAACCATCATGTAGAAATATGGGAGAGTGCATCTCTAGCTACAGGTATGGTGGCAATCGGTGCAAATATGATGAAAGATGACAGTAATTGGATGATTTTTACAATCTATAAGTGCCATAAAGAAAACCTACAGGTCTATAAAGGCTTCATGTATACATATACATGTACATGTAACTTTTGATACAAAATCAATGCAAAATGCATGTAGACAGAGCTAATGGTAAATTGGCTGATATTCTAAAATATATTCTTACACATATTTTCACATTTGTTCACATTCTCTATATGTAAGAGATACTTTATACTGTATGGTCACTATTTAATGTCCCGTCTATGAGGTAAGAAAACACAGCAAAGTGCAAGAAGGTGCTGTAACAAAACAAGGAAGGAAATGTCCACCTTTTGCCCTCTCCTTCTTTCCTCCTCAAGTTGCTGACGATGGTTGCAAAAAAAACAAAAAACAAGGAAAAAAGGTGACAAATTTAGAGAAAATACAAATGTATAGTAGGCTTGAGATGCACAATGCATCTACATGTATGTCTTATACATGTACATGCATGCGCAGTAAAATGTATAAAGGCTACCTGTCTGTAAGGACCACACATTTTAAAAGCAATTTGAATATAAATGCACTGGTCTATAAAGGCTATTATCATCATTATCGTTATCTTTAGGGGGTGCTACAAAGCACTAGTGTGGTTTTCAACTGTCTACAAAGGCCACTATGTTCACCTTGGGTGGTCTCTCTATACAGGCTTACTGTAATTGGACTATACTATACGTGATCTGCGAACATTTGCAAGACATACACAAAGCTTTCCCTCAAAGATTTGATACTAACACTGACTTGACTTTAGAGCCTTGCGTTGAAAACTGAAAACTTTAAAAAATTAAACAGATCCTAACAATCTTCCACTGATTACGATGTAGCGTGCTTGCGTCTACAAATGGGGGTTCGCCTAAAGGATATGACAATAGACAAGGTATGCTTGTGTATATCTATAACAGCATTTCATAAGTATACCAGTAAAAGAAACAAATATTTGTAGTAGTGGTGAACAATGTGGTTTTCATCTAAACACAATTGCGAAATTCTTTGAAAACAGAAATTAAATCTGTAACATACTGGGCAAAAGGTATTATTTATCTGCCTCTCCCTCTCTCTCTCTCTCTCTCTCTCTCTCTCTCTTTTCTCCCTCTTTTTCTCTCTCTCTCTCTCTTTCTCTCTTTCTCTCCCCCTCCCTCTATCTCTCCCTCTCTCTTCCCTTCTTCTCCCTGTTTTTCTCTACGAGAACAATAACTATTCACACAAAAATTGATTAAGCACTAGAAATGAAAAATCCCTTCCTCTCCAAGACAGATCATATACCTTTCTCTGTGAAGGTGTCTGTGCACGCGTAACTTCATGTAGAATGGCTTCCATATGCCCATGTTTCATTTCTGGGCATAACTCCAAGAGCGTGCTTCGTTTTAACCGGCGAATCGTGTTCCACGTCTTGTAACCATTTTCGGCGAGCAGCGCGGCGTAAACGACGAGATCGGGATCAATCTCACGCAGCCAGTCCACCAGGTACTTTTGTGTGTTTTTTGAAGAAGGGAAGCATGTTCAGGGTTAGAATGTAGGACAGAATGCATATAGTTTTACTCTTGGGAACCATCAATTTAACGTTTTACTTTACGTTTCCCAGTAGTAAGTATGAAGAGGTCTAGGTTAGTATGAACACCTCAACTGCAATAAGAACACAATCAAGTTGATTTTTAATCATCCGGAGCTATCAATCATCTTAAGGGAGATGAAGAAAAAGGACAGACTACTTCCTAGAATCATTGAATATCACTGAATTCACATTTGAAAGTCTTCAATTGGTGTATTTTAACCCTAATACTCCTGGGGTATTTCAAAGCTTGTTATTACCGGGGGGGGGGGGGGGGGGGGGGGCATAATGGCCCCCCCCCCCCCCCCCCCGGGAGTATCAAAAGATGATACAATATAAAGTGGGAGATAAGTATTTTCAATTTTAAGACAGAAATCAATAACAAGCTCGTTCATCAGGATTCATAGAACAATTTGAAAAATAATGTTACAAAAGAGTGCAACAAAACATATCAGTGCAACACATTACAAACTGATATGAACACTGAAAACAACAAAGACTATTGAATCAACTGAAAGGGTAAAGGCACTTGTTAAACAGGGAAAACTTGATGGAACACACAAAACAAAGAAGTGCAGAGACTCAACAAATCCAAGGAAAATGTGCAACACAGTGCAAAACATGTGTCTAATTCAAAGATAAATCAAACAGACAAAGCTACATAAAGTGCAATGTGTCTGAACTTTATCTACCTAAATAGTGTAAAGTGTAATAGTGTGCACAATCTTGCAAACATTGCACAGAGATAGAATAACAAAGAGACTCAAAAGACTCGAAGACTCAAATTTGTCCTATCAAAATAGAGCTCAACATGATCACGTCAGAAGATGTAACTCCAGAAATTACTGAAATAGAGTTATACATGTACATCGGCTTAAATGTATTTATAAAAGTTCACAACTACTTCAAATAGTGACAGAGTCAAAGAACAACGGGTGCAGATTTGAGAATGAAGGAACAGATTTGCAGACTGAGTAATTACTAGTATGTCACAATCTTGATTCAAACCAAAAATATATAACACCAGCATTCAAAGTATTATGGCAAAGTTAAACTCTAACAGATAGCTATGAAGATAATGAACATTGAAAAATGGAGTGCAAAGTAACTTTTGTTTAAGAAAAAGGAAAAATAATTAAAGAGTAAATCACTACTTTAAAGATTAGTTGCTATAGTGCAGAAGACAGCAAATTGTGCACAGGTTTCACTGTAGCTAGAGTGCATGTTTAAGAGATGCTTCCAATAAAACTAATAGGAGAAGTTTCATTTTTTGGCAGTTTTCAAACAAAAGTCGTCCATGACACCAACACCGCCTGCCGAATGTTTGCTTCTTCTTTTTCTTCTGTTTCGTCTTCCGTCCACTCTTCGTTCTGTCAGTCCTTCATACCTTCTTCTCTTCGTCCATTCCTCCAACTTCTTCTCATTATTCTATCTTTATTCTCCTCATCATCTCCTTCCATTGATGGTATGCCGTCTTGCAATATCAACTCTCATTTATAAGATGCATTTTCCGCTGCAGACTTGACTTGGTGCTCAAAGAAAGCAAACTGTGCAAATTAGTTGGTGAGTGGTTCACTGCATGATACTCTCAACAAAGTTGGAAGCAGTTGCTGGTTTATCTGCAGAATTGCATTGCATTTGTAAAAGCCCTTATACATGTGTGTACATGTATGCTTGAGGTACAGGTACATATACATCCGTATGTACAGTACCTATATCTTGCAGCTTTAAAAGGGGGGGTATCGTATTTATTCATTCATTATCACAGTATCAAAGTTACGATTCCAAAAAAGGAAAGACAGTATGCTAGTATTATGTATATAATCTGGCCATGTTTTACCAGAAGAGAAAAGACATTTAGGTTGCCTACCAAATAAAAATGGTTTATTTGTTTATTACACAATTATCACAATTCCAATAGTTGTCACACCAAGAGTTGTCTAATTCAATTATGTCATTTAATAGTAGCAAATTTGTGTTTTTTAATTTGCTCAAGTATTGGTTAGTGTTAAACTTAAATATCTTTAATTGTCTGATTAGTAATGTCACAAAATGGCCGGTATCATAAATGCTACTTACACGCTGCTTTTTAAAGGCCCCTTCAAAGCCACCATACCCGACTGGGAAAAGCCCAGAATCGAGATACGAGCCTTGGTCCTGGGCGTGGAAGTGAGCCGGTGCAAAGTGGGAAGACAGGATCGGTGAAAATCAAAGACGTAACACTCGACACATGAAAGGAAGGCACTACAGAAGAACTACCATATATGTTGGGTTAAAAGGTATAGAAAAAGTGTCTAGGTAGTGTCGCAAGCTACTGAGACTTCGGATAACTACATAAGAAAGTATTAACTGTCGCCTACAAAATGCTCCCCAAATGAAATAGGCAGCAGTGATCAGAATGTTGTCAAATCAAAATGGTTTCAAGTGCAATATAGTTGCATACATGTACCAGCAGTACTACACTTTTGGTACACATTAAAGTCCATCAGCTATCAGAACAATGCCATTTTCTATCTACAATGGACATGTAAAATGATGTAAAGGTGTGTTCTTATATCTTATCACATGGTTCAGTGATGCAGCTATTTCTAGTAAGTTTGATCACTTGGAAAACAATGTTTTTTTCTTCCTTTAAAGAAGAAATGCATTGTTACTATGACAAATAAATTGAATTTGCTTTTAAACATTTATTGAAAAGGTCACATGTATTTGTAACTTGAAAAACGTATGCCTTACTGCAGACTACGGCTCTTAAAGATCTTGAGTATGTTCCTTTGTATTTGTGACATAAATGAAGCTCAATAATATTAAAATCAGACACTTTTCACCAAGTTTAGCTATCTATTTGATTGATAGATTGATTGAATCACTTATTCAAATACTGTTAAATGACCCAAATCATTACAGAGAGTGGTTTTCATGGGAGCCGTGAGCATAAAAACTTGTATTCATCTGCAGACCTTTTATTTTGTATCACAATAGGGTTATCTAAGACAGCTAATGGAGTTAGAGATCGCAGCAAGATGACTGCCATTCTTACGGTGCTCGGCGTGTTCTCCTGGCCTGGGTAGTGGGTCCTCAGTTTCTCCATCGGACTCAGCGCGGCGTTCTCGCGCGGGATAACTCTCGGATGGTTCCGGTTAACGGCTGGCGCTTGTGTCCGTTCCGGCGGCGCGTGACTCCCGAGTTTATCGAGGGGATCGAGCTCCGCGTGCTCTCGCGGGATTTCCTTTGCCGGGAAGACGCGGGCCTTGCCGGTTCCCGACTTCTGTTTACTGTCCACGGGGAACGAGTCATCAAGGGAGCTGTCTTCCTGTTTGCGGCGCGCCGGGCGGCGTCTCCGTGGTTTCCGTGGCGACTCACCATCCTGATCCTCATCCCCTCGAGGGGTTTTGTCCACGGACCTCTCACCGCCTTCCTCTTCATCTTCTTGGGCGCGTGCTCTTCGGGGTCTTCGTGACCTTTGACCTCTATCCTCGCCTTCCGCTTCTGCTACTGACTGCCTACGCGAAGTTCTCCTCTGTGACCTATCAGTTCTATCCCCTCTTTCCTTTTTATATCGACAGTACATTTAGAGTATGTGTTGGCATGCAAGAGAACATAGAGTAGAAAGCTTAGGAGTGAATGTGTAACACAGAAAAACAAAAACAAACCCTCCTTGCGATAGCAAACATTGAGAGCAGCCAGGGGTGGCTTTCCTGAAGCAATTGACAGTGCTAACCCCAGCGTTAACTGGTGCTAAAAACATACTGAAATGTTATATGTTCCATTGTCCAGACATGAAGCAATGAAAGCGGCCAGAGGTGGCTTTCACAAAGAAATAACAGGTCCCTGTTGCATACAACTTTCTATTAATGGTAACTCTGCCATCAATGCTTACTACCATGGTAACATCACTCAACAGCCAATCAAATTAAAGGTTTCCATAGAAGTTGCTATTGGTAGCAAAGTTACCATCAATGGTAAGTTTTATGCAACAGGGCCCTGGTCTACCCTCAGTGTGCGTAACCACACTGAAATATGCTGTATTCCATTATCCAGACATCAAACATTGAAAGCACAATGGGATAGGGATCTTCTAAATCAATTAGAATTTGAATACTATTCAGATGATGATTATGGACTATGTATTTGACATCACAATTCAACATTGATCACCATACTTGCAATGCATGTGAAACAAATACATTAAATTCCACGTTAAAGGGAATGCGCAGTGGTGTGATGATGATGCCACAGCATAGCCATTTCAATGTGGTGATGAGTCCGAAATATATCATCTTGAACACGTTTGTACAGCCCCTTTAAATGGTTTGAGGACTACGGACCTGGGCCCCGTTGCATAAAACATACGATTGATGGTAACTTTGCTATCAATAGCAGCTTCTATGGCAACCTTGAATTTGACTGGCTATCAAGCAATGTTACCATGGTAGTTACCATCGATGATAGTTACTATTAATGGTAAGTTTTATGGAATGGGGCCCATGACTAGAAAATGAAGGTGGCGTGCTAATGAAAGTAGCAGCATAGGTACCTGGTACTGGTATGAGAGCCACCAACAGTGACAGCATTTGATTATTACAACCTGGCAGACCCCAATCACATAACACAGACATGGATATCAGTGCAATGTTCAAGCAAAGAAGGAAAGAGACAGAATGAAGAAAAACAATTCATTCAAAGAATTGAATATTTTACGGGGAGAGAATAGATGATGTATCTGTTTTGCTGTTTACTTTCTGTCATAATATGATTGATCAATCAATCTGATAGACACATCAGCAGAGAAATCAAAATAAGCAAGAGATTGGAATTGAGCCTCATGATTAACCAAAGAAAATCATAACAACAAAAGATGGAAAATCGCATTAAAGAAAACATCCATGTAGAAGTAGAACAAAATATACAGTACTGAAAAAGGGGAAGTACTAAAGCGAAGAAGATGATGAATATGAGAACAATTGTGAGGGCATTATGTACAGAGTAAGCATCATGAAAGAAAGACAGCGTAGGGCAATATGGCAAACATAATGATCAGGGCCCTGTTGCATACAACTTACCATTGATGGTAACTTTGCTTCCAATAGCAACTTCTATGGAAACCTTGAATTTGATTGGCTGCCCAGCACTGTTAACATGGTAGTTACTATTGATGGCAGAGTTACCATTAATGGAAAGTTTATGCGATGGGGCCCAGGGATAGTCATGTTTGGAATTTTCGCAAGAATCGTAAAAATTAGATAGTAGAGGTTAACATAATGAAAGGAAGATAACATTGGACAATAAGCACACATAATGACCAGGGGGTGTTTCACCAAGGTGTTTGCAAGCTATGAACATCTTTATGAACGACTGGTGACCTATTCTTGTGCTAAATGAGACACCCCAATCATTTGAGAATCTGATTTGGCACCCAAGAACAGGTCACCAGTCTTGCATGATAAAGTTGTGCGTAACTTACACACATCTTGGTGAAACATCCCCCCAGGAATAGTGTGGAGGTGTTTCCACACAAGTCATAGAACTGAGATCCCAGACAAAACACACAACTGACCTGTGACTCAGCCTTGGGTTTAGGTTTGTCTTTCTTTTGGTGAGTGGGAATGGGTGGGGATTGAGTACTCTGCATGAGGCATGAAACGATTCAAAACGGAAAATTTCAGCAAAGAAAATCATCAACTCATGCCAAAACACATGCAGTATAAATCAATGAAGGAAATTAAACTTGCATTGATAGGTAACAGCAACATGTTATGAAGTGCAATTGATGAATTGTTCAGCACTGTTTGTTTTCATAAGATGTGTTAGTTTTTCAAATTAGTCATGCAAAGAAAAAATAATAGTTGTATCACAAATTTTAAAAAGCCTTGAAAGAAATAAGCACATCTGTGGCAAGACCAATGCAAAACAATAGTTGGATTAAAACATAATCTGAATACAGGAGGAAAAAAAGGCAAATGTAAGTCTAGAACATCTAATTCGCACTTGAACTTCAAAAACTATGTGCAGGCAAAATTTTATGAATAAAGTATTTGAAAAGTAGAAAAACAATTTGCATCATATCTTATTTGCAATGGATCAAGTTCCTAAAATGTACTTCACATTGAAAATGCATACACAAAAATAACAGCAGGTGGCTTTAATGAATATACCCATGATGTTGCTTGAAACACTCAAAATAAAAAAAAACTTTGAGTTTCACAGTCTGTATTACACACTCCTTTTCTCTCCCCCCCCCCCCCCCCCCCCTTCATCATATAAACCTACCTATCATTCATTGAAAAAATATATGGTTCAGATGTTAAAGAAAGATAAAAGTTCCATCTTCTTTTTCCTTTCCTTACCTATTTGACAATATGCAGAGGGTACTTTTTTACACTACATCCTCTCCATTCTGTTTCAAGCTATATTGAGAGGGGAGAATGCTTACCCTTTCATTTTTATTTCTCTCCCTTCTGTCACAAGCTATAGTGGGGAGGGGTATGCTTACCCTTTCTTATTTTCTCTCATTTCTGTTACAAGCTACACTGTATATTGAGAGGGGAGAATGCTTACCCTTTCTTTCTTATTTTCTCTCACTTCTGTTACAAGCTATAGTGAGATGGGGATATGCTTACCCTGTTTTATTTTCTCTTCATTATGTTACTAGCTATAGTGTGAGGGGGTATGCTTACCCTTCTAGGTGGTTCTGCAGGCCTGCTACTGGTTCCTGCCTTGTCTTTCTTCTGGAGGGTGGGGATGGGTGGGGAGGTTATCCTCTGCAACTGTTGCGGGAACATATATTTCATTTATTTATTTCTACATACAACAACAAAGTTCAAAATTCATATCCGAAACATAATGAAAATGAAGGATGCCAAATAGTCTTTAAGAAATACGAACAAAGAAGGAATGCTTAGATATCGGTAACATGGAAAAAAAACACACATGCAACATCTATGTTTTAAGAAATAAGTAGCAAAGAGACATGATGTACATGCACTACTAACTTTTGGTCTCTCATAAATAAATAAATGAATAAATAAATAAATAAATAATAAAATAGAAAAAATAAAAATAAATGAAATAGACTACTACACTCAATTCCACAAGACATTCATTGCTACCTGGTTTACTTCACATGCTTCATATTTTGTCTAATCTCATGAAAAAAAATTGGAGTGTTACAATAGCTAATTTCAATGCTTCCTTATAAAACATTAATCTATTTACCTCTGGCTCCTTTGTTCTCAACGTAGGAATAGGTGGAGATACTACACGCTGCAAAGAGAGAAATACAGGAAGTGATAAAGGTACGCCATATTAGTATAGCATATGAACACACACAGGCTTTGTCCTCACATCAATGAAAACCATGTGAGTTAAGGATAAGTCTACACCCATATTGAATTCTATTCACCAAATGCACACCATCACAGAAATAAACCCATAATATTAAGGATAAATTCTTACTAGATTATACTGATGGGTTCATTCTTCATTTTCTACATCTGCAACATCCCAGCATTTTTCATTACATGTAGTCATCACTTAGCTTCAAACAGCCGTAAATTTAAACTTGTTTTCATTTTCTTAATACCACCCAGGATGGGTGTGAGTGTGAAGCTTGCCCAAAGGTCTACCCAACATTTCAGCCACTGCTATACCCAAGCAGCATTTTGAGTAGCTGGACAAACAAAAGCTTGTGCTGAACTGCCCCCAAGGAAGGCCAGCGGTAACGTTATAGTTACTGCTGAATATTAGCAACCAGCCGTAAATTGAACCTCATTGTATACTTTTGAATTTATGTGATTTTTATACGGAAATAAAACCAAACCAAAGATGGACAGTGCCTCTTTATTATGCTGGCAGAAAGATACATGGAGGTGATGCATAAAATAGAGTCAACTTATCTCCTGACTCTGAAACACTATACAAAACAAATCTGTGATTAAATAGTTAGTTATTCACTGTCAGGAAATAAGTTTGTAAAAATGTGCGAGGAAAAGATCATTTTAACAAGTCAAAAATGTGACTCAAAGATCTCTCGGTGAATGTAGCAATATTATAGATGTTCCCTAAAATTACTTTGAGTAGATTGACATTGTGATTGAGATCTCTGCTCCCTTTGCACTAGTATTTTGTGAGTGCTGTTCCCTAAACTTACATTGAGTGGATTAACATTTTGATCTCTTTTCCTTTGCTCTTCCGCCTCCTTCCTCCTCTTCTCATTCAGCTGTTTCTTCTTCTCGTCTGCCTCTTTCCTCTTAGCCTCCAGCTGTCTTTCCAGCTCTTCATTCTGTTTCTGTTTCTGCAGATGCAAAGGGCAAGAAAAGAAAAGGAATTTGATGACATACTGTCAACCGGGATTCAAAATACATTTCATTAATACTAAGCAAATACAGTGCTTGCTACATTTTGCATAGAGCTTCATACATAGTTAAGGAAAATCTCCACCTGTCTCTCCAGCTCTGCACTCTGTTTCTAGTGGTATGTAGTGGTAAATTCTAGATGCAACCAAACAAAAAGAGGGGGGAAACCAAGAAAGGAAATCTACCCACACAATTTAATTCATAGAAGATACAAATAAAGGAAGAAATTAAATGATTACATTCATCGGGTCTTTGCAAACTAGCTACTTCACATAAGAAAAGACACACAATGGAAATTGCATGATCTGGCATGAAAAGTTGCCAAGATTGTCACATTAAAGAAACATGGTTTTGACACCCCTAAATAGTTTCACAGAATCTAATACCATGCTGGTTCATATATTTCATGTATGAAGATCAAAGTCAAAGACTAAGAACATTTCACAGTATGAATTCCATCCTATGGCCTGCTGTACGCTTTGAATGCGAGCTGCAACATAAAAATATGATTTAAAGACCATTACAATAGCTAGTTACTAACATATATTAGCAAAAGGGACAGCAAGATAGCACTCACCGCTTCTTCTTTCTGTTTCTTTCGATTCAGTTCGTCCTCATATTCTTTCTTTATTCGCTCCCTCTGAGCTTCAAGCCTACGTTCTTCCTTCTCTTCCTCGAGTCGGATCTTCTCCTTCTCCTCCGCCTCTCTCCTCTTCTTGTCCTCAACCTGAGAGAGGAGAACGTCAAACTTGTATAAATATCTTGCTTGGTTTCACACATGTTATTATGGCGATGTCTACTATCACTGGCCTTTTAACTAAAGTATCAAGGAAATAGCAAGCGAGCTTTGAGTATTGATGTTGCTCAAGGAACTTACGAAAATTGGTACAAATTGTAAATTGAGAGCTTTCTGGGGTACTTTTCACTTTTTTTGTAGGCATACACCCAGGTGTAAGGGTGGTGTGGTCAATAGTGTAAATGAACAAAAAACAAATCAGAAGAAAAATTCTTGAAATCTTGGAAAACTTTTAAGAATTTTATCAAAAAATGTCACCAGGAATGATCCATCTTTGTATCATGTTTCATGGGAATTGCATCCTTGGATTTAGCTTTATTGTGAAAAAGGTCAATTTGGGGCATTTTTTCACAAAGTTCATTGACCTTTGACCTCAATCAGAATTGACCCCTATTTTACACACTTCATTGGTTTCATGCAATATACACATGTACCTAGCTTGAAGTAAATCTGGTTAACGGTTCTCAAAATATTGCCTAAACAGATTCAGGACGGACGGACGGACGGACGGACGGACAACCCGAAAACATAATGCCTCTGGCCACTTCGCAGCAGAGGCATAAAAAGAAGATAACTCAAACATGTCATATGCATTACCTGCAACCTCAGCATTTCTTGGTACTCGTTCCTGCTGGCGTCAGCGGTTGGGTTGGGGGCCGCGCCCGTGATGGTTCCTTTGACGATCCCGTAGGAGGGGCCAGCCGCCACCCCTCCTGGGCCCGGCCCGGCCCCAGCCCCGGCGGCCGCTGCAGCCGCTAGTAAGGGGGACACGTCTTGGCCTGGTGGTATACCACCAGCAGCTAAGAGAGGGAGAGGAAGAGAGGTGGGGTGAGACGGAAGGAGAGGTCGGAGTACTGGATTTGCACTAATGATTCAATGAATTAATTCAATATCTATCTGTCCATCCATGCTGAATATCAGACAGCTAGGGACAGCAAAGGGTTTCCCTAATCAATCAATCAATCAATCGATTCACTGTTCTATATTTCCATACATGCCTCATGCCGGTGGAAAAAGGGTGTAGAAATGCTCTCATCAATCGATTTATCGATCAAACAATCTGCGCATCACATATTTTCCCATCCCTGCTACATATCAGGCATCTGGTGGCAGAGTAGAGTTCCTCTCATCAATCAATCAATCAATCAATCAATCAATCAATCAATCAATCAGTCAATCAATCAATCTATCTATCTCTATCTATCCATCTCTGCTACATATCAGGTTGCTGATGGCAGTAATCAATCAAGCACCCAAACAATCTATATCATTCCATACATTTCTTAATAACAGGTTGCTAATGTCAGCACATAGTTGCCCTAATCAATAATTCAATCAATCAATCCATCTACTTAGTATATCTTTCTATCCATGCGACATACCAGGGTTGATAGGGGGTGCGTTGCCAGTGGCAGCGTAGAGTTGCAAGTCTTTCCTGTTTGGGTCATTCAACAGAGTCTCGTTCCTGTTATGCAGCTGCTTCAAGTCAGCTGCAAAATCAAAATGATAGGGAGGAGGAGGAGAAGAAGAAACATTGAAAAATACAGTATATATGCAATATCATTACACATGCAAGCCACTTTTTGATACAATAAAACCTTGTATTAATTATCCTTCCAGAGGTTTGCTTGCTGGCTTGCAATATTGTTAGCATATTAGCTGTTCTATGTATTTTATGTTACCAGTATCAATGGGGAAAATGAGTGCATTATTGTTATAATATTCAACTCTCGCCACGACAATTGCACATGATTTTGATTGCGTGCCCGCATTTTTTTATCATGCGCGAGGCAGATTTGATACAGGTGAGTAAACCCCTGTTTCTCTTTTTCTTTTGTTTTTGTTTGAATTGAACCCATTGCTGTTGTCGTGGAAAGTGGCTTTTATGTATAATAAGAATAATATTGGATTTCTTTGCACTCGTCTTCGACTCATGCAATATTCATACTGATGAATGCAATATCTGATATACCACTCAAGTGCATCCAATATCATATAAATATATCATTGTGACAGAGATACCATAACGTACATATCAAAGAATTCTCCATATCGTATATATGGGCCCATTGTCCCATAATGCATTGCATGGTGACAAAATTTTGATTGCAGTCATGTCCGCTTCCTGTCTCATACACTAGTACATTAAAGGGCATATACTGTACTGGGAAGGCAAAAAACCTTCAAAATGTAATTGTTAGCAACCTTCTTGCCAATGGTCTTAAATTCATGTATTGCCTATTTTAGAAGCTTTCTGAAAGTTATTTGCCCTCAAGTGATCCACATTTGGAGTAATTAATGATTAATGATTAAATCCTCAAAATGTTCGGCCCGAACATTTAGAGGATTTGGGATTTAATCACTCATTACTCCAAATGTAGATCATTAAAGGGCAAATAACTTTCAGCAAGCTTCTAAAATGGACAATACATGAATTTAAGACCATTGGCAAGAAGATTGCTAACAATTACCTTTTGAAGGCTTTTTTGCCTTCCCAGTACAGTATATTCCCTTTAAACAAAGCAGACATGACGGTCAACAAGATTCGAATGTGGCTGCGCAGTGCATCGTGGGATGCATAATAATGATAAAAATAATAAGCAATAATGATGATAATGACAATGATCATTACATGTCCCTATGAAATGAATGGGATGGCTTTTCCTTATATGTGTGGTATGGAGAAATACAACAAGGAGAGCGTCTTACCAACGATCTTGCCTTGCTTGTCTCTCATGGGCGCCCCGCCCCCTCCCTTCCCCCAGGGGTCGTAGACTCCCAGCTCTTTCTCCATCTTGGCTTCGTACTGGGCCTTGGCTGCGATGTCAGCTTGCTTCTTGGCCTCTTTCTCTTGCATCTGGAGAGAGAGTGCGTGATTCATTTATATCAGCATTTCATTCATTTTCCACATACTACATCACATATTATATGCATTTCAAATCCCTATTATGATTTGGTTTACATTGTGTGTCCTTCTGTTCACTTGAAATTTTTTTTATCTGTAATTTTCCACTCAAATGAGATATATTTTTTTTCCAGCCATAGTTAAAGTGCTCCCAGATTGTTATTTTTGTGTTTGTATTCAATGTGGCATAATATAAACTGTCTTTACTGTAATTCGGAACTCTTTTTCACGGCCAATCTTTTCTTCCGTGTCGCATACTTGCATTTCACCTATACACCTTCATTGGTCCACCACGGGCCCGAAGTGAAGCTAGCTGGCTGGCGCGAAATAAACTTAACATAAAGAGAATTTGCTGATTTGATTATCGAACAGCCGAATTGGGTGAATATTCATAATAATGCACTGGTACTTGGTGCCCTATTGCTGTATACATGTAACAGGTCCATCTGCTAGTAAATGATAATTCCTGTAGCAATAGCCACATGCACTGCAGGAATGTAATGCCCTTTGAATGCTAAGAACTTGTGAGGTCACAGGTCACTCATGAGGTCAAAGGTGAAAGGTTACCTGTAACAGGAGCTGTTGTCTGTAGGCAGCTCCGCCCAGTTTTGACCTCGGACTAAGGTCAGCGTCACCGATGAAGTTTTTTATAGAACTCTCGCCCCGTAGCTGAGCCGCACTGTAGACAAAGAAGGAGCGAAATTTAGTCCATGGCTATTGCCTGAGATGCCAACTTTCACCCCAACAAATTGTACTCTAATCAGTAAAATTTTATTATCTGAGAAGAACAAATAACCACACCGTATCTAGGCCAATGTTAAAATTGATCAAAAACAAAATCATCTTTTGATGATGCATCTCTGCACTTTATTTTCAAAGAGGCAAAGAAAGTTAATTATCACCCATTGTTAACTACAGCATTAAACAAAACACACTGTAAAAATATAGGAAGATATTCCTATTTCTACACAGTACTTTGAGAGACAGACAGAGAGAGAGAGAGAGGGAGATACATTTAGATACATAGTTGACAAATAGACAGATGGATGGATAAAAAGAATAGGAAGATAGATAGACAGATAGATAAATAAGCAGTAAAAGATAGATATACACATTTACTCCTGTTTTGATAGATTGATAGATAGATAGATAGATAGATAGATAGATAGATAGACAGATGGATACATGTAAATTGATGGATAGATAGATATATATATAGATTGATGGACAGATAGATAAAATATATATAGATTGACAGTTAGATAGATAGATAGATAGATAGATAGATAGATAGATAGATAGATAGAATAGATACAGATTGATAGATAGATAGAGATAGGTAGATAGATAGATAGATAGATAGATAGATAGATAGATAGATAGATAGATAGATAGATAGACAGATAGATAGATAGATAGATAGATAGATAGATAGATAGATAGATAGATAGATACATGTAGATAGATGGGAAGCAATAAAAGATAGAGACACACACTTACTCCTGCTTAGACACATTAGGGTTATTGATCCCCTGGTTGAACTGAGCTGGTCCTGCAAGGGTCGAATTAGGAAGTTGTTGTTGGTACGGCGTTTGGTCGAGTTGTTGGAGGAGTTGTTGTTGTTGTTGTTGAAGGAGGAGGTATCGTTCCATGAGCGGTGATTGGAGGTTGTTGCCAGGGGCAGCAGCGGGGTGATGTAAGCCAGTTATCATACCTATGGTAGCAACAAAGAGCAAAAACAGTATAAAATCATTTGCCTCAGGGAATGATAATGAATTTGCCTGCTTAACCCCGTCAGTGCCGTAACTACCACAATTAATTAATGCACAGGAGTCAAATAGAGCATCTGTTTGGCACACTAGAAAGGGTTAACTGAATGACTTGAAAGAGATTTTAAACTGCAGACAAATTATACAGTAAGATATAAAGCTGTAGAGACCAGTGTAAAAAAAGGGGTATAAAATCTTTAGATGTGTGTACTATAGCAGTCTTCCCGGCATCAACACATAGCAATGAGTGATGCTACACCAGTAAACTTCATCTTGAACTCTCTCATTACCAGTGGCATAAAGATGTGTAGAAGGCCAATAGGGTTTTCAAGGCCTGGTAATATAAGGGTAAATCCGCAGTGTTTCAAATTCATATTCTTAAGGGAAAGATACATCGACGAGTAGAAGGCAAATATGTGATTCAGTTGCGACATGCATCAAGCAGAAAAAAACATAATGCTACACGTACATCGCACAAAGTTGATTCGCACATCTGCATGTATGTGTACTTCTACTTGAGAAATTAAGCGTATACAAATCATATAAAGCACTGAAAAGATACATGGGGGGGGGGGGGGTCATCACAGGAAAGGAAACACACACAGCCCCTACTAATAACTAAAGAGACCCGTTTCAAATGCATTTTCCCCATCTTGTAATCAAGGATTCTTCACGTGAAGAGTATCCCACAGAAAAAAAAAAAAAATTACTCTCTCCCATGATCTATACATGTAGCACATGTGTACTATGAGCATAATCAAAGAGGCACGAAGAAGTGACACAAGTATGAAGGATAAAAAAAGATGGACAAGAAGAAAAAATGTAACATTTGCTAACAAAAGTACATCCAGAAAGCTGTATACAATAAACATTGGCTGTTACAAATGAAGTCCAACATTCAGGCAGAATACACTCCATATTACAATTCAAATAATATTTAAATATAATAATTAAATATATTAACTTTAACCTTACTCTGAGAATGAAAGCATTCAGGTATATGTACACATAATCTTATTCATCCTAGCTGCCACATACATAGTGTGCACATGTAAAGGACTGAAGGGAAATATGGGAAGATGCACTAATCATCACAAGCACTGCATCTTTGGTAGCATCCAGTTTCAACATAAAAAAGCTCCATACTGCTGCAACAATGCAACTGAAAGCAAATTCCTGTACATAAACAAAGGTAAAAAAAAAATATGCTTGTTTGAAATCATAATTCCACACACTTTAAACAAATCAACCACAATTCATCTCATTATCATGCTTACCATTTATTGATACAATCAAAATGAAGCGTAACAAGATTTGGGAGCAAATGGGTGGAAAATAAGGAGGGAGAAAAGAACAAAAATTGTAATAAAATGTAGTTGACTAATTCATTACTGAATACAGGAATATGTAGCACAAATAAAAGTACAAATATGAGCATAACATTACATGCAGTATGAAGTTTATCCTCCTTCTCATACATTTATTATAATAATTACTTCCTGTTTATTTAGTGGAAGAAGTTTATTAAAAAGAAAGAGAAATGAAATCGGAGAAAAAAGCTTTGTATTTTTTTCTATTGTAGAGTTTAACTTGCCAGGCAGTGGTGTCTCTGTTGAATAATAAACATTTAAATTTTACTAATAATCTTTTAAGAAAGAAGTACATTAAGAGTTTTCAAGAGACATAAATGGACAGTCTGAACAATACTGAAACACAAAGCAAGTGTAGTTTATTCAATTGTATAGTATGTAGAGTATACATCAATGATTTGTTTTATTCAAGCAACAAAGGAATTGTAATGAAAAACGGGATGAGAGAGTAAAGAGCACAGTCGTCTCCTCGAATAGAATAGCGTTACACGCTCTATGGACACTGCTTTTAATAGATGAGTACATGTTGGAGAAATATAAAAGTGGACAACACAAAACAGATTAATATTATTAATGATGAGTCCTAATGAGAATGACATAGTGTACAAGCAGATACATTAATTACAACTATTTGATTTGTCACTGCAATGTATCATTTGGTTATTGGTGTTATGTGCTATGATGGTAGATTTATGGGTAAGAAATTAGTGGTTTAGGAGGGAAGGAGAAGACGGGGATTGGTAGTTAAGTGTGTGAATTGGGAAAAAAGGGGGGGGGGGGGGGGTAAGGGAGGAGTAATCAAAGTGATTAGAGTTGGTCACTCTATACCCCTTCGGCCAGACTGTCTGGGATCCTTGTCCAAGTAATCCTTGAAAACTTTTTTTCAAAATAAGCAAATAAAAAAAAAATGGGGAAAATTATAAATTAAATAACTATCGATACAAATCTATAATAACATCATCTGTAGGCTGTATGAAAGATGTTTCTCAGACCAGGCATTGAAATGTTGAAAGAATGTTACAATAGAAATGGCAAATAAATAATTCCTATTGTAAAAACAGCAAGAAACACACTCTTCAACTTAAAGACATTCCTAAAAACACAATTCTTTCATTCTTGTTTGTTCAAGACATCCTTTATTTATATCTCATGTTTTAATCTTCTTATTCCTCTCTATCTCTCTTATTTGTTTCTGTCTTCTCTCTCCCCCCCCCCCTCCTCTCCCTCTCTCTCTCTCTCTCTCTCTCTCTCTCTCTCTCTCTCTCTCTCTCTCTCTCTTTCTCTAACTCTTCCCTCTCTCTCTCTCTCTTCCCTCTCTCTCTCTTCCCTCCTCTCTCTCTCTCTCTCTTTCTCTCTCTCTCACTCTCTCTCTCTCTCTCTCTCACTCTCTCTCTCTCTCTCTTCCCTCACTCTCTCTCTCTCTCTCTTCCCTCTCTCTCTCTCTCTCTCTCTCTCTCTTTCTCTCTCTCTCTCTCTCTCTTTCTCCCTCCTTTTCTCTCCCCCTTGCCTCTATCTCTATCTCTCTTTCACCATCTCTGTCCTGCTCCATCTGCATGTGCATGACAGCATCAAATGTTTCACCTGAATCAAGCTGGGGGAAATGTCTAAACAAATACAGAAATCTGAGTAAGAAATTACTTTCATAAGCTGACGCCATGTCCTGAATGGTATCCGCCTTCACTCTGTCCCTGAAAGCTTGCACTGGGAGAAAAAAAGAGAGAAAATTAGAGTGAATCTCAAATTACAAACCATTTATATAAAAAAGAAAAGCAAAATGTCACTACAACTCTCTCATATGTTTAACTACAGTGTTCCTGCAACTGGAAAAAAAAATGATGTGTGCAAAATTAAACACGACATTGTAACATGTAATAAAAACATGAACTATAGTAGGCTACAACTGTATGTGACTATAAATGTTCACTGCAACACCTGCAATCAGAAAAGCAAATAGTGGTGTGACTAAAAATGTCATTAATCATCATGAAATGATTTGAACTAATGAACTAATGATGTGGTAAATAGTCACTGCAACTCCTGTGACCAAAAAGACAAACTGTAATAAAGAAAAACAAACAAATGTGTGGTGAAATAAGACTGCAACTGCTGTGATCAGGACAAAGATAACAATGTAGTCAATCATGATGAAACACTAAACTGTGGCCTACGTGATCATGACATAAAAAAATCTACAACAAATGACGTGAAAAAAATCACTGCAACTCCTGTGAGTTAAAAGCAGGATACTTGGAAATTAAAACTAAAAAAATGAACTGTGGCCTATCGGTGTGAAAATTCACTGCAACTCCTGTGAAAAAAAGAGAAAAAAAAACAGCATACTTGGAGTGATTCCAAATAAAACACTAAGCTGTAGCCTACGTGAGCATGACATCAAAAATCTACAACCAACGATGTGAAAAATCACTGCAACTCCTGTGACTGATACAAAAACCAGTTCATACTTGGAGTGCACCAAAATAACACATTCAATGGTTACAAAAGAGTCATGTGGTGGATAAAAAAGGGCCTAAAATTGGCCAATTTACGTCCAAAGAGCGGCTCGGAGAGGTTGGTGGTTTGATCAGTCCTCAGATATGTGGCATAGGCTTGCAGGAACTGAAGCATGTTGTCTTGCTGGACTGGCGGAACTTTGAAACGAAAAAAAGTGTTTCTTTTTATCTAATGTGAAGATGTTGTATAGTTTTGTATTAAAATGGGGAAAAAAGGTCTACTGAAATAGTGTGTTATATGGTACTTGACCAGCAAAAATTCAAATGTTTCTTTAAAGGTTTCAAAGGTTGTAAAATTGACATTTCAAAACTGAAAAAAATATTGTTTTTACATTTCAAATATTATTTCAATATATGAGTGGTACATTTAAACTTTCACTCAACACATTCTGGAAGATTTTCATGAAACTGACTTTCTATGTTACCCGAATAGAGATTTAATTGAAATATATTACTTTGAATTTGATTATTAGGAAACTATTTGTCTCCATTTTGAAGATTTGGAGGGTACAAATGTGTATTCATATATGTTATGTGCACTATCTCCTCCCAATATTGCTTAACTTTTCAAATTGGTAATCCAGCATATGAAATCTAGTGGGTCTCATTCAAGAAATGGACAAAAGATACAAAACTTGTGCACTCCAGATTTCTCTTCTTTACCGCAACATTGACTTCCTCCCCAGGTTAAAAACAAGAGGGCAGTGCTTTTACTGTCTATGGAAGTAAATTGTAACAAACACAGTGAATAAAAGAAGGAGAAATGAATTTACTGGCACTGAATGATGCAGCTGCTGCAGATGGGTTCACTTTGTACTCTTTGACGAGCCCTGTAACAAAGATGAGGAGTACTTGTTAAACAAAAAATAATAATTAATACTTTCTATTCACAAGTATTAGTATTGAACTGTGCATGATGTCTTACACTGTGTATTGCATGAACGTGTACGTAATATGTATGTGATCAAAATACTGTTCATCATTGGTGAAGGACTCTCAGAACTTGTCAAATGTAAAGGATAATTACTTGAGTACCGTTCAATATGAGTTAAGTATGGTTCAAAATATGAACACATATTTCGACATTATACATGTGTAGGTCACAATACTGTTTATAAAGGCACACAGAAATAAATGATTACAATTTCACATTTGTTATTTTATTACTCTTCAGAAGCTTTGTCAGAAGGGACAAAATGCTTGAGAACTTAAACATGGAAAGTGTGGAGATCATTATTATCTTAATGATTTGGCTCATTGTTAAGTCGCTGTACACTTGATGTCAGTTCATTGAAAGTAAGAAGTGTTTTCATTACATCATAACAAAAAAAAACATCACACACACAACAAACAAATCGCAAAAGATAATGTTAAGCAACAAATATTTACTCTGGAAAGTGTTCTGCATGTCATTCTGCTGCCGAGAATTAAATCCTTTGGGAATAAGAAGAATCCACAAGACATAAAATGGAATTAATTAACATCATTTTAGTCAATTAAGCACAAAAGACTGGTGTGTGCTTGTAACTAAAAATTCAACAGAATAGTGATTCTTCCATATTTGAGTTTGAAAGCTATGAGCTGCAACACAATATCCTCTACTGATCTCATCAGAGAAATTGTATTGTGGCTGTCAAATTGACAAGATCTGCTCTATTCTTTCTTTCAGTCTTGTGTGCTAATTAAAGTTTGATTGAAAAAAGGCTTGCCTTAGAATAGAGGAGAAAGTCACTTTGGATTATAACAGCCTGGAAGTCAAGTTAAAACTAACAGAGAAATCTATTAATCTGTGCCAGACAAAGTATCTGATATCTAGACGTATGTGTGGTACGATGAAACTATACTACATTGGGGTTAAAACTACAAAGATATTTATATCAGCTGAATTCCTGATTACCGGTGTTAGGGATGGTAGCTTGTTGATTCTCTGCAAATCTGACCCGACCTTGACCTTGACCTTGACCAGCCTGATTTGAACCCTGCTCTTTATTCGCTGTGAGGAAAAATGTTTCTTTTTATTAAATATCTTGTTCAATAAAGCAAAATTATACAATTATGAGAGAAATTAGAGAAGGGCCATACACTGTATATGTCATACATGTCAATTATGAGAATTACCTTCTTGGAAAGATAAAGTTAAAATCAATCAAGAAGGTGACCCCTGATGGCAGAATGATTCTGCCATTTTATCACGTTTTACACGATTAATTACTACACATATTCATGGATCACAGATGTAAATAAACAGAAATTTCTTTTGTTCACCAAGAAGAGCACAGACCATCCATTCAGCTTTCATAAGTTTAAACATGAATAATGATAATGAAATCAAATGAGTTATACAATATCAGATGATGATATCAGCAGAGTAACATGTTACTTTCAGTCTGAGAGAGAACAGTCCCTGCTTTTCTTCGTGTGAAAACAGACCCTTCTGGTTAGTATATTTGACCACATATTACAACAGTGCCAAGTTGTACCCATTTCCACAGCTGTTTTAACATACATAATATGAGAATTAAAATAACTGAGTAGCATATGGTACTATCAGTCCACGATACATTAATCCCTATCATTCTTCTTGTAGAAACAGACCCCTAGAGTTAGTGTATTTGACCATGTGTTACAACAGCGCCAAGTTTTACCAATTTTCACTGATGTCCGTGGCTGAGCAGAACCTGGATTTCCAAAGGAGCCATAGGCTTGGGAAGGGGGGGGGGGCGGAGAAGAGTAGAATTAGCATATTATTTTACCACCACCATGAAATGAAATGACTTGAGGAAACCCAAAGTGTAATGAAATCTTCACCATGAAAGTATGTGTTACTGAATAGATGGTAAGATGATTTAATATGTAATCAATTTACACACCACATGTAAGCTATTATATACCAATGGCACTCATCAAGTTCCTAGATTAAGAAGAGAAAAACACCAAGGAACTGCAATATGTTTAATTTCAACCATCCCAGTTTAGCAACCAATGCTAAGTGACAAGCCTTAAGAGTACAGAGCAAATTCCTACATAGAATGATCTACCATTTACATTAGAAGTTAAGTCATGCCAAATCTATGTTCTCTTACATCATATCAAAGTAGTGTAATGAGACAATAATTACTATGGTTACACCTCAAACTAGAGGTTAAATATATATTTTAGACAGAAATTTGAACCAGTAATCATTATCCAACCACATGAACTATCAATACTTAAGCGTAATTGAAGACATAACTATTCAGACACTTAACTTAGGAGAGCTGTACAAATTGCTGAGAATAACTGACTGTTTTTTTTATTTATTGTGTAAACATTATGAGGAAAAAATGGGAGTAATTACTTGCGAAAGGAGGGGCGTGGACCCTACCAGTGGAAGGTTGCTGTTCGGCATTCTGAGACGTCTCACGCCCTAGAGAAGGTACTTTCAGTCATTAATGTTGATGTAGTTTAGTATTATTGCTGTTTTCATTCATATCTGGAATATTTATGCCGTTGATCATACTTTCTTAAATATGCATAAATTCATACTCGTAAAATATTTATCTATTTTGGTATTAGCATGTAATTCCTACAGTATTATCATTCATCACTATCGTTAGTATCAAGTTTATCTAGTACCTCAACTGTTAATCCCGAAACTGTTACACCGCAGAACAACAAGTAAATGCACATTCTTGCTATATTGAGTGCACACTGTATACGAGTCCAAATTCATATATATTTCTGCTCCTTCTATACATATTTCTGCAAGAGGGGGTTTGGTTATTTTTATACATTTGTCTCCTCCTCCTTTCTTCTTATTCATCTTCTTCTCCTCCCTTTCCTTTTTGGCCATCTTCTTGCCATCCTTTCTCCTTGTTCTATTTCATCTAATTTTCTTGCTTTTCCTTCATATCATCCCACTGTTTCCTGTCACATGTTTATGATTAACAGTTCTCTTCTCTCTTTGTCTCAAGTTCATCCTTCTTCTTCACATTCTTCTTTAACTCTTCACTGCATTTACCTCAATTCTTGCTAAGTTATCACATTTTTTTATTCTGTCTTTCTTCTTTTGTTTAACAGTGGTTTCTCTGTTCTTTGCTCATCTGCTAAATGGCTACAACCTGAACTCTGCATTATTTTGGCTTGAAAGTCATCTTCATACATTGTAATACCTACAATCAGACATATCAATGTTTTATCTTGGATGCATAAATGTAAAATAAATATCAACTATGGCTGTCTTACTCTGAGTATTAACCCTTTGACTTGTAGACTGTGGTTGACTCGGGCCTTGTGAATTCTGTAAATTGCTAGACTGGGCTGCGGGATGGTTTACTAAATAGGAGAAATATATCACCATAGTAACAGTCAGGACATAACTTCATATTACTACACTGATTAGTGATTAATCAATATCACAGTTGAGATCTTAATCAATATCATGATGTCATGTTGGTTAAATATAGATTGATCCTACATCTGACAAACATTTTAATATATCAATCACTGCTGGTAAAATTCAACACAGAGAGGTTCACCAAATTTGTTAGTCTTTGGCCATATATACATAAGATTACAATTTTTACAATTGTTCACTAGCTATCATCTTAAATCGATCACAATCTTCTTTACCTGCATTTCATTTTTCTTTCATTTATTTAGGTGTTACATGTTACTGTTTGATATCCTCCACGTGAAACATGTTTTACAAGCATTGTATTGCATTTTAATTGATTATTTACTTTCTTATTCAATGCATGTAAGAACTAAAGAAACATGGATTTGTGAATAATGAGCATTTCACTAAAAGAAACTACAAATGAAATGTATTATTGAGTTATTGCATCCCATCACCATGGTAATCTCTAAATATATAGAATTAGAGTATGGATTTAACACTGAGATAATGTCTACATGTGTATTTCTCCTAAGATGACACAGACTGTATTGTATTGTATTGTAAGTTATTCACCAACAAATTTAGGGAAATTACAATTTTGAAAGAGCACTTACCCATGTATTCTATCCAATGCATAATGAGAGCAGGAATGGAATAAAATGATTGTTTATCAATATTTGCATTAATCATAAACTGTTGATAAGAGTCATTATTTCTACCTCTCTTAGCATGTATTACTTTTGATTTAAATCATGAATAACCAGCAACTTACAACCCTTAGATTTAAATTGTCATGCCTGTACATTATTTTGCATAATATGCCTCATATTTATACATGTACTTCACAGTAGGGACCACTAATATTTATTAATGATTCATATTAAATCTGAATGTAGAGTTTGTACGGGTTCTTACAAAAATAACCCCTCTCATGATATTGTATCTCATGTGATATAGTGATCACTAGTCTTAAAACAGTAAAATATATTATATTACATTTATGTGATCACAATTGGATCCATTTCACAAGTCTAATCACTAAACATTCATTCATTCATAAGTTATTGAAAGAATAAAACTTGCATCGTTTATCTAAATGTATCTCTTGAGATACAGTCCATGTGGAGAAATGTTGATCACTAGTCTTCACTCAATACAAAAGAATATATTATATGATTATGATCATCATAGGATCGCTTCATAAGTGCTATTCCTACACACTCATTGTGGAGTTATTGAAAGAACAAAATCTTTCTTCCTTTATGTAAATGTTTCATCATTAAGTAGATCTTATATTTCAAGAAGCCTTTATCTATGTACATTTTGCAAAAAAGAATGTGTTTATTTTGTTTACCATTGAGTCTGTCTGGTCTTGAAGAGACTGGATTGAAAGCATGCAATCAAAGAAAAGTAAGAAGTGAGATACAGCTTGAAACCAAAGGTAAGGGGTAGTAGTGGTATAAACAATAGGATCTATAATTAGTAAATTTCTATTTTGCCATCACCACGAGTCCCATTCTTGTTTGATTTCTGGACACCAAGAAGTAATCATCTCAAAACTAGCAAATGAAACAAAAGCTCGACTTAATGATAATGATTTGCATAGAAATTTTAGGCATACACCCAGTAATAAGGATAGCGTGCTCCATCCTGTAAATGAACGAAAAACAGGTCAGACAAAAATCTTGGAACCAGACGGGATTTGAACCTGCAGTCTACCGCTTACCGGGCAGCGACTTAACCATGCAAGCTATTTCTAGTTCACAGGTCAAGACACGACAACATGGAAACAAATACCTGAAAAAGTCTCATTTCATCTGACTCATTAATATTCATGAGTAGTTCGCCGTAGGGACAATTCGGCTAGATTTTAGTGAAAGGGCTTTCTGGGGAAATTTCAATTTGCAAAGAAACTTGGTGTATGCCTAAAATTTCTTTGCAAATTGAAATTACCCCAGAAAGCCCTTTCACTTAATGATAACGGTGGAACCATCCTGCCATGATTACGACCTGTAAAAAGCTGTACCGTAATCATGACCACTACCACACCTTACATTTAAAAAGTGCATGCAAGATAAAGAAGTAAACACAACATATTCTTCTCTCTAGTATTTCTTACTGATAATCACCTTCTCCATTCTTTTGTTTTACTTTCACCCTCTCCAACTCCAAGTATACTTTGTCTCTCTTACTTTCTACTCCCCTCTCTCTCTCTCTCTCTCTCTCTCTCTCTCTTCTTTCTTTGTGTTGATACAGTATGTCTTCACTTTAAGCATAGTACTTTGATTTTATTTGTTCCGTTTCAAGGACGAAAGGTGATACTAAATGTTAACCACAATTTTCTCCTTTTTTAACAATAACCACACAAGTAAAATAAAAAATAAAAAAAAAGATGATTTGTATTCCTCCATGCTGTATCTGACTTGCACCATTGACAAAAAAATGAACCAAAATAAACAAGATACTGTGTTTTCTGATTCTCTTAAAGCTAATTGAAGGAATTATATTGTTGAACAGTGACATATGAAAATGCTAAGTTCTTGAACCATCAGCAAATTACCTGAGAAAACTTCTGGACGTTGACCTGTCAATGTTCCTGCTTGTTGGAGAGAAAACAATGTGACAGATGGTGTGTGTATCAAATGGATGTGCTCACATAAAATACACAACAAAAAAGACTGAACATAATGCAAATTTAACACAAAGAGGTTGTACTCTACTGGTAGTGATTTTGGAGGGGGTGAGGTGTTGAGAACTCCAACTGCAACAAAAGATTTGATTAAAAGATGCTGTACAATATCTAGGTCCATGTATGAGGTGAGATGTTGAGGAAGATAGCAAATGTTTTTTCCATTAAGAAAAATCAACTGCAATGGAAATTCAACACACAGAGGTTCTACTCTTCTGGTGGTGATTTTGGAAGGGGTGAGATGTTGAGAACTCCAAATGCAAAGAAAGATTGGATAAAGAGATGTGATCTAGCATCTAGATATTAGCTGAGATGATGAGAAAGACAGATATGGTGTCTGCACTATCAGCTTCGATGGAAATTGGACGCAAACAGGCTTTGCTCTACTGGTGGTTTTGGAGGGAAAAGATAAAAGGATGCTGTCCAGCCACTTTTTATATCAGCTATTGAGATGTTATGGCAGACAAATATGAGGTTTTTAATATAAGGAAAGGGATACTGCTGCAATGTTGAGAGATAGACAAAATTAATATGAAATTAATATGTGAGGGAAATTGCACACAAACTTGATCTTCTCTATTGAGCATGGCTCTGCAGGTTAACACAATAGTGCAACGACTTCCAACTGCAACAAAAGATCAAGTTTCATCCAGCGTCTAAAGCTGAGATGTTGTGAGGGAGATACGGGATTATTTTTACTCTGAATATAGTTGAAAAGGAAAGTAAACACAAAGTTGTTCTGCTAAATTAACTATGGTTGTGCATGTCAATGGTGTAAAGACATCCACCTGCAATGGAAGATTAGGCTCAGTCCATTCACTAAATATGATAGGTTGTGAGAGACAAAAGGGGTTATATCCACTTATATTCACAACTGGTAAGGAAAATACACACCAATCTACTCTAACGAGATGTTTGTGCTGGTAAATACAATTGTGTAAGAACTTCCAACAGTAAGGTTTTATCTACCCTTAATATTTGAAATGTGAGAGAGGTACATATAAAATGTTATCTTCACTCTGAAATTAACTAACAAGGAAAGTACACTGAAACTTGATCTGCACTACTGAGAATAGTTGTGCAGTGATGGAAAAATGACTTTCACCTGCAACAAAAATCTCATTTATATTAGTATTTATCGAAAAATTGGGGTCAACTCTTTGTGTGCGAGATGTATTGTTGCTGAACAGGATTTCTGTGTATTACTTGTGTGTGCAAAAGTGCATGAATGGAACTTGAAGAGTTAAAAGTTGAGCAAAATGATGTGTTCAGGGGTTGTTATAGGGAGAGTGTGTCCTTTTACCGCCAACTTTATTGAGAGATGTCGACATCTGGTTAACCCACTCCTTCCCCGTTTTGGATGCTAGCGTTGATGAAGGGAGAGAAGGAGAAAATAAACCTGTTGAAAGATCTGCTATGATACCCATAGTTTTGATACTGTACCTGCTAAATTACATATTTTTTAAGGATAGTATTAGACGTACTTTTGTTTCACACTGGCAAATGGGTAATGGGTATTTCCAAATCAGAGTAGAGTACCCAATCAGATGAAAAGGATAGCCCATCCTGATAGTAAGACGGTTTAAATAAAGGCAGAAACATGAAAGAAACATATGAGTAAAGGTTTGATGAAAATCCGTCAAAGCATAATAAAGTTACGATTGTTTGAAGTTTTTATTTTGTGACGCCACGTGCAAGATGCTCTTCCATGCATGTATGTTGTTTACAACTTTTTTTTTGAAAATGTTGATTTTCTCAAAACGATATGCATCATTTCACCTGCGCATTTGATACATCATAAGAAGCACGTATCTACACTTCAACCTCTTTGAACAAAATAACTCCTTCATTAAAAACAGAAAAAGAGCAATCTATGGAATTATACAGCACACATAAGGGAGAGTATAAAGAAAATTTTAAAAAAGATTTTAGAAGATCATAACTCTTTTAACCTTCATGATAGATTTTCATCAAATCTTCACTAATATGTTCCTTTCATGTTTCTGCTTTTATTGAAACCAACTTAACTTCAGGGTAGACTATCCCTTTAAGAGTCTGATTCATTCCAAGTCATAGAAAAATCCTTGTATTCACTCACTTGGATGTGGGTCAGGTTCCAGTGGGTTTCTCATGCCGTAATACATGTAGGGGTCTGTGTTTGTTGATGGCTGGGTGAGTGAGGACACGGGAGGGTAGTTCAGCGAGAATGGCCTGTCGAGGAGAGAAATCAAATCATGTACCAAAATACATTTACAACAATGTGGCTGGTAATGTGAGGACACAGGAGTTTTCAAGGGATAGCCCACCCAAATGTTGACGAAAAAAGCAGGGGAAAAATGCAGAAACAAGAAAAAAAGAAAGATATTAGTGAAGGTTCAACAAAAAATAGTTATGCTCTAAAAATCAGTGTTCTGATCATTCAGTATTGCCACTTTGAGTGATATAAAGCTAAGCATAAACTTGGTGGTATAAACATATTATCACCAGAAACTTCAGTATTTGGATTAATGTCATTGATAATTATAACAAACAAATGTCAGTGCCTTTTTCACATCACTTTACTGTTACAGTCTGTCTCTATCACTTTATTATTCTGTATTAATTGTATTTATCCATCTATGTATCGATTAGTCCAAATTTCAATCAAATTTTCTAACTTGTCCAAGTGATTTGGTTGAGACTTCGCGAAGGCATCTTTAAGTCCTAGATCTCCCAGTGGTTGTTGATTTGGGAGAGGCGGCCTGCCAGCCCCAGCACCATATGGCTGCCCCTGGGACTACACAAAGAAAAGAAATGGGAAAAGACAATGAAAATACACTTGTTTAGTATTTTGATCAAGCATAGGTTTACATGAGGAGCATTCTTCTACACCCAACACCATATGAATACCCCTTGGGATTACACAAAAAATTCAATAGGAAAATTACAAATATAAACTTAAGTGCTTAATGGTTACATTCAGTATACATGAGGAACAAAGATTCCTTGATTTGCAGTCTACTAGACTCAGCACTTTATATTGGTCCCTGGGACAAAACAACAAAATACATGAAAATGGGAAAATGGCCAAAAAAAAAATTGAGTGTTTAGTATTTACATTCAGTATTCATGAGGAGCAAAGATTCCTTGATTTGCAATTTACATATTGGACCTGGGACTACACAAAAAGAGAAGTGGGGAAAATTACCAAAATTAACTTCTAAAGAGGAATCCCTGATGTACTTGCGCGTCTAGCCTGCTAGAACTTTGCAGGATGTTTTTTAAATTTGCGGTGATGTTAAAGATTGTCCGTCCTTTTTGCAAGCTCAAAATTTGAAATTGTCTATCACGATCGCAAATTGAAGAAAGTGTGATTCAAGACCATTTCTAAGAATATAGCATGTTGAAGCTTTCTCTATATGTAAAGATTTCAGCCGTTAAATTTCAAACCGACTTTTTTCGTACTACGAAAAAAGTATTAGTCTTTGTTACATTATCTATGTGGTTATTATGCACGTGTGAAATCCTAATTTTATGAGTAATTACCAAACTTAGGAGATGATTCCTTCTATAGAACAATTTATTTTCATAATGCGTTTTATAATTTAATAGACAGATCAATCAATAAAAAGATATTTCAACACAAACTGCTAAGAGCCTCAGGTAAAGACTATTAATCAGACGTTGTTTACGTGCATTATTTGAATTTTACACTACGTATCAGTTTCAAATTATGGATATACAGCTTGCAAAAACTTCTCTATATGTTTGGCCAATGTTTTGATGGTTTTGTGGTGATCTGAAAAAGGGACGGGCTGTCTTTAAATACGCGCTTTGCTCTGTGTTGTGTGTAAAGTGCAAAAATCAATGTTCGCGAAAATGAACTATTTTCACAGTGACCATACCTGTAGGTCAGCGCCCCCGTACTGGCCGGGGAAGGGGGTGTTGGAGGCCGACGGCTGCTGCTGCCTGGTGCCGTAGGGCTGGTTGAGGAAGGATGGGGTGTAGCCACCGCCCTGTGGCGGGGGCTGCTGGGCACTGGGCCCCACACCCCCCTGGGGCCCCGGCTGGTTCCTAGATTGTCTTCCTGACACATTCTGCCAAAAAAAATAGAGGCATTTTTACTTATTCAGCATGCTTTTCAATTCATTTATTTACTTAACCATTATAAAAAATGAAAACAAAAAAACACAAAGTGATGGTATGGACCCCTAAGAAGCAAATCTACTTATGGGTGGTGACGCGTTCCTGGATTGTCTTCCTGACACATTCTGCAAAAAAAAAAAAATAGAGGGATTTTTACTTATTCAGCATGCTTTTCATTTCATTTATTTACTTAACCATTATAAAAATGAAACAATAAAATACAACATAAAGTAATGGTATGGACCCCTCAGAAGCAAATCTACTTATGGGTGGTGATGCTTTGTTGTGCTAAATCAGATTCTCAATGATTTTGAATTCTATCAGCTAAAGTTTATTAAAATCTAATGTTTATGAATTAAAATTCTTGTTGTTAACTAGTCAAATTTCATTAGGATTGCTAAATATGTTACTCATTGTGGATATAGTCGCTAGTGATATTCCTTTGTTTCGCAATTTGATGTCAACAAGGAATCTAACAAGATCACAATGTTTTGTGCGCCGCTGCAACACTTCGTCAGGTGTGATACAAAAATGTAGTGAGCAAAGGGTTTATATACCCTATGGTCAGCGCAGCACACTGACCAAAAACCTGCTCCTAAACGATCATGGATTAGGATTAGGACTGTTGGAAATTAACTCCAACTATGTTAATCAGGAACAAATTGGGGTATCTGATTTGGCACAAGAAAGGGTCACCAGACGCGCATAAAGTCGTTCATAGCTTGAGAGCAGCTAGGTGAAAACATCCCACAGTGCTCACACCTGTCTTTGAAAGACCACTGGCTATAGTGCATCAGCAATACACACATATCACACATGACCAGCATCTTATCTGGCACAGTAGTTCACTCTCTCTGTGCCATTGTTGCCTTTCGGCACCAATAATACACACACGTCCTACAGAGAAATATCTTAGGTGGCATAGAAGGAGTTTATGAATACCTGAGGGGCAGGCGGTCTGGCAGCAGCCGCGGGGAATCCTGGACTTCTGTCCAAAGCTTTCTCCCTGCAAATATGACCAAAAAAAAAAGATATAGTATGATTCATTATACACCATCATTCATACAATTATAAATGAAATCATAGTTTTAAACACTTAAAGGGCACATACTGTACTGGGAAGGCAAAAAAAAACCTTCAAAATGTAATTGTTAGCAATCTTCTTGCCAATGGTCTTAAATTCATGTATTGTCTATTTAAGAAGCTTGCTGAAAGTTATTTGCCTCATATGATCCACATTTGGAATAATGAGTGATTAAATCACAAATCCTCGAAATATTCGGGCCGAACATTTTGAGGATTTAATCATTAATCATTAATTACTCCATATGTGGATCATTTGAGGGAAAATAACTTTCAGCAAGCTTCTAAAATAGACAATACATGAATTTAAGACCATTGGCAAGAAGATAGCTAACAATTACATTTTGAAGGGTTTTTTGCCTTCCCAGTACAGTATAAGCCCTTTAATTATTAATCATTAATTACTCCATATGTGGATCATTTGAGGGAAAATAACTTTCAGCAAGCTTCTAAAATAGACAATACCTGAATTTAAGACCATTGGCAAGAAGATTGCTAACAATTACATTTTGAAGGTTGTTTGCCTTCCCAGTACAGTATATGCCCTTTAAAGGTAATCTTGTGATTTGAGGGGAATTTGACTTGTTCTTCTCACCTTTTCTTGGCTTGCTTGGTTAGCTCCATCTGCTCCTCCAGCTCTTTCCTATACTGCGCTTTCTTTCTCCTCGTTGCACTCTGGGTATCACGTTGTCCTAAGAACGGTAGAAAATAATAACAATAATGTTGATACATACAGAGCATAATAATCATCAAATACCCTCTTTGCAGCTTAAAATGGAAGGTAGTAAATAGTTCTTTGGGTATCACGTTGTCCTAAGAACGGTAGAAAATAATAACAATAATGTTGATACATACAGAGCACAATAATGATCAAGTACCTTTTGGCAGTTTAAAATGGAAGGTAGTAAATAGTTTTTCTAAGAATGAAATATTTATTACTAAGCATTGTCAGGATTGAGAGTAGGAAAAAATGATCACAAAAAAGTAGAAGTTCAGTATCAGTTTAATACATTTAAAATGGAAAAATTAATAAATCTGTATAAGAAAGGATTGTCAGGAATGAGTATATAAAATGATAATGAAGATAATGATGTCACATTCAATAATGCATAAGTATGATCAAATACATGTACATAGTTTATGCACTTAAAATGTGAGAATTGTTCTGTAGTCATCAAAGGGGAACCAATTTCGTTTCATTTGTAGGATTTTGTTTATGTTGAGATTGATTGCTGGCATCTCTTAATGAAATGTCTAGAAATAAGTAGTATTCCACTGCCTGGCATTTTGGATTATATTCTAACTTAATTAGACCCAACATCAGGAGAGTCTTTCCCTGAAATGTCATTTCTATACCATGTCCACTCCTTACCCAGGGGAAGGCCGCTCTCGTCCGCTAAGGTTGCAGATTTGGCCCTGGGCGGCCGGTCTGGTTCATCCTGCCTCAGGGCTGGCTTTGGTCTGGTAAAGAAAAGAAAGTTTAGGACAGTTACTAACACTATTCCAGTTTCCTCTGTCTATTGTTATATGATATAAGTCCATTTACCACTCCCTTGCCCAAATCATGTGTCCATATTCATAACTTTTTTTATTTATGACTTTTTTCCAGTTACTCAGAAATATATAGCTGACCCTCAAGTTTTATGGGGCTAGTCCGCAAATGACATTTACTGGAATTAAGGAACTGTGATGTAGTTAAAGTCCATTTTCTGTGGAATATGTGTGAGATCATTAAACATCCAAGAAACTGACCTTCTGTATGAATTTCACCATAATTGTTTACTTTTTTTACAATATATATTCAAAGTTATCAGTGTTGGAACCAGAGATGTAGTAAACAAATAATCAACGTTGGTGAAGGTGATGGGATGAACTATCACTTCCGAGGCGATCTGGATGTAGCTATCTTTCCGAAGCACAGCTTAGGAAAGATATCGTATACATTCAGATTGCCGAGGAAGTGATAGTTCTTCTCATTGTCTGAAACCAAAAGTTGATTATTTGATTTATATTTCATATCTGAAACCAACCATCTATAGCAAAAATTACAATTTGACGTACAAAAGTAATGTTTACTTCTCTACCTAACCCCAAGCCGCTGCCATGGGGAACACGCGTTAGGATGCGCGTTTGATTTGGACGCGTTAGTGGGAGCTGATAGTCCGAGTGTAACGCACTTTTATTTCGAGCATACTCAAAAAATTGATCACGCGTTAGGACTGTGAGGAGTGAAGAGATCAGCGAAACCAAAAAGTACTATCATCTAGAGTGTAACGAACTTTTATTCTCAGGTGATCTGATAGGAAAAATTACGCCTCATCACGAGATCAACTCTTGACCAATCATATAGCAACATTCTTAGTATGTGGAATATAAAAAGATTTATCACAGAGAGTTATTTAGGTAACATATATACCACAACCTTAAATATACATCTTGTCTACAAGTCCTCCTCTGAACTCAGAATTAAGTACAAGGTGGTTAGCAAACCACAAGTCTCGCCTAACTTCACGATCATTTTTACCAAGTATTGAAGTATCAATACATGGGTGGTATTACCCAAGGCTCATTTGTACCAAGGATGAACACAATTGAGGCAGATAAAGAAATGAGAGCAAGTTAAGCAAAAACTTTGACATTTTTGTAACAGACTAACAGACCAAAACACCAACATGAAAAGTGATTACTACATGTAGGTTGCAGGCGAACTTCATTCAGGCGAGACAAAAACTATTGAACTATTATAGTATATCCAAACGCAACACAACACTAAGTACTTACCTCTCTCCATCAGTGAAAGTTCTACTCCTTCCACCTCTGCTGCGGCTCTGATAAGATAAAAGAAAAATTCACCATGTGGTGTTTATATATGTGCTCTTTGTGTACAATTTATTTCTCTAGGTATAATGACAATAGTGATCAAATTAGAAAGAACGACTGTTCTTTAATCAGGTATAGTAAATGTGGAAATATGGAATTCTCTATTTCTGTGCCACTAGTGTATTTCTGCACAATTCCTCTACAATGTTAACATGTTACTCACGGTTATATTTTCTGGCTTGGTGAACCCTGGGCCCTGTTGCATAAAACTTACCATTAATATTAACTCTGCCACCAATGTTAACACTTTGCCCGCCACGCACACAATCTCCCCTGCGCCACATTAATTTCAAGGTGCCACACTCAGAGGGGTTTTTGCATGCACTGTCTTATTCAACTTCCAATAACTTTTTATTGCTTTGTCGTGATGAAAAAAAAGTGTGTAGCAAAGTCTAAGAAAAATTTATACTCATGCCAATGGTATCATTTTTTTTTTATGTATGATATCATAGATTCTGAGAATTACAACTTTACATTCTGTCTCCAAATTATCGTTTTGGATGCTATTTTATACCTCTTATATTCAATATTATTTTCCTAATGAAGGTTACTCTCTAAGTTACTTCATAGAAAAGATGCGTTCTTTAGCTTTCATTACATAACAATCCCATGTCTTTATGGGAATAATGAGCCAAGCAATTTAGGATTTAAATGGGGCATTCAAAAAGAGTAAGCTAACAATGAACTAAACTTCTCTATTGAAATTGACCCTGGGTACTTCTCAATAGACTTCCTGTCCTGGGAGACTTCTTGCCTATTGATACTTTGATCCCCTTATTGTTATATACGATGCAATACACACGTCGCTTTTGTATGTGTGTGCGCGCAATACAATTAAATGCGTTCCGTATGCATTGTGCACGAAATGTGACTTGAGTCGAACTTGGCAGCCCGCTGTATGTGCCGCGAGTCGAACGAAGCGGGCAAAGAGTTAACTTCTTCGGCAACGCCACTCGAAAGCCAATCAAATTCAAGGTTTCCATCGAAGTTGCCATTGATAGCAAAGTTACTATCAATGGTAAGTTTTAAACAACATGGCCCTGGTCTTGTAAGGATGTCTAACTTTGACATGGCAATTCAGTAGACAAAGGGATGTGGCTTAATTGTGTCCGATGAAGGTATTTAAAGGGCATATACTGTACTGGGAAGGCAAAAAAGCCTTCAAAAGGTAATTGTTAGCAATCTTCTTGCCAATGATCTCAAATTCATGTATTATCAATTTTAGAGGCTTGCTAAAAGTTATTTGCCCTCAAATGATGTACATTTGGAGCAATGAGTGATTAAATCACAAATCCTCATGTTCAGGCCAAACATCATGAGGATTTAATCATTAATCATTAATTACTCCAAATAGGGATCATTTGAGGGAAAATAATTTTCAGCAAGTTTCTACAATGGACAATACATGAATTTAAGACCATTGGTGAGATGAATGCTCACAATCACCTTTTGAAGGCTTTTTTTGCCTTCCCAGTACAGTATATGCCTTTTAAAGTTTATTCATAGCCTGTCGTCTATTGTAGCCTCAGTAAAGAACATGATTGTGAACATCAGCTAATGACATCAAAGTACAACACAAAAGAGAGCCATTTTTCTGATCTGATATGGGGAACAATGCATGTTCCTGTCTCTCTCTCTCTCTCTCTCTCTCTCTCTCTCTCTCATTTCTCATACTCTCTCTGTCTCTCTCTAACTCACTGCTTATCGATATGGCTGTTATCATCTGTTTGTCTAAATGTAGACATCATGTATGACTGGTTGAACATAAATGAGCTCACCCAATCATATAATGCAGGCTCTTCAAGGCTTTCCCTCTGTCTTGGTCTATACGCCCTACACATCAGAAGAAAAGAAAGAGAATGTCATGTGGTTTAGATGGTGATGATGTATCCCTCATACCTCTGGATCACAGCAACAAAGGAATAGTAAATCAAATAAAGGGGGGGCTAAAAAGTTGCATTATATTAAGATTGCTACATTTTACCAAGCTCAAGTAAGCAAATTGAAGTAGTGTCAAGAAATAAGCACGTGGATAAAGACTTAATGGGAGCCCATCCCTATGAAAAAAATAATAATAATGTCAAGAAATAATGTCAAGTTATAATTGACACAAACTTGGAAGCGTGACAGATATGCCCAAATAAATTACACACAAACACACACAAACACACACACACACACACACACACACACACACTCACACATAAGTATACATACACCTCGCTTACGTACCAATTACACTTATAATTTGAGAATTCAATTTGGGCATTTAACTCTTTAGGCGCCATTTCTTCACCAATAATACACACAAATCCTACAGAATAGCATTTTCTCTGGAACCAGAAGGGTTAAAGATTGTCGGTCCCTTTTGCAAGCTTAAAATTTGAAATCGTCTTTCACGATCGTAAATTGAAGAAAGTGTGATCCAAGACCATTTCTAAGAATATAGCATGTTGAAGCTTTCTATATATGTAAAAAAATTCAGCCGTTAAATTTCAAACGGACTTTTTTCGTACTACGAAAAAAGTATTAGTCTTTGTTACAGTATCTATGTCGTTATTATGCGTGTGTGAAATCCTAATTTTATGAGTAACTACTAAACTTTGGATATGATTCCTTCCATAGAACAATTTTTTTCATTATGCGTTTTATAATTTAATAAGCACATTAATCAATAAAGCAGATATTTCAACACGAACTGCTAAGAGCCTGATGTAAAGACTATTTATCAGACGTTGTTTACGTGCATTATTTGAATTTTAGACTACGTATCAGTTTCAAATTGTATATATAGAGCTTGCTAACACTTCTCTATATGTTTTGCCAATGTTTCGATGGTTTTGTGGTGATCTGAAAAAGGGACTGGCTGTCTTTAAGCCTCTCATTCCTAAGCGTTCCTGGTGCAATGTTAATTCTCCCTATCGCATATAGCCAATATCAAACGATATCACTTTGCAATACCGATATCTGATATATTGCTTTTAGGACATATACTTTCGGTTTTACATATTCTGGTATAGTATACGAACATTCAAAACAAACAGAACTCGTCCTTGGCAAACCTCGTAAAACTTATAATACTTCTTCTTACACGAGCAAACATGGATCGACCTGATGACCAATTTCAAATATGAAATGAAAGGTTACAGATTGGAAAATAACTTTATTTTTTGTGAGATCATAACTAGATTTTGACATGACATATGATATGACTTCGGAGTTCAATGTGCAGAAAGCATTCAGAAAGAAAGCGTGCGTTCAGAACCAGAAGTTTACTTCCCAAGAATTAAAGGTAAGACAATTAGAGCGCCACAAGCGACTTATAGGGTTATAAGCTTACCGGTCAGAGTAGGACCCTTCTCGTCTGATTGGAGGACCGGGTGGGGGCTCATCGCTGAACCGAACTCTCCTGAAAACAAGACCAAGCAAACATATTGTTACAAATACAGTGTTGCCAATTTGATAGGAAAAAAAATATATCACATATTTGTTTACTTTTGAAATCATTATTAAGACACATATTGCAATTTCATTATTCCAATGTGAATATCATTTTTCTTATTGTGATATTTATGATTTCTTTAAAGTTTACTGTATAAGCTGTTATTTTTCTGAGGGTTTTATTTTGCAAGTTTCTTCGCAAATCGCTGAAGGGTCAAGAATTTAACAACACACAAGTATATTGGCACATGATCATATATGATCATATATGATCACTAAGCCCGTGTACCACTTGCTGCTGCGTGTGTACATACCAGCGCTATCGATCTCACGATGGGGTACCGGCACCGTATACTACTGGCGGTACATGTGGTCGCGCGCTTCATAGCTGGCACAGTATGCTATCCGCGCACAATTGAGCATCACAATAACATGTACAAGTATGGTTTGTTTTCTCCCATTTGCGCGTGTATATCATATCGGGCCTGGGAGCAGTGCTTGCATTATACAGTGTGTCCCAGAAAAAAGGAAACCCGTTTTTGGAGGTCGATAACGTAATCATAAAATATCATATTATTATTATGACAGCAATATTGAGAGTAACGTATCTTCTTTCATTTGGTACCAAATTCACAATGAATTGTTCACGCATGACTGATTTCAAGCAATTACAAGTGCTCGATGTCAGAAACGTTTTGCGCAGAATAATAAATGTTGTTAATTTTTTGAACACCTGTTGCTCTTATCTGTCATGTTAGGTGTCAAATGAAAGAAGAAACACCATGCTTTCTAATGATGTGTATAATATTCCATGATTTTTTTTCAGTCAACTAGAGAAATAACACAGAATCTCAGTTTCCCGTTTTCTGGGACACACTGTATAGCGCTGGGTGTCATGCGTGAAAAATAACAACCCGCGAAAATGCCTGCAACCTCTTCCTTCGCGAAAATATAGGCTTATAGAGTATCTTACCTTCTGTCATAATCGTCGTAGTACTCCCTCCTGCTGGATCGTCTGCCATCATCCTCATACCTGTTGAGGTACGGATCGCTGTGGGCTGGTCTCAGGGTTCTGGGCTGGTAGAAGTCCAAGTCATCATATCGCCTGCATTACAGGATAAAACAATGGGTCAGGATGTCAGTTAAATTAGCATCACTGAATATCCACTAGTGTTACCAAATATGCATTAGTGGTGAAGTTAAGAGCAGCCTGTAGTTTTCAACATGAGGAGCTCACTGTGTCAACATCCCCTCCAAAGTTATGGCTTAACAGATTGCATAAAGGGATAATGTAGGGCTTTCAGTCCAAACATCAATTAGAAACATTTCTAACCACCTCACTGCGCTGGTCTCAAGGTTCTTCGCTGGTAGATGTCAAAGACAATCAGTCAGGATATCAGTTAAATTTGAACATGGGAGAGCTTTTAGTTCAAACATCACTTAGGCTGCGTTTATAAGATGTTGCATACCGAGAATCAGTGTTTTATCAAATTGTTTTAAGGGCTCTCTTGGATTGTGCCACTACACAGCTCATTCAGTGCAAAATGTGAAACAGGGCACACACTTTCAGTGCAACGCAATTGTGACATCATACAAAGATTGTTGTTGCATTTATTTCAGAAACAATGATTCTAGTTATACACTTTTCAGCTTTACGTCCAGTATCTATGAGATTTTTCTTCCAGGCTAGAAACACTGTTTTGAAAAGTGGTTCAATTTGAAACACTGTCTCTACCCAAATAGCTGAAGAGAGTCAACTTGCGATTTATTCAAATCAATTAAAACTTTTTATAATCTGACAAGCCCCAGATTCGCTTCTGATTAGAGCTCTGATCTCACCTGTATCTCGACTCCTCCTCCCTCTTGCGTCTGACCAGCTCCTCGTAATCCACAGGCTGGGGGGTTCCCCACCCTTTCCTTGGCCCCCTGGGGCCCCCATCGTCGTAGTCCCTGGGAGGGATGGGCGTCTGGGAAGCGGCCTCTCGCTGGGGGCGGGGCCCACCATAGGGGCCACCCCCATCATTGGCCACAGGGGGCTGACCATAGCCATTTGTGGGTTGCTGACTATAGCCATTTGTGGGTGGAGGCCCGTAGCCATTTGTGGGCGGCTGTCCATAGCTGTTGATTGGGCCGGAAGGGGGTTGGCCCGGAAGTACCTGGAAATTCATATTTGTGAATAAAGAAGTGTGGAATAAGATGTCTAGTCATAAACAAGGTGAGGTGGCAGATATAGAACAGAAGCATGGGAAGAAGAGATAATAAGAAAATAGGAAAAGAACAAGGAGAAAGATAGGGTGAAAAAGTGGGAGACTTGACACAAAATTAAGAGAAATAGAAAGGAAAAATACCAACACAAAAGGGGAAAAAAAGGGTAAATAAGAAAGCAAGATGGAGACTTGAGGGAAAATGAAGACAGTGCAGGAAGAAAAGGAGAGGACAAAGATGAAGAGGAGGATGGATATGACTCACACAAAAAAAAACAAAGTAGAAGAAGATGTAGCAGAGGTAAAAGAGTACCGTAAAAGATAAGAGGAGGAAAAAGCAAGTTACATGTAAATGAGGAGGATGTGGAGACACACAGTTAGGAGTACGAGGAAAAGAACAGTGAAGGAGAACTTAGAAAAGAGACAGAAAAATAAGAACAAAAAAAAATATCTTACCCCAGCTGCCTTCTCCGAGCTTGGTTCCCCGCTTCTCCGTCGCTGGCCCTCCTTCTGCTTCAGAAACTCATTATATTCCTTGTTGCGTTGCGCCCTCGATTGTTCTTGGGCAGACAGGCGTTCTCCGATCGGCAATGACATGCCGTCACCCTGGGGAATTGTCCGCTTCGAGGACGAGCGGTTGTTTTTCTACAGAAAATGTCAAATAAACATTTCTGGATGCCAACATTAGCGATGAAAAGTTGTGTCAGTCTGGCAATAGCCTGACAGACAGTTTCATGATATGCATTCAGGTCTACGCATCAAGTAATTTACAATTGTAACACATAATTCATCACATTCATGGCAAGAGTCTTTCCAAGGCAAAAACATTCAGCATTTTGGCTTTAAAATTTGCAACATTAGTTGCAAATTGCAAAATCATTATTTTCTGTTCATTTTGCATTTAAAAATCACAATGAATGTGATACTAAATGTGTCACTAAATCTAAATTACTATTAGATCTTATGTAGAAATTCAATGTTTTTCATTTGATACATCTTTCATCATTTTATCAATATAGCCCCAATTTTTGGTGGTGGCATTAGCCGTATGGAGCTTGCATATAGATCACTTTAGCTGGCGCTGGACAGGCCAGCCTTGGTTCAGTCATTCATTCAGATAAATTATCACTATCACTACCGTGTATTGCATGGCTCCCTTTTTTAACTTGGCCATCAAGCTAAACTATCCTAAACGTCCGACACTTTACTTGCTGAATATACTTCATTGCTGTATATATTTCATTCATTTCATGAGTTTTATCACACAATTAATACCCTAAATATCAATGATTGTTGCATCATTATTTAAGACAATATCATATCTCTTACCTGCTCTATAAACTTTTTGTATTCTTCTTGTCTCTCTGCCTGTAGTTTATCTCTGATTGCTGTGTAGTTGCCGAGTGGAATACCTGTATCATCTGTAAAGGCACAAAGGAAAATGTGGAAAGAGAAGATGGTTAAGATTTGAAAAGAGTACAGAATATCTGAACTCACACCTGTTCATACTTATGTAACTTTTCAACTTTTCATTATTTCAATGGATGCTTGTACATAATCACACATCGTTTCAATCCACTTTGAAATCTCCCTTTTACACACTTGAATAAAAATCATGCACATTAATCTGCTCCTACTTATGTTTTTTTCTCTCTTATATCTTATCTTTTAGTGTTTTATCTTGTTTTTAAGTCCACAAGTGCTAAACACTAGTCCGTTTTCTCCACTCAAATACTGAGCATTACAACTCAGGCTTAAACCTATCTAGCTGGGAAGGGGGGTGGGGGCAAAAATAGCCCTCCCCCCCCCCCCCTTGACATTTTTCGCAATAAATTTATAATGCGAAAAGATCGCGCTGCGACGTTTCAGGACTTTTTTCCTCCAAGTCTCCAATTCTGTATCTAGCCAAAATTCATAAATGTATCATTATTTTTAATTTTACTGATGAAAAACAATAGATTTCATGTTATTTATGACTGAAATAGTGTTGCCAGTGATATCCATCAAAAAAATAATGAAAAAAAAAGAAAAAAGAAAGTAAAAGAAACAATAAAATACATGAGAACAAATTTGATATTGCTATTTTTTTTAATCCTAATTTGATAGTAATCCTAAAAAGAGTGAAATCTAGCAGTTTGGGGGCTATATTTAAAGATTAACAGCCGAATTATGATTTTTTTGGCATTAATTAGCATAATTAATTAATTAAAAATAAATTTGAATAATTTTGGTGCAATTGACAATTGAATCGTGGAGATTACGTCAACGCTGTAAGGTATTTGGACATGTCCAACAGACTGGGAGCCAGGTTCTGTACACACCTGTTTGTGGTTGTTGTCTGTCGTCCCCCTTTTCTCCAGGACGCCCCCGGGGAGGGTAGCTTTCCTTCAGGGATGTGTCTCCATTCTGATGAGGGCCATTGTTGAGTGGTCTAGGGGACTAGATAGAGAAAGGGAGAAGATACATGAATTGGAAACTCATTTTGGTTAATTAAAGAACATGATTGATAACTATCAACTAACAAAATGAAATGAATAATGGTCTAGCGGACTAGATGGAAGAAGGGAGAAGATACATGAATTGGAAACTCATTTTGGTTAATTAATGAACATGATTGATAACTATCAACTAATAAAATAAAATGAATGATAACATAGTCAACATTTTTTATATTTTAAGAATAGCTATTAAATGATACTGTATTGTTATTGCTCTTTTTGCTGACACATTGTCAATGTACATGTCATAACACCTCACGTCCCCCACAACACTGCACTAGTATCATGCATCCGCAAGAAATACGAGAAAACATACATCCACTATCTATCTGGACACGTAAGCAAGCGCGGCAAAAAATTACACAAATATTTTAGTTAGAACTGTAAAATGCATTCAATATCATGCAGCAATATTTTGATCTGTTACCTACAACCAGGCTTGCCTACCATGATTCATGAAATCGCGAAAACAAATCAAACTCACAAACTTAACAGCTCATAACATACTGTATATCATGTGATTTTATCCATGAAAAGAAGTAAATTTTAGGTGCTTACTTGAGGGGCATTTGTCTGCTGCAAGTCCTTCCGCTCTCTGGCAATTTTCTTTTTCTGTTCTTCGATGAAACGATCAATGTCATCCTCTGCGGACATCCTGACGCCCTGTAGAATGACAAGGAGTAAAATAACTGGTCAGCTTCAGCAATCATTTCAATCATTCCAATCATTAGATTTGTTTTCCATTGAAGTAGACATGGAAATACTGGTATTATGCACTTTACCGACTTACGTGCGTCCCAGTTCTTGCAACAAGGTCAAGAAGGTAAGCACAAGTGCCCCGACGTCTCTCAATCCCCAATGTGATGATAGTTTAGGTCGAGATACGATTGTCATGGGTTTCTACGGCAACTTGCTCGTTTCCATAATGCATAGCACAGTGCCCAAATAGTTGCGCCACTATCGGACAGCTTTCGCTTTTGTATCGGCACCAATATGACCAACTTCAGATGCAGATATCTTTGGATGAAAATACTTCTGAGTGATAAAAATCAATATATGTGTTAATTAAAACATTGTATTCGATTTGCGCTATTGCAAAATCACGAAACTATAATAGAAACAAATGACAACTATTTAAAAAACAATGAATTTTAATATCAATTTTGAATGTTTAGACAATAAAAATCATATCTTTTTCAATGTAGGCCTATTGTGACTATTGTAGATCTATACAAGAATAAGTCTAGAGGTTTACCTCTTTCTCCCTTTATAGTCTTTGAATCTATTGCCTTTAATTTGCACGTTCTAATTTTTCCAGCCAGATCCCATAATTTCCGGCACTAGCTGCTCTTGCGGCCACGAAAGGACGCAAGTGATGTTAATATTTTGACAAAAACGACGAGAAGTGCATGTACTAACATCAATATTAGTACATGGGACACAGTTTTAGTATGGTTTCACACTCCATCTCTTGCGCTTGACAACTGTAAACAACGCACTTGATGCAGTCTTTTCACGAAATGATAAAGAACATACGTTCATAAAACTATTGACAGGATACTTAAGTTCTTACCTCAGCCTTGATGTATATGAACAGCTTGCATGGCCGCTTCAATATAAAGAAATGGCCAATTAATTGCAATTTACAATATTGAAAACGTTTGAGTTGTTCGGACTTTTCGCTGAAAATATTTTTTGAGCGCGAAATGCATGATGGGAAATATTAGAGACTTTATAGATGCGTACGTATTCTCAGTCTCACCCCCGGGGGGGGGGGGGGGGGGCACTCACATATATTGGTGGTACGGGGACGTGCCGCTTTGAAGACCCCCTTTTTGAGACCTCGATATCAGTTCTTTAGATCCTCTATATCCTACGCATGGCGAAAGTTCCGCGAAAAGTTCCGCTCCTTAGCCTCCCCGCTGTGCCCCTCCTTCCGTTCCCCAGGTCCGCGGCTTGCGTGCAGCTTGCTAAGCATACGCTTCAACATCAACCCGGCCGCCCGACCCGCCGGCCGAGCGAGCTGCAAGAAAACCCTGACGTACACAACGCGTCGCATGTGCAGCGAGGATCGTTCTGTAGACCCTGTTTTTCACAATGCCGGGCGGTATATTTTCAGTTCCTAAGACCCCACATTTTACGCGGATTTTACCCTTGTAGTCAGTTCCTTAGACCCCCATTTCAGGGTTTCGTGAGGCACACCCCCATCAAAATATAATTTGAGTGCCCCCCCCCCCCCCCCGGGGTCTCACCCCGGAGTCTCACACTATACGTCGGTTGTTGGAGTCTCGATGGGGCTATAAGTATGAACAAATAATAATCAAAATAATATGGATACATTCTGAAGCTGGTAGGCCCAATGCACGGCGAAATCATCAGCACTAACTGGCTTGCCCCCCCCCCCCCCCCCCCGTGCGCCCATAGCTCTTCCACTGCGCCCTACCAAAATTCCCCTCATACATACATACATATAAACAGATAGATATTTTGATAGATAGATAGATAGATAGATACATACATACATACATACATACATATAAACAGATAGATATTTTGATAGATAGATAGATAGATAGATAGATAGATAGATAGATAGATAGATAGATAGATAGATAGATAGCGATAGATTAATAGGTAAATAGATCAATCGATAGATAAAAAGGACAGGCAGGTAGGGATAGGTAAAGAGCAAAAACTCCCCCCCCCCCCCCCCCCACCCCACCCTCACTCGTTCAAACCTGCTCTAAAAAAAAAGCTCTGTCAGAATAGAGTCAAAAAGCTCTGACGCAAAGATGGATACTAGCGGCAGGGGAAAGGCACTTAGTCACTTACGCATCTACATTAATCACCATGGGCATTAATTGGTATCCCAGTCGCTTATCCTCGCCTCATAACTACCACAGCGTTTATATAGCCTAGCTTCCCAGGTTATGGACATTTATGAAACTATTATATCAGATTCGGGTCTTGTAATAACAACTCTACTTTGTATTGTCTTCCTGTTCGTGCGCCTGTATAAAGGAACTCTTACTGTTTGGCAGTAGTTCAGTACATACCACAGTATGTCTGTGATGTATTTGTGGAATAGCGCCATCTGCGGCAAAGCACATTGTAGTAAACAAAGTGGTTCCAAAAAAAAAAAAAAAAAAAAAAAACGGCTGTACCTAAAATAAAGTCAATTACCACATTGCTTAGCTTATTGTTGAGGTGATTGAGACACTGAGAATATAACACGTTGCTAGAAATGAGATTAAACAAATAACAACGGTGAAACACAGAAACAAACTGGAAAGCAATCATGAGTCTATACTTCAGCCAGATCAGTTTGTAATTCAACTTCAGTGAAGGAGTTTGGATGGGAAATGTCAGAAAGTCTGGGGTTCTTAAAGTTAAGCGTCACCCCCTCTCTCCCGTCTTCTCTATATGTGATTTTTTTTCTTTCTCTATATATCCATATACCTTTCTTTTCTTCCTTCCCCCTCTCTGCTTTGCTTTTCCTGCTCACACATATTTTTAAATGGTGTCCTCTCCTTCTCATTGCTTCTCTTCCCCAGACTCCCCATCTCTTTCTCTCCCTCCACATCTCACTCTTTCCCTCTCTCTCTCTTTCCCCATTTTTCTCTCCCCCTCTCTTTTTCTCCCCTCTCTCTCTCTCTCTATCTCTCTCTCTCTCTCTCTCTCTCTCTCTCTCTCTCTCTCTCTCTCTCTCTCCACCTCCTCTCTCTGCATCTCCCTTGCACAATCTCTCCCTGTCTTTCTCTTCCATAATATTCCTGCTCCTCCAAGCAATTTCTTGTACAGTGCAGGATACGAGTTAACGACACTAAGCAAGTAAAGCTATTATTCTAATTAATTTCTTTTTAATCATTTTTTTTCTTCACATGTAATCGAATCAATGTACAAATGCTTCATTTCCATTCATGAACATGCACACATTGAATTACAATTCTCATTTGTGTATTGTATTTTTCATTCAATTTTATTGAACATACCTGTACTTCCTTTTTGGAAGCAGCTTATGAAAAGTGATAAGGTCAACCAATGGCTTAACTGCCTGTATATTTCAGAAATAAAATATACACCTCTTCATACATGCACTTCACAGCTTAATACAATGATACTCCATAGCTGTTTTCTTCAAATAAATATCAAAAGAAAAGAAAAGTTAAGTGAATTTTAGAAATACTGTAACCATTTGTTGATATACAACCAATTGACTAAGCAATACAATGAAATAATTTCTATTGCATATTCATGAAGCATTTACAAATAAAAGCAACATGCAATTAATTGATTTGCAAATTGTAATACATGTATACATTCACTTTTCACAGCAATTCATCCATGAGGAAAAAAGGCTGTTCAAAGCTTTAACTGCCTATCTTTGTTACATCAGAACGTACAGAACTACAAACATCTTTTCTCACATTGTAAACCACATGTACCACACGCCACACATTCAAAGAATTAGGTGCGGAACATGAACATGTTATAACCACACATCTGAATGGCAGCACATGGAATTTTTCTCTTTATTTTCTTTGTATTTATCCTCATTTACTCAGATATGTCTTCAAGATGTGGGTATGAATGATAAGGGTATATAACCACGCACATAATGAAACCTTTTGGGCATATTGTTTGAGTATGACTACATCAATGCATTTCATGGACAAATGTTGTATGGTAAAAAAATATGCTTCATGCACAGCATCTATTTCCAGAGTCGTCGTGGTTACAGTGGCATCTACATCCCACATCCCAACGCTCATTCACATTTGTGGCAAGTTTACACTTTTCCTTGGTTACTCATGGTCGTGGAGTAATTTTTCACACAGAAAGTTATAAAAACCACTGAAAATCTGAAAATAGGTGATTTAAAGACATCAATCTTATATATTATGTTGAGTATTAGGTCGTAGAAGGGCTAATCCATTGGAATCATACTTGGAAGTGTTAAAACCACTGACTGCTACTATTCTCACTACTATAGACTTGGCACAGGGACCACCCTGTTGAGATAAGCTGAGGAGTAAAGACTTAATCCTCATAGTACCAAGCCTTAAATTGCCCTCTGACTTACTGCACACTTTCATGACATTGGTAATGAGAGATTTCTATAGATCATTATCGTTATGTATGCACATTTTATGAGCGTTGTTCACACAACACATTACTAAAGGTAACCCCAAAGCTTGTTCAAGTAGCAACAACCAATAGCTTCAGGGTGCATTCATTTGAAACTGCATTTCGAAATGCAGGTGAAAGTGATACCATGTTACAACGCAGTAAGGGGGAAAGTTGTGCATACATCATGGAAGCGGCTCATTGGCCTGTGACATTTCAAAACAAATCTGCATGTCAAGCCTGTAATTCTCACCTAACCAGCACAAACAAAAATCAAACAATAAAAGGTATCGGAGACACAATTTTCATTTTTAATTCCATAATTCTTTATTCTGGAATGAACTACAAGAAACAACAAATTCATTGGCTATTGAGCTTTAATTCATCCTAAGTTGCAAGACATAAAAATGGTAAACTAAATGTACAACAAAATATTCTGTCTGGGATTGGGTTAATAAAAAGCTCACCTTCCCTTTAGAGGTGGGAAAAGCAAACCTGGTGTCAATTTATTTTTAGAGTTAAAGTAATATCATTTTAGCATTTATGTACAGACTTCTGCAATGTGGGTGTCCTGCTCTACGAGGGATATCTCTCCACAACCATGGCGTGTCCCTGTGATGCAAAAACAGAAGGGAAAATAGAAAACAAACACACATTTAGGATAACTCTGAAATGGACAGTGAAATATGTCTTTATTTCTGGAAATGAATATGGATATGTATATGAACATTTCTGATATGAGCATTTAAAAACTTGTATTTTACAGTAAATGTAGACATGCGTGGATATTTTTTTTAGTTCTAATTATATTTGTGCTGAACACATTGATCTAGAACACAACACTTTCAACTGCGTCAGTATCATTTGTGAATGACAAGATACTTTTCATTGGGATAGATTTGCAATGCGCAAGGTTGATATGATCCAAGGAAAGTCAGAATTGTAGTTTTTTGTCTTTTCACACTGAAACTCGGTAATGCGCACATCATTGTGTAAGGAACAAAAAAATTAAGAAAGATGCCACTGATGTCCTACGGGGATGATTGCAATTGTTGATTCCTCTGTTTCAGAGAACATTTTTATTGATAAGTTGTAGGGGCCTGATTTCCATCAACGCCGAGTATTTGCATTTTTTTCCGCCGCTACTCACGGTTCCACCAGCTGCACAGGCGGCTACCACAGCGAACTGTCCGTCCTCCTTCTCCAGCCGATTGGCGGCAGTGGTGGCCAGCCGGACTCCCGTGGCACCAAATGGATGACCGATGGACAGGGAGCCACCCCACAGGTTCATCTTGTCCATGGGAATAACTCCAAACTGAGGCAGAGGGAGGAAGGAAAGCGATGTTCAATAGACCATTTTTCTTTATGTACACGTATGCAAATTCTATGCACACTTTTCAAATAGTATGTTACTAATAGTACCTCCAAAGCTTGTCAGAGTTTGTTGAGTAGCATAAAACTAGCAGATTAGGAGTACATTCCACAAATTGACAGTGACTATACTGTACTGGGAAGACAAAAAGCCTTCAAAAATGTGATCGTGAGCAAGCTTCTAGCCAGTGGTCTTAAATTCATGTATTGTCCATTTTAGAAACTTGCTGAAAGTTCTTTGCCCTCAAATGATCCACATTTGAAGTAATTAGTGATAACCTCACAATCACCTTTTGAAGGCTTTTTTGTCTTCTCAGTACAGTATATTCCCTTTAAAATATGTAACTATGCAGTAAGGGAGAAAGTTAAGAATACATTACAAAATATCACAGACAGACACACATGCACATATAGCGACAAGTAGGACAGTTTCCATTTGCCTTGCCCCCCCCAAAAAAAAAACAAACAACAACAACAAAAAACACACAGACACACAAATTTATATGTAGGTCTGCTACCAGTAGAAAGACAGACAAACAGACAGAGAACAAGAAAGAGCATCTATCTCACCTTCGACTTGGCCCCCATGAATGTCTGGCACCAGTAGTCAGAGTTGAGTGCATTGAGATTGGCCAGGATCTGACCAGCAAAGGCCTCATGGATCTCATAGACGTCTATGTCACTGTTGGCGAGGCCAGCGCGGGCTAGAACCTTGGGGATACCGTAGGCAGGTCTGGTGGAAAATCAGAGGAAATCAGGGGCATAACTCGCTTTCATTGAAGATAGCTGTACAATTTGTCAGTGTTTCAAGAGTCATGGAATCCGTGCACTGTGCATTGTACAGATTTGATGGTTCATAAAAACGCTGAAGAATTAACGCTGTTTGTAAGGCCCGCGCAGGCCAGAACCTTGGGGATCCCATAGGCGCGTCTGGTGAAATCAGAGGAAATTAGGGGCATACTTCACTTTGATTGAAGATAGCTGTACAATTCATCACAATTTTGACGAGCCATCGAATCCGTGCGCTGTGCGCTGTACAGATCTGGTGGTTGACGTTGATGAATTAAGGTTACTGCAAATGACACGATATTGCCACGATTCTGTAGTCGTAAGGGTGTACAACTAGAAATGGGACGTCTCCTTGCACAAATCCTGATTCACCCATCAGATTGTGCTCTCTGCAGTGACTTTTATTGTGACATACAACTCATTGATCCTGTAGGCTAGACTGGTGGAATCGGATGAAATAAGGGTAATAATTCTCTACCCTTAAAGATAGCTGTACAATTAAGGCCACCGCAAACAACATTATTTTGCGACGATTCTGGAGTTGTAAAGGCCTACTACGGGAAATGTGATGTCACCTTGGGGGTGTTTCACCAAGCTGTTCGTAAGTTACGAACGACTTTACGAACGACTGGTGATCCCTTCTTGTGCTATATCAGATTCTCAATGAACAAAGTGTGGTATAGCATTTAGCACAAGAAGGGAACACCAGTCGTTCGTAAAGTCGTTCGTAACTTATAAACAGCTTGGTGAAACACCCGCCTTCTAGCACAAATCCTGTGCTCGGATCCTGCAATTTACCCAATGGCTTAGTCATACGACTGATCAAATGGTGTCGTCTGTGGTGGCCTATACTGTAACTTACAACTGCCAAAATCGGTCTGATAGACAAGTATGGTGAAATCGGATAAATTCGGTGAATAATTCTCTCCCGTGGATGACAGCCGTTCAATTCCTGTATCTAAAATGGGCAGATCTGTAGGCTTACCCAAGAAGCAGCTGATCCTTGGGGTCCTGTGCCGTGTAGACAAAGTCCCTGAGGTAGGCCTTGGGTTTGTAGCCCATGGCAAGCGCCTTCTCCTCCGTCATGAGCAGGCATGCAGAGGCACCATCAGTCTGGAATGAACGCAAGAAAGAAACGGTCAAATTGCCTCCCGTAATACAAAAACAATCCTCAATTCACCATACCGCACATAATGAGAAAAGTTCCACTGTTCTGGGACCTGTAAGATTTGAACCTGTAATTTGTTAGAATGAACAATGCAAAACTTGTATGTGTTTTTTTTTTAAAGAACAAGGCGAAACATGTCCCTCTTACTTTTCCTAAGAAAAAAAGGCAGAATTAAGAGGATTTTTTTCTATTGGGTTAGGTAAAACTGATGCTTGTTTGTTTACAAAGAATGGGACAATTTTAATTCCTGACATCTTAAATCTCTCATTACTATTGGCACGAAGATGTGTAGTAAGCCAGTGGGATTCCCAAGGCATGGTAATGCAAGGGATAACTCATTCAGTACCATTGGAATGAAGATGTGTAGTAAGCCAATAGGGTTTACAAGGCATGGTAATGTAAGGGTTAACTCTCTAAATACCATTGACCTGAAGATATGTTGTAAGCCAATGAGGTTTCCAAGGCAAGGTTATGTAAGGGTTAACTCTCTCATTACCATTGGCATGAAGATGTGTAGTAAGCCAATGGGGTTTACAAGGCATGGTAATGTAAGGGTTAACTCTCTCAATACCATTGACCTGAAGATATGTTGAAAGCCAATGGGGTTTCCAAGGAAAGGTAACGTAAGGGTTAACTCTCTCAATACCATTGACCTGAAGATATGTCATAAGCCAATGGGGTTTACAAGGCATGGTAATGGAAGGGTTAACTCATTCATTACTATGGGCATGAAGATGTGTAGAAGCCAAAGGGATTTTCACGGCAAGGTATCATAAGGGTTAACAATGGGGCAAGCTTCCTGCTTGTCATCTTACCAAGAATGAGGCATTGGCGGCTGTGATGGTTCCGTGCGGCTTGATGAACGCTGGTTTTAACCTCGCCATCTGCTCCTCGGTCGAGACCCTGATACCGTTGTCCATATCGATGACCTTGCCCTTCTTGGGATCCCTGACGGTCAAACGGTCAGACAGGAGACCTGCCTTGGACGCCGCGTCGGCCATGCTGTGCGAACGCCTGCTGTAGTCATCCTGCAATAAGCATAACATTAATGTTTCTATCATCAAATTTTTATATCATTGTTACTCCTATTAGTATCACTATTATCATTAATAGTTATTATCATTAATCATTAACAGTATAATTCTTCGGATCCCTGTTGGTCATTTGGTGAATCAGAGTCCTATCTATATTATCAATAACATTTTAATATTATTGTTCCTGTTAAAAGTATCATTTTTATCAGTAGTACATATATCCTTTCATTATAGTTAAAAATGATTATTACCATTATCACAATCATCATTATATGTATTATCAGCATATACAAAATCACCTGTGTATCAAGACATCATTTTGTGTCTCCATTAAATGGTCTTTATAACCAGGTTTCACTGTATAAGATGAGACTTACCTGTTCTTTCCTTGAGACACCAAACGCAGCTGCTAGCCTGTCACCAGAGTGACCCATGCTCTCGTTGGTTGAAAACTCGGCTACTGCTGGCAACTGAATGGATAGGAACACATTTATTGAAACACACTTCAGATAACAAATCATTATAAAAATTCAATCTTATACTAAAAGGCATAGTCCACCCTGAAGATAATCTGGTATAAAATATAGCACAAATATGAAAGCGACATACCGGTATTAGTGAAGGTTTGAAGAAGGATAAGAATTTTTTGACTTTTTTTTAAATAGTTGTAACTTTGGGATGTCACTTGAAAGTCGCTCTCCCATATGTTGTGGACTGTATGATTCCATAAATTAATAATCATGAGCACCTTTTATGCAAAAGTGCAAAAGAATAAATGCCTGCATCTGCATGTACTACCAATCAGATAAGCCAGAAGACTTAGAAACCAAAGGGTTTTGGAGCTAGTCATGACAATTTTCATCAATTACTTACCTCCACATACAATATTTTTTCAATTTGTATTTTCTTCTGAAAATTGTGTTCTACAAACAAGTATGTATTAGTTAATGGTATTTTTCTATAATTACAGAAACATATGAGACCCAACAACAAGATGAATGATGTTCAATTCTAGTTCCAAAATAATGAAGCATTGGTGTTGCAATGCCCGTAGTTCCCCTCTAACTTCAACTTACCTCTGGGGCCAATGCAGCCATGCTGAGAGTTCTAGAAGCAAGACTTAGCTTGGCTCCTGCGGTCTTGGCCTGTATGGGGAAGAAGAGTTGTTTTTTTTTTTAAAGAAATTTTAGGCATTCACCCAGTAGTAGGAAGGAAAGAGTGCTTATCCTGTACATGAATGAAAAACAAGTCAGACAAATTGGAACCAGAAGGTATTGAACTTGCAATCTACTGCTTACTGGGGAGCGATTTTAACCGTTAGGACATTTCTAATCGCTAAGACACGATAACACTGAACCAAATACCTAAGAGTCTTGTTCAATCTGACTCATTAATATTCATGAGAAGTCCGCCTTAAGGACCATTCGGCTTTCTAGGATTATTCTATCCTCCATTGCCAACTCTTTTAATCCAACTTCTTTCATAAGTCGTATCACTTATTAACTGTAAAAAAAATGGCCAAGAAGACAATCACATGTAATTCGTAACATAGGTATGTTATCCATTTGGCTGGCAAGCAGCTTAGAAAGAACATCTTTTACTACTGCAAGAAAGTCAATTTGAGTACCATGGACAACAAAGAATACTGAGAAAGGTCTTCCTTCACATAAATAGTGCACTTTGAGCAAAAAAATCCATGTCCACTTTAGCAAACTCTCCTATATGTTGCTAATCGACAAATGCAAATGGTTTAGACCCTCAAAACTGTGAAACGGTCCATGAACATAAATAAAAGATGGCAATAATTTGTAGGATTATAATGCCACTGGCACATAGGTTTGTTGATTCTAAAAGAACCTAGTTCACTTACATAAATTAAGTGAGCTTCATTTAAAGGTGAAAAAATAATTACACACAACAAGCCCTTCATGAAAAAAACCCCCACAAGATGTTTTGTGGTATGGTTCAGACACCAACCTTGCCGAGGCCCATCATGAATTTCCTCATCTGACGGCTGTGCCTGATTGGTGCATCTGACATGAAATCCACGCCCCCTGCGATGACAGTGTCTGCCTGGCCAGCAGCAAGTAAGCCAATACCTACATGAAGGAGTGTGGCAAAGGGTACATGAACAATGCATGAGTATGCGTATGAAGAAGTTATCAATACTAGGCTATAGGGTACCGAAGTGCGATGTCATTTGAGCATTATTGTCAAGACAACTGGCTCTCAACAATACGGGTAGAGCAAGCAGCGGTGATCACAATGGGGACTGTAATTGGGAATGCTGGACACTAGCCCGACAGACAATATCGGACAGCTAAACCTCTCACTGGAGTGAGTTTGTTGAGAGCCAATTGTCTTGACATGTTCATATGACGACACCACTTTGGTACTCTATACATTGTGTAGATGTGGCAAAGGGTACATGAATAATGCATGAGTATGAAGAAGCTATGATTACTATGCTATAGGTGTGGCAAAGGGTATATGAATAATACATGAGTATGAAGAAGTTATGAATACTAGGCTATACATGTAGGTGTGGGAAATTGATTATGAATAATGCATGAGTATGAAGAAGTTATAAATATACAGTGTTATACAGCAAGTAAGTAAGGCCCATATTCTCAAAAAGAAAAGCATATCTATCTAATGAATGGATTACAGAAGTGCAAATGTTTTTTTTGCTAGAGCATACTGGCCCTCATTCTCAGAAAAAAATATGTATATCATTCATCCCCCCCCCCCCCCCACACACACACATACAATATCTATCTTGGCAACGGAACTTTAAGGAAGGTTGTATCTGACGCAACATTTAGCATGGGGATAAAGGAACACAGATGATTGTTATTTGTGCAGAAATGTATTAATGCCGCATAAAGAATTAACCCTTTGTGTGCCTTCGAAAGTGGCTGGAGAATGCATAAAGACTGAAGTAATGCAAGACTTCTTACCTGAAGTGATGGCCATGTTGGATGAGATGCACGCCATGGTGACTGTGTGAGCTGGCACCCGGTCTGAAATACCGGCCTCAAGAGAAGCCTGAAAGCATGGCAAAAGGCAACGAGAAGTCAGCTTACATGTTGGTCCAACATTGCCTAGTTTGCTGGTGGGCCTCGTATCAAACATGATTTTGATATCCTCCTGGGTTTATGATTTTACTCACTGAAGCCAATATTTGTAATCTGGGCCCCAGCAACATAAAGGTTTGCGATCAATTGCACATTTGAAAGACAAATTTTGGTTGGTTACTGGTCAGTTGTTCGAACAAAAAGCTCATGTAACAATGGTGTTGATTGGCCATTGCCATTTTGTGATTGATTGCAAACCTTTATGTTATGGGGCCCTAGTCTTTCATTATGCTTTAAACAAGTTGGCACTGGAAGTTTTAAATTGTTCAAATTGTTCAAACTTGGTGTGAAAAGTTGGGAGACACTGCAAAAAGAAAAGTCATAATAAGACGTGTGACGATTTGAAGAGGTTGAGCGTCAGTCGTGAATTTTGTACAGGGAGGGGTCAAAACAAATCCCTTTCCCCAGTCAGAATAGGGTTAAATATATTAAGCACATAACCACTTAATGTAACACTTTATTTAAGAGCAGCCTTTTCAGCTCTGAAATGGCCTCCGTGGTTGAAAATGACATTTATTTACACACACATGTTTAACAAGTTTTTGATTCAATGGATATCATAAATAAGAAACAAAGTAAAGTAGCACTTACCTCTCTTGCAACGTTGCTTGTTTTGACTTCCTGAATGACTGTACCCACAATGATGTGATCAATGGCATCTAAGGAAGAGAATGATTAAAAAAATTAATCCATATTCATTTAAAAGTACTGTGCAGATGTTGGCTGTTACCTAAAATTACTTTAACTTTGTATTTAACAAGCTCTGTATAAATAATGTACCAAGAAAAATTGTAATGTAACTCAAGAACAATTACACTCCTATATTAGAGACATCTATGAAATGTCTTGCATTGTTTTATATTTTAGATTTAATGATACCATACCTTTTGGGATTGCTGTCTTCTCAAGGAGACCCCTGCAGAACAATGGGAAACATAACAAAATAAAGGTTTTATTTAAAACAATAAGAATAACATACCAATGCACTGCCATAAAATATTGCATTCAAACAGACTGAAATACAATGTGCACATAGTGATACTATCTATGAATAATGCCTCCGGCCACTTCGTGGCGGAGGCATAAAAAGCTACAAGCAGAAATTTATGGCAAAGTAGTCAAAATTAGTTGAAGGTTACATCCAGTCCTGTTTTGGTTTGATTGAGGTAAAGCCTGGTATATACTGTTGAATACAAATTGGTTGCAATTTAAGAGACAAACAATAACCTTTTGACAATACCTACAAAGTGGAGATACGGTTGATGCAATTATTTTTTATTATCATCATGATTGATATTATTTTCATAATCATTAATATAATTATAAAAACACCATTAATAATACAATATACATTGTCATACTTCAATATGGTTTCATCTAATACTGTTATCAAACATTACCATTATTACAATAATAGATATTAACCAATGTGGAATATATGAATCTTCCAAACTAATATTCTTAGTTTCGCAGAATAACATCAATATTCTTAGTTCTTTGTAATAAGATAATTCTTCCAAATGAATATTAGTTCTGCAGAATAGATCAATTTTCCTGATCCTTAATGTCAGTTCTTACACAGACATGAGCTCATAATCACATCATTGCAATGAAAGAAAACTGGCTTACTTCATTGCTTCTCTTTGCAGGTCATGGGGCATGAGGTCCTTGTAACTGTAAAGAAAAAAGAATGACAAGTTCAGTCAAATCATTCATGGAGAAACACCTTTAGGATACTAAAGTGTGATGTCATATGAGCATGTTGTCAAGGCAACTGGTTCTAAGCTATGTTGGTAAAGCAAACATCGGTGATCATAGCAGGGACTCTCATTTGGAGTGCCCGACACTATCCTGCTATGTGGACTAGTGAAAGTCTCACTTGAGTGATGTTGTTTGGAACCAGAAGCCGGCGTTACAATGAATGTGACGACACCACTTCCATACTCTGAACAACATTTTCCAAACATTAACAAACTAGTACCTTTGATACCAAGTTAAAATGAAAATATGGATTTGTTATAAAAAATACATTCTTTGAGATACATGTAGATAGATTTTGAAGAAAAAAATGCCTACAAAAATATAGATTTCATATGCACAATTTGTGGCATTTACTCACTCAGTCCCAGATGTAAGGAATGGTGTGCGCACTCCGTCCACCAGAACGATATTCTTCACATTCTGTCTGGCGAGGGTCTTCTTGGTTTTGGCGGCTTCATGTCGGTTGCTTGTGCTCAGGCATCGGGCACCAGCTATGTAGGGCATGGACAGGGAATGGTGGCATGATGAAGAGAGAAGTATGGGCGAGGGTAAGAGAGTGAGAAAGAGAGAGGATAAGAAATAAAGAGAGAAGAGAGGTGAAGGAATGGAAAGAGAGGATTAGAGGGAGAGCAAGGGAGGAAAAAAGGAGGGAGAAAGGTAGAGAGATAGAGAGAGAGAAGGATAATGTGAGAGAAAAATATTGTGATGAGATGGATACAAAGTGCAGTTACATCTACATTATTAGATATAAAGTAATAAAGTTAAACTATAAACAGGTCTGTAATAACTAAATAAAAAAATTTAAAAAAGTTTATACATGTAAAATCAATGGATTACAGAAAAAATGTTCAACTTTCTTAATGTCAGTGAGTATTCAACTTGCAATAGAAATTTAAAAATTAAAAATAGGTCAATTCACCGATTATAAAAAGTAAAGTACAATGTACATAAGGCAATTTTTTTCAAGCATTGAGCAACATGTACTGTACATAATGTACTTGGTTATGAAAAGCATTGACCAGTACCCAGTTACACACACGCTTGTAAATTTGACAAAGCGACTCACTTCCTCTGACCTACTACACTAACTGTAGCTAGACTCAGAGGGAATGTACTGGTGGGTCTAGCTACCATTACAAGTAGACAGTTGTGAAAGTCACCTTCACACAAATAACTTGGACTGGTTCCAAGTTGTCTGATCTTGGAGACACACTGTGTTTATGAGGTACTGTACTATGGGTGTGTGTACAGTAACTCAATCAGCCTGCCATCCTCCATATACTTCTTCATCTTTTGTCCCCCCCCCCCTTCACTTGATTTGTCTGTTTGTCTTTGTTCTTCTTCAACTTCTCCTTCCTGCTTCTTCCATCACACCTTCCCCCACATCACTCCTTCCTTCTCCTTTATTAAAGTTCTTTCTTCCTTTCTTCAATAATTTCCTTTCTAAATCTTGTCGTTCTCTTTCTTTCCTTTCATCTTTTCCCCCTCCTCCGTTCTACATTTCCTCTTCTTGTCCATATTCTAATTTTTCACCTCATTGTTCACCATCATAATAAAATGGCCATTTTCACATCTGACGTTACAAGGCACAATTTTACACACCTTTCAATTTGTATATCTCTCTTGCTACAAATAACTGGAGTTTGTTATTGATACAGTCAATAAAGTTAACCTTGGTGTATAAACTGATATGAAGATTTTCAATGCAACTGCATTGTTACACTTCAGTGACCCAAAATGTGTACCCGAAAAGGACATGCAATTTTAGGGTGTTCAGTAAAATTGAAATACCTCATGTCACTAATTGGATAGAGCGATGAGTTCAATGTGTCAATATACCTTTATTACTAGGTTACGATATGTCAAAATATTAAATGATTTGTGATTGTATTTTGAGGGCTATGATAGTTTTTTCATGACCATGTTGGTAACTGATGTTACACATACTTTTGTCGTTCCATTTACATAGACAGCCATGGTAAGTTGTCAGTTTGTAACATCTCAATCACCAGACTTATCAAAATTAATAACATCCAACTGAAAAAAATGCAAAAGAATTGGTAATAACTAAGATTTTCCCATATAATTGAATTTTGGTTATGTTGTCCCACATATACCATTTTATGTGCTGTTCATATACTCATTAACAGAAACGTCACAGAAAGAAATAAAGGTGGTGGTAAAAGGTAGCCTTATAGTTCCTGAATAATTCCTGATGCAGTGAACTTTGAAAACAAAATAAGTTTTGAAGTAGATCTGTTTGAAAAATGAGAGGGATGTCCATATGTCATGAACTTGCCCAATAATGTCTTTTCCTCTCTTCCTCTTCTACATTGTAACTTTCTATTTGTCTTTATTGCATCCCACACCCCACCCCCCCACCCCCTTCTCGCCCTCCCTCGCTCCATCTCCTCCCCTTAATCCTTCACTTTCAAGTAGTTTTGTCTTCTTTTTCTTCTCCTCTAGATTTTTCACTGTCCATTTATTCTTCTCTCTCTCCCTCTCATTTTTTTCTCCTCCTTCTCCTAATGGTTTCTTCTTCCACGTCTTCTTTCGGTCCATTTTATTCTTGATTAGTTCTCCACTCTTAGAAGTTCTCACTCCCCTTCTCCCTCCTATCTCTTTAAAAGGAAATATTGTTCAAAATATCTGTTAATCTCAACAAAGACAGAACGATCAGAGAAATGACATTCATACAAATGATATTATGGTGTAATATTATGATAGCACTTGCAATTTTTGTTAAAACTGCAGCAGAAATGAATGCAAAAAATGCATGTTTTGTTCGGGTAGCGGCCTTCCGATGTAGAATATTATCGAAAATTTTTTGAGTTGAGATTTTGAGCTCGGCGACCCCTTGAGTACTTCTTTCATTTGCGACAATAAGTTTTGGGAAAGCTGCGATGACCGAGCAAGATTGAAACATTCTGCGGTAAGTTTTTGAAAATCCACTTCACTTTTCGTGAATCATGGTGATAACAAAAATGTTCAGTTATGAATATCAATTCAAAACAAGAGTAGTGTCAAGAGTGAATACTGAGCTTCTTATAATGTTTTACAAAGGGGCAGTTGTGCTGCAAAAGGGTTTTATGAGCCCATGTCTAGGTTTATGAATATGCAGTGTTGATAAGTTTTGTGAAATTCCGTGTTGGCAACGACTTTTGTCGCGAAATTCTAAGCGTAGCTTGTCGGCTGCTATGATAGCTCCGCTACCATGCTGATTACTGGCTTAACCCGAACCGCTTGGATCGGCGTTGTAACTGACCGCAATGCGTGGCTTGCAGACACGGTCCCGCTCATGCACTATACTATATCGGAACATGTATCGGCCATCCTGCGCCGTTCGCATGCGCCCACTGCACGCTCACAGTTAAAGGGCATATACTGAACTGGGAAGGCAAAAAAGCCTTCAAAACAGTAATTGTTAGCAATCTTCTTGCCAATAGTCTTAAATTCATGTATTGTCTATGTTAGAAGCTTGCTGAAAGTTATTTGCCCTCAAATGATCTACATTTGGAGTAACGAGTGATTAAATCACAAATCCTCAAAATGTTTGGCCCGAACATTTTGAAGATTTAATCATTAATAATTAATTACTCCATATGTGGATCATTTGAGGGCAAATAACTTTCAGCAAGCTTCTAAAATAGACAATACATGAATTTAAGACCATTGGCAAGAAGATTGCTAACAATTACATTTTGAAGGTTTTTTTGCCTTCCCAGTTCAGTATATGCCCTTTAAGTCCGATGCCATGGCTAATATGCATGTATGCCTTGTTTAAATAAATATTTTTCTTGTTATTTTGCCAAAATCAATGATTTCTACGGATTAAAGTGCAAACAAGCATTTGTATTTTGAAGTCATTTTAATATTTCGTGGGCGTCCCTATTGGGGGCTGGTTTGGCTGGCCTGCGCCTAGACCGAAAAATCAGTCTCTGTAGGACGTTGGATCCGCTGAGATTGCATCTGGCTCCTCTGAACGCCCTATCTAGAGACTGAACATTACACATGTACACTGTATGGCGATCGATGCGGGTCAACATTTTGAATATATGAAAACGTAATGCTAATGCATATATGATTATGAATAAGTAATTTCAAGCATGCGCACATTTTTTTTCGCTCGTTTGCCGTGTGCTATTTTTTTTTCCGTCGAACCGATTGACGAATTAAATATTCACAACTCTTCGAACAATCTGATTGGTCAAATTTATGTCAGACTCGAGTAGATCAAGAATGTCTGCGATAAACGTGTAATCAGCGGAAAGTAAGTCTTAAATTTTCACCTATCGATTTTTTCGGGCGTATTTTATCTAATTTTTATTGAAGCTTGAAAGATGTTAAAATTTAACTTTTTTAGACGAAGTAGCCATGATATTTATCTCAAAATCCGTTTTCCCATAGACTTTGCACTAATCGAGTAACTTTGGTGGAAACCTTGTATTTGCTTAGAACCTGGCGATTGTGCGTTCGGTGTGGATGTACCGTCTCTATTCGGGGGGTATGTCCAAAGATGTCATTTTGATTAAAGAATGCCCCGAATGAGATGGTCTAGCCTGCGCCTACGGCTGGCACCTGCATCATAGTTAGTCATCACAGGTTTCAAAGGTTTTTCAGGATGTGCATAGACTCTCCAACATCACTACGTGTAGGCGATTTTCTGTAAATTTAGGTTAACACTTTACTTCCCCAACATAATATCATGAACATTCTCAATAACAATCATGACACTGTCATTGACACACATGACCTTCAGACCAGACTCAAAGTACTTCACCAGTCACAACTAACGAACGTATTACAAGTCAAAACTTACAAAATGTGAGTGGATAGTGGCTTCCAGATGACGAAAGGAGATTGGAAACTCGACACGACTTCAGCATCAACGATGCCATTTTGTCACTTGTTCTATACTTGGCACTGTTTTATTGATAAGTGATACTAATACCCTAGATACCTCGCCGTTTCGCCTCCAAGTTCTCGCCCTAGCCTAGGATTTCAGCGTCGAATTCATTGACCATCGACGACACACACATGCATACACTACTACACACATAACTTTGTACGTACGTGCATTTTAGTACGTGTGTGGATACCGTACCGGCGAATGGAACCTAGGAGACAGATGAAAAATTTAGCTGAGGCAAGAGGCTAATCATAATACGTAATGGCAATAATATTTAGATATATTTTGACAATTGAAAATGTAATTTTGAATAAAACGATACACAACATTTTTATTAAAGTATTTATTAGGAAGGACTGCGCTGTGTGATGTTCAACGTATATTGTGCTTAGATTTGAAGAGAGGAATGAATTTCTAGTTAGATGGGTATAATCATGAATTACAAGAAAGATACTGTGGCAGAGAGACATTGCAGTAGCAGGGCCGGAGTGAGATGACGTAGAGATCGAAAGGGATGGGAGACAGAGAGAGAGAGAGAGAAAGAGAGAGAGAAAGAGAGAGAGAAAGAGAGAGAGAGAGAGAGAGAGAGAGAGAGAGAGAGAGAGAGAGAGATGGGGGGGGGGAGGGGCAGAGAGAAAGAGGGGGGGGGGGCAGAGAGAGACAGACAGACAAACAGAGACAGAGAGATGGAGATTGATAAAGTGTAGGCCTATGTGCCGAATGTAATGTTAATCTGTGAAAAAGAGATAAGAAACACACCTGTGCATTTGATAAATCATCAGAAATACGTTTTACACGCATTCCCGGTAAGAAAAAAAGTAATTCCATTGTCAAAAACAGAAAATGAGCAATTTACGCAATGATATTATACACAACATATGGGAGAGCATCTCGCACGTTGCGTCATAAAATTGAAATTTCAACATCTATTAACTTTCTGTTCCTTTCGGATTTTAATTTGTCAAACCTTCTCTTTCATGTTTCTGTTTTTATTGAAACCAACTTATCTTCAGGGTGAACTACATGTATGTCTTTACAATCTTTGTGAAATTTCCTTGTAGGCCCTATACATTCTATGTTTTATGTCCCAAAGTGTTCTAAACTTTAAAAAGAATAGGTTTACATAACTTTTTTTGGGGGGGGGGGAGGGGGCGGGGCGGGGACATCCTTGCAGCGTGAGTTGTCTGTAAATGGGCCAATAGTTTTCTTATCACTGTCTTTTTCAAACCCGCAATGAAATTGAAACATAAGCGACACTTTCTTTAAAGTTTGGGATTCGGATAGCGCAAATCATACACAGCTAGGGTATAGTAGTAAATCGGCACCTGTCGCTAATTTGTGACTGAGTACTTATTTCTTTGCACAGCTCATGCGTACACCAGTCTTACGTCAATAATGAAGCCATATTCTTTTCACAGACGCTGTGAGAGAGATAAGTTCAAAATATACACATATCTAGTATTATATGAATGATACATTTCTTTTGAATAATATAATGCATTTAAATAATTTGGCAATTCCAAAGTAATTTTGCTAGTTGAATTGAATCCATGCTGTGATACGTATTTCATACTAAATTTAAATATCATTTGTGTATGGAATTAAGTCTAGGTCAAATGACCTCTCATTTATATTTCATAAATATTCACACAAATTCGACAAATTATTATTTATTTTTCAATTAAAGTGTATATGTACATTAAAATAATACTTGTTTGCTGCTAAATTATTATTTATAAGGTTTTGATTATATTTTTTTATTTGTTTACTAGTTATTAAATAAAATCAAGTGTTCTGATATTTTGGTAGGTATTTCAGGAAAAAATGAGAGGTAGGCTCAATCCATCATCCATGTGTATAACGTAACCTCACACTGTGCAAAAAGTGCATTTGTACGGTGAAGGGCACCTTGAAAAATTCTGTGGACATGGCGTCTGTGCGATCAGTGGGCGCTCTCAGAGCGATTTCCTGGGCAAAATACTCATCTTTGAGAGGTAATTATCGCATATGAGATGTAAGACTTTATAAAGAGCATTCAATATTACTTTCTTTAGAAGAATATACCATATTTTTGTAAATATTAAGGTGAGAACTTGGTAACGCCGGCTTCGCTCTGTCCTAAATTCGGATATAGCTTCCCAGCTTTCCTGTGCAGTGGACCCGGCCTGTCACGTCTCGTGTAGCACGGCCTCGCCCGCACTCGCTCGGCCCTGGCCTGGCCTGGCCATTGATAGTTTGAGTCACAAACTCTCTAACTTACGACGTACGAGTAACGTTGGGGTTAGCCCCGGGAAGCGTGAGCGTCCTGAGGGCTCGCCTTCACTTTTCCTGCATGTCTGGACCGACTACTGTAAATCGACCAGTGCGTACATGGCATATGAATGAATTTTTGAAATACATTTATCACATTATGATTATGAATGACTCACTGGATTGAATGTATACCTGCACTATAGATATGTTCGAAAATTTTGAGCAATGTTACATATTTCCTCTTCACATATTTTTCTAACAAATACGTTCCGTCAAGGCTGCCATCTTCTTGGCTGTTAATAAATGTACACAAAGAATGTATGGGAACAGGCGCATGCGCATAATCCATAAACTTTAATCTTACCACTGGAGCTGCCGTTGTGCAATTCTGAGCCACTTTAGTTCGTAAACAAACAGAAAATACAACATGGGTTAAAATCATCTTCAAAACAACCACAACAAAGAATATTTAGGTATGTCATGTATATTCTCTGTAAATATGTGCAATACATGTGAGTATTGAAAAAACAAAATTGCTCAAATTTACTGATTTAATCATGACTCTCTTGCTCTAAAGCTTGATAATATTTGATATCTTAGAACTTAAATCTGAAGTAACGACATGTAGCTGCAAAGCATTAAAGTTGTAGTAATCTTGTCAATACATTCCATGTTAGCCTAAGCCACTAAAGTTTCATGCTTTATTGTAAACAGCTTCTCATTACTCAAAATCATTGGCAAAATCATATAGCTCAAAGGAATTGGCATAGGGAAAGGGAAAGGGAAGAAAGGGTAGGAGCCGCAGTTTTAAACCATAGTATATTTTGTCCAGCATGAAACACAATGCTTTAGCCTGAAAAGCATCATGTTTCATGCTGAACTGGACAAAATATACCACGGTTTAAAACTGTGGGTCCGTCCCTTTCCCTTTCCTTATGTCAATTCCTTTGAGCTGGAGTGTACATTGCCTGTCTGTTGTAGAACTTAATTTTAATTGTATCCCCAGAACTCTTGAGGGACCACTGCTGAAATGACACATTAATGGGCCAAACAGATGCTAAAAAAAAAAGAAAAATGTTAAAATGGTTGGAATTGTGGGGCAATAGTTTGCCACTCACTATAATCAGATTTAAAGTTGTACATCTACGCAAGCAAATGCATAATTTTTCTCAAATTTCCTAATGATCTTAAAGGACATATACTGTACTGGGAAGACAAACAAATCTTCAAAAGGTAATCATGAGCAATCTTCTAACCAATCGTCATAAATTGTCCATTGGCAAGAACATTGCTCTTAATTATCTTTTGAAGGCCTTTTGTCTTCCCAGTACAGTATATTCCCTTCAACATGATCTTTAACGTTCTGTGTAGACTACACCCAATGCACACTCCTTCTAAATGACGAAATCACCCTGATTGGTATATTTGAACCACTTTGTCATCATTCATTCAGGACAATTAGGAATGAGTGCCAAGAGGTATTTCTCAGCTTCAAGCTCAGCACAAGGTAAGCTACATGTGCATATGTAGCAATTCTATATTTACTGTTTAAGTTGTAATTGTTGAAATTGCTAAGGCATGTTTTGTCAGAATATAGGATAAAAGTACATTGACCTCTGGGTTTAGAGTGGCCATACATTATGCAGATCTGCAAATCTGAGTCCTTGTCAATTTGATTTAGTGAATGTCCCAGAGAACTTCAAGATTAGAGATATTTAGAATGTTCAAGCCTAAAGCAATTTGTTTTCATGTCACTCATCAATATTGTCCAACCGTTTTTCCTCACATCTTCAAGATACCATTTTTGTTCAGCAAAAACAGGTTTTACCTACTGCTTGATTTCATTCATATAGTTGATCAGTTGATGTACATTGTGAAAATGTGATTGTTTGAATAGAACTGCATTGCACATTGAAAGGACTAAATTGCACTGTATGTGAATGTAAAATTATAATCATTTGATTCTCCACTGCATTTTTAAAAGAACAAAATATTTGAATTAATATGATTGCTGCATTTCCTTACTTATGTCAGTACTTCACATGTACTGTGGAAAAAAAAATGGACCATACTCACTTTTCCTATGGTCTTTTGTTCCCTTCTTTTTGCAGCACGATCCATCGTCAACTATGAAGTAAAAGGAGATGTTGCCGTAGTACGGCTAAATGACCCCAACTCAAAGGTGAGGCCAGAGTTATGTGTTTGACTGGGACATTCCTTCTTACTGGAAATCTCAAGATTGATTAATTATCTCATATGATCTGTCATGTAAGTTTTAAGTTCAGTTTTTATTATATCATGCAAATAAAAAATGCAGAAGTATAAAGTTGTGTCATACATTTTTTTGTCATTTAAAGAAAAAAAAATGGGTTAAGATGTCAGGTTGAGAAACTGAACTACGCAATGTCAGAAATCATTTGTATTTCAGAATACCAGTAAGCTCTTTTGTTGTAAATTTACTAGGTTTACACACTATCCAGACAATTTGATGCAGAATATTAACAAGTTTTGACTTTATGCCCTCGTATGATTTCTTAGATCTGGGCCCCGTAACATATAGGTTTGCGATCAATTGCCAATTTGAAAGACCAATTTTGATTGGTTGCTGGTTAGTCTTTTGAACAATAAGCGCATGTAACAATGATGTTGATTGGCCATCGCCACTTTGCAATTGATTGCAAACCTTTATGTTACGGAGCCCTGGAGGTTAAAACATTATCCAGGAAATTCATTGCAGAAGTCAATAGAAACAATTATTTCACAAATTTCTTATGACTGGTTCTTCCCTTGCGTTAATGCTACATCCAGCCAAATCCAAAGCAGAAGTCAAATATTAACTTTTTATGATATTTTATAAGATTGATTGATGAATCCGTCAGAAAAGAAATCAAAGAAAAACAGAAACTTCTTTTATTTCAGAAATAAGTTGTTCTTTCCTTAGATCAACACACTATCCAGGCAATGCAATGCAGAAGTTGATTAACTTTTCATTTCTTCCTTTCTTAAACCTTTGTCTTTCCTTATTACATGTATTAATATTATCTTAGCAATTTAAAGCACAAGTTTAAGTTTCCATTTCATAATGAAATGATTTTGTATTTCCGTAGGCACACACATTACCCAGGCAATTCAATGTAGAAGTTTATTTACTTTTGTATTTCTTAATTTCTTACAATTTTTTTTGGTAGGTTGACACAATATCCAGGCAATGAAATGCAGAAATTAAAGAATTTCTTACGATTTCTTATCAACGTAGGTTCACACATTATTCAGGCAATTCAATGCAGAAGTTGATTTACTTTAAAATCTCTGAATTTCTTACAATTTATTCTCTCCTTAGGTTAACACATTATCCAGGCAATTCAGTGCCGAAGTGGAGGAGGTATTTCACGAGCTCTGGGCTAATGATGCAGTCAAATCGGCCGTCCTTATTTCCTCAAAGCCAGGGAACTTCATCGCTGGAGCAGACATCAAGTGAGACCATGATACATCATCCACCCATTACCATGGGTTCTTTAAATGTATAATAAATTGATATGGTTTTTATGGTTTGGTCCTGAGAGGGTTAACCCTATCTAGCCCGGGGGGGGGGCAAAAACAGCCCCCCCTCGACATTTTTCGTGATAAATTTGTAACGCGAGAAGATCGCGCCGCGACATTTCATGACTTTTTTCCTTCAAGCCTCACGCAACTTTTAAGTCCAAATTTGCGACGCGGGGGTATGCGGTTCCGAAGTTACATAACATTTTGTATGTGCACGTCAAACCCAAAATTGCTCAAAAACGTGATTTCATGTACAAATCCAATGCAAATTCTGTATCTAGCCAAAATTCATAAATGTATCATTATTTTCATTTTTACTGATGAAAAACAATAGATTTCATGTTATTTATGACTGAAATAGTGTTGCCAACGATTTCCATCAAAAAAACAATGAAAAACATAAAGTCGAAAAAACAAAGAAATACATAAGGAAGTCAAAAAAACAATAAAATACATAAGAAAAAAATTGATATTGCCATTTTTTTAAATCCTAATTTGATTATCATCCTAAGAAGAGTGTCTGGACTGAAATCTAGCTGTTTTGGGGCTATACATTTAAAGATTTACAGCCAAATTATGATTTTATGCATATAATTAGCATAATTAATTGATTAAAAATAAATTTGAATAATTTTGGTGCAATTTACAATTGAATTGTGGAGATTACGTCATCGGTGACGTACGTGCCAATTTTCGTCGCGATTGCGCGATCAACGGCCGAGATCTTAGGGGGGGGCTGTTTTTGCCCCCCCCCGGGCTATGCGATTTCAAAATAGCCCGGGCTATATAGGGTTAAGTCATTCTGTGCCAGGAGGGTGTTTCCCCAAGCTGTTCTTAAGCTAAGAACAACTTTACGCATGACTGGTGACCCTTTCCTGTGCTAAATGAGATTCTCAATGAGTGTGATTCCCATCAGCTAAAGTTCAAATCTGATGTTAATAAATTAAAATTCTTGTTGTTTACAAGTATCTGAACACAAAGTAAAGTTTGATTAGCATTGTTGGAAATTAACAATGCCCACTATGTAAAACATAGTCGCGTGTAAAGTCGTTCTTAGCTTAACATAGAAAGCATAACTTAGAAACACCCCCAGATCGATTTAGTGCTTTGTGACACAATTTGTGTATATGACTGGTGAAAACAATGTGAAAGCTGCAAAAACAAGTTAAATAAAATTTGTTTCCATGTATAGCATTGATTTAATTATGCAGGGATTTATTTCAATGAAAGGGGGCAATTAACACATGGGTTACAGTGTATCAAAGATCAAAGGGAGTACCTTTGTGGCCTGCACATTATGAACACATGTCCTATCATCAGAATCACACGTTTCTCTGTAGCATGTGTTCCATATGTGTGGCTTATGCTGGTACCAGTAAAATAAACTTTATTATGCCTGCGGAGACTCAATGGTAAATTGTGAATGGAATTTCTGCTGATGTAGATAGTAACAGTGCCTCATGTGCAAGTCCCATGCAGATGACTAAGAAACTGTTGAAGTGAATAAACAATGAGCTGTTGTGAATGGACATACATGTAAATCTGTGAATGTACCACTTTTGCATTTTCCACCATCATGAAACACAATTCTTACAGAGCAATATTTTGCTTTGTTGTAGTAGAGTTAAAGAAATTACAAATCAAGAGGTCATATGAATAAAGGATACAATGAAGCATGTGCAAGAATGAACTCAGATCAAAACAGAAGAAGGGAACAAGAATATTTTATCATGATTCTATTTGAAAAAGCAAGTAATTGAAATTTAATTTGCACAGACTGTTCAGACTAGAGTTCTCCAATACCTTTCACTTATGACTCAGAAAATGGAATTACTATGATTGTCATCATTGGTGTACTTGAAAGATATGACCATTATGTTCATAACTTCATGTTATATCATGGGTAAAGATCTATTTTGGAATATTTTTCAGAGAAAAGATCACTTACCCTGGTAAGTAATTCATACAGGAATAATGTTCAAAATCATAGTTTTATACAGACTTGAATAGTCTTGTGAAATAGCAGTCCCCATGGAGGACATTAATCTCTGATGTCTTGCTCCAAGTTAGTGCTAATCTTGACAAATTATATTATTATATTATTTCTTTCATTTTGTACAGAATGCTCAATGAATGCAAGACAGCAGATGAGGTGAGTTTTCCTTTGTAAAATCTTATGCAGAACTCAGTGAGAGAGAATAAAATCCTGTCTGTGCTTGTAGACTATTGTCGCTCTGAAGCGGATGAAAACAATGTACTTTTTCACTCCTCCTGGAAAGGCCAGGAGGAGTACTGTTAGGTTATACTCCTGAAGAGCACTACATGATATTGCCTTTTTTTTTTTCAAATACCTAATGTTAAAAGTCTGGCCAGTAGAGGGACTGTAAATCTTCCAGAATGGGCTCTGTTTCAGTTCCAGTTTTTATGCCTCCGCCACAAAGTGGCTGGAGGCATTATCTTATCATATTTTCCCTGTAGCTTTTCAATGCAAACAAATTTAAAAACAATTATGGAAATGTATTAATGGAGTTGTGGAAAAATAAGCCCAAACTTACTCAACCATGGCAAATAATGAGAAAAGTCACTGTCATCAGGTCAGTAGCTTGATGGTATTTGACACTTTTAAGCCAGAATTCGGGGAAAATACACTCGCGTGATACATCAGATACATCATAGCGTGACGTGTAGCACAATCTATCGGCTCAGATATGAAAACCCCCCCAAAAAAATTCCACTGAATTTATAACATGTGTCTTTCTGCCAATTTTCCTGTGCCAGGTGACCGAGCTTTCAAGGAATGGTCAGATCCTCCTTGACCAGGTTGAGAACAGCTCCAAGCCAATCGTGGCGGCCATCAATGGCTCCTGCCTAGGAGGGGGTCTAGAGGTAAGAAACATCCACAACTCTTTCATTTGATATGTTGATTAATTAATTATCATGACTCTGTGAAATTCAAGCTGCATTGCCACTAGGGACATAGGTCATGTGACCGAACTTTGAACTGCTGCAATAATGTAGCATTATAAACATATAGACAGTAATATGTATATAAGATTGTTGTTGATGTGTCTTTTTGGTTGCAACGAGCTGCCACTACGGACCGTTAAGACGGGCTGAAGCCATGAATAGAAAGTATAACATTGACATTGATGTGTCCTTCAGGTTAAAACATTGACATTGTGATTGATATTATCCTTGTCATCATTGATGTGTCCTTCAGGTTATATGATTGACATTGCCATTGTCATTGTCAGTGTTATTGATGTGCCTTCAGGTTGCCTTGAGCTGCCAGTACTGCATCGCCACCTTGGAATGCAAGATTGAATGACGTCATGTAGAGAAAGTCATAATAATGTCATTGTAATTGTCATTCATGTGTCCCTCAGGTTATGACATTGATTTTGTGATTGTCCTTGATATTGTCATTGATGTGTCCTTTAGGTTGCCATGAGCTGCCAGTACCGCATCGCCACCTTGGAATGCAAGACTGACTGAAGTCATGTAGAGAAAGTCATAATAATGTCATTGTGATTGTCATTGATGTGTCCTTCAGGTTATGACATTGATTTTGTGATTGTCCTTGTCCTTGACATTGTCATTGATGTGTCCTTCAGGTTGCCATGAGCTGCCAGTACCGCATCGCCACCACAGACAGCAAGACAGTGCTGGGGCAGCCTGAGGTCATGCTGGGCCTCCTGCCCGGGGGTGGGGGCACCCAGCGGCTGCCCAAGCTGGTCGGGGTGCCCAACTCCCTCGACATGATGCTCACGGGCAAGAACATCCCCGCCAGCAAGGCCAAGAAGATGGGCCTCGTCCACCAGACGGTAGAGCCCCTCGGTAAGTAGGAGGGGTCATCCCCCTCAAAGCTTAACACTCTATAGGTCACTGATGGATTCTTGTAATAAGCTATATCCACATGTGTGGTATTAGTCAAATGGACTCGGGTTTAGGCCAGTTCGTGCCAGTTTGAACTTGTGTGCAACGTTTTAGAGTTATGGCAAAGTATTTTGTTCAATACTCCAAGTTCGTGCTTTGGTGTTATGAGTTACCTCATGCTCAGGAGAGTGCGTCACAAGGTCATTATGAGCAATGCGAACACACTATGACTTATTGCAAGTACAAATGAGTAGAGTGTGGGTCGCACTGGGTTGCGCTGAGTTGGTTAAATTTTTAGCATGTTCAAAACTATTTGAACTTATTTTGACTTCACCCTGAGTTGCCTTTATTGTTGCTTTGATGTGGGCCCCATAACAGAAAGGTTTCCTATCAATCACAAAATGGCAATGGCCAATCAACACCATTGTTACATGTCCTCTTTGTTCAAAAGACTGTCCAGCATGCAATCAGAATTCATCTTTCAAATGTGCAATTGATCGCAAAACTGTGCGACGATGACATAACGTTACTGGTTGGAGACGTGGTATTATTAGAATTGTGTCTGATTTGTGCGTCTTGTTTCTTGCAGGCCCCGGCACACAGCCTGCTGAGGAGAGAAACATTGCGTACCTGGAAGAGGTAGCCATCCAGGCTGCAAGGTAAGACACTGCAAGATTACTGGAAAGCGCACATGAACCATAGTATCGTCTAGGTAAAAGTAGTTCCTTTCAATACATAGATTTACTTTTTAACAATTTGAGAAACAGATTGGTGCAAGTTGATTCCCGTAAGAAAAATTTTTAACTCACCTGAACGAATTGTACATGTACCATAGTATGGTCTAGGTAAAAGTAGTTCCTTTCAATACATAGATTTACTTAGTAAAAACAGAACAATTTGAGAAACAGATTGGTGCAAGTTAATTCCCTTAAGCAGGGAGATGATAAAGCAATTTTAAACTCGCCTGAACGAATTTCGGCTGAGACCTAGTAATCACTTTTCCTGTTGGTCTGTTAGTCTGTTGTTTGGTACTGGTAGTCTGTTAGTCTGCTACAAAAAATGTTAGAGTTTTGTTCAAACTTGCTTTCATTTCTTAATTTCTGTTCATACTTGGTATAAATGAGCCTTGGGTAATACTGCATATGTGTTCATGAGGATGATGAGGTCAAAGGTCATCTAGGAGTCAAAAGGTCAAGTGATACAAGGCTATGTGCGTAATTGATTTAACTTGCTGTCATTTGTATTTCATTTCTACATGTTTATTGATCGCGAAATTAGGCGACCCTTGTGGTTCGCAAACCACCTTCTTTTTGTGTGCAGTCGGTGTTGTGTGGCAATATTTATAATTATTGGTGAATTTGCAATCCTTCAGTGCTTCGCAAAAGTCACAAAAATAACAGCTGATGCATTATAATAATGTTGCTTTATTCTTTCATTAACAGGGACTTGGCAGCAGGGAAACTCAAGACAGTGAAAGCAAAAACTACAATGCAAAGTAAGTTATCAAATATACATTTCTCTTTCCTTCATTAGAGATGTTTTCTGTCCTCAAAGTCAAGAGATTATTCTTAGTTTTTAGGTTCATATATTGCTAATGTTTCAGACCTCTATTTTGTGTTTTGAAGGCCTTGGACAGAATATTAATTGACTTCCTACATTGTAAGAACAGTGATGAAGCAGTATTTTCAGAAAGCAAGAAGAAAATTGAGAGGCAGAGGTTTCTAGCTATTTTCACGTAACGTACATGAGTGTGGTTTAATTAATTGCAACAATTTTACAAGAGAATGAGTGAACAGGATCTATGGATGTGATCACACACAGAATGTGACTCTCATCTTATTTGAATGTCATACAGATAGATGTCACATAAAGCATATATGGGTGTTCTTAGTAATTTTTTTGATGCATTAGGTCTATAGCAATATACTACAGGAATCTACAGGAAAAGCGGTGTTCACCTTGACTAAAGAAAGCGCTTTGTTTACCCATTGTCTTCAACAATGCAGAGCTGCAGGATGCGATAATGGGAACAGGCTTTGTCCAGGATCAGATCTACAAGAGAGTAAACGCCATGGTGATGAAGAACACAAACGGTCTCTACCCAGCTCCCTTCAAGATAATTGAAGTGAGTTTGAAGTAATTCTGAAGCCATTCTGAAAGAGCAATGTATGGACACATTTGCAGAGATATAGAGGTTACATTTGTCTGTCAGAAAAGATATTTTAGAACATATTCTGGTGGTATCTGAAGTTTTTGTCTGAGATTTCTACCCCACTCCCTTTAAGATAATTGAAGTAATTCTGGAGCCATTCTGAAGAAGTAATGTATGGAAACATTTGCAGAGATATAGAGGTTCCTTATGTCAGTCAGAAAAGTTATTTTAGAACTTTTTCTGGTGGTATCTTAAGTTTGTTGTGATAAATATCCTCTGCATTTGGTATGCTCCTTTTGCCAGAATTTTGTCAAAATGTTGGGTCAAAAATGATAAGAAAAGAAAGGCATTAGAATATGAATTTTCTGCAGAAGGTTGAGGCTTTTTTCAAACATTGTTCTTTTCAGCTAGGTACAATTTTTTTTTGCATTCTAGGCCATGTTGCATAAAACTTACCATTGATGGTAACTTTTCTACCAATGGCAACTTCTATGAAAACCTTGAATTTTGTTGGCTACTGAGCGATGTTACCATGGTAGTTAGTATTGATGGCAGAGTTACCATTAATGGTAAGTTTTATGCAACGGGACCTACTAAACTTGACATTGATAGAAATGGGGATTTCTGGGCAAAGATTGGCATCTCTGATAGCCTCATCATTGCTCTCTTTGTTTACAGTGTGTGAGGACTGGTGTGGAGAAAGGCAACGCGGCAGGGTACGCGGTGGAGGCCAAGGGCTTTGGTGAACTCGCAATGACCTCTCACTCCAAGGCGCTCATGGGCCTCTTCCATGGCCAGGTGAGTACAGGACCCTGTTGCATAGTATGGTACTTTAACTTTGGAACTGACAATCGGTGGTGAATATCATGAAACAAAAAATGATTTTAGCCATAAATTTCTTATAAATTGAAATGGAAATTCATATCTTCATTGTTTCTCTCCTTTGTTGTTGTTTTTTGCAACCTATGAGTTGATCAAATATCCTCAAATAATACAACAACATGGTGTTACGAAAAGTATTACTGTATTTGTAATAGTATTAATAAGTAAGTATGCTCCTACCATGGAAATCTGCAAAGAAGATTTAAATGTATTGTTTGCCAGATGTATCTCAAGCTTTCATCAATCTGGATGTCTCTGTCATGTATTTCCATTTGAAGGCTTTCCTAGTAGAGTAAATGATGTTTAGACATAATGGGATGAATGGTTAAAGACCCTCTGACAAAAGACCAAATCAGGCCACTTCAATCACCCACTGCAATGTCTCCCACCCAGGTTGCCTGCAAGAAGAACAACTTTGGCAAGCCAGCCAAGAAGACAGAGACCCTGGGGATCCTGGGGGCGGGGCTGATGGGGGCGGGGATTGCCCAGGTCAGCTTGGACAAGGGCATGCACATCATGCTGAAGGACATGTCCCTGCAGGGCCTGGCCAGGGGAGAGCAGCAGATTTACAAGGGGTGAGGTCACGAGCAGTCAGTGCTTGCTGCAACTTAAAGGGAAAGTCCACCCTAAAATAAATGGCAGATATATGGAATTAACGTAAAAGCGACAGTTTGATGAAAATCCGTCAAAGGATTAGAAAATTATGATTTATTTTAGGTTTAACCCTATCTAGCCCGGGGGGGGGGGAGGGGGGGGGGGGCAAAAACAGCCCCCCCCCCTCGACATTTTTCGCGATAAATTTGTAACGCATAAAGATCGCGCCGCGACATTTCATGACTTTTGTCCTCCAAGTCTCACGCAACTTTTAAGACCAAATTTGCGACGCGGGGGTATGCGGTTCCGAAGTTATGTAACATTTTGTACGTGCACGTCAGACCCAAAATTGCTCAAAAACGTGATTTCATGTACAAATCCAATGCAAATTCTGTATCTAACCAAAATTCATAAATGTATCATTATTTTTATTTTTACTGATGAAAAACAATAGATTTCATGTTATTTATGACTGAAATGGTGTTACCAATGATTTCCATCGAAAAAACAATGAAAAACATAAAGTCGAAAAAACAAAGAAATACATAAGTAATTCAAAAAAACAATTAAATACATTAGAAAAAATTTGATATTGCCATTTTTTTTAATCCTAATTTGATAATAATCCCAGGAAGACTGTCTGGACTGAAATCTAGCAGTTTTGGGGCTATATATTTAAAGATTTACAACCAAATTATGATTTTACGTATTAATTAGCATAATTAATTAATTAGAAATAAATTTGAATAATTTTGGTGCAATTTACAATTGAATTGTAGAGATTACGTCATCGGCGACGTACGTGCCAATTTTCGTTGCGATCGCGCGATCAACGGTCGAGATCTTAGGGGGGGGCTGTTTTTGCCCCCCCCCCCCACCCCCCGGGCTATGCGATTTCAAAATAGCCCGGGCTATATAGGGTTAAGTTTATGACATCACATGTGAGATGCTCTCCTATGTGCTGTAATGTGCTGTATGATTCCACTAACTGCTCTTTTTATGTTGTTTTATTTTTCATTTTGGGGAAGGAATAAAGTGTTTGCCTGGAGGTTCGTGTGTAAGAACATGTGTCCAAATGCACAGGTAAAATGGTATATTACTTGAGAAATTCAAAAAAATTCAAAAAGATGTCACAAAAGAAAGAATTTGAAATGCATCAATCTTGTTTTCATTTTCATTTTCTTGTTACTGAAAATTGACCTGAACATTGAATGTTTGTAGTAAAAATACTGACTATGTGCAACTAAGTATATGTGTGTGCTGTGTTCTGACTTCATGCTTATTTTCCATCTCAATTTATTTCCATTTTCAGGTTGGATGGCAAAGTGAAGAGAAAAAGGCTGTCCAGGTAAGTGGATTGAAGTATTTCAAATATTTTGATATTATCTGACAAAATTGGTGAATAAAGTAAACTGAGAAATGAAATATTAAAATGGATATGTCATAATTCTGATTTGTTTTACATTTGTTTATGCCAATCTTTACGGATTTCCATTGTTCAGCAAAATGATCTGTCATTTATTTATAATCTTTTAGTGCATCATTTGCTCCAGTCTGACTTAAATGGATCTAAGAGCAGGGGGGTGTTTCACGAAGCTGTTCTTAAGCTACGCCCCACTTTATGCAAGACTGATGACCTGTTTTTGTGCTAAATGAGATACCCCACTTTGTTCCTGTTTTAACTTGTTGGGAGTCAATTTCCAACACTAAAAAATAAAATCTGACAAATCGCAAACTTTACATTCAGATGCTTCTTAACAACAAGAATTTCAATTAACAAAGATCAGATCTCAACTTCAGCTGATGGGAATCAAAGTCATCGAGAATCTGATTTAGCACAAGAACAGGTCACCGGTCGTGCTTAAAAGTCGTTAGTAGCTTACGAACAGCTTGGTGAAATGCCCCCAAGGAGGGAATCATGATAAAATCATGCCACTGATGACAGCAGAACATTTGTACCATGATATTACAACTCTTTATCATCACCACTATCATTCCTTTCTTACATTCAACATATGAAACATTCAACATATGAAAACGTTTCCCTGATTTCCTTGTGCAGCTTCAATCGGGACCGCATCATGTCTAGCGTGACTGGCCAGATTGACTACAGCAACTTTGACAAGTGCGACATGGTGATCGAGGCCGTGTTCGAAGACATCGCTCTGAAGCACAGGGTCATCAAGGAAGTGGAAGCAGTGAGTATTCTCAGAAAACGAGAAAGAATTCTTCATCCCGTATACGGGAGAAACTTGTCCCAAAATGCCCTTCGCAATAACATCTAGATTATGTTTGTTGTCGTGTCTGCTTTCAGTCTCTATAGCTCTGTCTTAACAGACCTTCTGAAAGCTGAATTGCCGCGACAACGTCCGGGTAACTTATTTTACCCTGCCTATTAAGACGGTCCACACGGAGTGCTGCCGCGGCAGTGTCGCGGCAACTTTTGCCGAATATCTACCCTAGCCCTCCTCTGGGAACTTTCGATATTACCGCGGCAGTGTCAAGACGATGTCGCGGCAATCCTCCTCTTAAGACACTCTCGGGGTAAGTTTTTCCCTGTACGCAGGAAGGACGCATGCGCAATGCAGTCACTGTATCACAGTGTTGTATTTCCCGTGTTTGGGCCTGGGTTGAATCTCGCGCGCGACCGGCTAGACACGTAGGTTGCTATGGAAACCTACCATGGCAGTATTTTCAGCATGTGTCTGTTAAGACGGTGCCGAGAGCTCTACCCCGTGTTATCATGACCTTCAGTGTGGAATTTCTTACCCCGACGTTGCCGTGACAGTGTCGCGGCAATGTCGCGGCAAGGTCTATTATGACGGGGCTATAGACTAGTAGACGAGACTGGAAGCGGATGTGACTGCAAACAAAATCACAGTGTGGCTGCATGGGGCAACATGGGAAGACTTTTCCTTGCATGCAGTATGGAAATTTGAAACTCATTCGTGTAGTGTGTAAGTGTATCTGTGATTTAATCAGTAGAAAATGCTAGTTGGTGGGAGAGTTAAACTTTTCTTAATTTCTGAGCAGCATTCAGCCCATCTGATAGACGAAACTCATATTAAATTCCATTAAATTAACAAAGAAAAAATCACACGTTATTCTTGCCCAGTCGCGCATTGAGATAGCGTAATAACAAACAACAGTGCGTGTATGTTTTCTCCCAGTCAAGTAGCGTGTGTGTACCAGTGCAGTGAGCAGTGTACACAGGGTGTTCATGGGCAACGCCCATGTGCGTGGAAGAAGCCAGGGTATCAATAGATTGTTTTTTGTAATGTATCCACAACTTTCCCCCTAACCGCATACTAAGAAGTTATTACATTCACCTGCATGTAACACTTCAAATTCAATGAATGGAATGTACTTTGAATCTATTAGTTGTTGCTTCTCGGAATAACCTTGGACAAGCTTGGGGGTTACCATAAGTAATGTATTGTTTGAAATACATGCATAATATTTGCATACACAACGAAAAGGGTCTATTGCAACGTCTAAAATGTCTGTAACCCGTCATCTGCAGAAAATATTGCCTTATACAGGTATTTGCATTTCATTTGCATTGTAATGATGATTGTGCAATCTTTCTTTTTACCAGGTGATTCCAGAGCACTGCGTCTTTGCCTCCAACACATCAGCCTTACCCATCACAGACATCGCAAAGGCCAGCAAGAGGCCAGAGAAGGTACAGCAAAGTAGAGATTCAAGGTTCAAACATTTGCTGGCATGCACAAACTAACACTTCTTGGCGTAGTTTTCAAAAGATATTCTAGGCATACACCAGGAAATCAGTATAGTGTGCTCCGTCCTGTGAATGAATGGTAAACAAAACGGACATTCAATGTTGAGTAAAATCCTTCTTGAGCAACATCTGTGAGTGCTACAAATATGAGCCTTAACAGTAGCTGACTACTGATTGAAAACATCAACGCAAATTTTAGATATAATTAAGATTGAGTTTAGACAAGCAGAGGTCGGTATCTTTCTGGGGACCGGGTAAACCAATGAACAAAAATGCCTCTCCATGTGTTTCAAAAGTTGTGTGAAACTGCAAAGAAAAAAAATAATTTGTGTTTCAGCATAATCATGCAAAATGATCCATTCTGTTATGCCCCCTCGCCCTCTGACCTGATCAGGGTCAAAGACTTTAAGATATTTTCAAAGTGGTTGTTCTAAGTGTATTCAATTAAGGGCTTAACTGAAGAGAAATGTCCACCTTCCATCCTTCTACTCTCCCCTCCCCCCCCCCCCCCCCACCCGCTCCTTCCCAGGTGGTCGGCATGCACTACTTCTCTCCAGTCGACAAGATGCAGCTACTGGAAATCATCACCACGCCGCAGACCTCCAAGGACACAGCTGCTGCCGCTGTGGAGGTGGGCCTCAGGCAAGGCAAGGTCATCATCACCGTGGGCGACGGGCCTGGCTTCTACACTACCAGGATACTGGCCCCTATGCTGTCAGAGGCCATCAGGATTCTACAGGTAATGTGAAAAGAATGTTTTATTTAGAAAAACAATTAACATTCAGTAACACCGTGTTGCTCTATTCTTTAGAATATGCCACCCACTTATGGGGGGGGGGGGGGGGAGTGAAAAGAGGAGAGATTTTTATGCCTCCGCCACGAAGTGGCCGGAGGCATGTTTTCGGGTTGTCCGTCCGTCTGTCCGTCCGTACGTCCGTCCGTGCCGAATCCGTTTAGGCAATATCTTGAGAACCGTCGAGCAGATTTGCTTCAAACTTGGTACATGTATGTATTGCATGAAACTAATGAAGTGTGTAAAATTGGGGTCAAATCTGATTGAGGTCAAAGGTCAAAGGTCAATGAACTTTGTAAAAATTGCCCAAAAATGACCATTTCCACAATAAATCCAAATCCAAGGATGCAATTTTCATTAAACATGGTACAAATATGGATCACTACTTGAGAATAGACTGGTGATATTTTTAGTAAAATTCCTGAAAGGTCAGAGGTCAAAGGTCAATGAAATTTGTGAAAAATTTTCAAAAATTGACCTTTTTCACAGTAAATCCAAATCCAAGGATGCGATTCTCATTAAACATGGTACAATGATAGATCACTACTTGGGGATAGACTGGTGACATTTTTGGTAAAATTCCTGAAAGTTCAGAGGTCAAAGGTTAATGAACTTTGCCAAAATTGGCTAGAAATTGCCCCAAACTTTAAATTTTTCACAATAAATCCAAATCCAATGGTGCAATTCCAACAAAACATAGTGAAACGATGGATCATTACTTGGGGGTAGACTGGTGACATTGTTGGTGAAATTTCTGGAAGGTCAGAGGTCAAAGGTCAATGAACTTTGCAAAAATTGATATTTTTCACAATAAACCGAAATCCAAATCCAATGTCGCAATTCTAACTAAACATGGTACAGAGATGTATCACTTCATGGAGGAAGACTGGTGAAAGTTTAGGTAAAACTCCTGAGAGTTCAAAGGTCAATGAACTTTGCCAAAAATTAGCTAAAAATTGCCCCCAAAGTGATAATTTTCAAAATATATCCAAATCCAATGGAGCAATACCAACCAAACATGGTGCAAAGATGGATCACTACTAGACTGATGACATTTTTGGTGAAATTTCTCAAAGGTCAGGGATCAAAGGTCAATGAACTTTGCCAAAATTGGCTAAAAATTGCCCCAAAATAGATATTTTTCACATTGAATCCAATACTAATGATTCAATTCATACCAAATATAGTATAAAGATGTATCACTTCATGGAGGTAGACTGGTAAAGTTTGGGTAAAATTCCTGAAAGGTCAAAGGTCAATAAACTTCACCCAAAATTGGCTAATTTTAAACAAACTTGATGCAAGGATGGATTTAGACAGACTGGCTAGATTGGAAGTCAAAGAAGTAAGAGGTCAAAGGGCAATGAACATTGCCAAAGTTAGCTTAACTTGAAAAAAGAAAATGTGATACTTTCATTTCACATAGGAGCAATGGTACATTGCCCACCAAACATACACATTTTCTGAGAATAGCAAAGAGGCGGAGGCATATTTATTGACTGCGTGGCAGTCGAATTGCTCTAGTTAAGAAATATCCAAATTTATATCCCTCATTAATATATTCCAGCTCGTTGATTTGTTGAAAGGGTATCACATGACCACAAATAGATAAACTATTTGTAGGAAGAGAGCTCAGAGGGAAGAAAAGTACTATTTCGTGACGTCCGAGGGGAAAAAAAGTACTTTTTTGTGATGTCCTGTCAATAATAGTAGCCCTTTTCCCTCTGTCTCGATATTGATTCAGCCCGGGTAAATGCACGACATGCAAAATCTACGCGATACATTTCTTGCCAGCTGCTTTTTGGCATTTTAGCGGAAAATTTTTGGGCGCGCTGGGGAAACTCCTGCGGTGTTGTGGCCGAGGCGCAACTTGAATTTCCGTTGATTTGCTTAAGCGGCAAGAAGAAACAAAACATTTGAATTGGGCTCCTGCGTTCGGAGTTAAGAGCATGGACACTATGACAAGGTCCATAGTACGGATTGAAATTAATGAACAAAAAATGTATTCATGAAGGATATAAAACAAATATTTCATAATCTTTATTCGGAATGTTTGTGGAATCTCTTGGTCCCCTCAGTGAAGTGGAGGGCGTGCGGTACCACGCGCGCTCTCCACTTAACCTCGGTGCAAATAGATTCCACAAGATCCCTCATGGTCATGAAATATTTGTATTATATAAACTGCCTTGAGAAGTGCCAGTGAAATATATGAGCATGAGGGAACATCTGTATTTGTATTTGCTGAGGGGCGCATTCTGTCTGTTACAAATTTGATTACTGCAATCGGTTTCTTGATACGCACCAGCTACATGTACAATCAAACATATCTTGCCATTTACATTTGAACTGGTGTTTTCAATTGCTATTTCAAATTCAGTTTTATGTAGGTTTGCAATTGATATGTGTTGATTGCCTGACTGATCTTTCTATCACATTATCTATTGCAAGTCATTGTGATAAGCCATTTCGTAATTGCAATTTGCGCATGAGCAGATTGTTGCTTTTAGTAAATGACCTCAGGTCAATTCCCAAACTCACAGATTAAAATGGGAATTCATTAGATAGTCGACCACATTTCAATTTATTATCATGCAAATATGGTAACAGCTATCCAGCTCTGAGAGGGTAGTGAAAGAACATTCCACCATGTGCGTCTGATTCTATTGTTGTTCGGGGCAAATTGTAAAATGTCTTTACATCCACCTTCCAATACAGTTTCATGAAACAATCTCAGTCAGCAGTCTAATAGTAATTATTCAGTGCATTGTCCGACCATGGTGTAATTACGAAATGGTGTATTGGTCTTGTTCAATCCAATCATTGTACTGAATTACGGAGTCAAACTGGTCTCATTTAATCCAATCATTGTACTGCATTAAGGAGTCACACTAGGCTAATCATTCTACTGAAATAGGAGTCAAACTGGTCTCATCTAATCCAATCAATGCACTAAAAGAATCAAACTGGTCTCATCCAATCCAATTGTCCCATCAAATGTTCTTATCAAAATGATTTATCGATCATACGCCAAACACTTTGTGATACGGAGTTAACCTGGCCATATTCAATGTAATCTATCCCAACAGGAGGGCTATGGACCCAAGGAGCTCGATAAGGCCAGCACATCGTTTGGCTTCCCCGTCGGCGCGGCAACCCTAGCGGACGAGGTCGGCATCGACGTCGCGGCCCACATCTCCAAGGATCTGGGTCAGAAGCTCGGCGCGAGAGTCGCCGGCGGAGACCCCATCATCCTCAGTGAAATGGTGCAAGAAGGCTTTCTGGGTAAGTCTGGGAACAAGACGATGATTACCTGATACATGCAGTTTGGGGCCATAATCATGTGACCTTACACTGTGTAATTAGTTACTGAAGTAAAGAGTAGATAGTGGGTACATATTCTGGATGTATAATCAAATGAAGTGCCATTCTGCCATAACAATGGGCCCCATTGTAATATGACTTTGGAAATCAAATCTTTGCTGAACAACCTTTTTTTCTTTTTAAGTGCAATTTCATCTGACATATTTTTGTATGATTAAGGGGCAAAGTTCGGGTAGAAAGTGTCCCCAAAAGAGTTTTAATAAGACCCCTGAAACATTGATTGGCAAGAAATTATTTTCTATAGTAAAAGTGAAGATATGAACAAAACTATTTGCGGGGGCTTTCTGTATATTTTTTGTCCCTCTATTTATCTCTCTGTCCCTCCCTCTCTCTCTCTCTCTCTCTCTCTCTCTCTCTCTCTCTCTCTATCTATCTTCCTCTCTCTCTTTCTATCTCCCTCTCTTTCTCTCAATCTCTCAATGAGGCTATATAACGGAGACTCCCACTGATTGGCATTAAATATCTTTTATATACTCCACCGATCCCATCCAGGTCGCAAGAGTGGAAAGGGATGCTTTGTCTACTCGGGCTCGTCAAAGAACCGCGAGGTGAACGAGGGCGCCGAGGCGATCCTGAAGAAGCACGCCCTCCCGCAGCAAGGGCTGGACAGTCTGGAGGACATCCAGATGAGGATGGTGACCCGCTTTGTCAACGAGGCTGTCATGTGCCTACAGGAAGGCATTCTCAGGGACCCCGTGAGTAGAGCTGTTTTATTCCTTGGCTCTCTCTCTCTTTTTTTGTCTCTTTCTTTCTCTTTCTCTCTCTCTCTCTCTCTCTCTATCTCTCTCTCTCTCTCTCTTACTCTCTATCTTTCTCCTTGTCAACGAGGCTGTCATGTGCCTACAGGAAGGCATTCTCAGGGACCCTGTGAGTAGAGCTGTTTTATTCCTTCGCTCTCTCTCTCTCTCCCTCTTTTTGTCTCTTTCTTTCTCTTTCTCTCTCTCTCTCTCTCACTCTATCTCCTTGTCAGTGAGGATGTGATGTGCCTACAGGAAGGCATTCTCAGGGATCCCGTGAGTAGAGCCATCTTAAACGTTCTTTCTCTCTCTCTTTTTGTCTCTTCCTTTCTCTCTCTCTCTCTCTATCTCTCTCCTTGTCAGTGAGGCTGTGATGTGTGTACAGGAAGGCATTCTCAGGGACCATGTGTGTAGAGCTGGCTTCTGCCTTCTCTCTCTCTCTTTCCATCTCTCTTGCTCTCTCACTCTCTGTCACACACTCTCTCACTCTCCGTCTGTCTTCTTGTCAACGAGCCTGACATATGCCTTGAGGAAGGCATTATCAGGTACCCTGTGAGTAGAGTCGTCTTCTTCCTTCTCCAGGTCTTTTTCTCTCTGTCTCTCTGTCTCTCTCTCACCCTCTCTATCTCTCTCCTTGTCAATGAGGCTGTCATGTGCCTATAGGAAAGCATTATTGGGGACCCCGTGAGTAGAATTGTCTTCTTCCTTCTCTCTTTCTCTCTGTCTTTCTCTCTCTCTCTCACTCTCACTGTATCTTTCCTTGTCAACGAGGCTGTCATGTGCCATAGGGAAGGCATTCTCAGGGACCCTGTGTGAGTAGTCTTCTTCCTTTCTCTCTCTCTCTCTCTCTCTCTCTCTCTCTCTCTCTCTCTCTCACACACACACACACACACTCACACACACTCTCTGTCTCTCTCACTCTCTTTGTCTCTCCTTGTCAAAGAGGATGTGATCTGCCTACAGGAAGGCATTCCGAGGGATTCTTTAGAACCATCTTCTTCCTTCTTTCTCTCTCTCAGTCTCTCTCTCTCTCTCTCTCTCTTTGTCTCTCCTCCTTCTTTGTTCTCTTGACATTTCGATCATCCATCAGGTCTTATAATATTAATCGTGATTGTGTTTGCCCTCTGCAGGTTGAAGGAGACATTGGTGCAGTGTTTGGCCTTGGCTTCCCTCCCTTCCTTGGAGGTGAGTTCTCTAAACTCTCTGTCTTGGGTTAACTTTTGTAGATCGATCAATCAATCAATCAATCAATCAATCAATACGAACATTCCTTAGTTATTTGTAGTATAAGGTGACTTTTTTTGGTCAAAATCTGTCTTCTGTTATCTCAGAATCTAGCAAAGACTTTGTAAATTCAATTGTAATCATTTTCATGAGAAATGTAAATGTGATTTTAAACAGACAGTCAAAAATTATGATTGATTATGATGTCAAATATATATTGTTTATGTGTTATGAATATGTAGTGATGTCATGTACACTTGTAATATTCGTTTATACGATGTAATGTTGGAAGAAGCAAGTTACCACCTGATTATTGTGAGCAATAAACTTACTGTAAAGGCTATATATTTAGGGAGTCAAATTTTTCGCGACTTTGCAACAATTTCGTTAGAGGGTAAAATAGATCCTGGAGGACATAAGAAATAGGTATCATTTACTCATTTTAGGAAGCAAAATTAGCGTTCCTGCATTAAAACATAAATGCTATAGACTTACGAAAAAGAGCTGAGAACTGCGGGGTACTATGAGGTAAGTGCATGCATCTATCTAAACACAGTAGGCGCGCCATTATGCATCACAAGCTTTGTTCAGTACTGTCTACTGCGTGCCATGTACTAGTAGTACATGTGCACATGCACGTCATATTTATGTCAGGATCAAAGTTAATATTTGTTAGATTAGCGAATAGCATCCAACTCGCGAAATTCATAAAAAAAAAAATAAAAAAAACTTGAAATATTTGGCGTATAGAGTATTTCGTTGTAAGAGTTTTAATCACGTTATTTTTGTCTACTTATGCACCATTGTTTGCCTGGGGCCATTCTAACATGAGTCTATAACATGATATCTCCTCTACTTCCATCTCCTTCGTAGGCCCATTCCGATTTGTCGACAGCTACGGAGCAGACAACCTCATCTCCAAGATGGAGACCTTTGCGGCGGTCTACGGAGTCGCCTTCGAACCCTGCCAGCTTCTCCGCGATCACGCGGCCGACAAGTCCAAGAAGTTCCACTCAAACTAGATAGAAACGTCAGAAAATTATTCCATAGATGCAATGCTAGTCATGCACTAAGTTAAGAATATCCTGGGAAGCTGGATTGTGTGTTTATTTCCAATGGAAACCCAAAACAAACAAAATAAAAAAAAAACTGGGAGAGTTTAGTCACATTTCTTTCCAAAGGAAACTCAAAATTCATGTTTGTTATTGGCGAAATCACAGGTGATGTTTTTTATGTTTGTACAGATTTATTATAGACGCATCACTCCATTCCCATTTGTTGTTTAACACACAGATGAATCACCAAGTATGCAAGAAATATCACCAAGTATATGAATCACCAAGTATGCAAGAAATATCAGTTATTTTGATGTGAATTTAGTGAAATACCTGAATACATTTCTTGCAGAATGGAACTGGAATGTTGAAGTTAATCGTGCTGCATGATGACAAACAACTTTGTTATTTATAACATTTACAGTATTCTTTGAAATAGAGCTGTATTTCACAATATGAAATACAAAATAAATATATAAAAAGAAAATGTGCCAGTGTAAATGCAGGAAATAAAATTTCACAAGTGTACAAGTAATTTGTAAATTTGTGTGACATATACGAGGTATGTTTGACTGAAATAGTCTTTAGGTGTTGCCAGTTGCGAAAAAAGAAGGCCTGTTGGAGAACGAATCGTATAGCTGACCAAATTGTACTTTTATTTCCCTTTTGTGTTCTTGTATTTCGTAAGTGTGAATCACACTTTTCCATTATTTTATGTTGAATAAGAAAAATCAAGTCCAACAAGGTTTCCAATGCTTGCTATTTCTCATAATTGTATCCGGTGGATTACTTATGTCCCATTGTTTCTGAGGGAATTTATATTTATTTTATTGTGCACTCAATTTCTATCAGCCGTTATCTTTCTTGTATCCATGTGTGCCCATCAACACTGGTAAACTACTATTGAAAGATTCCCTATTTGCTATTGCAACTGAATCAGGCAAACAACTGATTTATGTTGTATTAGATGACATATATCTGCATTATTTATTTTTTGAAAAATTGTTTTTAAAGTCATCTCATTTTTTGTCCCATCCTCCTCCCAGAAATGTGTACAATTATTCTAAAAAGACACAAAGTGTTATGGTTTATGTGAATAGCTGGTGTGTTCATATTTTGTTTTGAGTGAAAAATAGTATGGATGGGAAAATCATTCACTGTTCAGCTATCGTCTGTGTGTAATTGTGTTTTGCTGTAAGCTCGACTTGTCCAGAATAGGTTCTTTCAAAGTCTTATTCAAAATTCTGGAAATATGCGAGTAGTTCAAAAGAAATACCCGTTGAACAATTTATTCAAAATACTTTGTATTATCACTTCAAAAGAAGAGACGGGTTGAAACCCCCTGATTTGAGTCTAAATGGTATATAATTGCAATAAATGAATTGAGATATTGAAACAAATTGAAAGTTGGCTGATTATTTGTGTGACTTACAAATTTACATTTAATACTTGTGGCACATTGCATACTAAAACACAAACTTTTGCTAATCAACTTTCATTCAAGTCAACTTATGAAGGTTTAATTCCACACAAACTCCATAAAACACAAGGTTCAACACCAAGTTTAAACTTTGTAGATTTTATTTTAATTTGCAATATATTGTCACACTGCACATTGGAGTGAACCAAGTACGATCATCTAATTTGACTACAGTACATTTCAATACCTAATGGTGCGCAATGATGGAAAACTTATAAAATGCAAGACGTACAGCTCACTTTTTATAATAAAAGTACAGATAAAACACTATTGCAATTGATAAATAAGAAACTTCAGCTTTCAAAATGAAAGAACCTGTACGTAAATAAAGAAATAGATATCGCAATACCTAAGAGCACCACTTCATCTTATGATTTTTATAATCTGGAACTTACACAACTTCATGACTATGGTTCCAACAAAATGGGCAAGGGTGCTGAAAAGGAACACAGATAAACTGGAATTGTGCTTAAACAATCTGCAAACATTTCCTACATTTGAATACTTCCACTATTCCCTTATGGCATGTGGTTGAATAGTAAAATACCTTGACTGTATGTACAATACGTTATGGATTTTTGTTGTGAAAATGGATAACACATTCGCTAGATACAATGTACATAAAACTTTCTTTACGTCTAATATCGGCTTACATATACCAATATCTACTACCTCTTATTACATAATAGAGCACACAAGTGATCAGAAGGGCAACTGAATTCTTAAATAAAAATAAAAATTGCTGGAGCTACCTTTCAAGCACCACAGCATGAAAACTACATGTATTCACAATGGACCATCTTGTGAAATGCCAGATAATTCCCCCCCCCAAAAAAAAAAAAAAAAAAAAAAAAAATTCGAGGGGGAATACAATATCAAATGACCCCCCTCCCCACTTTATTGGGTCCTGTACCCCTAAAATATCAAATGTCCCCCACCATTTTTAGTCCTGTACACACACAATATGTAATGTCATCCCCCCCCCCCCCCCCCCCCCACTATTTGCGGTGGGATAAAAAAAAATATGGAATAAAACATCCCCAAAAACATCACCCCCCCCCCCCCCTCCGCTCAGCTACTTCTTGAGGAAAAACATGTCCCCTCCACCCTCGGGGAGCGATTTCCGCCCTTGTGCCCGATGACACTTTTTTTCTCACTCACAGGGGGTCTCTTTAGTAAACTGGGGCTCTTTTTTGGCATAATGGGGGCTATATGGGGACTAAATCACTGATCCCCCTTGTAAATTTTTCACTGGTGATCAGACACGTTCTATCAAGAGAAAATGTCTTGAAGAGGTCAAAGCCAGGTGGTAAATATAATCATCTTCATGGAGGCATTTTTTTTTTCATTAGGAGGGCTATAATAACCCTAGCCCTTATTTCCATACGTTTATTCCAATCGTCTATCATGAAAAAAAAAAATTGTTTTGATAAGGTCAAAGCAGGGTGGTCAAAATGATTATCTTCATGGGCTCCTTTTCAAGTCTGACATCATAAAACAACTACATGCACACTCAACGATGCAGAGGTTTATACCTGTAGGTGAAAAAAAAATAATTGGGGCATTTTATGTTACATTTGGAGGGCTAAAACAGCCCTAAGCCCCCATGCGCTTTTTCCACTGGTCTTTCAAGAGTAAATAGTGTCTTGAAGAGGTCAAAGCCAGGTGGTAAAAATAAATATCTTCAAGTCTGACATGAAACATAATGAACCAGGCTGCGCTATCCTGCCTATGAGATATTTTTTTTTTTTTTTACAGGGGCCCCGTTTGGCATTATGGAGTCTACATTACCCTGAGCCCACATGTACTGTTTTCTGTCAAGTTCTGTCAAGTGTAAAAAATTGTTTTGAAAAAATCGAAGCCCGGAAGGAAGAATCCGGGAAAATAATCATCTTAAGTTGTTTTCTTCGAGTCCAACATCATAAAACAACTAAACTGAACCGTGCTGAGCTTTATAACCTTAAAGAAGAAATCATGGGGCACCCGTTTCAATTTCGGGAGCTAAAATAACCGCCGAGGCCCCATGTAATATCATCTAAAAAAAACTTGGCCTAATGGAAAGGGACCACAACAAAGGAAAGGAAAACAACCTTTGTTATGTTTCTGTCCCTAAAAAAAAACAATATGGCATTTTTGGCATCAGATTTCAGTGTTAAAAATTTATCCCCTGCAGGCTATTACATAGATAAAAGGCAAATTGTGAAAATTTAGCCAGTTTGTGTGCTTGGAACTATAAAAAATATAGTCCCAGAAATAAAGCAAAAACTATTAAAATAATGCAAAACTGCCAAATTCCTAACTTTCATTTCAGTATAAATTGCTGTCTAAAACTCAGAATTCTGGTGAGAAAATGAGTTTAAATAAGATAAAACTACATTGCATAAACAAAGAATTGGTTAGAAAAAACAGTATTTTTACTATTTAACGTCTGGTAGCTCCGATAATGCAGTGTCAACTGGAAGATATTTCCTTCAAACATTCACATTTATAAATATATTTCTTTACTGGAAGCTTATAGATACATGTAACAAGGAATTTGATAAACTGTATACATGTCAATGAAGAGCAATAGTGATTTTCCAGACATTACACTTTGAACTTTATTTTAAATCTCTGAGTGGAAATTTCACATACATGCAGTAGATTAATGGCATCATACATGTACTAAGGTTTGATAAATCAGTTAACATGAACAGTGTACATCAGGAAATTAAAATGCTGTTTGTAACTTATAGACAGATCAACAGTCGCAAAAGGCGTCTTAAATTCAATGCCCGTGGTGAATTTTCCCTACAACATTTTTATTATAGATTCACATGCACGAAACAAGATCACAATTGCTTATGAGTTTACCAAGACATTTTTCTCTCCATTGTCAGGCAACCTACACCAGCATACCATAGTCACTATTTGATTAAAATTGAGTTAAAACTCTGTGTATATTCTTATAACATTTCAAGACAATTTTAATTTCTTTGTAAATAAAATCTAGAGCCCGTATAATCAGTCACTCTTCCTTGGTCGAGGAAAATAACTAGTTATCATAAGCACAATTCGATAATACTTTACGCACTTAAAATGCATACATGGATGTCCCATACATCTGGAACTAGCATAGGAATCATTTCTGTTCATAACACGGCATTCTAACTCTGTACGCACCATTGAGCCATTTTTGCACTGATTATACACACCATTCCCATAGAGCAATATGGACTCTGGCAGAGAAGCAGTTAAGTATTTCAAAACAGTAATACAGCTACCGTATATGCACGACTCATATTCAAACCATCAGCTTCATCCATAAGAGCGTGACAAAACCACCATAGAGCCACAACTGCCAGTAAGCGCGCCGCTCCGATGGAATCGCGACGAAAGGAATGATGCTCGCGACGGAAGCCAGGAATGCCGGTACTGTTGTCTTGAGCGGCAGCGGTGACCTTCGACCTTCGCCCCCAAGACGCCCCCTCTTGGCTGGGTCCTCGGAGTAGAAATCTGCCAGCAATCTGTCATGAGATGGAAGGAATATTACTTAATCCATACATTATCACGCCCTGAAAACCCCACAGGCTTACTACACATCTTTATGCCAATGGTAATGAGAGAGTTCACCCTTACATTATCAGGCCCTGAAAACCCCATTGGCTTACTAAACATAATCACGCCAATGGGAATGAGAAATTACCCTTTCATTTCCATGCCCTGACAACCCTATTGGCTTACTACAGAACTTCAAGCCAATGGTAATGAGAGAGTTAAGGAAATGTATATATCAGCACCACTGCGGACTCTGCAATATCAGAATCTTATGTTGGGACACCACTCGTACAGAAATCTCATCATTATTGTGCTCGTTAAGTGGCTTAGTGCGCCATAGGTAATAATCATTGGTATTTATACAGCACTCTCCTAGTATGAAGCACTACCCAGAATGCTCGACTATCACCCTAGCTTTAGCCAAGCAGCCAAGTGTGTAGCGCTAGAAGCTAGTTGATCGAATACCATATTCCTGCCAGGTACCCATTTACCACTGTACACTTGGGTTGAGAGGGACAAACATGAGCAAAACACCTTGTCCAAGGATTTCCCTGCAAGAGTCAAGAGCTCTCATCACTATACCTCAGAGTTCCATGTTGGAACCCAGAGAATTGCTTTGCTTCAGCAAAACCTTGTAATACAATATTTGATCAAATTTGCAGGATATCAATGCACATTTGCACCAGTAATCCTTAAAGAGAGAGAAGAAGTGAGAACGAACCTGTCTTTGGTCTCAAAGACCTCATGGAGCCATCTGTGGCAGTCAACAATGTCTGATGGGATGGTATCCATGGCGATGCGGCGCACATGGATGTGAATCTGAGGGCACTTGCCCATCAAGAAATCTGTGAGGAAAAGAAAGTTCGCAAATAGTGACCCATCATTGTAGCAGAATAGTCCTTTTCTAGATATCAAGACTCACTAATTCACATGCATGCAGTATTGTCACCTCGGCACTAAACAAAACAAGGTGCATTTTAAAAAGAAATGGAGCCTTTGGTGTTGGAAACGATGTATTTTGAAGCATTTCCCTTCTGACTTTTCCCTATATTCAGGAGTATTGCATATTCCATGATTACATAAAAAACAATTATTTACATTCACACAGAAACCTGTGCTAACCCATTCTTTTGAAAACAGAATTCCATGACTATTCCATGTCTAAATTGCTGCTTTCCATGACTTCTTTTCTCGCATGGTTTCCAAAATCAGACACGCTACTATGGCCTCCACCTCCCCTCACAGCCATCCGTTCCACCCACTCTCTTACTTATGACATGTACATCTGTTATCATTAGCATATGAGCTGTTTCTGACCAGGGTACAATTTTGGTTTCACCAACACCTAAAATTCAATATTATCTTGAACACAAACTCGTCATCAGCAATTCCATGACTTTTCCATGACCAAAATCCCCTTTCCATGACTTTTCACAAATTTTCCAAATTCCCTGACTTTTCCCTGACTTTCCATGACCACAAATTTTTCAAGGATTTTCCAGGATTTTCCATGACTGTGGGAACCCTGACAGAGCTCAAAATTCTAACCGTGAGCAATAGGTTAAACTAATCTGTACATAGCAGCCACTTGTTCATAAAGACCAAACGTCTTGTTGCCTTAAATGGTCTTTATATACAGGTTTCACTGATTTACTCTACATGTACACCCACCTGGCATAGCAGGAGCCTCTCTCCGGACAACTTTCCCTTCGCCCTTCTCGCCCGTGTTGGAGTAGGCTATCGTTACGTCGTACACCGTGTCCACGTACCCCCGGAATCCCTCCACGCAGAGGTGCGTGGCTCGCACCCTGGGTGACAGTACGTGGTGCAGTACCGCCAAACCTGACAAGCACAATCAAAGGACGGTATATTTCATTTGTCTGTCTGTCAGAATCTTGGGCCCTGTTGCATAAAACTTACCATTGACGGTAACTTTGCAGTCAATGGCAATTTCTATGGAAACCTTGAATTTCATTGGCTGTCAAAGCAATGTTACCGTGGTAGTTACCATCGGTGGCAGAGTTACCATGAATGGTTAGTTTTATGCAATGGGGTTCTGATGTGTAATGTGGCATTGCTAAACCAGGCAAGCACAATGAAAGTACATAAGTACATAAGTACAAAGTACATAAGCTTGTACACAGCACATAGTGTAGAGGCAGCAACCCTGCGCCCGTCTTATCAAACATATAACAAAACGTGGTTGCGCTTATGAATTGCAAACATGACCCTGAATCACATTTGAAAATGCTGATTACAGGCTAGAAAAGAGGTAATAAACGCACTCCAACATGTGTCCACACACAAAAAAAATCTGTGTATAGGTAAACTAAAACAGTATATCGACACGTCGTGTAAAATATAATTGTTTTAGTTAGCAGGGTGTGCACACACAAACAAATCTATACCAAAACTCTATAAGGAACCATCTTATCGCAAACAGGGTCCTGTCTGTCTTCAGTGAGCGGAGTCTAGCTTGAGTTGATTGGGTCTTTTGCGCGAGCAGTCATGCTAAGCCCCGCTCATTTATACGACGTATCGTTAGTGATGTCCACGCACTTAGTGAACCGCATTAAGCGTGATCCTTTATACCGTACTAGTGTGAAACGATACTCAGACCCACGTTTCTTGATACGATTCGTGATACGACGTACTGTCAGTCAGCATTCACAAACAGAATTTTACCAATAGCTCTACCTAGATACCATTTCAGTATAGCTATTCAATGATGTTTTTTGTGTGTTGAACCCTGTAAGACAACCACATACCTTGCCCGTAAGCGAATCCCTGGCTTGTCTTGATTGCTTCTTCCTTCTCAGGCCTGAATCTGGTGCCTTCAGGGAACACCACCATCCACACCTACGGACAATATACGGTCAATATATATTTGTATATTAAGGATCCCATGGACAAGCACACATCAAACACAGCCGTTTTAGAGAAGGCAGGCAGACAATGTAGTTTTCTAACAACAATTAGGAAACGGCAGCTGGACTTTTTAGGCCACTGTGTGAGAAAGGGACGTTTGGAAAGTTTGTTTCTAACTGGAAAGATAGCAGGAAAGAGAGATCGAGGGCGCCAAAGACTAACGTTTCTGCAGAGCATTGCAACATGGACTAGGTTGAAGAAGATTGAGCTTCTTAGACTGGCAATAGAAAAAAAAATGGCATTTCATGGTCGTCAACGTCACAAGACATAGCACTTGAGAGAGAGAGATATATTTGTAAGAGATAAACTTACAGAGGTATCAGAGTGATTTATCCTTACAATGCCAAAAAGAGCCTATGAATATGACTACATGGATTGGCATTACATCTCCAATTTTCCATTTAGAGTAAACATACAGCTGTCCACTCCACCACAGTAGAAGTGATAAATCTAAAACTTATGGCCAATGACGACAGTCAATACATTGTGGTCCTGGGGCAAATACTTATAAAATCTTGTATCAAACATGAACAAAGATGCAGAAAAAAGACAGATAAAATCACTTCATCCCAACATGAGCAAATTGTTATCGCAGTATGATTGTCATTTCATTTGGTTCCATTCATTTGTACACATACAACATAAATATACATTTCAAGTAAATGTCATTAACATGGTCAGCATAAGGATGGAACAGTAAGCACTGCTTGATAAACAAGGCATTAGCAATATTGTGTCTCGCCCACTTGCGAAAATAACCAGAAATATCGCTATCTCCGTTGCTACACAAAAGAAAACTGAAACAAACAAATAAGCAACTTTAAACAGACAACATCAAAATCAGGTGCAAAATAGTGACTTTGAATAAATTTGCATAAATGTGCATGAGTAATGTTTGCCTACATCTACATCAGTAATGCTCACACATGCTCACACAATTCTGTGCACAAGTTAGGAAGCCTTCACCAAGAGTCTTGCAAGTAAACTTTAATGTATGACCTCAAATGACCTTTGACCTTATCATGTGACCTCTTACAGCACAATAACATGCAGGTGCCCCCAGTGCATCCATCATCCAAGTTTGATTGCCATTGTAGCAACATGTGATGAGTTATGTGTGATAAGAGAGTCTTGCAAGTAAACTTTAACGTATGACCTCAAATGACCTTTGACCTTATCCTGTGACCTCCAACGGTACCATAACATGAAGGTACCCCCAGTGCATCTATGACCCAAGTTAGGTTGTAATCCAAGCAACCCATGTGAAGTTATTTGTCAAAAGAGAGTCTTGCAGGTAAACTTTAACGTATGACCTCAAATGACCTTTGACCTTATCCTGTGACCTCCAACAGCACCATAACATGTAGGTACCCCCAGTGCATCTATGACCCAAGTTAGGTTGTAATCCAAGCAACCCATGTGAAGTTATTTGTCAAAAGAGAGTCTTGCAGGTAAACTTTAACGTATGACCTCAAATGACCTTTGACCTTATCCTGTGACCTCCAATGCCACCATAACATGAAGGTACCCCCAGTGCATCTATGACCCAAGTTAGGTTGTAATCCAAGCAACCCATGTGAAGTTATTTGTCAAAAGAGAGTCTTGCAGGTAAACTTTAACGTATGACCTCAAATGACCTTTGACCTTATCCTGTGACCTCCAACGCCACCATAACATGAAGGTACCCCCAGTGCATCTATGACCCAAGTTAGGTTGTAATCCAAGCAACCCATGTGAAGTTATTTGTCAAAAGAGAGTCTTGCAGGTAAACTTTAACGTATGACCTCAAATGACCTTTGACCTTATCCTGTGACCTCCAACGCCACCATAACATGAAGGTACCCCCAGTGCATCTATGACCCAAGTTAGGTTGTAATCCAAGCAACCCATGTGAAGATATTTGTCAAAAGAGAGTCTTGCAGGTAAACTTTAACGTATGACCTCAAATGACCTTTGACCTTATCCTGTGACCTCCAACGCCACCATAACATGAAGGTACCCCCAGTGCATCTATGACCCAAGTTAGGTTGTAATCCAAGCAACCTATGTGAAGTTATTTGTCAAAAGAGAGTCTTGCAGGTAAACTTTAACGTATGACCTCAAATGACCTTTGACCTTATCCTGTGACCTCCAACGCCACCATAACATGAAGGTACCCCCAGTGCATCTATGACCCAAGTTAGGTTGTAATCCAAGCAACCTATGTGAAGTTATGGATCATAAGAGAGTCTTGCAGGTAAACTTTAACATTTGTGACGGACGACGGACGACGGACGACGGACGACGGACGGACGACGGACGACGGACGGACGACGGACGACGGACGGACGACGGACGGACGACGGACGGACGACGGACGGACGCCATTTGGATCCCTTAGTCTCGCCTTCACCTCCGGTGGGCGAGACAATAAGGACTAAGGCAAAACCACTGATTTACCTTCTCTGTAGTCTGTACCAAGCCATGTAACAGCCATTTAGCTTCGACATTATTAATGTGCCCATGGGAATGAGAGGGTTAACAATCTAATATTTAAATTTGCAGCACATGTCCCCTACAGGGTGACTGCCTCTACTTACTGGTGTCTTGTTGTCACGGTGATGCTTCAGTTGTTTGCTCACTTTGGTGAAGGAAGGAGGGGAGCCTGTCTTTCCTCTGTTCACAAATATACAGCCGTGCTGGGGTTAGAAGAGAGAATAAAGTGACATGAGCATCTGGTGTATTAAGTTCACTTGCAGGCACAAACATGCTGTTTGAATAATGCCCATAATAAAATAAAAAAATGTGTGTACCTGCTGCAAATTTCTAGGTACTGTACTAACCGGCGTATAAGCCGCATGTTTTTATGCCTCCGCCATGAAGTGGCCGGAGGCATTATGTTTTCGGGTTGTCCGTCTGTCCGTCCGTTCCGAATCCGTATAGGCAATATCTTGAGAATTGTTAACCAGATTTGCTTCAAACTTGGTACATGTGTGTATTGCGTAAAACTATTGAAGTGTGTAAAATTGGGGTCAAACCTGATTGAGGTCAAAGGTCAATGAACTTTGTCAAAAATTGCCCCAAAATTAACCTTTTTCACACTAATTCCAAATCCAAGGATGCAATTCTCATTTTACATGGTACAAAGATGGATCACTACTTGGGAGTAGACTTTTGACATTTTTGGTGGAAATTCCTCAAAGGTTAGAGGTCAAAGGTCAATATCGCTACCCTTGAAAATCAATAATCAAGAAGCAGGACCAGTCTTTATTGGGAAGAATTTTCCAAACATGTTTGCTGCTCACAACCCTTTAATACCTTATTTTTTATTGGTCTGTTTTTCAACTCAATGCTGTTTTTACAGTTTTGAAACCATAAAAATGTTTTGAAACTGATAAAATGCCAGGGGTTCCCTTCTTGCAACACAAATACACAAAAATCCTGAAGAACATTGTTTTGCCTTGAACAGAAGGAATCGATAATGAAAAAAAGGGAATGCTTAAGTATTTTTATCTGTTTATTGATTCATGTATGAGCTGATTCTGTGTATGAAATAAATTTAAAAATGTCACATATAGGGAACATTAATAGTCCCTCAGCTGAGGATAAGGCATAATAATATAAAATGATGAAACCTACTGAGTTGAAGACGTAGCCGTAGAGGGGGAGATATCTCAGCCCATCCTTGAGGATATAGCGCACCCTGCCCAGGCACCCCGCCCTGGCGGCAAGCATGTCCGTCACCACCCAGTCCATTGTCGTCTGATGGTTGGACAGGTAGACCACATTCTCCTTCTTGGATAGGCAGTCTTCAGCTTCACCATAAAGGATCACCTGGAGAATTGGATGGTTTCAACAATGGGCATTGGAAAAAATACTAAAAGGTATTGGGGTATACAAATTTATTGGGGTATACAAATTTAATTTGAAAAGGTCAAGGTGTTTTGTCTTCAGGAATTGTTTTCTGGTTATGCCCATCAATCTTCTTTGAAATTATTTGATAGACATGAAGCCAGAGAATAAAACAACCATTCAAACCATAGTTTATCCCATATTACAAGAAAGGGTCAACATTTCAACCACTTTTCAATCATATGGATATATTTCCGAGCAAATTATTCCAGAGTTCCATGAGAAAGGCAATCAATTTGTCTGAAAATTGTGATCCGTATCATTAATATACACAAGACGAGATGTCGCTGATGATAACCGAGTTTAATGAGATGATTTGTGGTGGACTAATAGTGGTACCGGTAGTTCCAAACGAGATGTCACTTTCATTCTTTCTTATGCAGGAAGGCTAGCTACCTTGGTAAGACTAGGAGTACTTAGCTTAGCTTTCAGCCTATGTACAGATCTAGCGATTATCTGATTATTTTACTTTTTATTTTAGAACTGACATGGCTTTATATTAAACTTTTTACTCATCATTTTGAGAAACCTTACTTTTGAGGTTTATGCCTACAATTTAGGAATACGTAAAACTTATCCCGCTCATACTCAGAACACTTACCTCTACGCCTGAGTAATGTTCAAAGAAAAACTCGATGAATCTCTGGTACGTCGCCCAGAGTGTGTCTTCCACAGCGCGGTGCCAGCGTACTGGCAGCACGTATCGAAGTACATGGCAGCCGAAGAACGCCCGTAGGTAGCTCGGCGCGCTCCCGATCATCACCACAGCCGGTACCATGTACTTCAAAGAATTGAGGTGTAATATTACCGTGAACATTTTCCTTTACAATCCGATCCCCTTCAGTAAAGAAGAATGTATGCGCTCTATCATCTGCTGAATGGTGTAACAAAATAACTCAGCCTGATAATAGAGAAAGAGAGATAAATATTGCATCATATGCCTTCGGCTCAGTCGTAAATTAATTTACTGCACGTGAGAAGTACGGTAGCTGCAAAATACTGAGAATCAACAGAAAACAACGGAAGCGAGTTATTGCAGGGCCATGCAGGCAGGTGTGGAAGAGGGGATCGAAAACTCCACGGGGGAGAACGCATCCGTGGTCGACATCGAACACAAACTGAAACGAAAAATAATTCTCCTTTAAGTAAGACTAGGCTCGTTAAAACTGTATTTTTCTCTTTTGTATGTCTGTAATATCAAGTAGCGTAAATAATATACCACAATTGAACCAAAATATAAAACTTTTCTCAAAGTATAGAAATTTGAAATTAGCCTACATTTCCTTTTTTTATCCAATTTATAGATTCAAGCAGGAAATGGCTTAAAAAGGGTTTTTTGCCATTTTTAAGAGAACTGCTCTATTGTCATTGTCATTGTACTTTTGTAGTTATGATTACAAAATACCATTTCAGGGCTATAATCAGTATTCTATCTGATCGAATGTGATACAGAGCTTCAGCTTAAAGGGGTAGTCAGTAGTCCACCCTGAAATTAAGTTGTTGTTGTTGTTTTTTTATCAGAATCATGAAACATTTTAGTGGAGATTTGATGAATATATGTCAAAGGGTAAGTTACGATTGTTTAGAAGTTTTGATTTTGTGGTGTCACGTACGACATACTCTCCCAAATCTAATTGTATACTATTTGTTATCAACAATTTGAATTTATGCAGCATTTTACCTGTGCATGTGATACATTTTTCTACACACGTACGTCTATGAAAAAAAAATAATCAAAACCAGAAAAAGAGCAATTTATTGACGCGGTGTGGCATAACATCTTGAGTTAATAACTCAGGATTTAAGACATTTTGAGTCACCATCAATGGTAACTACGATGGCAACATCCAATGAGCTCTAATTATTCAATGTGTTGTCATGGTAGTTACAATATTATTGATGGTAACTTACAATAATTGAAAACATAATTTTATGCAACATGACCCAGATATGATTGCAACATCGGTGAACGTCAAGAGCAACTCAACATTTACACAGTAATAGTGATATCTTATTGCCCCCCTTAAATAGCACAAAAGGCTTATCTTGTCTTACCACAGGAAGTATGGAGGTGTATGGAGGGCATGGAGAAATGACGGATCCTCTCAGTATCTGACTGCATGACTGCGGGTCAAACAAACAAAATAAAGGGACACATCCCTCTCAATATAGGCCTACAATCATAACAGTTAGATAATCCTATAACAGACATAGTGCACCAGATGGATACCGAGGTATTCAAGTGCAAATTGTATAGAGCCCTATTCACTGCGATGACGGTTTACAAGTAAACGAAAAAGGAGATTACTTTGCTTACCGAGCTTTTTAAAAAACAATGCAAATTTGATACATAATAAATTGTGCATGTCAGAAATAAAGACAATATTGAAAGAAGAACTATACAAAAGATGAGAAGAAAAATGAAAAAAAAAATCTTTATTACAAGTTCAACATAACTCGACGAAGTTGTATGATTCAATAAGACACATAACTATAAAAAAGAAGAGCATCCATCAAGGACCGGTGGTCAGTCAAGCGGCCTCAGGGACAAAATTTGACCTTGACCACTTCAGCGGAATTGTACAAAGGCGCATTGTCGAGGCCCTTTGTACCCCTGAGGTGGTTGACGTAATCACAAAAGCCGTCTCCGAAGTCATTTTACACACTAAGAAATAAGGGTTCAAAATTGAACCTCCAGGTGTGATACAAGAGCAGCACCCGAATGGGGTTCAAAATTTGCACCGTCAAGGGTGCAATTTTGAACCCTCTGATGAGGTTCATTTTTGCACCCTGTGGGTTCAAAACCGCACCCCTAGGGGTTCAATTTAAAAGTAGTCGGGGTTCAATTCAACATCCATACGGCTCACATTTTTACCCTTAAATGTATATTTTTGCACCTTTGGGGGTTCATTTTCCACCAAATCCAACCCTACCGGGTGCATAAATGGAGCTTTCAGGGTTTATTTCTGAGCCCCACACCCGGGAAACAAAAAAAAAAGGTTTTAAAAACGTTTTAAAACGTAAGTTTTTTGGACGTTTTGTAAAAACGTTTTATGAAAGTCAAAATGTGGAAAATAAACAAATCCTTTTGGAAGCTCGATATTGTTCATTTGATATGATATCTCTCTCACATACATGGATGTAAACTCACACACAACCCTCACCCTACCTACCTACCCTACACAACCCTAAACCTATATTAATCCTATCCTATGTTATCACACCCTACTCCTATCGTGTTCAAACGCTCTCTTTGATAGTACATGTGCTACGGCAATGTGCTCCAAAAAAATATTGGTTTGTACAACTAAAGATAAATATTTTTTTGTAATTACTGTTGTCTGCATTCAAACGAGGTGGAATTTATTGTTTTAATGTCTAAATTTCTTTTAGAATGTATGCTTAAATATTCCTTCTATCTAGTTTTGTGCCGTTTATCTATCAAAATGTACAAAAATATGATACAAGTCAATAGGCCTATAATGCATGCATGAACATTCATTAGCATCTGAGTACGAAGTACCTATTTGATGCCTTGTCTACGCTTGCATGATTTGTTGATCAACACCGGCTAGCCGCCTAGTTTATGTACGATTACTTTCTTTCCGGAGAATTATAACTTTTAGATTTTGTTTGCGTGGATTTACTTAGCAAATTAATTAATATTGATCATTTGGTAATTTAATTTCATTTTCTTCCCATGATCTTTGAATCAACTTACTTTTTCTAACAGATACTGGCTGTAACATGTGAATAATATGATAATTACTTTTCTGTACGTTTCTGTACAAAACTAATAATCCATACAGAAAGGTTCAAAATTGAACCTTCCTGGAAATTGAACCCTGGTTCCTACGAAGTAAGCCCGCAGAGGTGGTATATTCAACCCTTGTCAAGATTGGGGTGCTAAACGCAAAATTGAACTTTAAAGGGCCCATGTCATCAAAATATATGTTGACTTCTGTTGATGCAACTTAATATGTATATAACAAAATCACTAACTGTTCAATGGAAATATGTGTCCTATATTTTAAAATAGTTTTCTATATTTTTTTCAGCACTAACAAGCCCCGCCTCCAAAATATCCTCCAATTCAAGATTCCCCCTGTGACATAATTTATGCACAAACTAAACATTGCAATGACTACCTGCAAGTGCTTATAATAGCATCACATAGCTAGCACATTTCTGACTTAAGGAAACGATTATTCCCACATGAAATGTTGTTAGATGGTATTGTGTGAAGACATGTGATGATCTTGTGGGCAGGTGGAGGTAGTCATTGCAATGTTTAGTTTGTGCATAAATTCTGCTTATTATCCTGCTAATTTCTACCTTTGATGATGTCACAGGGGGAATCTTGAGTTGGAGGATATTTTGGAGGCGGGGCTTATCAGTGCTGAGAAAAAATTATTTTAAACAGTTAGTGATTATGTTATGTACATATTATGTTGCATCAAAATAAGTCAACATGAATTTTGATGACAGGGGACCTTTAAACTGCACCTTTATTTCTTGGTGTGTAGACTCGGTCACTGTCTCAACGGTCTACGGATCGCTTGACCATGATCTTCAATCGAAGTTGACTTTGATTGAAAAACTGTAGGGACAGCTTCATGATCGGCAGCATAAGATGGCGGTCGCATCGTCCTGGATCGAGGAGCTGGAAGCTTACCTGTAGCCGCGACGACACTGCATCCGGATTCACGGCTTACCAGAGACAGCTAACACCGACGACGTGACTCTGGCCCTCGTCCGAGAGAAGTTGGGGGATCACCCGAGCGACATTGACCGTTCTCATCGACTCTACCCGAGAAGATATAAAACATCGCTATTAAAGGATCGAAACCCCTACCTGTGATATACGCAATACAATATGAGGGCCCCGTTGCATAAAACTTTCTACTAACATGACTAATGCTTGGTAACTCTGCCATTAATGGTAACTGCCATAGCTCCATAGCCAATCAAATCCAAGGTTATCATAGAAGTTGCCATTGGTAGCAAAATTACCATTAATGGTAAGTTTTATGCAACGGGGACCACGTCTACCGCGCTCGCACCAAGCTCCGCGGTTCAAGATCTTCATCAACGAACATCTGACCTGAGAGATCGACAAACTTTGTTTGGCAGAGCTCGCGACCACGGCAACGTATTGAGGGCGTAGACAAACGATTTGGAGGATCACTGCCCTGTAACGACGGACAACAGGAAAATGAAAATCGCAAAGGAACTTGACCTTGAAAACTTGTAAGTTATTTATTCACACGGTGATTTGTTACGGAACATGCTATTTTAATGACAGCAAAATATCCTTGTTTATTGTGATAAACCTGTTAGAATCAGAATGCTGTTAAACGTAACAAGTGGATTCATCTTCCTTGTTTGTCTTTGGATTTGGATTTTTTTCCACTTTTCAGCTAACTGGGTCTTTAACAAATGTTTATTAAATGAATTGCCATACCTGAGCACCGTGAACATATCAATACTGTACCTAGTAACAGCTTACCTAAGCATAATGAATCATGATACTCCACAATCTATTACCTCCATTCTCGTGTGGTAGTATTACCCTCGAAGCCACAACCTTCCTAATTCAAGGGAATGTTAAGTCTACCGAAACCCCGAACAGACTTTGTAAGAAACGGCTGCCTATACCTCAGTATCAAACATTTATATTCATTATCAGAAACTTATTCCTTATGTACGTTAATGTTATTGAATGTTTAAGGATTGAGTAATCCCTTCTCTATTCATTCATTCCTTCTCGTCATTACACCTCTCTCTCTCTCTCTCTCTCTCTCTCTCTCTCTCTCCATCCTTCTCCTTATCTCCTTATAATGTCATCTATCTCTCCTCTCGCATTCCGCTCTTTCAATTAACATTCTCATGACTTGTATTAGTGTGTGCTTGGATTAGTATTGTCTTACTTCCATGTGTATCAGCCTGGAGTTGAGGCGAAAGATCTGAGGAAAACATTTTTTTAGTCTATATTTTTGTTCCAACCCTGCATGGCGACCCACACTGTTATGCAAGGAGACTCGCCTTCAGGAGCCCAATGTCAAAAAGTTTACATATAGCTCGCTAAAATACGCAACCAGAGAGAGAGTCGAGCCACCAATCTCCGCCGAGCTGGTTGCGCTGTACTCAAATTCGTGCTGATAAACTGCGCCTAGAACCTAGACTGGTGACACCACGTGAACTGGCTTTATTGGGTAAACACTGGTCATGTGAGTCACGCGTCAAGGGTCAAATTACAACCACATATATCCATTATCACCATCAGCTTACCCTCTATCTCCACCCCGCCAGGTCATTTTTTGGCTATTATTTAATGGACTTTCATGTCATGTCCTTGTCCTCAAGCTACACAGCACAACCACAGCTGTAAATCACTTGACAAATTCCTCGCCATTGAGTAGCATGGCTGGAATGAAATAAGCACATTGAAAGTTCTCAGTTTCTTCGCGTCTATCTGTTCACACACGCATGTCAAAAATAATGATATTCAACGATCGAATCATACAAACCAAATAATCTCGTTTCAAAATGTCATTCTTGTTCTTTTCTTTCAGGCTGTATAGAATATACCCTATTGGTTGAACTCCTATTTATTGTTTTTCGTTTACATCACTGTACAGTAAAAACTTTGCCGAAAATCACGAACTACGCTGCGCATGCGTAGCGAGCGACAAGTGGTGCGGCGTGCGAACGACGATCGTGCAGAATCATGCATATTCATGTAGCTCACACTACGGTGTATTGTCAAACTTGTGCTGCGATGCTGATGTGTTGATACAAACATTGCATTATTTAAGAAATGTGTCATTAGGCATGAATTTCATCATCTGTAAATGATTTGTCATATGATTTTATTTCTGATACTGTTACATGGTTTTCCCGTATTAACTACCAATTTTGAAGTACAGACCAAAATATCATAGGAAATGACGCGTTCCCAGTTTATTGCTAACCATTTCGTCAGTAGGCTGCGGTAGATACTGTCCATTCTTAATTACCTCTCTCGGTATCGCTTCTCGGCCGAATGGCTAAGATCACGTGTAGTATCTGTTCTTTTCAGCTTAATATCTGAAACGTGGCTCATTGAGTCACTTGTATATTAAACTGATTTTTGAGCCTTGATCATGGATTAGGAGCTTGCTCCGTCCTGATCACTGGTTGGCCCGGTATTGCATTACCTCCGGGATCGGCCCACCCTTCGGGCTAATAATCGACCAAAGAAAGTCTCACAAACAGCAATAGCAATGCGTGCAGTGCCTTACATGCCAGCGTCTCAGCACACTCCTGAAAATTCGGTTACAGTTCGTTGTTCCGAAACACGTAAATTGCCTATACCATACCTCGATGGTCGTTAGTCCGAAAACGAAAAAGGATTCGCCAAAAATCACTGAACTATATCACTACGTGGTAAAGTTCAGTGCCAAAAATGCTCGGATGGTTAATCCGAGCATTTGTGGCGTTTTTCCGAAGGTTCGTTATTCCGAAGGTTCGTTAATCCGAAAACGAAATAAGGTTCGTTACTCCGAAGGGTCGTTAATCCGAAAACGAAAAAGGGTTCGTTTTTCCGAAGGTTCGTTAGTCCGAAAATGAAATAAGATTCGTGAGTCCGAAAATGAAATAATCTGTGGCGAAGCAGAGAAAAACCGGTAGGGCAGGCGTGTTGGAGGGGGGGGGGGGGGGGGGTAGAATTTATTCCATTAAGTTATGCTAAAAGAAAGAATTAATCTAATCATGTCGTATCACGATGAACAAACATGTGCTGTTTTGATTTTGTTGTTAAAGAGAAATAATATTGTGTCCAGCGAAAGATTTTAGTTTTTCTCATATGTTTACTTAGAATGTATTATATATTATATAATAACACTCGGGGTCCAATGTGCACAAGCCTTGCTTCTTTTTGGACCCCTCCACAAGAAAATATATCTATGAATGAATTGTGTTTATTATTTCTTGTTTGTTATTTACATTCATCGAATCTGAACCTCATGCATGTATTTTGTTTGTAGTTGTTTTTCTGTGGAAAAATAAAATTGAATCTTTATTCTTGTTGTTATGGGGTGGAAAGGGACTGATCTATCATTACCAGGGGAGATTAAATACACAGAATTCTTTCTGTAATATTTGCAAATTGAAGAATCGTGAGTTATTGTGATTTATTAGGGCTACTAGTATCTTCCAAATCTATATATATAAGGGTGAAAACTAAGAGAGTTCATGAACCCTTGTTTTTCTTTTTTGTAATCGCCTTCACGTCCATCAATACAAAATAGATTAGATAATAGTATGAAGCCTCGAGAGGCATAACTTTGGCTTAAATCCGATTCAATTGTAGCTGTTGTATGCCGTCTCCTAGCTAACCTCAGCTAAACAATGATTATTACGATCCAATCTCTTTTTTTTTCATCCGTTTAAAACTTTCCTACGATCAACGCGATTGCCACGATTGACCTCAAGATGTGATAATATGATAGGATCCCCACAATTACTTCACGAATAAGAGCACAATTTAATCGTAACGCCAATCGTGACAGTGGGAACGCCCCATAACTAAGGATTATTAGCTCGTAACCGTGAGTTCCGTTCGCCGTTTCGCAGGCCTATACGTAGGCCTATATATCATGTATACGTAGTCCCATACGTTCCGTTCGCCTTTTCGCTCGGCCGGGTTCCCTTCCCATTTTAGCACAGTCACGATTCAACTTGAACCATGGCACGGAAGCTAAAATATGCTTATTGTTCATGATATAAAAAAGAATGCATAACATCAATTACTCATTTAGCAAGTTCTGTGTCGAAGTACGCGGCCCATTCAGGGGGCAGCTTTGTTGTAACATATTGGAGTCTAAGTCATGTTTTGACTACTTGCTCTCCCCAGCTAGGCCTCCCCCTATTATCTCACCCTCAAAGTAAAAAGACCGGTTTACTTATATAGTCAAATTTTTCCCTAACCCCTAATAATGGCATTTCAGTACAAATCCACTTTGCATACATTAGTTGTTGCTATGCGCTATGCCGGGCAAACCCTTGCAAGCTTTCCGGTTGTCAGGGGCAACCTTATTAAACTGGTATGCATAAAATTTGAATATGTTAGTAAACCGGCCTATTTGAAAAGCTTAGAAAGCTAGTGATACAATTATGAAGTGAATGAGGTAATAATAAAGGCTTTCCACGGCATCAAATCAACTTTGAAAAGACGCCAAAGTTGCTTAGGGGAAGATATGATAAACACTTTCATCTGTTCATAACAACATGACCCTATGTTGATGCTTCTTTACATTATTAGACACGTGTTAATTAAAAGTAAGTGGGTCGAACAAGTATGTCTAGGAAGCCTTATTGTTGCTCAACATTTTCCTTCAAACATGTCAAAACAATCCAGTGCAAAAACTAGTGCGTGATTTCTCCCTTTTCGGGAATGTGTGAAATCTCTGCACTGTGACTCTCAAAACAGTGCGGTGCACAATTGCATATGGGTTCACAAGTGAACACACAAATAGTTGAAGAGTTAAAGTCCACCCCGTAATTTGATTGGTTTCAAAGGATAAGAAAGTAAATGATCTTTTAACATTTTGATTCTGTACATGTATGACGACACGCGCGACTTATAGGTGCTCTCCTATAATATTATGTTGTATGCTGAACGATGTTTCTGATATACGCCTATACATGTTAATATTACATGTGCATTATACATTATCTATTTATTTATTTATACAAAATTCCCTCCCCCCCCCCCCCCCCCCCCCCCTCCCTCCCCAACACGGCCCCGCCCCCACATATTTCTATTTCCATTTTGGATGTGTACTTAAGGACACCGTACCCATAACAAACTATTTGGGAAGTACATGATTGATACGTATTTGTGAGATGTTCGTCGCATAACGTTATTCTGCCAAAACGGTGACTCTGACATTATAGTTAGGGCGTTTGCGGCATAGAATCTGTATTTCTGCTGAAATGGAGAGCCTCTCAGGGGGATTGGCGGTCATCGTCTGGGGATGCACGGGTGGAATTCTTGTGGTAAATAATACTGCTTGAGCTGTAGCCTTTGTTGTAGTGAAGGCGGATCTAGATCTAACGTTAAATCGAATTGCCTAGTTGTAACGCAATGCCAATGCAATGTCAATGCAATGGAATCGATGGTTGATAAACACCCGTTCCAAGGCTAAGCCTGTGGCATACCCATTCGCGTTGCTGCATGGGAATTCCCCAGGCATTCATGTGCTTTATTTGCACTAAACGTTAAAAAAGAGGTGATTATTATTATTATTATTTTAAGAAAAGTAGATGACTAACAATCAATTGAAGTTTTGAATTCTCAATCCCTGAACAGAAGAAATTGGGCCGGTTTAACATTATTCTGGATTCAGGACGATAGATCTCAACTGGCAAAGTAATCAACAAAGTAATCTACATGTAAACAAACAGTGCTCTAACTTGGGTAAACCATAGTAAACTAGCATGAATTTTGCGTTCGGTGTAACGTTTTGAAATTTATGCGCTATATCCAGCCTAGAATCGATAGCAATGACAAGTATGATGCGGGTGCCTCAGTCAAACTGGCTCCCTTTTTTTCTTTTGAATATTTTCATACCAAGAAAATCAGGACAAATACTGAAATTTCACAAAATCAGCAAAATAATGCTCTTTTAAAAAATATTTTTGGATTGAAGATTAATGACAAACTATAGTATTGGAGAAATTGCGCTTCGAATATCGGTTGGTAAAACGTCGCACATTCACATCACTGAACCTTGAATCCGGCCCCTTCCAATAATGTGTGATATCTTTGTCAATCTGATGAGTACAGTGCCAACAGTTCACCAGTTTTGCCTCTCGATCATGCTCGTTCCAGTGCAGTGAAAAATTGATGGGAAATTTTCGGCGATCAAAGAGAAAGAAGGGTAGTATGAACGCAAGTTTAAAAACAGATATTTCGAAAGAAAATGCGCAACTGTCAGATATGTGCACATTTTTCATTTTCCTTCCGAAAATCATGCATTTTGTTTACTAATGCATAAATACACAATAAATCATGCATCCAACCTTCGATAACGCACACTGAGCAGAAATACGTGGGGGCCGGTTTCAAAGGAAAGGAGCCGGTTTGTGGACCACTCATTATATTTAGTGGTAGACTCATAAGTCTTGTTGCAACAAAATTTGCTTCAACCGTAATCTAAATCTACCACTCTTTTGTGAATTTGGGACTATGAATCTAAGGAATGCCATGATTTGGATGATTATTCTGCCGAAATAATTAATGGCCTGGAGTCATTACCGCTTCTGCACGTTCCGTTTGAGAAGAGAATGTTCACCCTGGAATGAAGTTGATTTCAATATAAGCAGAAACAAGAAGAAAACATATTTGTGAATTTTTGACAAAAATACTCCAAAAGATAAGAAAGTGATAATCTTATAGAATGTTGTGACGTCATGTGGGAGGTACTCTCCCATGTTGTGTGTTGTATGATCCCATAAATCGTTCTTTTTCTGTTTTTGATGAAGGAATAATTTTTTTCATAGAAGTCTGTGTGTAAAAACATGTTTCTAATGAAATCACAGCAAAATTATGCAAGTAAATTAGTACACAACATATGGGAGATCATCTCACATATGACGTCGGAAAATTGCAAATCTAAATCGTTGTACATTTCTTGTCCTTTACACAGATTATCATTAAACCTTCACTAAAGCATTTCTGTCATGTTTGTGCTTTTATTAAACCAACTTCAGAATGGACTATCACTTTAATTTCAGACTATCCCTTTAACTAGCCCACCCTCCTCTTTCTCCCCTTCCGTTCATGTAGCTGCTCCTAATGGCAGTGGTCTTCTTCATCTTTGGCCTCAAGAGTGTGTTGCACAGCGAGGGGACCTCAACTACGACTGGTAAGTACACAACAGCTCAAAGAAATTGGCATAGGGAAAGGGAAAGGGAAGAAAGGGAATGAGCCGCATTTTTAAACCGCTGTATATTTTGTCCAGTTCAGCATGAAACATGATGCTTTAGCCTAAAAAGCATCATGCTTCAATGGTGAACTGGACAAAATATACCGCGGTTCAAAACTATGGCTCCTTCCCTTTCTTTCCTTTCCCTTTCCCTATGCCATTTCCTTTGAGCTAGAGTGTAGGTCATTCTGGGATTAAGCGGTCTAAATTATTTTAAGGTTGCTAACTTCAGCCCAGGGTTTGGTTAAAGATTTCTTTACCTCAAAACCCTAACCCAAACCCTAACTCTAACCCTAACCTAAACTTAGGGCCAAGGCTAAAGTAAGCGACCAAAAATAATTTAGACCCCTAAAACCCAGGATTACCAGTGAGTATGAGTGGATATATTTTATTTCATTCATTTATTTTTAATACACCAATGACAATACAATAGGAAATACATGTAATGTGATAGGATGGTGAAGCCTTTTTCTTGAAAAGTAGAGGAAAACATTTTTGCTTGAACCCAGTAAAATTTGTGTTTGTAGATACTCCTTTTGGAGAATGATTTCATCAAAATATGACTTCTTTTTACTTGCGTTAACAATTATTCTTTGTTGTTGGTGGTGTATTTATGAAGTTAGTCAAGTAGAGAAAATGTACCTGCCTTTTTCAGATGATTTTGTTTAGATCACTATTATATTAGTATGATTTTTAATATTTGGTGTAACAAATATGTTCTAGAAATCTGATGTTTTATATATATATATATATATATATATATACATACATATATGAAAGAATTACATGGTTTACCAGCTTGCATTTGTATTGAATCCATGTTTGAAGTTATTGTCCCGTCTGAACAAAGTTCGGCAGAGACCAAGTAATCACTTTTCCTGTTTGTCTGTTAGTCTGTTGATCGGTTGGTCTGTTACAAAAATGTTGTCATGAGGATGATGGGGTCAAAGGTCATCTAGGGGTCATATGGTCAAATGATATTAGGCCATGTGCATCATTTTTCTCAAAGTTTTCGTTTGACTTGCTCTCATTTCTTTATTCCTGCATCAATTGTGATCACACTTGTTACAAATGATCCTTGTGTAATACGACGTGTGTTGATGAGAATGATGAGGTCAAAGGTCATCTAGGGGTCAAAAGGTCCCGTGTGCATCATTTTTCTCAAAGTTTTCGTTTGACTTGCTCTCATTTCTTTATTCCTGCATCAATTGTGATCACACTTGGTACAAATGATCCTTGGGTAATACCACGTGTGTTGATGAGGAGGATGAGGTCAAAGGTCATCTGGGCACCATTTTACATTTTTGAAATTTTTTTTTAGCACTGTTTATCGATTGCGAAATCAGGCGAGACTTGTGGTTCGCGAACCACTTGTTTTTAATATGCTAACCTTATCACTTATCCCTTTGAATCTCCTCCCTGCAGCAATCCTCAGTCTGTGGGGATCCGTGCTGACTGTGGCTCTAATTCCTATTGATATTTTCGTGGTGTCATCCATGAAGAGCTCCAATGGGACTTTTGAGGTTAGTCGCATTATAAATGCTAGTAGCTACCTGTATTCTTTAACTCGTAATGCACTATTAATGCCATCTTGAACAAGTAGTGCATTAAAAAACAAAAGAGTAGCAGTTTTCCTGGCACAAAAAGTGTTATGGACTGCTTATGTTTGATTTTGTATCATTCTAAAATAGAATTACTGTATGTTGTTTTCTCTCAGTATAAATGTATTTGTTATTCTATTCACTTAATGTGCTTATTTCTCCTACATGTATGAATGATCATACAGTATGCATTTGCTATATGTTCTACCTGATTTAGGACTGTTACTGTTTGCATGCATAGTCAAATGTTTTCTGTGTAGTAAAAATTGCTGTTTTTTGCATTCTACTCCCTTTAACTCTTTGTACGTTTCGTTCGCATCAATGCACAACCGTGGACACGTTTCGTTCGCAATTTTGCACAGAACACACGTAGGTGAATGGAAATGGAAATATATGTGTACTGCGAACCGTACCACTGTTCGGTACTCCTGTACACAAGTCTGGGTTATTATGGATTGCATGTATATGGAAAACAACAACAAATGATGTGTATACACGTTAGGCTATAACAGTACAGAAGAAAATCACACAAGTTCCTTGTTATTGTACTGTGATTATGTGGGTGCGTGTACATGTACGCATTGTAGGCGATCTCTTTGTATTACAACACAAAGAGCTCCTAGAGTCCTAACCAAGCCAAATTCTTGGCCATACAGGCTTTACTATGCACATCCTGTATCGAACTTTCTTCTTTTCAAAACTTATTGATTTTGATATCAATAGAAAGGTCGTGGTCTTAGCAAAATAACTGTAATAATTTCCCTGCAATTTACAGCAAATGAAGAGTCCAACATATCATTTACATTAGCACTACTGAAAACATTGACATTTTTTTTCAAATGTTCTGCACAAGTAAAGCCCTGTGATACAGTAGCTCCTGAACTGCCAGACAAAATACATATGAGTGGAAAGCCAACTAAATTCTCTATATTTTATATGTACACTATTTTTCATCACGACAATCTAATAAAAAGTTATAGCCCTCGAAAGCTGCTACTCCGACAAGAGTTCATTAGAATATGCGCACACTCAAATTAATGCAACGCACAGGGGGTTCACAGGTGAACGCACAAAGAGTTAATCAGACATGTAGGAGTGCAGTCAGGAGAACCATTATCTTAATTTTTGTTTTTGATGCCTTTTTTTTGATGCTCTTTTAACAAATATTTTGTTACTCTTGTAGGACTGGGCAGCAGACAATGTTACAAGAAATTATGTACAACAAGACTTGGAGTATGTATACTTTGGTAAGCAAATTCATTTAGTGCTAGTACACAAATAATCAACGTTGGTGAAGGTGATGGGATGAACTATCACTTCCGAGGCGATCTGGATGTAGCTATCTTTCCGAAGCGCAGCTGAGGAAAGATAGCGTATCCATTCAGATCGCCGAGGAAGTGATAGTTTGTCTCATTGCCTGAAACCAAAAGTTGATTATTTGATTTATATTCCACATCTGAAACCAACTATCTATACCAAAAATGACAATTTGATGTACAAAAGTAATGTTTACTTCTCTACCTAACCCCGAGCCGCTGCCATGGGGAACACGCGTTAGGATGCACGTTAATTAGGACGCGCATTAGGACGCGCTTTAGGATGCGCGTTTAATTAGGACACGCATTGTGACGCGCGTGTAATTAGGACGCGCATTATGACGCGCATTATGACGCGCGTTTGGACGCGTTAGTGGGAGCTGATAGTCCGAGTGTAACGCACTTTTATTTCGCGCATACTCAAAAAATTGATCACGCTCTAGGACTGTGAGGAGTGAAGAGATCAGGGAAACCAAAAAGTACTATCATCTAGAGTGTAACGAACTTTTATTCTCAGGTGATCTGATAGGAAAAATTACGCCTCATCACGTGATCAACTCTTGACCAATCATATAGCAACATTCTTAGTAAGTGGAATATAAGAAGCTATATATGTTTTTGTTATCATTATCCAGATTTTTGTTTTTTAGGGGATTGAGCCCTCATGTAAAGGTTTCCCCGATTCAAATCCTGATTACTGAATAATGTTACAATACATGATTTCAAACTGCACTTGCTCTCATTTCATGACGGTTCATTCACTAATAATGTTCTACCTATTTTTGAGGCTGATTGTTTGAAATTCAGTGCTTCTTGAATTAGCTGCACATTCTATGTTTAGTTGTTTATGTGGGTCCAGGTTGGTATTCTGAAAATTGTTGCACGTCCGCACTTACAACAAAATTGGTATTCTGAAGATTGACTCTCCTTTTCTTGTATTTTTCTTTCTTTTAGTGACAATGGCATTTGTGTATGATTGGATACTTGTTATTTGTTTTGTTGTAGTGGAACTGAAGTCTGATTAAATTAACCATTTGTATATTGAGCCCGCACATGATGCGAGCTGGCTATTTTCCACTCAGATACTAAGCAGCACAACTCCCATTCAATCTGCTGTACATAAACTAGATCATAGGCCATATTTTTATGAACTTAAAACACCCTATACATGTAGGACACAACTCCACCACTTCCTTTGGTTACTGTAGCAAATTTTGACATCCTAACTGGACCAGGGTTCAAAAAGTGAGAAATTCTAACTGTGAGCAACTGGTTAAATTCGATCTCTGATTCAGGCCTGTACTGCTGCAATGCTGTCTTCCTGTTCCTCATCATCCCCTTTGTGATGTTTTACTATGAGGAGGACGATGAAGATACCACCAAGGGACAGGTAAATTTGAATTAATTTTTTTCCCTGAATGAGAATTTTGGTGATAAACAGAGCCACCAATCGGTACAATGTTGTATGATTAGTACAATGTAGGAGCTTTTACAACACATTTCAACATTTACAAAAGGAGCTTTTACAACACATTTTCTCTCATCAAAATATAGTGAGTCTTTAAGATATGACCTTTGCACTATTTTTTATTTAAAAAAGAAGATATATTGATAGTAGAAATTCACGAGATAGAAGGAGATGCAAGGACAAAGGTGACTCTCGTCAATATTCCATCATTTCATTTAATGTTTTTCTCTTGTCACAGCGCTGTTGCACTGCCATGAAGTACACTGCTGGGTTTGTGCTGTTTGCAACAGTTCTCTTGTTGATAGGGTGAGTCTGTCAATTGTGTTGTAGTCTTGCTTATGGGTGTGAACTCTTAGGTGACCAAAATATGGTTTCATGTTATAGAAGTATGACATATCATTTTAATGGGATATAAGTGTTTGAATAGAGAGAGAGAGAGAAAGAGAGAGAGAGAGAGAGAGAGAGAGAGAGAAAGAGAAAGTGGGTTAGAGAAGGAGAGTTAGAGAGAGAATCAGAAGGAAAAGGAGTAAGAGAGAAATATGGAACAACAGAGAGATATAGAATGAAAGAGAGACTATAATAGAGGAAGAAAGTTAGAGAGCAAACAGAGAGAAAGAAAAAGGGGAGGAGACATTGGAGAGTAAGAGAAGGAAAGTAACATGAAAAAGAAGAGAGGGCAACAAGAAGAGGGTGGAGCAAAAGTGTAAGGTTGAATTGATTTGAATTTAATAGGATTTAAAGGTTTTATTGAAATCAAACCTTGCAGCCTGATTTTGACACGTACAAGTAGCTTGTCACACAAATTGAATAGAAAGCTTATTACTACATTGTTTAAAAAAAGTGAAAATGTTTAGTAATCATTCAAAGTGCCTGCTGGAATTTATCCAAGGAAATGGGTCCTTCTGTTGAGAAAATCTGCCTCTCTGGAGGGTGTTTCACCAAGCTGTTCGTAAGTTACGAACGACTTTACGAACGACTGGTGATCCCTTCTTTTGCTAAATGCATTACCACACTTTGTTCATTCTTTGTTCATTGAGAATCTGATTTAGTACAAGAAGGGATCACCAGTCATTCGTAAAGTCGTTCGTAACTTACGAACAGCTTGGTGAAACACCCCCTGGTTTGATTTTATTGCTGATCCTCTTTGTCTTTGCTCTGTTATTTTTTTTTGTCTTGTAGGGCGTTTGTTCCGTGGCAGGGCATCCCTCAAGAGGAGAAGAATGCTACAGACTGGGAGCAGTTCAAGTATCTCTTCAATGAGTTTGGCAATGGAAGTAAGTACAGCTCAAACGTGCCTTTAACCCACACCGTGCCACATCGAGCCACATGCGCGCTATTGTTATGGTGCTTTATGCACACTAGCGCACTATCAGTCGGCTGCTTCGTACACGCGAGCGAGCTACTGCTACGCTGCCATGTGCGTGCAAGCTCGGATTTAGAATAGAAGTCATTGTTCATGCTTATTGCACTGTTACTGAATGATAGCGCACTATCAATCGGCTGCTTCGTACACGCGAGCGAGCTACTGCTACGCTGCCATGTGCGTGCAAGCTCGGATTCAGAATAGCAGTCATTGTTCACGCTTATTGCTCTGTTACTGAATGATTCGTATGCTCCATTGCTCATCGCCAGATAATCGGTTTTCGGTCACTCGCTTTGTTCTACACCTGTCAGATTGGCTTTTCTCGAGTAATTTAGAGTTTCATATTTGATATCATATCATCAGTATGCCTCCTCCTCGCAATAAAAGGAGTTGCTTCAATGACCGTGATCTCGTGCAACTTAACGTCTATTATTACTTTATAATAGATGAACAAAGTAATTTTGCTATACAATTTGGGATCATAATAAAGCTGATAACATTTTCCACATCTTTTATGTACAAGTTTTTTTCTGTAAAAGTGTATAAGTTTCAAAATATAGTGGTACACAAATGCCAACACAGAAAATAAAAATAAAAGCGCAAACTCTGAAAACGCCTCAAAATAAACTTGGCACAGGGCGGATTTGGGGGCGGGCACAATGGGGATTAGCGGCGTGGCACTTGGATCTATTCATTGGGGCAGGCTATGGGATAAAGGCTGTTGTCATTACATACCACCTGTCTGTAAAACTACATTTAACTTGGATTTCTTCAAAGCTGTTTTCATGAACAGTTAGATGTGTTTTAGTGATCACCTGTATACCGTAGCTAGACAATAGGGTCCTGTTGTGTAATGAATTACGATTGATCACAGCTTGACTTGCGAGTGATATAAGTCATGGGCTTACTTTTCTCCAGGGAAGCGGTGAACTGTCATGACATTTTCAAGTTGTTACAAATAGCCTGTTGCTTGCTTTGAGCGTGAATGTGTGAACGTACCAATTATATTGATGCTTTCACAGGTGTCTTTGCATCCTTAATTCACTTCACTGGCTCCCCTTGAAACAGAGAATTACATTCAAACTACTGCTGTTTGTCTACAAAATACTGAACGAACAGGCTCCAGAGTATTTAACTAATTGCTTGACTCTGTATACACCAGCAAGAGCACTTCGGTCGGCCAGTGACACTCTTCGTCTCACATATCCAAAAACTCGTACATTAGCCCGCAATAGAACTTTCACTGTGTCAGCTTCAAAACACTGGAATGATTTGCCACTTACAATTAGACAGTCTCCATCACTATCAATTTTCAGGAAGGCATTAAAAACCCATCTCATTTGTAGTAAGTAGTTTTCAGATTATGTAATTCTATTGAGTTCATTGTAAGCGCTTTGGGCCTTATGGGAAAAGCGCAGTATAAGTAATAAGTAATGATAATAATAATACTGCACATTGGGTCAGTCCTCATTTTCAGTTTATTTTGTGTGTTTTTCTGTCACAGAGGGTTTTGAGGCATTGTATTTCCTGATCTATTTCATTGCCTTGCTTGGGACGGTCGGCATCATCTTCTACACCGTGAGTGAACAGCAAAGTCTTCTACAATGAAAAATCTTATTTCACAGCTGCTAACCAGTACAATTTTGTCACACTACATGAATATAAATGGAAAGATAATGCCCAATACCTCATCATTTTTTTCTGTTTGCTTTATTCATGTTCTAGTCTACAGTTACTACAAAAGTGATTATCAAGCACCTTTCCTGTCTACAATATTTATCAAACTGGGAGAGGGTATTCCGAAAAGGAACTTAGGAAAAATTTTATTGTATCTCAGGGACTTAAGAAAAATTTTATATTTTGGTATTCCGAAAAGCCAACTTACAATAAAAGATACAATTTTTATTCAAATGAGCTAGAGATAAAATTTTTATGTAAATGAGCCTCCAAGATTTTTTATGCAAATGAGCTAAATCAATATTCTGAAACGCACTTAGGAAAAAAAGTTAGGACAAAAGATAAAACTGCTCCCAAGCAATGTTATCTCCAGACGTACGCGCCTTCGGAATACCAAAGATAAAATATTTTAAGGACATTGTATCTTAGGGGAGATAAAAGTTTTATCTCTGGATTTTTGGAATAGCCCCCCTGTTTTAATTGGATAAAAAGATAACTCTTTGTATGTTTTTTCATTTTCCTCACAAAACATTTTTATTTGTAAATTGTAAAGTGTTCACTTTTTAATAAAGATGAATATTTTATGGAGCAAAGGTTAGCATCTGTGTACATGCATGAAGTGCCCTAGGAATCTCATTCTATGCTTCTTGTGTGCTTTGCCATGAATACTACCTCCTCCAGGGATCATCTTAAACATTTGCCTGTTCATACTCTATCTTCCCACCAGGCCGTTGGAATGGCATCCATCCCTATCGGGATGATCAAAGGACGACAAAGCGTGTCTGAGGAGCTGGATGAGATTGACGAGGCCATGAAGCACACCAACCGCAGACGCCTAGCCATCAAGAGAAAGGTAATTCAATTCTCCATCGTGCAAATAACTCAAATAACAAATAACATATTGGTTTCTTGATACTATGTTTCTTTATTCTAGTGTGAACATGCTCTTAAGTGTATTATTCCCCATAGTACTCCTTTGCCGGCCGGATGTCTTCCTGTGATCTATCACAAAGGCATCTGTTAGAGGACGTATTGGTTTCTTGATACGTTTCTTTATACTAGTGTAAACAGACTCTAAGGATATTCATCATCTTACAAATAACTATAATATATTACTGTAGGTGATGCTATCAGGTTTTCAGCCAAATTAGTTGACCTGTATACATGTACTTCCAGCATTGTAATCTGGCATAAAGTGCTCTGCATTAGTGCAAGGAACCCTCTTTTAGTTGAAAAAATGTTCAGTTCTACCACAGCCATCTTCTGATACAGTGTAGTGGCAAATATAGGACAAATTTCTGTACGAAAGTGGGATACGTGGAATGTGTCGATGGCAGTTGGATCGTTAAGGCTGATGTACATGTACTTATACAACTGGAAGTGCCCAAGTCAAAAAGCGTTAGAATGCCACACCACTGATATTTATTAGTTATTTGAGGCTCTGTAGGTGTGTATTACAATGTTTTGTTTCTCTTGTTTCATGCTTCCTCTTGTGTGAACATGCTCAAAGGATATTTCTCTATCGTTTCCAGATGTCTTCCCACGAACAACCGTGGATGAAGCTGTAATAAGATGTATAGAATTCTTAATACGTTTCTTTGTACAATATGTCTCTAATTGTCATACTCTAAGTATACAGTGGAGTCTGAGATCAAATGCACAGTTATTGCAATCAAATGCAATCAGATCCATATATTGACTGCAGTCTGACTGCAATAGATTGCAATCAGCTGTGATGTTGATCTCAGGCCCAACTGTATTTATCCTCCCTTCTTTCATAGTACCCCGTTGCTGGGCAGATGTCTTCACTGACATTTCACGCATGCATCAGCTGAGTGCTAGAACTGACGGAGCCCTGTATTTTTCCTGCAAAAGAAACTTAGAAGATATATAGGATTCTTGATACAACGTTTTTAGGATGTGAACATGCTCTAGGATATTTCCTCTCTCTCCCTCCATAGTACCCCGTTGCCGGGTGGATGTCTTTCCGTGACCACCAGCTAGGTGCTAGAACTGAGGGAGCCCTGTATTATTCCTGCTAAAGAAAATATGGGATTCTTAATACAATGTTTCCTTTAAGGATTTTTCTCTAGTATGAACATGCTCTTTCCTCTCTCTTTCTCCGAAGTACCCCGTTGCCGGGCGGATGTCTTCCCGCGACCTCTCACGCATGCATCAGCTGGAGGACGAGGAGGAGCTGATTAAGCGCAGACAGCGCCATCTCAGGGACACGGAGGACTCGTGGGTCGCTAAGTGCGGCAAGTTCTGGCGGCCGTTTGAGATAGTAGCCGGCCTCCTCCTCCTCCTCTTCTCCCTGCTTCTCATCACCTCTCTCTTTATGACAAGGTGAGGGCAGGAATGGAGCCAACAACCAGTACAATTTTGCTGTTTTTTGCAAGATATTAATGATAAAATTACAATGTTGATTGGTTGACTTTTTTCTCCTTACATTGTCAAACACGATGGAAATAAGTGTTCTCTTCCATGTTTTATTTGTATAGTTTGGACAGAGCACTGCACAGTCTGGGACCAAAGACTGGCTACGTGCTGCCGAAGAGGACCTTCCCTAACCCTGTAGACATGATACTCCTCTACGCGCAGCAGGTAATACAGGAGCGATACTACATGGGAATGGTACAAGTACTTTGTAATTTATTATTGTTGAGAGTGTGGCTGCAATGAGGTTCAAACAATAAAAGCGAAGGACAAAGGCTTCTACAGGAATCTGGTGTTGTATATAGTTGCTTGTTTAATCCCATGATTGTGATCGAGATTCCATGTGATTCCGTGAAAACTGTGAAAACACAAAACAGTTATCACAATAATAGTTATGCAAGTTTATAACTTCTTGTGTGCTAGATAAACTGCTGCTAGATTTCTGTGTATTACTCGTGCAAATATGCACCAATGGCACACCATATACATGTTTAAGTAAGCATAGCTTATCAGAGAAAACAATCTGGAAGTATAATCTTGATCTCAACACTAACATCTCATTTGATGAAAACATGTAAATAAACTAGCTCCAATTCAACATTCATTATCAAAGATGAACTCCCATTTCAACTTCTCAAATCCTTCAAACTTCTCAACAGCATGTAATGACCTTGACATGTCATTGACAGTGTACATTACTCAATCACATTCACATTATCTGAGTTTGAAAGTTCAAATTGAACAACAAATTTCTACTTTATGCTTTAACAATTCATGGCTTTCTTAAAACAAAATAACAGACTAACCTCTTTGCCTGCCTTTTACACACCATTCAGGATCCACTTCCACAGCATTCTAGCGAAAGGGATCTCTGATCCTCATTACAATCCAAATCCAATCATGTTGGCTGCTGTCTTAATGTGTGTGTGCCTATAAGTACTGGTATGCACACATGTAGTCAATTACCTAGGGAGTGCTATTACATAACCTTTGAAGGTGTGTCATCATGTACAATAATAAAACAAAGGAACCAAATGACTTGAGCGCAAACAGTTTTAGGTGTACTTTCACCACAGGTGTACTTTCACTACATGGCTCCTTTAAATTAAGAATTAATTTACCCTATAGTAATTGAAATCATTCGAATTGAATAAGACAGGTGACTGACTCATCTATGGGTTCGTCTACACGTAGCATCACATTAATAATCTCAAACTCTGCACAGCACAATAAAATTCAAGATTCATTTCTTTGCTTGTTTACTCTGCCACAATGTAAGAAACAAAGAGAAGGTAAGTACTTCAATATATGAGAAGTGTGCAGTCATCAAAATAACAGCGGATGCACTTTTCCAAATTTTGCAGAAAAGGGTGCAAATGTTGACGAGTCACTGTTCCATATATATACCTGACTATTACCTGTTAGTACATTGTACACATTTAAATACACTCAAAATAAAACAGAATTGATTCAACTTGAATCGCAATTCACATCACATGATTGAAAAGAAAAATCTATCCATTATACTACCTCGAATTAGAGCTGGAAATCAGAAACACTACATTTCTCTATGACCCATATTCCACCAGGGACAAAATGATGTATAAGTGCACACTTTTTTCCAATTGAAGTGCACACAGGAACAAAATACAAGGCGTTGCATCTCATGAACCCCTTTTTGTTTTAAGAAAACAAAATACAAATGAACAGTATAATGAGTTATTCTGCTCAAAATTGGCGTTACACATAATTATTTACTTTCAAATCCTACTAGTCTCGATTTCATACCCATGCGTGAATACATAATGCATGAAATACAATTTGATATATTGATCATCAACAAGACTTAAATCGCTCTCGACCTGTTGACTTCATGTAGTCTGCTAAATCAGACTCGTTTAGCAAAACAGATGATAGTGTAGTCTTGAATTCAGACATTGAATTACAAAGGGAAGCATTCAAGGAGAATTTCACATAATACTTTACAATGCTTCTGTAGTCGTATGTTATCTCTCGACATTCAAGAAAAATGTGTTTTTCATTATCAGTATCGGTAGTCTTGAGTTCAGTCTGTAAATTTCACATGCACTAAATAAGCGATTTAGAGTTCAAATCAGAGGCGAATATCCAGAGTTTGATTATGTGAGTCCCAGTTCGCAAGGCATAGTCTTAACATTTCAGTCCTGTTGGCTCCTTGGCTGGGAATTATTCCTGGTCTGCATTAGGAACAAGAAGAACTAGCTTATGGACAGGGCGATCAAGGTAATTCACCGGGTTATTTCGTTTTCCCCTTTTGTCCAATTTCCTGTCCCCTACGACGAGTCTTGCCTTGCGAACAAAGTCGTCCTTTGATTTATATACTTCAACGATTCTTCCGAGAGGCCAAGCGTTTCGGGGAGCGTTGTCGACTTTGATGATCACTACGTCTCCTACTTCCATGTTGCGACGTGGCTTCGTCCATTTCTGCCGCGCCTGCAGTAGACTGAGGAACTCTTTCCTCCAGCGACACCAGAATTCATTTGCTAAGTGTTGCACTCTTCGCCAACGTTTGCGCGCGTAGATGTCCTCTCGAGAAAAGCTTCCTGGAGGTGGTAGGATGACATTTGTCTTTTGAGTTAACAAATGATTAGGCGTCAGTGGAGATGGATGAGTGGGTTCATTCAGGAATTCAGTGGTCAGCGGGCGACTATTCACGATGGCTGCCGCCTCACACATCAAGGTCCTCAGGGACTCGTCGTCTAGTTGCTGACCTGTCTGATGGAGCAGAGCATCCAGGACTCGACGTATGGAGCGAATTTGTCTCTCCCACACTCCACCCATGTGGCTCGAAGCAGGTACGTTGAATTTGAAGGCGATGAGGTCGCATCCTCCCTTCAGAAGAAAGCCCCTGACTTGGGCCTCACTAGATTCAACACATCTCCTGAACTCTGCCTCAGCACCCACAAAGTTAGTGCCCCTGTCACATCTCAGCTGCTTTATGGGGCCTCTCACGGAGATAAAACGTCTCAGAGCGTTGATGAAGGCATCCGTGGTGAGAGAGTTCAGAACTTCAATATGCACCCCTCTGGATGCCATACAGGTGAAGATCAGTCCATAGCGCTTTAATTCTTTCCTTCCTTCTTTGATTAACCATGGCCCGAAGACATCAACTCCAGTGTACGTGAATGGTGGTGCCGGGGTAAGACGGTCTTCAGGTAAGTCAGCCATTTTCTGTACTTGTAGAGGTTGTCTGAGTTTGCGACAAGTCACACACTGGGAGATGAATTTCGAAACAAAGTTGCTGCAACCCAAGATCCAATATCCCTTCGTTCTGAGATGGTTGATTGTCATACCCCTTCCTCCGTGAGCGACATCAGCATGGCATTGAGATACTATTAACTCGGTGAGATGGGTTTGAGGTAGGATGGCGGGGTGTTTGCTTTCGAATGAGATGTCAGACCTTCTCAGTCGTCCCCCTACCCTCAGGATGCCATCACCATCTATGAAGGGGTCAAGACGTTGAAGAGGGTTATTGACCTTGTAACGACGTCTTCTTTCTCTTTCGCTTTCATGTTCATTACCCTCTACAGCTTTCATTCCCTCAAGGGTCTTTCTTTGAGTCAGCTGTATGATCTCCTTTTCTGCTTGAAGCAGAAGTCTGGTAGAGAGTGGTTCCATCACAACTTTGTTGGCATCAAGGTATTCCTCTCCAGCATTACGTCGTGCTTGGCAACGTTTCCGTAGGTGTGATCTGAGACGAAGACAGTTCGCGACAGCCCTCTTTGCCCGATGCCAACTGGATAGATGATCGAACCTTTCCAACTCAAGGCTGTCTACTTTCTGCAGAGAGGCATGGGTCTGACACTTCACTTCAGGATCTCCAGGAAGCATGACCGCTTCCTCCTCTGTCTCATCTGGAATTTCCTTTTCCCAAAGGAAGTCTGGCCCTGTGAACCACTTTGATGCCTCAACTTGATCGATCATGAGTCCTCGTGATGCTCCATCAGCTGGATTTTCTTTAGAGCTGATGTGCCGCCACTGTAAAGGTGATGATTCGTCTCTGATTTGGCGTACTCTATTTGCGACGAACACATGAAAGCGTCTGGTTTCGTTCTTGATGTAGCCTAGAACTACCCGGCTGTCGGTCCAAAAATGCTCTCTGTCAATGTTGAGATCCAGTTCAGATTGAAGGAATGAGCTCATTCTCACTGAGAGGGTAGCTGCGGAGAGCTCCAACCTTGGTACCGTGACCATCTTGATGGGAGCAACTCTGGATTTGCCGATCACCAACGCACAATGTATCTCTCCACGTTCATTTGTCAATCTCAGGTAAGTACAGTGACCGTAACCCACGTTGCTGGCGTCACAGAAATGGTGAAGCTCTGAAGTCTTGATTTCTCCAAAGTCTTTGGGCTTGTAGCATCTGTCAATGGAGAGCCTCTCAAGTTGGAGAACGTCAGCTTTCCACTTGTTCCACTTGGCTTGCAGCACATCAGAAAGTGGATCGTCCCATGCAGCTGAATTTCTACACAGTTCTTGAAGTATCAGCTTCCCAGGCAACAGAAGTGGAGCCAACAGTCCGAGGGGATCATACACTGACATAACAGTCGACAGGACACCTCTCCTGGTCAGCGGCTTATCTTGGAAGGTCATCCTAAAGCGAAATGTATCTGACTCGACACACCATTGAACCCCCAGTGCTTTCTCGACAGGAAGATGATCATCCAGAAGGTTCAATTCTTTGACTTCCTTGGCTCTATCATCTACAGGAACTGAGTCTAGTACCTTCCTGGAGTTAGAGACGACTTTGTGAACATGTAATCCTCCATGCTCACACATCTTCTTGGTCTTTGAGATCAGTTCAATGGCCTCTTCCTCTGTTGCTACGGCTTTCAGCCCGTCATCAACGTAGAAGTCACGCTGGATGAACTTGGCTGCGTCTTGCCCGATCACCTCTGCCCTGTCTGTAGCTATCTGTTTCAGACCAAAGTTCGAACATCCAGGGGAGGAGGCTGCGCCAAACAGATGCACATTCATGCGATGATCGACAGGCTCTTGACGGTAGTCCCCATTCGGCCACCAAAGGAAGCGCAAGTAGTCTCGGTGTTCTTTGTTAACATGAAACTGGTGGAACATCTCCTTTATGTCGCACATGAAGGCGAAATTCTCCTTCCTGAATCTACACAGAACTCCAGCTAGTGCGTTGGTCAAGTCAGGACCTGTCAGAAGATGAGAATTCAAGCACTCTCCCTTGAACTGTGAGCTGCAGTCGAATACCACTCTGAGTTTCTTTGGTTGCTGAACTCCGTGATGAGGAATATACCATAGCTTGCCTGCCTCACCTGATTCAAACACCCTTTCAGCATACCCTTTGTGAAGGAGGTTGTCTATTTGCTGGACGTACTGCTGGTAGTAGGTGTTGTCGTTTTCAAACTTCCTCTTCAGGTGATTCAGACGTTTAATAGCCACGAATCTGTTATTAGGTAGTATAGGCTCCTCTTTGTCCTTGAAGGGTAGTGGCATCTCATAATGCCCACTCTGCGTCATGTGAGTCTCTTTCTCCATTAGCCTAATGAACTTCACATCGTTCTGTGAATAGGGTTTCCTTTTCCTGTCTGGTGTGAAGTCGGCCTCCAGAAGTCGGATGACATGAAGAGGAGCTATTTCTTCCTTCATTGTAGCTGGATGCGTAAATATCACTTCTGATCGATGTCCCTTCAGCTGTACCTCCTCAGGCACAGCTCGAACCGTCGTACGATGGCTCACACCAATAGGATCATCATGACTGTCAGCATATCCTGCCTTCACTGTGCCCACAATGCTCCACCCTAAGTCAGTCTGGACTGCATATGGACCTCTATCATCGGGAGAGTGGATAACAGCACGTGGAGCGAGAGCCTTGGCACAATCGTAGCCTATCAAGAGACCAATTTCAACGTCCTGGAGAGGAGCTATCTTGTCTGCAACCCTGGACAGATGTTGAAAAGATCTTGCTATTTCTGGAGTAGGGATATGGTGTCTATCTGCTGGCATGATGTCTCTCGTGTAGGTAGGAGGGAGGCTGATGATCTTCGCCGAGTCGTCGAAGGCTTTCACTTTGAGGCCAATCACCCTTTCACTTGTTATTCTCTCATTCGCCTTGGTCATGGTAGAGAGAAGCAGGTTCACTTCAGTTCCTTCAATCTTCATTGCCTCCTTTGTGTCAGTCAGGATGAAGGATGTGTCTGACTGAGTGTCCAGCAGAGCGTAGATTAATCTGTCTTCATGGCAGGATTCATGTGAAAGCCACACAGGAACAATCATGGATGACTTTGTCGAATAACTGGAATCCGAATTTGACGCACGGGAAGTTGACTCCAGCGTTTCCTTGACATCCCTTTCTTTCTTGGCGTTCTGTTTTCGTTGCTTCCACTCGTCATCATGTAGAGCGGTAGGGTGCTTCCTTTTACAAGAAGAGCATGTGTCTCTCTTCCTGCATTCCCTTGATACATGTCCTCTCCTTAAGCACCCGAAGCAGAGACCATTATTTCTGACGATTTGCATCTTCTGGTCCATCGTCTGTGACATAAAGGAGGAGCATTCTGCGAGGTGGTGCTGACCCTTGCAGAAGATGCAAGTGGTTCTCTTTTCCGAAGATCCCTCTGTTTTCATGAAGCCTGAGGCAGCTGGTCTCTTCCTTTCCTTGGTTTGCAACGATTGGAGAGAAGTAATAGGGTCGCATGCAATTGCGGCCTCTGCATTGATGAAGCTTGTGAAGATAGTGAAGGGTGGGAACGTCCCCCACTCTTGTCGCCAGTTTGCAGCCTTTCTACTCCACTTCACGACGAGCCATTCTGGGAGCTTCATCAGCAACTTTCTGTTCTCTCTTTCATCGTCAAGATGACTTAAACGAACATGTTTAGAAGCGGTGTCACACTGCTTCAAGAAGTCTCCCAGTCTTCTTAGGCCTGCTGCATCTCTTGACCCCACCTTTGGCCAGGAGTCAAGCTTGTCACGATAGGCATTGGATACCACAAAAGGATCTCCGTATCTCTGCTCCAGTGCCTTCTTTGCCTCGTCGTATCCAGCGACGTCTCCTATCATCGAGTAACCTTGAACCAAGGATTTCGGCTCGCCAGAGAGATACTTTAAGAGGAAGTAGAACCGCTCTCCACCGGGAGTTCCGCGCTGTTCGATCAGGGCATCGTAGCTTCTCCTCCATGTCGTATAGTCCAGCGGGTTACCGGAGAATATTCCCGGTTCTGGAAGAGGTAGTCTGTTGTAGCAGAGCAGTTCCTTCAAACTGTTGGCGAGGGTGTCATGATTGCTAGAGTTGTCTGCAAGCTGCCTTTGAGATGGAGACCCAACATCATCTTTCTGTGGTACATGCTCTATAGGAGGAGCCAGGTCATCCATTTTAGTTGCAGATCTCACTGGAGGAGCACCAACATCTTTGTCAGCTGCACTCTTTACTTGAGAAGTGACTGATGCTTGGTTGTTGATCCATCCTTGAACTCTTCTTTTGGAAGATCTGGCTGATTTTGAAGAGAGACTTGGTTCCCTCATCTGTATTATTATTCTCATGGTCTCTCTCATTAAAGATGAGTGCTCTTCTTCCATCTCTTCTAGCCTGTCTTCACTATCTTCGTCTGGATTTGCTGTAGGAGGTAAAGCTGTAAGCTCTTCTTGTGCAGAAATGGCCTTATCCATAGCCTCCTGCAATAGGTTGCGGGATTCTTTGATCACCTCGATCTTGACGTCATCTTCAACTATGAGTTGTCTGTGTTTGTTTGCCCTTCTCCTCCAAAGTCGAACGGCATCTTTCCAAGTCTTGATTGTGACGTCAGCCTGGTACTGTAGACCCCTGTCTGTGGGTCTTCTATCCCGTCTGCTCTCATCTCTTCCTTCAGACATGATGAAGATCTCTTTAATGATGGAAGATTCGCTCTACAATCAATCTGCCAGTATTCTACTGCCACTACTGCATTCTACTGCATTCAACTGCTAGCATTCTTCTGGTTCATTATGAGTGTTCTCATTGTTGGTTTGCTGGATACAGTTTTTCACTCATAAAACTTCGCAAAGTCTTTATACTCAAAGAACCAAAGAGTTTTCACTGTGGCTGCAATGAGGTTCAAACAATAAAAGCGAAGGACAAAGGCTTCTACAGGAATCTGGTGTTGTATATAGTTGCTTGTTTAATCCCATGATTGTGATCGAGATTCCATGTGATTCCGTGAAAACTGTGAAAACACAAAACAGTTATCACAATAATAGTTATGCAAGTTTATAACTTCTTGTGTGCTAGATAAACTGCTGCTAGATTTCTGTGTATTACTCGTGCAAATATGCACCAATGGCACACCATATACATGTTTAAGTAAGCATAGCTTATCAGAGAAAACAATCTGGAAGTATAATCTTGATCTCAACACTAACATCTCATTTGATGAAAACATGTAAATAAACTAGCTCCAATTCAACATTCATTATCAAAGATGAACTCCCATTTCAACTTCTCAAATCCTTCAAACTTCTCAACAGCATGTAATGACCTTGACATGTCATTGACAGTGTACATTACTCAATCACATTCACATTATCTGAGTTTGAAAGTTCAAATTGAACAACAAATTTCTACTTTATGCTTTAACAATTCATGGCTTTCTTAAAACAAAATAACAGACTAACCTCTTTGCCTGCCTTTTACACACCATTCAGGATCCACTTCCACAGCATTCTAGCGAAAGGGATCTCTGATCCTCATTACAATCCAAATCCAATCATGTTGGCTGCTGTCTTAATGTGTGTGTGCCTATAAGTACTGGTATGCACACATGTAGTCAATTACCTAGGGAGTGCTATTACATAACCTTTGAAGGTGTGTCATCATGTACAATAATAAAACAAAGGAACCAAATGACTTGAGCGCAAACAGTTTTAGGTGTACTTTCACCACAGGTGTACTTTCACTACAGAGAGAGAGAGAGAGAGAGAGAAAAAAAATAGAGAGAAAGAGAAACAGACAGAGAAAGAGAAACAAAGACAGAGAAAGAGACAGAGATAAAGAGAGATAGACAGACAGACAGACAGACAGATGGCAGACAGAGAAAGAGAGACAGAGACAGAGAAAGAGACAGAGAGAGAGATAGACAGATAGACAGACAGATGGCAGACAAAGACAGACAGGCAGAGACAGTGAGGGAGAGAGACAGACAGGGAGAGAGAGAGAAAAAGAGAGAGAGAGAGAGAGAGACAGACAGAGACAGAGACAGAGAAAGAGACAGAGAGAGAGATAGACAGATAGACAGACAGATGGCAGACAAAGCCAGAGAGACAGAGACAGTAAGGGAGAGAGACAGACAAGGAGAGAGAGAGAGATAGAGTGAGAAAGACAGAGACAGAGAGAAAAAGACAGATTATGCAGATTGAGATACTGCAAGAGAAAAGAGACAGACAGACCGACATAGAATATAGAGATACAGAATGCAGACAAACTAAGAGGGGATAGAATGAGGAGAGGGCAGAGTGAAGAGAGAGAGAGAGAGAGAGAGAGAGAGAGATAGACATAGTTTGATACATGATTAGATTATCCCACAGTACTTGCAAGTTCTCATATTGAATCTCCCAGGTTTTCCCACTTGACCTGGTCATCTATGGGACGATCCTGACCTATCTCTTCTGGACATCCGTTGGAGGCATCAAGAAGATTGGCATCTGGTGTTTCTGTGTCAGGGTAGGTATCAACGGATTACATATAAGCATATGGTTTATTTAACATTTAAAAATTGGTAGACATTGAACTCCAGACCTACCTCCAAGCTTTAGACATGGATTATCTTGTCAGGAATACCGTACATGCTTTATTGTTAAAAACGATGATCCTCTTATTTCCACCAATATGAGATTGGCTTCTGGTATTTCTGTGTCAGGGTAGGTATAAAAGGGTTGACTATAGGGTTTATCCAACTCTCAAAATAAAGAAATTTGCTATCATGTTGTCATATCATGTTGTTTATGTTATTGTCTTCTATTTTTTTGTCAATATGAAACATTAAACAGGGCTTCTTTTGTTATCAAAAGAAACAAATTTGCTACACATGGCACTCCATACTTACCAGTACCTTCTTTTGGGAATACGGGTTTTATTGTTTACACAATCGCCCTCTCACTTCCAACAATATAAGATTGGCTTCTGGTATTTTTGTGCCAGGGTAGGTATAAAACGGATGACTATATGGTTTATTCAACTTTCGAAATAAACAAATTTACTACACATTGCATTCCATACCTACCTCCAAGCTTTGTGCTCAGACTATCTTGTCTCCTTTCGGGAATACAGGCTTTTTTGTTTACGCGATTGTCCTCTCACTTTCACAAATATGAGATTGGCTTTTGGTGTTTGTGTGTGAATGATCTTAACCCAGCACCAATATCATGTAGTGAGCAAGGAATACTCCCAAGGGAGGAGAGACTGCGCATATAACAGTGTGAGTGATGCAATCTTGTATCTGACGATGAGAGCTTTAACCCTTTATGCACCATTGAGGCATTTTTGCACTGGTAATACACAACATTCCCATTGGGCAGTATGGAGTCTGGCAGAGAAGGAGTTAATTGTAAAACCCCTATTATTTCAGTCTCCAAACTGCTAACTTGGACAGATCCGCTACACCACTGAAAGAATACAAAGAAAGAATGTTAAAAGTCATCATTATCATATTATCTTTGTATTTTGTTGTTGGTGCATGATATGTTCTTTAATTGTAAGATCCCTCTCAATTCCGTCTCTGGACTTACAAATGGGAGAGATGCTTTGCACCATTTAGAAGAATAAGAATAAAAAATATGATTAAATCTTCCTTATCATTGCCATTTTCTTTGTTTGGCAGTTGTACCGGATCCGGCCGAAGCGCACTAAGCCCCAGGCACTGCTGCTCATGTGCTCCCTGGTGATCTGTATGATTATGGCCATCAACACTGTGCTGTACACCTTGGCACCGGACTACCTCAGCTACGGCTACCAGAAATATGTGCCTGTACGTCTGCTTCCCGTATTGACACATTTAACCCATTTTTGTCTCGCCTGAATGAAGTTCTGCTGAGACCAAGTTACCACTTTTCCTGTTCGTCTGTTAGTCTGTTACAAAAATGTGAAAGTTTTGGTTGAACTTGCTCTCATTTCTCTATTTGTTGTTAATTTTGTTCATACTTGGTACAAATGAGCCTTGGGTAATACCACATGTGTGTTAATGAGGATGATGAAGTCAAAGGTCATCTAGGGGTAAAATTTCAAATGATGTGATGCCATCAGGCGAGACTCGTGGTTTGCGAACTACATGCACCTTGTTTACTTAGCCCGCATAAATGCAGGCTGGCGTTTTTCAACTCGGATACTAAGCAGCACGACTCCCATACAACATTTTGTTCAGACAATACACTACAGGCTATGAATGAACTTCAAAAACCTTTTAGGACACAATTAAACTACACCCCTTTGGTTACTGCAGTTTCATGGCTAATTTTGACACCCCTAATATATCAGGGTCCACAAAACCAAAAAATGTAACCATGAGCAATGGGTTAAAAACAGGGAAGCAGTATACCCTCATGATAATGTGCTTGAAATTTCAGTGTCATAGCTTACCAAACCTTTTCAGGAAAAAAAGAACTATATGGAAACGTAGCGACCATGGTCTGCCTACCCCAGAAAGCTCTTTCACTAAAATCTAGCTGAATGGTTGTTATGGCAGACCACTCATGAATATTAATGACTTTTAGGTGTTTGTTTCCGTGTTATCGTGTCTCAATCCGTGAACTAGAAACAGCTTGATGGTTAAGTCGCTGCTTGGGTAGCAGTAGATTCCAAGGTTCAAATCGTTGTTCCAAGATTTTTGTCTGAACTGTTTTTCATTAATTTACAGGATATAGCACGCTATCCTTGCTACTAATGGGTAGAAACCTAAAGTTTCCTTTCAAAATAATTTATAGTTGGAAAGATGGCCATACAATATGCATACACTTATAAATTGCTGTGACATTTCTTACATACTAATGGAGCGATACATTTTATCATGCAATGCAGGTAAACGGTACAGAGCCAGTGCAGTGCAACATACAAGCAGGAGATGGTAAGTCTGAGTAGGTTGAATTATACAACACCTACTCATGAAATCCTATTGGTCAGCAGCGTGTCACATGACAGTTGCAAAAACCATCCAAGGACATTGCTCTTTTTATGACACATAGATAGATCCCTGTCATTTGATTGGTTGTTTGATATCGATCATGCAGTCCATTTTCAATGACGTCATCAACCTTGCAATTTTGAATCCTCATCATGCAATTTTGGATCCATACCATATTGTCCATTGCACACTCACCGAGACCACCAGTACTTGCGTGTATTGTGTATGCGACCAGCGACCGCTCAGCAGCCATACTTGTGCATATGCATATCAAACTAATTTGGATCTGTCTAGGTGTCATATAAAACAAATAATGAATGATTTTTTATTTGTGCAATGGACAGAATATTTCATTCAGTGAAAGATGAAATGAATGATCCATTCAACTCGGCTACGCCTCATTAAATGGATCTTTTCATCTTCCACCTCATGAAATATTCTGTCCATTGCACTCATAAACGTTCATTATTTGTATACTATTGTGCAATGCTGTTTAAACGATTTTGCTCCATTGCACTCTGATGTCGCCAAACAGTCTGAGTCTTTGGGGCTCATGTACATGGTTGGTGATGTCAGAGTGCATTGAAGCAAAAACAAGGCTGCATGCACGGTTAGGCTAGAATCAATAATTTGATCAAACACTTCTCAGTCATTACAAGTCTTGTAAAAAGTTGCACGAACCAGGCAGCTTTTTTCATAAATTTGATGATTTCTTTCATAAATTCACAAATTCAGCTCGATTATTGTAGGTTAGGGTAAGCATCCAGGCCAGAATATGGGTAGGGCTAGGGTGGGTCAAGGTTAAGTGAGGCAAATCATATGATTCTACCATGATTTTTGGGCCAGTCTTCGCACATTAAACCAACCTGGTTTGCCCAGCAACTTTTGGCTACAATACTGGTTTCAATGGCTTGTCACTGTGCGCATATATGTACAAATATACGTACACACTTGAAGCATGTTATTGTATTATTATATCCCTTCTACGAATATTCATGAGTATTCTAGGAACGTGATTGGTCAATTGATGCAGAGTACAAAATAATTTCACTATCTCTGCCTCAGCTCCGGATCACAGCTCCGGTAACTGGAGGTCGCCATGTCCGTTTACAATCTCGGTCGGTCGGAACTGAGCGGGCGTAAATTAGAGCACAGTGAATGCAGTAGGCGTGGCGCGCATTTACATGGGATGAACCGATATCGAGACAGAGGGAAAAGGGCGACTATTTTTGTTCTGTAATTGTTTTACAAAAGGGATATAAAACAGATTGAAAGTACATTGGAAATTATCCATCTTCGGAGGGACTGACATAAGTTACTATTTCTTTCCTTGGGAGCTTTGCCCCTCTGAAAAAATAGTTCTATGCCAGTCCCTTATGAGATAGATAATTTCCACTATAAAATCGCACAACTTGGTATATTTGTATACTATCAATAGCTTAATGCTAATTGCTAAAGCCTAGGGTCATGGTAATTTTAATCCCACTTCGGTAATAGATTTACTAGGGCCCTGTATCACAAAGAGTGAGTTGCTATCTATAGCAACTTTGCTATCGATTGAAAAGTTGCTATCTATTGCTACTCACCATATCACAAATCATCACTGTTACCTACGATGTATTGCAAGTCTAAGTCTATGCATGATTTTGAAATTAATCATAAGGGTATGATTGATCCGCACAAGCTACGATCATTGTCAATTAATAATAATAATCAAATTAATCAAACATTTGTACATCGCATAATACTAACAATCTCGATGCGCTTTACAATCATTTTGCAAGTTACGCTCGATAGTGATTGTAGGTTCTTTGTGATACAGATTTACAATCGATATCAATCGTATGATCAAGATATCAGTCGTACGATCGTATGATAAATCATAGCTCTGTGCTGTGTGATTCGGGCCTCAGGTCACAGCAGTCGATAGCTTAGTTGCACTCTCATCAATATTTCCTCCTCTGCATTTCAGAGTGTGTGATGACGGTTGCTGTGAAGCTGATGTCCAAGTTTCTCTACAAAGTCTGGTTCCTGGGCGCCTGCTTCTACTGGGCAACATGGGCCTTCATTGGGGTAGGTTTTTTTTCCTTGCCCTCTATATGGTGTTCTGTACGAGACTGTTAACACTTCCTACGGTCTCGTGTATACCGCCATCTCGTGGCCGCAGGAGATCAAAGAAACAGTGGTGGCCTCCGTCAAACGGAGTTTGTTACTTTGAGCTTTTTCATCAGCGGTATCTTTGAGTTGTCTCGGACAAATACTAGTCCTGGTGCTTTCTTAGTACCGGTAATTGTGCTGGTGATTTATTTGAGATTGTACTACCGGTACGTCAATTGTGTCACACTGGATGGCTATCAAAGCCATCTATTATGTTGTTGAATGTTGTCATACAATGCATAGTCCCATACATGTGTATACGTGTTGGTTTTGAAAGACCCAACTTTTGCTAACGCCGCGTAAATGCCGTACCCGGACTTTGCAGAGATTTTCACGAAAAAAACCTAGTGGCTTATACGCCGGTTAGAACAGTATGTACCTTTCTAGGTTTTCAAGAATATTCTGTTATCTTCTTCCCTTTTCTGTATGTTCTCTATCTTCTTGTATATTTTTTATTTGTATCCTAACTTTCTCTTTTACATTTTCTTTTTCTCATTCACCATCATTCACTCTTTTTCTTTCTCTGTGTGTCTGCTTTTCTCTCTTTTCCCAATTCGGCTCATTTCATTTCTCTTCCCTTTTACTGGATTTTTTTAGATCTCTTCTCTTAGTCACTTTCACCTTTCTCAATCTTGTTTGTGCCTCCTCCATGAAGTGACTGGTGACAAAATTTATTTCTAATCTGTCTCTCATACTTTATTTTTGCTGTCTGTCTACCTGTCTGTCTGTCTGTCTCTGTCTGTCTCTATCTCTATCTATCTTTGGGATGTTAGGCATTTCACAACATTCCAATATGTTTGGTGTAAATCTCTCTCTTTCCAAGGTGTTTGTGCTAGGCCTACTGGTTGTCATCATCAAGGGCAGACAATCCGCCATCATGGCAGAGTGGAAGCCTGTCTATAATTGTCTGTCTGTCTGTCTGTCTGTCTGTCTGTCTGTCTGTCTGTCTGTCTGTCTGTCTGTCTATCTGTCTGTCTGTCTGTCTCTATCTCTAAAAAATTAAGCACTTCACAAGGTTCTAATATGTTTGGTGTCTATCTTTCTCTTTCCTAGGTGTTTGTGCTAGGCCTACTGGTTGTCATCATCAAGCGCAGACAATCCGCCATCGTGGCAGTGTGGAAGCCTGTCTATAACTGTCTGTCTGTCTGTCTGTCTGTCTGTCTGTCTGTCTGTCTGTCTGTCTCTATCTCTAAGATTTAAGCACTTCACAAGGTTCTAATATGTTTGGTGTTTATCTTTCTCTTTCCTAGGTGTTTGTGCTAGGCCTTCTGGTTGTCATCATCAAGCGCAAACAGTCCACCATCGCAGGCAGAGTGGAAGCCTGTCTATAACTGTCTGTCTGTCTGTCCGTCTGTCTGTCTGTCTCTATCTCTAAGATTTAAGCACTTTACAAGGTTCTTATATGTTTGGTGTATATCTTTCTCTTTCCTAGGTGTTTGTGCTAGGCCTACTGGTTGTCATCATCAAGCGCAGACAATCCGCCATCGAAGCAGAGTGGAAGCCTGTCTATAACTGTCTGTCTGTCTGTCTGTCTGTCTGTCTGTCTGTCTCTGTCTCTAAGATTTAAGCACTTCACAAGGTTCTAATATGTTTGGTGTATGTCTTTCTCTTTCCTAGGTGTTTGTGCTAGGCCTATTGGTTGTCATCATCAAGCGCAAACAGTCCACCATCGCAGGCAGAGTGGAAGCCTGTCTATAACTGTCTGTCTGTCTGTCTGTCTGTCTGTCTGTCTCTATCTCTAAGATTTAAGCACTTCACAAGGTTCTAATATGTATGGTGTATATCTTTCTCTTTCCTAGGTGTTTGTGCTCGGCCTACTGGTTGTCATCATCAAGCGCAAACAGTCCACCATCGTGGCAGAGTGGAAGCCTGTCTATAACTGTCTGTCTGTCTGTCTGTCTGTCTGTCTGTCTGTCTCTATCTCTAAGATTTAAGCACTTCACAAGGTTCTAATATGTTTGGTGTAGGTGTTTGTGCTAGGCCTACTGGTTGTCATCATCAAGCGCAGACAATCGTGTCAGAGTGGAAGCCTGTCTATAATTGTCTGTCTGTCTGCCTGTCTGTCTGTCTCTATCTCTAAGATTTAAGTACTTCACAAGGTTCTTATATGTTTGGTGTATATCTTTCTCTTTCCTAGGTGTTTGTGCTTGGCCTACTGGTTGTCACCATCAAGCGCAAACAATCCACCATCGCAGGCAGAGTGGAAGCCTGTCTATAACTGTCTGTCTGTCTGTCTGTCTGTCTGTCTCTATCTCTAAGATTTAAGCACTTCACAAGGTTCTAATATGTGTGGTGTATATCTTTCTCTTTCCTAGGTGTTTGTGCTCGGCCTACTGGTTGTCATCATCAAGCGCAAACAATCCACCATCGCAGGCAGAGTGGAAGCCTCCGACACGGAGGACAGCGATGAGGAGATGCTGGAACCATGATCTCCTCTCAAATACAGATGCGTTCAGATGGAAGCAATTTAAAAAAGGAATGAAAAGCCTCCAAAAAATGGCATTGGCATATGGCTACTGCAAACCTCCTCTATGTGAATACACTGTAGCCAGAGCCGTCAAGTCTCCCTGGTTTCGGAGGAGTCTCCCTGAAAGTAGACCAATATAACTGCAGTGGATTCCATCACATCACCCAATCTCCCTAATTATTGATGGGTTATTGTCCTTAGGTTGTATGCGTTTGATAGACATATCCCTGATTTCTAATGAATTTCCCCAAATCTTCCTGATTGTTGAATTTTAATGTTGGTAGCTCTGACACTGTAGCATGTAGACATTCCTGCTTGTTGTGATTTGATCCTCTGACATAGCGGCAAAACACTTAAAGCGCCAGGCACCCGGTAACCGTGGTAGTGCAATTCCATGAGAACGTGCCTTTGTCTATTAAAGTCTGTCTTCAAATTTGCAGTTCCAGTTGAATTTGAATTGTATTGAAGCAATAAAGAGGTTTCTTGTCTCGAAGAAAGTTAACCACTTTTAAGTTGATGTACAACCTATAACAAATTAGTATATCAATAGGTATATCAATATTTTATTTCCAATTAAATATCATGATTTGATAAGAATAAATGCAATATGGAGGATTGAAGATCATGTTGAAGTTATTACTTTGTGCAAATAATGTTCCATTCTTCCCTCTCTAAACTGTACATTACATCTATTACCTGTAAATATTGGTTGAAATTAATTTTTGAAGCATTTTGTATATTGTATTTGGAAGTATTAGTGTACAGTATCATGTTTTCTCTCTTGTGTTTGTTAAACCATGACAGTTGGATATCAGAGACACAGTTTATATTATATCTGTTCTGCCCAGGTATACAGATATCATGGTTAGTAAGTGTGGAAGTATTTTGCTTGATAGTATGTGCAATGTGTGCTGAGAATTGTCATTTGATGTCTTTATCTCCTACCAAATTCTAATTTTCAGTTTGTTTTCTTGCTTTTCTATGTTTGAAACACTCCAATTCTTATTGTCCATTGTCTACATTTATATACCTCATTGTATAGGCCATTGCACTTTTGGCCTTAAGGCCTCGCTGCATTCTCGGATATTTCGACTACACAAAGTGCTGAGTTTTGAATGACCTGTTCAAAACTCAACTCGAAAGCCAGTCAATCTATATATCCCACTTAAACTTTGTGTCCAGTTCTCATAATGTATGAAAAACAGTTATACAGATTTTTTTTCTTCAAATTTCTGTGGTACCTACACAATTTAATTTCTTGACCTGCAAAAAAGGGCTACACATCATTTGAATATAAACAGTGTATTGCTATTCAATCGTCTATGTTATCGTTATTTGGTTGATTGTAGATGCATATGTTGTTGACTATATACATGTAAAGTTAGTGGTGGAAGCCAAAATCCATATGTTATTTTGCTCTTGTGCTTGGTTTGTTTTGTAAACCAATCATTGTGTTTGTCTGAACGATGGTGATTCAAGTTGGCCAATTTGACGAAACTTTATTTACAGATAGGAACAAATAAACTTTCATTGATGTCATTTTGTTTAAAGATGCTTTGCACAATTGATAAAATGAGCAAAGATATGTGACAAAATTTGTGAAATACATGTATGTGTTTTGGATATTGTAAATGCGTGATAGAAATTGTATGATCCTGCAGATATTGAACTCTACCATAAACAAACACAACTTTTATATATTTGTGAACACATAATAATAGATAAAGCAGATTTCGCTGTTAGAGAGAAAAGTCTGACTTCACCGTATTTAGCTCTGTTTGCTTTGAACCTGCTAAGGAAGATATGAGTGATCACATGTAATGCTTTAAGTACTAGTGTATAGAAGTAATGAGAGTTACTTGTAGGCTTCTATATAATATACTTAGGTTCCCATGTATCAGATATAATTACTTTCATATTCTGCACATGTATTAGTCTTGCTATTCGTATTATCATTATTTACCAGTGCTATTATTAATTTTATTACATGTACTATGGTAATTGTTTATTTTTTATTATGATATATTATGCTTTAACATTTCATTTACTCTTATTATTTGTATTATTATTACTACTTTATCATTCTATTATTAGTAGTATGATTCATTATTATTATTATCATTATTATTAGTATTATTATTATTATTATTATTATTATTATTATTATTATTATTATTATTATTATTATTATTATTATTATCACCACCATCCTTATCAGCATCACTAGGAAAAGTAAGAGTTGCAGTACAGTAATACATCTAGTATTATAATGTCAATCATAATGAAATCATTCTGAAATTATTTTTGGTGGAAGACCTCCATAATGTGGGGTGTTCAGTTTTGCTATTAAAAGAAGTGTACACACATTGTTATTGTTCTCATATGCTTCAGCTGAAGAAAACGTAATACATGTACTGTAAAGGTAAATGGGATATTGGGTTATCTAGGAATGAGAAGAGAATGACGGCAAACAAAATATATGAACTTTGTGAAGAATGAGTAGAAAAAGAAGATGGAGGAGGAGAAATGAGAGAAAGAGCAGGAGAAGGAGGGGACAAAGAAGAAAAGAACAACAGGAAGAAGGAAAAGAAGAAAAAGAAGGAAGAGGAATGAAAGAATAAAGGAGGAAGAAGGAGGACACGAAAAGGATGAGAAACAAAGGGGAAGGAGAAGAAGAAAAGGAGAAGATCAATGGGAAGAAGAAGATCAAATGGAAAAGGAGGAGATGATCGAAGGAGAAGAAGAAGAAAAGGAGAAGACCAAAAGGGAACAAGAAGGAAAGAAGATCAAAGGGGAACAAGGACAAGGAAGAAAAAGATCAAGCTAGAAGAGAAAGACGAATAGGAGAACATCAAATGGGAAGAAGGAGACGCAAAGATGAGAAGAAAGAAGAGGAAGAAGAAGGAAAGGAGGAGAAAACAGAAAGAGAGGGAGAGAAAGATTGAGAGAGAGAGGGAGAGAGAGAGAAGGTAGAGGATTAGACAAACAGCAAGAATCACTTTTGGACATTGGACTTTTAGCTACGCTAGAGCAGAAGCAGTCGCAAAGAAGATTTATGCTCATGTCGCTAGGCATTCAGACCTTTCAGCAAGGGTCAAGAAGCCAGATAGGGGAGAATTTATGTATGCAGATTGGCAATGGGTGTCAATAAGCTACGGAGAGAGAGAGAGAGAGAGAGAGAGAGAGAGAGAGAGAGAGAGAGAAAGAGAGAGAGAGAGAGAGAGAAAGAGAGAGAGAGTGAGAGAGAGAGAGAGAGAGGAAGACAGAGAGGGAGGGAGAGAGAGAGAGAGACAGACAGACAGACAGAGGAAGACAGACAGAGAGAGAGAGAGAGAGAGAGAGAGAGAGAGGGGGGGGGGGGTATACGGAGAGATGCTTTTTGAGAGTGCAGGAAGGAGGGAAAGGGGTGGACGAGTGGAAAAGGGTCATGTGAAAAGAACAGAAAATTGGACAAACTGAGTGACACAGAATTAGAGGTGGGCGGGCCTGTACATTGTGCTTGACATCACTTGATTATCTACTCTCGTACAACGGATAAAATCGGGAAGCGCATCGTTTTATTAATAACCGTACCCCCCCCCCCCCCTCCCCGCCCCCCTTCCCACCCTACACATACCAGAAATTACGACTGGAAAACTATGTGAGCCCGGAGCAAGGAATGTGTATCTCATTCTATATCAGGTGGAGGCCTATATTGTACAGGAACGGGACTCCAATGTAAGCTTATTCTTTTTTTTTTTACATGGGCAGTTAACCCATACATTACCGGGCCTTCAAAATCCCATTGGCTTACTACACAACTTCATACCAATGGTAATGAGAGAGTTCACCCTTACATGTCTTGAATCCTTGAATCCCCCTATTAGTTTACCGCATATCTTCATGCTATTGACACGGAGGAGTTACGAGATCGTTTCATGATATCTGACGTAGATGTGAAATAACCAATTTGTGAATGTGTATTTGTGTTTTTTCTTTTTGGGGATAAATATTTCTTTGTCACTGTTTTCACAGCTATTTAAAACGAAGACAGTTAAGTTGGCTTTGTATAACATTCACATTTGGATGATGAGTGAACTATATAATCGATGAATTTCTTTGTAACTGGGTAAAATAAATAAACGACCAGCCCCTTCAATAATGCATATATGTAGATCACTTCACATTTGCCTATGCATATGGAAATGACGGTAGAAATAGCAACGTAACGGCATGCATCCTTACAAGTGAAGAGTATAGATTGCGCCCGTAACTTTAACTCATTGAGTGCCGCGTTCGCATTTCTCCTGTATAACAAAACACACTAATCACATAGAACAGCGTGTTGTCCGCCACTGACCGTTTAACACAAAGCGCACAATATCCACGTTCATCAAGCTGACAACCCGTGTTTTGCTAATCAAGGAAGAATGCTTACTGTACACGCTTAGTGGGCTGTGATTGTGTATGTGCACGAAACATACGCTATGCCGTATTCCACAATGTAGGCGTACAATACGCCGTACACAATAACGATATCGTCTGTTGCTTGCTACGAATTTATATCTCACTCTATGAGCATCTTTGCTATGCGCATGGGGATGATTTTTCCCCCATTTATTTACTGATGCGCCGCACAATATATTCCTCCTTTTCCCGCGTTTTCTGCTGCGCTACTACTACTAGGTTATAGTACCGAGTGCATTATCTCGATTACACTCGATCGAGTATCGTTAAAACAACATCTCTTTAAAACACGCTCGTCGACTGCCCAGGCTTAGCTAAGCTTGTAATATTTACAACGGTAAGATGTTGTTGACGAACACGGCGATAAGATGGTATACTCGACATGCTATAGACACCGTTGTCAATCATCGACTCATGTGTGCTGACTGTCTTGAGAAACGCACTGAGATGATGTCTTAACATACGGATAGACTGAGAAAGGGCAGCATCGACTGACATACAGGTAAAATTTCACCGTTTGATTTCTGGAAGTACGAACCACGCGCATTTGGTCGTCTGTGATGTAAGGAAGGCACTCGTGATAGCTCCGATAACGGGAGTCATACTATCGGATTTCCCCATCGCCGTTGCTGTAGGCAGACATTTTGGAAACAAACCGGACCGTTTAAATGCCAGCTTCCGCTATTAAAGTCTCGCAAGATTTACAGGTGGGTTTTCACCAACTTTTAATTGATTTGATGCAACCATGTTTGTATTATAATTGTCTATTATCGTAATGGCAGGCCTATGTCTACTTCATAACTGCTACGCTAACACTAGTAACAGCGATACCAATGATGCAATAACTAAAAGGGGCGTTGCAACAGTAAAGACACTGACAATTATGATATATTGTGTGTGTCCATGTTTATAGGAAAATATATTGTTAGGGAGAAGATGCACCTAAGAGTCTTTTATTTACGAAACTTAAAATTTATCATGACTTTTTAATGAAGTCGTGTTCCTTGAAATAATGATAGAGTGAAAGTGAGAATCAAGAAGGCAGTTAATATCACGGTTTGTTACATTCAAACAGTGGACAGGCCTTTAAAAAATTACGCTGTCGACAGAACAAGAATTAGAGATAGAAAAAAGGGGATTTGCGTATCCGCCTGACATCGGGCTTGGGACGGGACAGCGCCTGTGATTTATTAATTCAAAGTAGAATTCCGCACAATTTAAAGCTGCAAATACGTTGATACAATGAGTAATTTTCGGTCTATGTGGAAATTCCAATTATGATGGGCATGGTGTCAAGACAACTCGTTCTAAACTGTCTGGGTAGGCCTATACCAAAGCGGGGACTCTCATTGGGAGTGCCCCGAACCGGCCCATTAGAGAATGCCGGACTCGTGAAATTCCCCCTTGAATGATGTTGTTTAGAACCAGAAACCTGTCTATCAATGGATATGACGACACCACTTCAGTAGTTTATAGACGATCGTTGAAAATGTAGGAAAGTGGTTTGTACGGTACCGGCTTATACGAGTTCATAAAGAAGATCATAGCTAAGATATTTCATGAACGATTTTGACATTTATGTTAATTACTTCTTTCTCTTGCAATACTAATTTCGCATCTAAAAATGAAAGCAAAAATACTGTATTTCACCAAACTTCAGTCTCTCTGGTGTGTATGTATTGGATTACGGTGTATCAAACACGTTTTAATGCCACAGTCAGTGATAATGGTACAGAAACGATATTTCCTACAATGCCATTTTAACTTTACCATCTCAGTGCTAAGCCAGGAAAAGCCCATTGATTCATAAAACATTTTATTCACCTGTACATGTACGTTGTACGCTCTGTCTTCCATGTAGAATGCAAACAACTCTTGCAGTTTTAACTCCATTAGTACCAAGCCATGAAAAGCCCATTGACTTATTCAACATTTTATTCACCTATGGTACTGAGTGGGTAAACTATGCATACTTTGTACGCCATGACTTATATGTACAATGCACATAGCTCATGCAGATTTAACTCCATCAGTGCCAAACTAGGAAAAGCCCATTGGCTTATTACACACTTCATTCACCTATGAAACTGAGAGGGTAAACTGTGCATATACATACTTTGCGCGCCATGTCTCACAATGTACAATTTAGCTTATGCAGTTGTAACTCCATTTGTACCAAGCCAGGTAAATCCCATTGACTTATTACACACTTCATTCACCTATGAAACTGAGAGGGTAAACTGTGCATATATACTTTGTGCGCCATGTCTTACAATGTACAATTTAGCTTATGCAGATGTAACTCCATTTGTACCAAGCCAGGTAAATCCCATTGACTTATTACATATTTCATTCACCTATGGTAACTGAGAGCGTAAACGGTATGAACAGTACTTGGCTACGCCTTGTCTTCCATGTACAATGCACATAGCTCATAAAGTTTAACTCCATTTAGTTCGTAACGGGGAATAGCCCATTTACTTATGACACATTTCTATCACCGGTGATCCTGAGGGGGTTAACTTGCAGTACTTGCGGGATTAGTGTGGGCGGGGGTACGTGTGATCGTGCTGATGGACTTAATGCGATCTGAAGAGTACACCTTGACTCAAGTAGGGGGTGCGGGGGAGGGGGAGGGGGATTGGGAGGGTGAAGCTATATGGACTCTTGTGTAATTCAAGCCACAGCTTGCATACATACATATTAGATAAACCACATTTCCACTCCGCAGCACGCACAATGGACAATGGAGAGACTATGGTGAGTGGGTAGTCAATATAGGCTTGTGCTGCACACACGATAGTAAATATCTTGCGTGCGCGTACTTTGATATGACTATATTAAAGGGAAACTCCACCCTGAAGTTGAGTTGGTTCTAATGAAAACAGAAACATGGAATCATTAAATTAGTGAAGGTTTGACGAAAGTCCGATGATGGAATCAGAAGTATGAATGCTCAACTTCTTAATTTTGTGACGTCACCGATTTTATTGAAAATGTTAATTAATTTTCAAAAGGATATGTACCATTTAACCTCCGCATTTGATATATGATTATACACATTTTTAACACACACACACACACACACACCTCTATAAAAAAGGTATTCCTTCATCAAAAATCAGAAAAGAGCAATTTATGGAATCATACTGCACAGATCATGTGGGAGAGCAACTCGCAAGTGACGTCACAATAATACAATAATAAATTATCAACACTTTAACAAAGTCATACTTCCTTATCCTTTGGCGGATATTTGCTAATTCCTTTCTGATATCATGTTGCTTTAATTTTTGTGCTTTGATGAAAAGTGGATACGCATCCAGGGAGAGGAGGGGCGGGGGGGGGGGGCATTGCCAATGCGATGTACTGCAATACACATAACACTTTTCTTTTAAGACTTGCACAACACTTGAAGCAGCATTCTATGTCACATAACCTTTTAACGGTCTTCTGTCTTGGATTGGATAAGATGATGAAAGATGGTTAAAATGATTTTATAGCAGCAACATGCAATGAACAATATGTGTATGACATCAGTTTTTTGTGAACTATTTTTTTTCCCTCTCATCTCAGCTTCATGTTCTCTCTCTCTCTCTCTCTCTCTCTCTCTCTCACACACACACACACATGCATAAACCTACACTCACATATAAACACACACTCACATATACACAGAAACACACACACACACACACACACACACACACACACACACACACTCTCTCTCTCTCTCTCTCTCTCTCCATGCTGTCTCTTATGCTTTCTTCCTCTTTCCCTCTCTCTCAAACTCGCCCCTCTTCCCGTTCGTACATTAATCCCCACCCCCTCTCTATCTTTATGTCATTCCCTCTCTCTCTCTCCTTTCTCAATACTCTGCTCAGGACATGAACTCGTAGGCCTCCTATTCCTCAAACTTCACATAAAATGCTGCAAACTGTTACATTCTTTATGTTGCTTTGTATGAATAACACATAATGCACTTTAAACGTCGAACTAAAAGCTCTTTTCATACAGCTGCCTTCTCCGAAAGAATACTCTGACTCTTAGCTACTTCCCCACTCCATCTGTTTTCTTTCCTTTCTCTCTCGACCTCTGCATCGCTCTTTTCAGAGCTATTCCGAAAAGAATGAGCCAACAGCTATATTCAGCCTCTCCTCTCCGAGGGAATATTCTACTCTCACCTGGGCCCTGTTGCACAAAACTTACCATTGATGGTAACTTTGCTTTCAATGGCAACTTCTATGGAAACCTCGAGTTTGATTGGCTGTTGAGCGATGTTACCATGGTAGTTACCATTGATGACAGAGTTACCATTAATGGTAAGTGTTATGCAACGGGGTCCTTTTTTCTCTCTCACTCATGTCACCCACTCTCTGAGCAGCTCTTTTCAGAGCTATTCCGACAGAATAACCCAACAGTCTTTTTAAAGGGATAATTCACCCTGAAATTATTTTAGTTTTGATAAGCAGAACATGAAAGAAACATATAGTGGAGGCTTGACGAAAATCCGTCCCAGGATAAGAAAGTTATGATCATTTGAAATTTCAAATTTGTGACGTTACCTGTGAGATGCTCTCCCATGTTGTGTACAAAATAATTCAATAAATTGCTCTTTTCTGGTTTTTTACAACGGATGTTTTTTTTTTCATACTGTGTGTAAAATGTATTTCTGATAAAGTAACATATGTACAGTTAAAAGGATCATATCTTTTTGAGAAAATGCACATTTTCGAAAAAAAAATACACAACATGTGGGAGATCACCTCGCACGCGACGTCACAAAATAAAAACTTTGAAAGATTATAATTTTCTTATCCTTTTGACTGATAATCGTCAAACCTTCACTCACATGTTTCTTTCATGTGTCTCCTTTTATTGAACTCATAATAATTTCAGGGTGGAATATCCCTTTAAAAGGACTAACTAATGATGTACCGTGGAAGACCCACGCAAGAACTTTCCTTCAAGCAACATACCATATTTCAATTATCGTATACAATAGGCATAACTTTTAGATAATGCGTATTGTGACGGAGTAGGCACTTTCATAATTCAATTAAGGAGTAGTACAGTCGATTTAATTGGTTTGTTAGTTCACATCGTGTGTTCCTCGGGTCGATATAGAGATGAACACTCTGGGATGAGTAGCTTGTACATGGGGAGACTTGCTGCAAAATTAAGTATAGAGTGCATATACAACGGGGCGTACTTAAGCCAGTGGAAGATAAGGGAGTACATCTTCACTGTTTGTCACCGCCCCCTCTCCTTCGTGCTATCTTCCCCTCACCTTTAAAGTTGCACATTTAAAGCCACATTTATTTGCAATCTAGAGGCGATGCTCTCACTCTTTAATACCACTATAAGACGTAGAGGAACCCCCACACCCTCCATGTGGCACAGGCCACATAATATCTTAAATTGGGTGGTTGGGGAGATTCATCCAGTGAGCTACATTTGAACAACACTTTGAAAGTATGTGTTGCCAAGGTCCGCACAGAATCAACATATCTTCGGTATCCAGATATGTAAATATACCATGATACTTCAACAAATTAAGCGCATGGTGTATCAACAAGAAGAATCACAACAGTATAAGGTATAATATACTGGTTACGAAAAGACAAAAACGATTGAAAAGAGGACGAAAGCGAAAGGGAGATATAGGCCTAGAGAGATCTTGATGTATAGAGTTACATTGACTAAACTTGGCGTTGCGGCATGTAGGTTAAATTCCATTGGGCGAGAGTGCAATTTGAAGTAGTCAAAAAGAGCAGATATAGCCCGGAGAACGCATGTTCTTGATGAGTAGGCGGAACAAGAGCTCTTGCGTGTAGAGCTACGAGTAGAAGGGAGACAGGTAGCCAACGGCAAAGAACACGTGTGGGACCGGGCTGGGAGTGACTGTAATGCTTTTATGCTAATTCGTATTCCGGTGGCGGCTTAAATGGCATCGTGCCATACATTGAGCGAACGTAACGGGCCTTGATACAGACTCTGTATCAAAGTGCTCAATTTGAGTGAAATACGTGTATGATACCAACCGTGTTACATGCTGAATCTTCAATGAAAGCAGCATTTTAATTGCTATGGTCATATGCTCTCCGAAACCGGTACACACAATATAAACCAAAATTAATCATTTATTTGCCAGAAAACCTGCTGCTCTGTGATTTATGTATTAAGTGTGCAAATATACATCAATGGCGCATAAAGATTTAAATCGTATCCAGAAAACTGTAATTATTAAGCCATTGTATGGTTTGATGACGACCTGTAGCCTAGATGTGTTCGATCTCAAGAGGAACGTTTAGCCCATTTTCAAACAAAATTGATAAAAACATGTCGAGTTGCATCATTCATGATGGTCAGAAATTATCCGAAGTGTAACCTCAATGCATTATCTCTTATGTTGACGTATGTACCTCTTTGCTTTTGCAAACCAATTCCACCGCAGACGACGAAATCAAATTGTTTATCGTATAAACTACAACTCTAAAACCAGCAGGACCCGCTCATAGGACTTGTTCATGTACGTGACGTCACATTTTCTAGTCGTAGGCCTTTAATACAACTGCAGAATCCCGGCAAATCGTGCGTTCTGCTGTGGCCTTTAAAAATCCCTCTCTCTATCCCCCCCCCCCCCCTCTCTCTGTCTCTGTCTCTCACCCTCTCTTTCTCTTTATTCCCCTCTCTCTCTCTCTCTTTCTCTTTCTCCTTCTCTCTTTCTCTTTCTCTCTCTCTCCCTCTCTTTTCTTTCTTTCTCTCTCTCTCCTCTCTCTCTGTCTCCCTGTCTCTCTCTCTGTCTCATACTTTCTCTGTCTCTCTCTCTGTCTCCCTCTGTCTCTCTCTATCTCTTTCTCTCTGTCTCTCTCTCTTAAAAAAATCCTGAATGGTCCGATGTGATTTGTACCCCATCCGCGACATTATGCGACGCACAACCTCTAATCACTAAATATTAGCATGTGAAAATGATATATGGACTTGGAATGTCACGCAAGCCCACCCACGCACATAAACACGCGTGCACCGATACTCCACCAACTACTAATGCATGTTTATTACATTTTATTCGTATGGCGTTTCATACACTGAATCTAAATGCATTAGAAAGAATAGAGGCAAAGAACATGGTAGAAAAGTCACATCCTTATAGATTTACAGCGAACGATTTTTTTTTACCCACTGTTGTGATTCTGTGATGTAAATCAAAGATTGTGACAGCATCAGATGATTTATTTTGCCCCCCCCCCCAAAAAAAAAAAAAAAAAAAAAAGAGAGAGAGAGAAAAATAGAACTGCGTTTACTACGCGGTCTAAGTTTAACCACCTTTATGAATACGGGACGTTGTGTACCAGGAGTGCATATTGGATTAGGGGGTTGTTTCACCAAGCTGTTCGTTAGTTACGAACGACTCTACGAACTACTGGTGATCCCTTCTTGGGCTAAATGCGATACCACACTTTGTTCCTGTTTTAACATATTGGGAGTTAATTTCCAACAATTCTAATAACATTTGACAAATATTAAGCTTTGTATTCAGACACTTGTTAACAACAAGAATTTTCATTTATAAACATCTATTCAATTTCAATTAGATTCAGTTCACTTATTAAGTTTTCCACAATTAATATTTGTAACATACATGTGAAGATCGAAGCAATATCAAACAAAATTGATGCTCGCATGTATACATAAAATGACGTATAATACAAAGTAACGATCTTACATGCAGAATGCATAAATTAATCTACAGAATGTACATTTAATCAGATCAGATCAGATTTGAACTTTAGAATGTGATTTAGCACATGAAGGGATCACCAGCCGTTCGTAAAGTCGTTCGGAGCTTACGAACAGCTTGGTGAAACATCACCCAGGAGTGCATATTGGATCAGGTAATACCAAACAAATCCTATAGACTAGCAGTTTGTCTGGTACGCAAGGGGCTAATATCATCACCCTTCAGTCATATACGTTGCGGAACTAGTGGTCATATATACAGCACAACGCATATAATAGTAGTAATAATAATAATGATAATAATAATAATAATAATAATAATAATAATAATAATAATAATAATAATAATAATAATAATAATAATAATAATAGCCGGCGTATCCGGGTACTAGTATTGGACCATTTATGAGCACTTTTCAGTTAGTGCGCTGCACTGACCATAGGGTATTTAAACCCCTGATTACTACAATTTTGTATCACACCTGACGAAGTGTTGCAGCGGCACACGAAACGTCGTGATCTTTTCGATACCGTTTACCTTACATTGCGAGACAAACGATTATCAGTAGCCATCGATCCGCAATGAGTAACATATTTACCAATAATAATAATAATAATAATAATAATAATAATGATAATCATCATCATCATCATCATCATCATCATCATCATAATCATAATAATAATAATGATGATAATAAAAATAAAAATAATCAATTCTTATAGACGCATTATACCATTCAAATAGTCTCTATGTGAAAGTAAAAATTGATTATGTGAGAATTTGAAAATAACTAATAATTATCAAACAGATGCGTCTTTAGTATTGATTTGAATGGATCGAAGTCTGTCAATGATCTAATGCCTGGGGGGGGGGGGGATGATTCCGTAATTTAGGTGCCGTATTTGCAAAAGCTCTATTACCGAAAGTCTTAGATTTGACACGAATTTGAGAAAGAAGATTTTTTGATTGAGAACGAAGATTACGACTAGGCTGGCATCGTTTGATGAGTTCAGTAATTTCTACGTAGGCATTTGAATACAATAGTGAGGTTTTTAAGCTGAACACGGGCCCTTATCGGAAGCCAGTGAAGACTACGTGGAACCGTCCTCTGCCGTGTGTTTGATTATACATGTAATGGCCTTTCCGTCTTCCGAGGAAGGAAGGGGTAGATAGGAATGCTAATAAGTGAGTGCAGAATATTAAAAGGTCAGTTTCGCCTCATGGGAATCAGCTGGTAAGGAATCTCCATTTTTTTCCTTTTTATATACGTCATGGTGCGAGAACGGTTGGGAATGACGGCGTAGTCTACGTACACAAACCCGTATCAGTCAGTCAGTAGGTTAGTGGGTTTGAAGCATTGGGTCTGAAATGCGAAGACTATGTCGTGCATGTTCCTCCATCATTCTGTCCTTAAAAACGAGTAGCAAGGCAGTCTGAAGCCTTACTTGCATGCACATATTTGAAGAGAGTATCTTAATAAAGTCCGTGTCTGAAGACTACTGACGGAGAGAGAGAAAGAGAATGAGAGAGAGAGAGAGAGAGAGAGAGAGAGAGAGAGAGAGAGAGAGAGAGATGGGGGGGGGGGTAGGGGGGGGGGGAGAAAGAGAGGCAGAGAGGAAGAGACAGATAGAGACAGAGACAGAGAGAGAGAGAGAGAGAGAGAGGGGGGGGGGGAGGGGGGGAGAAAGAGAGGCAGAGAGAAAGAGACAGATAGAGACAGAGACAGAGACAGAGAGAGAGAGAGAGAGAAAGAAAGAAAGAGAGGAGGGGTAGCACTATACATGCTATACATTGTCTTTATTTATATCTATCATTGACCCCCCCCCCCCCCCCCCCCTCTCTCTCCAATGATCCCTTTCTCTTCCTTACTTTCCCACTATCTCCGCAAGAATAATCGGGTCATCACACTCCTATAATATACATGTTATATTATTCCCCACTCTGTTCTTTCACAAATGCACAGCTTTGTTTTAAATTTTTATTGGCATATACCTGCCCTTCGCCACATCAATATCTACAAACCACGCATTACCTATGATTTTGAAAGAGGAAGAAAGGAGGAAATAGTAGTTCATTAATTGATAAAATTCTGTCTTATTGGTATACTTATTTCTAAAGAAAACAAATTGCACGTAAAAAAAGTTCGTTTGTCAAACACAAAGTTTGATACACTCAGTGAATGTCTTTTCTTTTGTTTTATAAGACATTTCCAGAACAGATCATGATCAAGTAATGTTTGATACAAAACAGCTACAAACTTACTACATAGGCCTGATAGGCCTACATAGGATTAAAATCATTAGCAAAAAGACAAGAGAAAACAAAATCGCATCACCCATTGTCCGTTTCCCTCTAACACGTACAAGTCCATCAGGCCATTCTGCCCTAATCTGACAAAAGGAAACAACTAACAAGAGACTTTTGTTGTAAATGAGCAAAATGTGTCTGTCACTTGCATTGGCATCAGTGCAGCACCACATCACGTTAGATTGAATATCTCACAGCAAGATTAACATTTCTTGTCCAGATTTTGGCCACATGTAGGAAATGCTGGGTACAATCTAAGAATACTAATAACCCAGATTTTAGTGATTTGTCACTTGCTTCCTTTTGTCAGAGTAGGGCAGCGTTGGACAGGATTTTCAACACATTTTCTCCCCCACCTCCATGACTACACTATTACATCTGAGGTAAAACCGAGTGCATGCATAATGGAAAGACAAACTGTAGCCTAATGCATGCGGCAGGTTTTTTCAATAACGGTTTCTTTGAAAGCCGTGCGTAGATTGACCTTTTACCTTTAGTGCATTGTATGGTATCTTCGATCTTGGCTACTTATTCATGTTATAAAAGCACGCAAACGCACATACAGTATACATGTACGTCTACATACTCGCAATATAGACCTATACAATGGCAAAAAACCCCCGTAATACAGCAGAGAAGAAATCTTACATTCGACCATAGACCTTACTTACAATATTTCATTTTTTTGTAGTTTGTATCCTCATTTTCATCACCATGGCAACCATGGCAACCTCTTGAAATCTTTTATATACACGTATGTAACACATACAATAGTATAGTCACAACACGTGCAAACGAATATTAATTCTCACCACACATACACACACATACACACGGTGTTTGTAAAAGCGAATAAACATAGAATGCCCTATATGTAAACACACACACACACACACACACACACATAAACACACACACACAAACATACACCAAACAAAAACATACATACACGCACAAACTGATCCACACAGGCCTTACATATATATACTATTGTCATAAAATATACAAACACACGCGCATAACAAGAAAACATTAAGTAAATATGTACATACAAACAATAACACACACACACACACTCACAGACACACAGACACACACTCACACACACACACACACACACACACACACACACACTCACAGCTTAGGTAGCCTACATACAGCTCACGTATTGCTATCTATGATCCTTGTTTTATTAGAAATATTCAGGCACTTTCGTTGACAAAATTAAACCTATACAGTGCGTGGTTCATTCGTTGACTTAATCGTCACTGTACAGTTGATACCAAGTGAAGGTTATACCTAGGAAATATTGCTATACTGTTGCCCGCTTCTCTCAATGAAAATATATATCAATGAAATTTAATTTGGTTTGGACAAAAATCTGTTGCCATGGAAACGTAGACGTCAATGTGGATGAGTGCTCATCTGTATTCGACGGGATAAGGGTAAATGAGAAACAGCTATCGCACATATACGGGGAATTGTAAGCGCATCAAGAGATGTGAAAACTAATGATTCGCGGAAATAACGATTGCATCGTTTTTTTATTGTTTTTTTTTAAATAAAGAAGTCCCAATTGCTTCAACATACAATGTCTCATTTGAAGTTACGTAATAATCTTTTTCTATCAAGGTTTTACTGAAATAGTCGTTCTTCATAGTAATTCAATCATATCGAATTGTATCATTTTTCAGTGCTAGCTATTGAAGAAGTCCGAATTGCCTCAACATGAAATCAATATCTTATTTTAAATTCTTCAATCATGTTTTCGGTTAAGGCTATACTTCAAGAATAATTTGCATAATGATTCAATCATATCAACTTGCATCCTCTGTTTTGTCGTTTATCAAAGAAGTCCAAACTGCCTAAACCTAGAGTGTCTCATTTCAAGCTATGTAATCATGATAATGATATTTTTTTTTGGAGTTGTACTTCACGAATGCATTAACATATTCATGTAATCGTATCAAATTCCATCGGTGTACCGTAATTGTTATTCATCACAGAGATCCGAAATGCCTCCATATAGGCCTACAATATCTAATTTATATTTTCAAATGATGCAATCACATTTTTTTTATCTTTCCAATAATATCATACATTATGAATCATTTAAAATAGTGATTTCATTACAGCGAAGACGGAAGGCGGTATGTCCTACGGTGCAGTACATAGACGCTTCTTGCAGGCACTGCCCGCCGCTTTTACTTTATGTTTTATCTCTGTCCTCCAGGCGCGGTTTCCTGTAGCAGGTTTTAATTAATAAAGCGATCATGAGATACGGTCTGAAAGTCCTAATAAGTTTGTTAATGGTAAGCACCAGCGGTGACCCTTTAGGCGAGGCGATGGATGGATTTGCCTGTGCAGCGATTTCACCATTATGTATGATATAACTTGCCTTTTTTAAGTGACGCAAATGATATATAATAAAATACAGGTCCAATTATGGCATTGCTTACTACAAAAACGGATATAATTGTTAATTTTTGTTTAAAAGACTGGTTAAAAGTCCTGCCGACCATGTTTACAAGTGATGCATTAAGATATATTTTTTTAAAGCTGTGTTATTGTCCACTTTAATAATGCAAATTCCGTAATGATGTTTATTTATTACTGAACTGGACATGGTATTTGTATTTATGTAAACTATGTTGTGTTAAAACATGTCCAAACAGGGCTCCTTAGTAGAACATTGTTGAATCACTGAAGGTGCTATCCTGGGTAAATAATATTAATAAAATGAGATAAACACTTCCTCTGTTACATCTGCAGCTGTAAACATATTCTTCATCCTGTATTCATTAACATTGTTATCGGTTATGATGCCTATTGCTGAAAAGTGTTGGGCCTACTGCTATCAACCCTATGTGTACCAAATAAACTTCTGCTATATGGGATATTACGTGTGAAAAGGAGAACCCGTTGGACACCAAGGCATGAAAGCGTTAAGTCAACGTATGTCTTTAGAGCATTAGATAACATTTCTTGAAACATGTTTTTCATCTCTTCGGGTGTGAATTATCAGGAATATCAAATTGTTTTTTTTATTTACCCCCCCCCCCTGCCCCCCCCCCTCTCTCTCTCTGTCTGTCTGTCTGTCCGTCTGTCTGTATGTCTCTCTCTCTCTATCTCAATTTTTTTTTCTTTCTCTATCTCGATCTCTTTCTCTCTCTCTCCCTCTCTCTTTCTCTATCTCTCTATCTTAATCTCTTCTTTTTCTCTCCTCTCTCTCTCTCTCTCTCTCTCTCTCTCTCTCTCGCTATATAACTGTCTCTCATTTGTCATACCCCTCTCTTTTTATCTCCCTATCTCCATATCCCTCCCCAACCCCTCTCCCATCTATCTTTCTTTATACGATAATATTCCACCACAATACAGTTACACGCTTTTCTTGCCATCAAGGAAACCAATGATTATGAAGAAGCTTTTTGATATCATTATTATTTGATATTACGCTACAAAGGGTTCAAGTTTGCTTGTGACGAAGGAATACAGACATCAACGATTTTATCACGATGATCACATTATATCACTCCGCTGATCTTTACTGTTGCGTCAGAACTGGGCGTATTCAAGGTTTGTATTGATGGGCGTAATTTCATTCACTTATCATTCACTCTTTCAAATGAAAACCCGACAAATTATTGATGATACCTGTTTCTGGATCCGCATGTGAATCACAAACATATGAAAAATGTGATTAATGCTATACCTGTGCATCATGTTTACATATTAACATTGCCTCTTTCAGCACTGTTTTACCATGTTTACTCTTTGTTGATTAAAGTTGACTGATATGTTGAAATTGTTTACACAACTATTAACTTGATATGATATGGTATAGACATTCTGGACAGTAATTGTTCAATCAATGCAATCCTTTATTCATATTCTGCATTTTTATCAATGGTATATTAATCATACATTCCCCAATACTATTTAACCATATCTAAAGTAGAACTGTCAGCATTTTCGTATAACCATAATATTCTAATGTATTTGTCTATTGTTTATCTATGAATTTTTTTCAATATTTTACGTAATCTTAAATAAATGTACACACAAATGCTTCAGGATTTGAGCTGTTAGTTTTGTCTTTATAGTTAGTTTTCTCAATAAACCCTTTTTTATCATCAATCAATCATTCAATCAACATTAATAGTTAACACCCTCAAATTCTGATAAATTTTAAACGGAGAATGAGTCAGAGGGAGAGAGAGATAGTGCCATCGATATAATGAGATAGAGATCAAGTAAGAAAGAGAAGGGGAGGGAGTCACAAATAGATAGAGAGAGAGAGAGAGAGAGAGAGAGAGACAGAGAGAGAGACAGAGAGACAGAGAGAGAGAGAGAGAGACATGAAGAGAGACAGAAAGACAGAGAAAATATAAGAGAGCGAGAGAGAGAGAGACAATGAGGGAGAAAGAGAGGGAATACGAGAGAGCGCGCGCGAGAGAGAGAATGAGGGAGAAAGAGTCAGAGAGAGAGAGAGAGAGAGAGGGTATAAAAAACACATATCAACACCTAGATTCCCGGGGACTGAAAAGTTTAAGCGAAGTACTGCGGTGCATAAATACCTCCTTCTTGATGCTAACTCAGAGGACAGTATAGTCGTACCATCCGACCGAATGTTCTTCCATTGCGCATAAATCAAATTAGGTAACTCGATGTAGCTTGTTATTATCAAATTATGATGTGGGCGAGAGCCTGGTGATCCATCTTTAATTGCACCTAGGCGATGTTATCGGTCGAAGCACCGCGTGTCCGTTTGGTAATTTTGTATCTAGCGAATATAGCCCAAATGGCTTATCAACATGCGGTAGACAGCGCCGCGATGGTGGAAGGAGGTGTGATGAAAACTTGCTGTATGTGGAGTATTGATGAGAATTAAACCCATCTGGGCTGTTATGTAACCAGTTTGGTACATGGTGCTGTTTCTCATAACAATTCTACACTCGTACTATGGTCAAGAGACATGCACAATGATTGTCACGTGTGTCTTTATAAACTAGCAAAGTGACCTCCCCATGTCTCCCTCATTCTTTCTTCATTAACTTCATTAACGTGTCTTTACGTGTCAGTGGTGCATTTATGCACAAGTAATATTGCACATCTCACAGAGCGGAGGTTTCCCGGTACACAAAGGGGTAAGCTTTAATTGCTTGCCAATACACCAGAGTTATTACGTCATTTGTCGGTCACGTGTTGCTTGCGATCTTGTACGCCAAATCACGCCATGCGCTTTGGAAACTAACACGGTTCGACCGCGTGCCCACGTACTCAAACCTGTGTGATACGGGTACGGTATCAGCAGCTATACATCTACTCGCCCTCTCGTCGCTCATGTCCCCAGGCTATTTCAATATGTATGATATTTTGGGAGATTATAGCTGATAAAGTGGAGTGCTAGGTATGAAAGACCAACGCAGGGGAGCCTTCGTGAGCTAGATAAACTGCTGCTCAATATCATTTGCGTATCCGTAATTGTGAAAGGGGCCATATATAACAGGCAAATAGTTATACAGATGTGTGGACTTATTTTGTGTAGTGGAAAAGGCATGGGTAGATATCTAGCATACCTCTGGTAAGGGGACCTTTATGTGAAGTTATTTTGGTCACGATGGAGGAGTTCATAAAGAAGGTATGTCTTTCTTCTCTAGAACATGTAGAAAGATCCTCTTAAACTTGGTTACGATCAACTACAATATGTTTACAATGACTTATGACACCTCACCGATCAACTTAAACTTACAAAACAGTTTTCCTGCATTTTTTTTCCTGTTTAAACGATACAACTTGCTTATTTTCCATGTTACACGAATAAGGTCTCCTCGAATTATTGTTTTCTTTCTCCACATGCTGTTTACGTAGTGTAGCAAGGAATCTTGCATGTTTGTTTTGACGTACAAGAAGGCCTATTGCTTTTTGTGAGCAAAACGATTTTCCATTAATGGACAATAAATGATCCATTTCAATGTATAACTTTAGAAAATGTGAAACGTGAAAATGATTACTCTGCTATAAAGCTAAAATTCAAGAAGAAATAATACCATATCCATACTTTAAAATATGATATATGCTTGACATCATTTTTCATTATTTTATTTCTATTATGATATAGAGAGGATCCTGAAAAGCGGTATCAACAGCTTCATGAACTTCAGAAGATAGAGATAGATATTTCGGTAAGTCCATCTACATATTTAAGGCAGCATTTCATATTGTAACAAACAATGCAAACTGTATATGAGTTCACTGTGTACGTGGTGTATGCTTTGTTATAACCCTTGTATTGCCAAAATGCGGTGTTCACAGTTTTGAAAAGATTATCACAAAGGGGCTGTGCCATTACTTGAAATGTGGCTAAAAAGGTTAGGACATTGAATCACGTTAACGGTTGTATAGGCATATCAATTTGATGTATTACTATGATTTTGGTCGTGCATGTATACGTTACGCCTGACTGAAATGATTTACTAGAAATACCAAAATTGGTTGGTATAACATCCGTGAATTCGTCATGCAAACCATCGGCGGTTGAAATGCGACTATTACTACGACCACGTGATTCAATTGGAAACACGAGTCTCTTCCTGGTTACACCGTGGAAATCAAATATGTAACCTTCGGCCAAGAACGAACCTTTCTTAATTTGAAATATAACTCTTGCAAAATATCTTAATTCCTTTAGGCCTAAATCTAAACATTATTAAAGCTACGAGGCAACATGACAGGCTACACCGGGTTTGGCATTAGGGAGGAACCGCATTATCGTGTCGATGGTTCTCCAGACAGCGCAGAAAGTGAGAGAAGATAGATATAGAGGAAGGGAGAGAGACCCCCCCCCCCCCCACACACACACACATATGTGTGTATACATGATATGAGTATGGAGAGAGAGAGACACAGACAGTACAGAAGCAGAGAAAGAGAGATAGATAGAGAGACAGACAGAGACAGAGAGAGAGAGAGAGAGAGATAGATACAGAGAAAATAAAGAGAAATAGAGAGAGAGAGAGAGAGAGAGAGAGAGGAAGAACAGTTACACACACACGCACGTACCAATTCTCTATCCCCCCCCTCTCTCTCTCTCTCTCTCTCTCTCTCTCTCTTTCATACACACAAACATACAGTAACCACACACCACACACAGACACATACACACACACATACACACATATCCCTCAAGCAACTCACGTAAAACCTATCTCTCCATCGTGCCTCCAGCCAGTCACGTCCACTTAGCGATGACATCAAGTATTCCCATCCTTCTTCGATTACACACTTAATCAAGGCGAATCCTAATTAGCGCGGCTGTGTGTAACGAAGATAGCCTGGTAGACGTCTTACTTAAAGCCCATCTGGGCTTCTTTTTATTTCAGAAGACGTATCTCCTCAATTTCCCGTTTCTGGTCTTTACATTTGCGTTAGATAATGTTTCTTTAAATATGTTATGCATATATAGTGACTATTTAATTCACATTTATACTGAATGATTCAATTAATATTTTGAGTAATAATTTGGCTTTTCAATTTCTTGCTTTAGGATTTACTTGAGAAAATGTTCATTTATATATGCAAACATGATTGATTCCACTTTCGTGATGACTGATTAAGTAGATGTTCTGAATAATTATTTTAGCTGCTTAATTTCCCAGTTTTCGTTTTGTGATTTTGGTGAGAAAATGTCTGCTTGCATATACGAAGACAGTGCTCATCAATGCATTCCACACTTACGATGAGTCACTTCTTTATTTGATTATGTTGATACTCCGAGTAATGATTTGTGCTAATTTCACAAAATGTTTATGATATTTATCTCTGTTATAACTGATGCCTTGAAGGTGTGTGATAAGCCAATGCGTGTTTCTGGTATTGGGACTGAAAGGTTAAAGTTTGTATTATTGGTATACATGACCATTAGGTACTACAGTACCTGATCATTTATACTGCCCTGCTTAGACAAAAGGAAGCAAGTGACAAAGCACTCAAATCTTAGTACAGATTGTACCCAGCATTCCGTTCATACGGACAAAATCTGGACAAGAAATATTCAGTCTAACATGATGTGGTGTTGCAGTGATGCCAATGCAATTGACAGACACATTTTGCTCATTTACAAGAAATGTCTCTTTTGTTAGTTGCTTCCTTTTGTCAAAGTAGGGCAGTATAGAGCCGCCCTGTTAATCCTTCATGTACCAGATAAAATGCTGCTCTATGGGATTTGTGTGTATTACTTGTGGATAAAGGCACATGTAACATGCAAATAACAATGTAGAAATGAATGAAGCTAAAACACATCACACCTTGTTTATAGTTGTAATGACGTAGGTCTAGTTTTCACAGAATTTTGCAATAGGCTGTAAGTACAACCGTGGAATCTTCCCCCACCTCATACCTCCTTCCCAGAATGGAAAACCAGGTCTTGTATACAAAGTACTTTCCTCTTATCTAAAGTACAAACATGAAAAATGAGAAATAAGCGGAATATTTGGAATAAACATGTTTTGGGACGTGAATCTATGAATCTTTCGATTTTATTTTCATTTCGTTCTACCCTGTCCATCACCATGATCACTGACCAAGACGATTGTGAACATTGGTGACGGGAAATTAGGGTTTTTTTTCAGCACACAAGCATAGGTAGTTAATTTTTAATGCTAGTTCATCGTCGCGTTTTCGAGTCAAACACTGGCGTGCAAAGAAATACGTGTTTCGTTTTTTAGCGAGAGGTCACTTGATCTTCAAGGACCCTCCATGACCTTTAATCAGTGGTTCTTTTTATTGGAGCGACACGTATCAGCAGGAAAGCAGGCTGAAATGGCAACCCTCCTAGTATGATATGACGTCATATTGGTTAACGCCAGCTAATACGGCTTAAACAAGGCGGAAGGGGTGCTGATTATCTGATTATAACGGGCCAGTAAAATCAGGCGCACCTCTAAAAGGAGACTAGTTTTGATGCTCGAAAATGATTTGGGATGTAAACATGTAACAGGAAATTGACTTTTGTCGGATTGTAATGATGTTGCATTAGCATTTGAGATTATAATTAGAGAATGTGCGAGTGGGACAGAGTGGGGAGATAACGAGATTTTGCAGAGAGCGATCGTCATGAAGAGGGAGAGAGGTGTGAGGGTAAGAGGGAGAATGGGGAGGGAAGATAGAAAATGAGAGATAGAGATTGAAGCATGGAAAGAGAGAGAGAGTGGGTGAATGTATATATATATATATATATATGCGTTTGTGTGTGCGGGTGTGTATGTGTGGAATACACACACACACACACACACACACACACACACACACATATATATATATATATAGAGAGAGAGAGAGAGAGAGAGAGAGAGAGAGGGAGATAGAGAGAGAGATAGAGAGAGATAGAGAGAGAGAGAGAGAGAGAGAGAGAGAGAGAGAGAGAGGAGAGAGGAGAGACAAAGAAAGAAAGAGAGAGGAGGGATGGAGGGAGGGGAGGGGAGAGAGACAGAAGTGGGCATGGAATGGTGGTAAAATTAAACTGGCTTTGAATATTGAGACAGATATTAACAATGAGAGGGAGAGAGAGCGAGAGAGAGAGAGAGAGACAGAGAGAGAGACAGAGGAGGGAGGGAGAGAGAGAGAGAGAGAGAGAGAGAGAGAGAGAAAGAAAGTCGCAAATGGAGTAGGCACATTCTATTGCTTAGCAAATCTGTCATCAGACATTGTAAAATGTTCAGTAATGGCTACCAGAACGGAAATGGAAAGATCACAAGTTCTATCGTATTCGACTTTGTTGTCCGATCATTTCGCTGATGATATAGCCGCCCCACAAGTCTCGATGATATCAAGTTTCGTAATCACGATAATATTCATTGTGTGGTCTCTCACTTAAACTAGAACTAAAATTTATGTGCAAGATAGAGTTTTTCCTGTACAGGATTTGTGTATAGCACTTGTGCAAAAATGCACCATCAGTATGATGTAACTGACTTATTGGCTTTTGCCATGGAACTCGTGTGTATACATGGTATATGTGTATAGAAAGAAATGTGTATGTGTGTATGAGAGAGATATATTGACAAGAAATAGGGTCTGAAATGCGCAACTAGATGAAACATGAAATATGAAAACATAAAAATCAAATATCGTCCATGTCGTCGTCTGCCAGCTCTCCAACGAGCGGGCTCAAGATTTCTTTCGGCGGGGAGAATTTTGATGTTGTTAGTCACGAGGTCGTCTGCGAGCTATTCGAGTGATGAGAATGTGTATATACATAACATGTAGGAACAGAGAATCCCTCGCCTCGAATCACATAGACCGAAAGCGATGGTGCCATCAATCTTTGTCAGTCCGATTTGGGAACCGATATTCATCGTCGTCTGCGACTACTGTGCACTGCCGCGGCGGTTCCGGACAATTTGACCTATAATTGAGGAGGGGGTGGGGGGGGGGGGGGGGGTGGGGGGGAGTTAAGGCCTCACACTGGTGCTATGCGTACGTGCAGTTCTGGTCAATTCGTCCTGGTATACTGGGCGAGAGGACGATGGGGATGGGGGAGGGAATTGGTTCTGTACTGGTACTACTACGATGCACGGGTGGCTTTCTGGATGATATAGCCTATGACGAGAGGGAAGGGGGGGGGGAGTAATGAAGGGGGGGGGGGGGGGGTTAGGACCTTGCACTGGTGATTTGCGTACGTGCATGCAGTTCCCGACAATTCGACCCAGTTTAATGGGCGAGAGGAACGTGGGGAAGGGGGGGGGGGGGATTGGTTCTGTTCTGGTACTACTTCTACACGGGTAACTTTCTGGATGATAAAGCCTATGGCGGGAGGGGAGGGTGAGGTGAAGGGGGGGGGGGCGTTAAGACCTTACTCGTACTGTACATGGGAAGGGGGAGGGGCTCTGGACAAGATCAACTGAAAGAATGGGCGGGTACGGGGGTGGTGGTAAGGTGAATGTGGGGGAGGGGTCGATATTGTGACATTGTGCACTAGTCATGCTAGTAGCTCTTCACAAATAATCGTCAATGGAGGACGGGTGAAAGGATGGATCAGGTGGACTGAGATAGTGTGACATCGTGGAAGAAGAAGTTCTTATCATGACTTAATTTGGGGCAGTAAGAGGAATGGGGATGAGTGACGGGTAGAAGGGGTTTGGGACACTTTATTTAATTTGACATGTTGAGACTTTCTGATCCTCTCAGAACATCTCTCAACACCCCTGCCCCCTGCCCCCCCCCCCCCCCGCCTCTCTCTCTCCCTCTCTTTTCCTCGGACTGTATCATTCACTCTATCATTCATCACTTCTCCCGACTTCCCAATTTTCATATTCTCTCTTCTCTTTTGTAGTCATCTATCCGTCAAATTATGGCATTTCACAATAAGACAACAGTAGGGGGTTCCTGTCTATTATTTCTTGCTTGCTTAGTCATCGTTATAGGTCAGCAAAATATCCGCCACTCCCCATGACCCAAATCGGTTGACAAGTTGACAAATGAGAAAGCTACTTCGACATATCCACGTAAGAAGTCAGCACAGAAGAAGCTGACAGCTACAACGACCTATAATCATAATGTGATTGCCTCACTTCCAGACGCTTGGCCATTTCTAATTCATAATATTCAACAAACGGGTCTGACTACAGCAGACTACTAATTGTTGTAGGGTTCTTCTCCCACTCGCCGGACTGACAAAAAGACAACAGCGGAAAAGTATTCTGAGCAGCAGAGCCTGTATTTTTGATCACTTGAATTATAAATGACTAGCAGCCTGGAATACAGGCTAAAGGGGGATACATATACCAGTATATTCACTGGGGGATATTCGTGTCCTTCAACCTTCCCGATTAAACGCAAAACCCTCCTTTTCAATGCATATCACGGACTTCCTCAACACTTTAAACATGTCATCGGAAACCGAGTGTCACTTAAACGAGTATCATGTTCTTCCCTTATCTCTTCCTACTTGAATGGAGGATACCATGTATACAGATCTAAGTTCTAAACGGTGCTCAGTCAATTTTTCAGAATTACGAGCAGAATATTCTTTCTTGGCATTATTTGAACTCGCACCGAAAATGTCTAGGGAAAATTAAAACCAGGATGAACAATGTGTCGACATATCTTGATTAATTTGGGGCATGTAGTAGTAAAGCAATTGCAAAAGCCAAATCTATAAATAAATATACTGATACTCATTGATACTAGTATTGTGGTCAAAGTGTTGATGGATGTAAGATACATTTTTAAGTGAGCTCTTAATATCTCAATGATAGAAAAGGTATGACGCGTTAAGCGTGTATCTTATCCACGGTCTGATGAACTCTTCGTGTGCCATGTAAGTTTATATTCTAACTTGAATTTGTGTACAGTACTCGTCCAAGAATCCATCAATGGTGTTAACGACTTAATTGTGTTGGAAACGGAAGCAATTCTCTACAGCCTTTGAGAATTTAAAATTGCATTGAGTTATGTATTTCCTATAGGGAAATTTACTTTTCACATGGTTTTACAAATCACAATAAATATTCCAAATTATATAACTGCACGAGTGAATTTTAATAATTTGTAACTGTGTTCATTTGTAATTATGAGTTATTAGTCATTATCTGTGTGCCAGATACTCTGGTGTTCCATGGAAATAATTGTGTGTATTACAGTTACTTGTGATTAAAGCTGCATGTGACACACACATAATCAATTGGTGAGAAGTTAGTGGTCACGCGGGTGTTGAATGTAGTCGTGTGATTTATGTCTGAACTAATTACATACTGTACGCATCTACTACGCATACATCCCTGAGCGTTAGATCAGTTAAACGTTGGCGTGGCGCTGGTATTCACCATTGATACACACGCATCACAATGATCAGTATTTTATCGGGCGCACAATGGGTTTAAAGTATATAACCGTATAATTATCCATTTCGGGAAATGGCTGCCATTTTGGCTTTTTAGTCAGGTGTAGCTCTTTGAAATGTGTTTCATTTGCATCGTGGTCCTAACACTGAAAATCAGAGACCTAAGTCATTTAGAAGCGGAGATATTGGGAATTATCAGGTTTATGGTGGCCATTTTGGAAAATGGCTGCCGTTTTACATGTGCTTGGCCTGGTTAAGCTTTTTGAAATGTGTTTCATTGGATTTCTGGCCCCATAAAATGCACATAGCACTGAAAATTAAAGCCGTAAGTCATTTAGAAGCGGAGATATTGGGAAATTCAGGTTTATGGCGGCCATTTTGTAAAATGGCTACCATTTCGGCATTTTTGGCCGGGTTTAGCATACCGAAACGCGTTTTTTTATTCCTTGTCCATGAAACTGTATGTTAAACAATTAAAATCAAATCTCTATGTTATTCAGAAGCAGAGATATAGGGAAATATCAGATTTATGGCTGCCATTTTGAAAAATGCCCGCCATGGAACTTTCCACCACCAGGATTGCTTAAGAGTTTTGATATGTTATAGGGGACACATTTCTGGGTGCAAAAGAGTTGACAGATTTTATGTTGCAATTTGTGGGAGGTCATATCAAATAATACCTGGACTATAGCCTTTCATCTATTGTTAGAACTGATAAGAACAGATTATGAGGAAAACGCACTACATAGTATATGAATGAAAAAAAACCCATCCCGTATATATGGTGGCTCAGTGGAGAACAAGTTGAATTAAGGCTATGTTCAAAATAAAATATACTATTGGTACTAATAACACTATACATTGCTATACTCTGGCTTCCTGAAAGTCATTAGGAATTTTTTTTTTCGTGCTTGGTAAAGGCGTTCATTAGATACAAATATTTGTCGACCAAGTGTAAATAATTTGTCGTTTTCCTAATTGCAAGTTCATTGTAGATGCAGATAATACACCTGATATATGATACCTTTCAACGGCCGTGGTAATTATCATGAGAGGCTAGTGCGAAATTGGCAGCGAAAGATTGGCCTTGTTGTTGATGATCGGCCGAGTGCTTTTTGAAATTGATCTCTTATCAGTCCTGTTGTCGTTTGGGTCACCTGTCCAATGATACGTCACGAGCCCATCCTCCACTTTGCGACTTGTTCATGACACAACGTTGCTTCATTGTATGGTAAGCCACAGCAATTCAGTCCTCGACCTGCCATTGTAGATAAATACCATACCATACAAACCAATTTCATTTCAACATCAAATTCTCTTCAAATTCAAATTTAAGACGTGAATTGGAAGACGGTATAGTTGTAACAATAGTCGTAACATGTTTGATTACATCATCTTATCATTGCTTATGATAGTTGTATTGGGAGTAGTTTACTAATGAGTGTTTTTTAATTAAACTGTAATCAGGCCAGTCGTTGATCGGGTCTCCTGTACAACGATACGTCACCAGCCCTTTACACATTGTGCGACTCATCCACAATGTGATATAGTTTATTTTATTTTTATGTCATTGTTCCAACAAATGATACACCTGTCAACTAGACACAAAACGTTCCGTCACGTAGACAAATTCTTCAGACGGAAATCAACTTATGATTTGGTAATGCACTGTGATATAATTGCGATTACTCATACCATAATGGTTAAAATGTTTTCACTAACGTATTTTCACGTATTTGTCAAGCTAAGTCACGCTTAATCAGTTGGATCATATTACTTTTGAATAGATAAATCAAAAGACCTTTAAAACCTACTAAAACATGATACAATATCGCAACGTATGACTTACTAAATTTGATAAAACATCGCGACGTAATTTTTTTAAGTTATCTGTTTCTCCATCAAACACGAGTGACTAGCTGTACGCAATTCTCAACGATCCATTACAATCGATGTAAATTGCTATCAGAACAATGAATCCATTAATCGCGTGGAAATCGAGTCGTTATTCGATCGCACAATGTGCATGAAGCATATGAAGAGAGAAGGATATGATTTTATTACGATAAGCCCTGAAGCAGAAAGAACAACAATTTGTCCTTGTAATTTGCCCTACAATGAAGGCAGTAGGTTATGTCTAAAGTAAATGTGAATCTGCTTTTTAATTTTGTTGTCGTTACTGCAATTTTAAATCGAAAATTGCAAACATGTTATGAAACATTTCTTCCATGTTTTAACACAGATTCCTACCCTACACTTTGATAGGATTATGCCTTGTTCCATTTACAATGAAATAGGGACTGAACTTAAAAAGGAATTGAGAGCTTCGATTTGGAGGATTTATTCATTTCATTCATTTGATATGTACAATTAAAAATATATATACAACATTAATAAAAATGGGCACAGCATGAGTATATAGAGTGAATTCATATGTAGGTATAGACAATGAAGAAAAAGGTTTACCCGTAAAAGCCTCAGTGGCTTGATAAATTGGGCACACCCGTGTAAATTTTAAATCAACCGACCAACATGACCAATATTCGCCCTTAAAACCATAAAAACGCCTTGTAAGGTAGTTTTTTGGTCTGTTGTTAATAAACTACACACTACTGCAATGGAGGTCAGAACTGCAAAAGAAAGAGGGTAGGGGGTGGGACGAATTTTAAGGGCAATTTGCAATGATAATTTGGCAGTGACAGAACGGGGCACTCTGCTGGACGTGGTAATTCAATCACCGAAATTTTGAGGTTTGTAAAGGTGACATTCCCTCGTACGAGATTCAGCCATCAGAATGTCGCCTGGTGTTTATCTGCCTCGTTTCCCACCGCGCCCTCAAACTGTCCCGATTGTCGTTGGTCATCAATCAGAAAATGCGCCGTTTTTCCCGCCATTTTTTCTCTTCTCGTTTCCTATTTGGTAGTGATTGCGCGCGCTTTGTGTATCCTGTGTGTGCGTGTGGGTAGATCGAGCGTAGAGAGAGAGAGAGAGAGGGATGTGTGTAAGGAGGGGGTGGTCGAGCTTGAGAAAGAGGAATGCTGGGAACATATTGGAGAGAGAGAGAGGGAGAGAGAGTGAGAGAGAGAGAGAGAGAAAGAGATAGAGAGAGGGGGGGGGGGGGAGACTGAGAGAAAGGAGCATGTATGTGTGTGTGTGTAGGGGGGGGGGCATGGGGAAGAGGGGGGGGGGGGGGGTGGGGCTGAAGGGGATATGCGGAAATGTTTTGTATTTACAGAGACAAGCAGTGAGGTGAGGAGAAAGGTAATTTGAATAATGGGAATGACAATTATAATGCAACGACCTCCAAATCCCTCTCTGATATTAACTGTTTTCTGTCTCTTTCTTTCTCTCACTAACACTGATACATACACACAAATACACGCATACACATAACCTACTTGTCTTTGAGTGTGTATTTTATATACATGCAAAAACGACGTGAACATCAAAAAGTGATAAGAGTGAGTGTGTGTGATTGTATCTTGGTGTGTGTATGTGATGAGGTGTATGTCTGTTTATGTGCAAAAGTTTGTGTGTGTGTTGGCGGGGAGGGGGGGGGGGAGGGGTAACACGTGATGTATTTATGGTGTGATTTACTCGTATTTGCTCTGCAATATAAGTTGTGGGTTCCTCTGCTTGAATGCGCTAATGCAATATATATAATATATAGTGCCTACCCCCATGGTACGTTCACTGCCATGACTGTGCATAACCACTGCACACTCGACATCACGCGTTTCCTTACACACGAGCGCCTCGCCGCGCTATCGAGATAAAATATGAACACCGTAACGAGCCCAGAGGTCTTATTCCTCTGTTACCTAGGCAACGCTCTTTTATTCTTCTCCAAACTATTTCTCTCCATTGAACTATTTATAGCGACACACATATTTGTTCGCCATAGCCTCCATCAATATACTTGATCAGATATGAGAAAAAAAAACTGTAGCGAGGTTAACATGCTATCATATTGAACTCCCTTTTTTTGCAACGCTCTCTCATTTTGTCCACTTTTGAGCACTACGAGCTCCGTGCAGGCAATATCCCTTTAACTCCTTCTCTGCCATACTCCATTCTGCCCTATTCGAATCATGTGGATTACCAGTGCAACAAAATCACCAACGTTGTATAAACAGTTTATATAGCTGCGAACGGTTATACAATATATGGTTTGTATTAGCTCTCTGTGATTTGTGTTATATTAAATTTGATGATGAATCCCAATGAGGTACAACGAAATAATCAGGATGTGTACACGCATGGAAGAAAATGACCTAATGTTTTCCCACATTTCCGGTGAAGCTGAACAATTATATTTGCTACAATATAGCTTACAGCTCTAGCGAATTGAAGATACACAATTATAACAAGCTGTCCAGAAATCGTAACAAAACAAATGAAATTAATTAAGACGAATATGATTGATTGAATTTGATATTTTTTATTTTCCTTCAGACAAACATTATCTAACATGACTGAGTATTGACCTGTTGACTCGTTCATTTTGTATTGTATCTAAGCATTTATACATATTATCTTCTCTTGAATAACTGAACACATATACATTAGGAAAAGGCAAACTACAGGGTTTTAGTGTGCAGTCGGCCTTTTAATAAGAGCAACGCATGGCGAAAATGAATAAATGATTATGACTTCGATTGTTCATTCTGCTTTGATGCAATGATTAGGCTATGGCCAACCAAAATATCAAGGCCTTCTTTTACTGGCACACGTCCAATATATAAATGCTCTCTATACTGGTTTTATGTAATATATATACGTATAATATATATACAATATAAATACATATTTATTTATATGATCAGAAATAAAACAAATATCTTCTTGTTTTATTTCCAGAAGATCATTGTGGATGAGATTTGAGCATCGACACGCTTTCAATTTCCGTTGCATTTATTTAATCGAATATTTACATCATATCGAATATATATATATATTTATATATATGTTTGGGTGCGTGTGTATGTGTTTGATGTGTTTGTGTATGTGTGTATATGTGTGTAATACACTAGATACAAGCGGGGTCAGTAAAAACACATCTGTTACTTCCCATGCATGTGTATGCTTAGAGGGCCTTGACATTTTCCTATACTGTGCGTAACACGTGTGTGTTTAACACTGCGTACAGATGGCGCCATTGGAAACACACACACAAACACACACACACACACAGATATGTATATATATATATATTTGTGTTATATATTCATATATGTATACATCGTCTAGAACCCTAACATTGCGTTATAAATGATTGTTTATTGTATGAGTATCATTTTAATGTTCCTTCTGGCAATAAAGCAATTGTAATGTGAGTATAGAAATGTATACGGTTTGCTTGTTAGTGATTTGACTCAGCAGTTACAATATCCTCTATGTGACATTGTTATTTGTGTGTTTTTATTGATCATCATCATCTAACGAACAAATTTGTAACCTTATATAGCACAGTAATGTATGGAATGCAACATCATTTATATGTCTACTTGGTAACTTACAGCTCCCATACAAGTCTTTATCAATAAGCCATAATTGAATTGAATCGCGTAGCAATTATGATCTAGCCAAGTCCAATATCATACAATATCGCCAATTTAGCCAATCAAGGCTTGAATTGACTTCACTGTATTACATGCTAGGACGGTGAATGGAACAGTCTCTATAGATACCTGGGAGCTCTTCACTGGTGATGGCTGGTTAAAATGCATCGCCGAGCTCAACATGTTGATTCGAAAGGACCTGGGAAGTGCTTCAGTGCTTATCGCACGGTTGCGGTTTGCCAATATGGGTTCTCTGATAACACACACTTTGAGAAAGGGCTGGAATTGAAGAACGGTTGGCAAAGACAGGCGGGCTTTCTTGATAACACACACTTTTAAAGAGAGGGATGGCGGAATCGATGGATCGAGGAAGAGAATGAGGGGATTGAAAGAATGCGTCTGTGTTTGTTTGTGTGCGCGTATGTATGTGTGTGTGTGTATGTGTGTGTTTGTGATATTTGTATCTGTTTTGTGTGAGTATATATATGTATGTGTGTGTGTGCGTACGTAAGAGAGTGAGAGAGAAATAGAGAAAGAAAGAGAAAGAGTGGAAAATAGAAAGAGTGAAAAATAACCATTGTGCCGAAGAGTGAGTGTGTGTGTGTGTATTTGTGTATGTATGTATGTATGTATGTGTGTATGTGTGTATGTATGTATGTGCGTATTTATGTATGTATGTGGATATGTTTGTGTTGTATGCATATATGCGTGTGTTGTGTGTGTGTGTGTGTCAATGTGTACGTATGAATATGTGTAGAACCTTTTGGTGTTGAACACATGAGAGCTTTTTGTGTTCACATTCGTGTGCAATTACGTATACATGAATGTACAATTATGTATGTACAGTTATGAGTGCGTGGGTATGTGAATATCTATGTAAGGTGGGTGCGTGCTAGAAGCATACATGTACATAAATGAGTGTATGTGAATGTGTGTGTTTGCGTTTGCGTGTGTATGTGTGTTTGTATGCATTATATGAGCAGATTTGGGAGTGTGTTACTGTTCAATTCCCAAGTAGGCGTGCTCTCTTTGAACGGCTGTCCCGAAGATAGATTAGAGAACAGTTTCATCACCCGTAAACTAGCTTTTTACTCGATTTCAAACGAAAATGGCAGATCCTTGCATTATGCCCGATAATATCTGATATCATGGTTGATGAATGTAGTCTGTTTTCAAAGAGGTTTGCGAAGAGTAAGACTAGATGTAAAGTAAGTCATTGAAACTGCAGGCTTGTTCGATGTGATTGGGGCAATATGTCGAAATCAGGGCTGTTCTAAATTTGTAAAAAAAACAAAAAAACCCGGTACTATCTACTATGTGCTTAAGAGTGCCTTTAAAGCTACTCGTTTAGATTATTCAAAAGAGAATTGCGAGGAGTAAGACTAGATTAAAGCTAGGCCATTGCAGCTGCAGGCTCGTTCGATGTGATTGGGCCAATATGTCAAATCCAGGGCCGTTCTTAATTTTCACATATTCCCGGTACTATCTCTTAAGTGGTTGATAAATGTCGCCTGCCTTTAAAGTTACTGAATTAGATCATTTTAAAGAGGTTTCCGAGGAGTATGACTAGATGTAAACTAAGCCGCTGCACCTGCCGGCTCGTTCAATGTGATTGGGGCAATATGTCAAATCCAGGGACGCTCTTAATTTTCATGTGTTCCCGGTACTCTCCTTTGTGGTCGATGAATGTGTTGTGTTTTTAAAATTCCTCAATTAGAATCTTTTAAAAAAGGTTTGCGAGGATTAAGACTAGGTGTAAACTAAACCGTTGCAGCTGCAGGCTCGTTCGATGTGATTGGAGCAATATGTCAAATTGAGGGTCGTTCTAAGCCGTGGGATGGAAACGCTAAGCCGCTGTGTTCGATATCGTACGATGTTTTCGTTGCCTACAGGTACTGCAGCTATACCAGAACTTCCGGTGTGTTTTAGATTACCGCATGTAGAGAGGCAGACAGGAAAGAGCAAGAAAGAAAGAGAAAAGGGGACTATGTGTGTGTGTGTGTGTGCGTGTTTGTTTGTGTGTGTACGTGTGGTTGGGTTGAAGAAAAGATATGGAAGGAAAAAGGAGACATAAAGAAAGCACAGAACAGAGAGAGAGAGAGAGACTGAGAAAGGGAGAGAGTGAGAAAGAGAAAGAGAGAGAGAGAGGGGGGGGGTGGGCGAGAGAAAGGGTTAACTTCTAAAGGAAGTGAGCGATAAACATATATAATGAGTGACACATTTTAGTTATTTTTATTGATCCCCTTCACAAATCTTACAATAGAGAGAGAGAGAGATAGATAGATAGATAGATAGAGAGAGAGAGAGAGAGAGGGAGAGAGAGAGGGGGGGGGGAGAGAAAGTAAGAAATTTGAATAAAGCGAGAAAAATAAGAAATTATTCACCATACAAAACTGCGTAATAGTTATCTACGTATACTATCCAATACAACAAAAAGGTGTCAACCTTCGTTTGATAACTGACGTTAGACGAACTGTGCGCCAAGGAGCCAATCACAGTTAAGTAAAGTTCAGTTCAAACTTAAGTCCTAACTTCAATACACTTGCAGAATACTACTACTTCTTTGTGATGATGGGGTAACCATTTCACCCCTTCCATGCCCCTCTCCCTTTCCACCCCCTATTTACGACATGAGGCAATGGACTCCTCTGATATAGCTACTGTTTGTAATCATGCGAGCACGTGTGTTCGTGACTACATTGCGAGATTACTCCAGCAGTCTAGAATCTAAAGCCTGGTGTTATGCTGGGACAAGAACGGAGTAAGTGAAATACTCCGCGTTACCAACACATTACCCCATTCTATATCAGACGCTATACTGCCCTTTGAGAATGGCGTGTATTATAGATGTTATCAGTGAAAAATGTTGTTGAGCATGTTGAGTGCAGCTTGTTGAACATTGTTCAGTTTCATGAACCCCATGACTACGTATAAGAAAAGGGCATTGTGGCAAACAAGCAATGCAAAATGCACTGAATAAGAAACAATAAAGTACAATGGAGAAAAAAAAGCATCCACAAGCATGGTCAGATCAGTACAGTTCTCCGAGTTACGCACATATTAAGTATAGCTTGATGCACATTGCTCAGTACTGTCAGTTGTATGGCTCTATTTTGGCTCCTGATGGCAAATAAGTGATGTGAATTACATTGAATAAATAACAATAAACCCGAGCAAAATGGAGAAAAAATTTGTTCTGCACGAGCAATGCTCCAAGTTGCCGACACATCGCCGAACATTGCATGCTAGGAGACTCTATTTGGCTGTAAAACACCCGATGGCGTTTTCCCCCTTCAATTCGACAAGTTCGCCAACGTTTGTAAAGATAAGATTAATGTATTCCGAGTTGATAGGGTTACACCTATATCATGTGTGGTTTTGTTTAAAGAAATAACTTCATGGCATGTATTGATAACAAGTAAAATCATTCAACATACGGAGAATGAAAACATTGAGAATAAAGCAATACATCAGAATTTATATAAAGAAAAGTTAACACCACGAAGTAATCGGGCAGACTGCTACTCCTAATAATAATACTTCTATATCTACAACAACAACATAATACTGAAATTAATGCTACTCCATCTACTTTATATGTCACCTAGATAGATCCCTGTCATTTGATTGGTTGTTTGATATCGATCATTCAGTCCATTTACAATGACCTCATCAATCGTGCAATTTTGGATCCATACGGTATTGTCCATTGCACGCTCACCGAGACCACCAGTACTCGCGTGTATTGCATATAATACATATAATGCACACCGAGCTAATTTGGTGTCATATAAAACAAATACAGGTAATGTTTTTTTTTTCATTCGTGCAATGAACAGAATATTTGATTTGCTGAAAGATGAAATGATTGATCCATTCAACATGGCTACGCTTTTTTGAATGGATTTTTTCATCTTTCAATTCATGAAATATTCTGTCAAATGCACTCATAAACATTAATTATTCGTATGCTGACTACTGCTATTTAAAAAAAAAAAATACTAGGTAAAATTTACTCCTATCAGTACTGTTCATCTTATCACTAGCATGACTAGTACTACCATTTCGTGTACTAGTATTACTACTTACACTTCACTACTATTTTTGGACATACTACTGCTACTACAGCTATCGATAATGATAATTTTCATTCATACCTATTTCCCACTAAACCTGCATTAACGGATACAGTAAACATGGTAAAAAAACACTTTCAATGTCATTAATGTTGTTCAAATACGGACCGCTCTCAAAACCCTCTCGTCGAAGACGCATCCTGCGACCTTTTGCCACAGCAGGATCCGAGACCATCCCCGTGCATGCCGAGCGCGGCCCCGCGGGATCTTTGATGGGGGAGTCTAACTTGATTAGAGACAGCGAACATAATAGCGGAGGATCAGGAAGACTTACTTAAGGACCAGCCTTGGGTCTTAATGATGCATGTGGTGGCGGCATAAAAGAGGAAAGGGCGATCTCAGCGGGGGCGCGGTTCCGTGTGAAGAGACCTAGCCCGAATTATGTGGGAAGAGTGCCATATTAGTACACGCACACACACACACACACACACACACATATATATATACACACACATACATATACACACACACATACACACATACAAACATGCATACCCATGCAATTTTATCATATATCATATATCCTCAGCTTCAGTTTCAGGTATCATCCAGCGTGTCCATGTTGTCTATATCTCCAGCATGTTCACATACAACATTTATAATACTATATACTAGCCCGAAGTATGTGGGTATAGTACCATATGAGAACCATAACCACACTCCCTGACACACACACACACACACACACACACACACATATACAAGTTCAAGTTCGTTTTATGTATTCCAAAACATAAGAACAATAATAATTTAAAGTACAGGTCATGTATCAATTGATCATATAGACATATTATAAATATTGAAATATTGAAATAGGAGGCAACAAAAAAGTAAAATACTTGTAAGCAGTAGCCTCCTTCTATATACAAAATTATATGATTTTTTTTTTAATTGACACATGGTATACACATTCACCTTTATCATATTTAGTTCTTCTCCTCAGGTAGCATCTGTGTTATCTATAGCTCCATAATACAACATTTATAATACTACATATTAACTATAGAAGATGTAGGACACACAGGACGGACTAAGACTAAAAATCGTAACCATTCCGTTCTCCTAAAAAGAAGTTTTTGCCAGGTAGGTAGACATGGTAGAGTTAATGTAACGTAGGAAGCGAGTGTGTGTATGTGTGGGTGGGGTGGGGGAGGGGGCGGGGGCTGGTGAAGGTCAGTCTCCCGTTTAATATATCCGGTAGACAGTAAGAAGACACATTACACACGTCTGTTTGTAATAATAAAAATTATACTGTAGCAATATAAACCCAATTAACATGATTAGAGTTGTTACTTCATGTGTTACTAAATATGTATTCTATATCCTTTTCATGCTTTTAGACATATTGTATGGAAAGGTACTACATAAGCTTTGGTAAATATAATTAGGGAGCTATTTTGCACGACCTCGGCCTTGGTTGGCACATTGAGAGGGTGCAATTACGCGGACATGACTGTATGGAAAATACGCTAAATTACATTCACGATATGAAATAGTGTCATGGGGATAAAAACAAACACAGTAGCGATGTTGCTCTAGCTTCGTCCTTGTCCTTGGAAGAATCAAAACCAGGACATCTTTAACACTCTCATAATCAAGCCTTCAAGGCTTTTAGTTAGTTCTTACACATGTAAGTGCCCTATGAAAATGAGAGACTTAACCCTTTATAAGTGTCTAAGACACCAGGGCCCCGTGACATAAAGCTTTTCGCTCAATCGCAACATGGCAATGACCAATCAACATCATTGTTACATGCACCTTTTCTTCAAAAGACTGACCAGTAACCAATCAGAATTTGTCTTTCAAATTGACGATTGATCGCAAACCTTTATGTTACGGGGCCCAGGTTGCTATCTGGATTTTGTGTGTATTACCTTTATGCATCGATGGAGCATAAAGGATCTAAGCCTGATATTGGCGACACATAATCGTTGGTTTGCTAAGTTTGTGTCTTATTCTTGTGCCAAATAAGGGGATAATGGAGTCTATTCTTTCGGCATACAGAGTGATTATGAAATTTACGTAGAGAGTAGGAAGAAAGCCCGATGTTGCCTGTCTGACATAATCATAATAGTAGCGACGCTAAAGCTAGAGTCCGAAACGTAAATCCACAATATCCAGACATTCAATATACTCTATATACTGTGACATGACAACAACATCTCAGTCAGTCTGTATGGATCTTACTTCCAAGGTACTTAGATATGCAACTTATATACTGCTACATGTAAACAATTTCTCAATCAGTCTATAAGAAACTTCCTTTCAACGTACTTAGACATAATACTCGTATATGTTAACAACTTCCCAGTCAGTTTGTATGTAACTAACTTTCAACGTACTTAGAAATGCAGCTTGTTTACTGTTATATGTCTTATTATTATGTCTTATTTCTCAATCAGTCTGTAAGGAACGAAGTTTCAACGTACTTGCAACTTGTATACTGTTTCATGTTAAGAACTTCTCAATCATTCAACCAATTTGTAAGCAATATCACAAGGGCAACAAACAAAGTGACATATCAACCGCGCGTCTCATAAACGATACTCCCAAGAATTCGATGTTATGACTGCGATCGCGGCAAAGGAATGCAGTGCGGACATTTCCAGCATTTTTTTTCTACTGGCTAACATACAATAAAGGCCACCGCAAACGACACGATTTGACCACGATTCTGCAGTCGTATGAGCCTATGACTGGAGATGTGACGCGATCTCCTTGCACAAATGCGATGACCGGGTCGAGCGATAAACTAGTGGTAGAGTCGTTCGACTGATCGGATTGCGTCGTCATAGTCGTGTGCGTTGGCCCCAAGCATGTTTTACACTGATGCTTTGATAGGGCTTTTGGCAAAAAAGAGCGGTTTCCAAATTAGGACGACAGCCACAATTTGCGGTTATGATTAATGGGATTGCGTCGGATCTTACTTTAGCCTCAGGATGTAGAAGATTGGAATTATCCGTCAATATATCACCAACTCCTATCCATTCTCTCTCCATTTTTGTATGTTCTTCTTCGTTGCTGTAGTTATGTATATCTTTCTCAAACTCGACCCTCCTTCCGTTTTCATCAATGTCGTAATTCAATATTTGCTTTCCTCGCATTTATTCTCTCTCTCTCTCTCTCTCTCTCTCTCTCCCTGTCTCAGTCTATGTCTCTGTCTGTCTGTCTGCCTCTCACCCTTTCTCCCCTTACCCGCTCTAAGCTATATCCTAAATCAACCTTTTTTGCCATTGCAGAACTTTGTCACAACAATCCACTCAGATCCCACAGAACAACAATAGTATTGTCTTGCATACAAAGGATTAAGTGCTTGTCACTCAACTTCTGCATCTGCCCCCCCTTCTATTCTACCCGTTTCTTCCTTCCATTGCATCATCTAGCTCCTCATTCACGCAAACATGAACTTATTATTAAAGCCAAAGTACATTAGTTGTATCACGAGTGCAATTGCACAATATTAAATAGAGTGTTTATACTTGGTGATCTTCATTTGATGTAGACTTATTGCATTTTATTTTAATTTCATGAACTTAGTGTTTCTCACTCTTTCCTACCCACTTTTTCTCTCAATCTCTCTATTCTACTCTATAGCAACCTTTCTTTTTCCTTTTCTGTATCTTTCTCCCCCTCTTCCCAATATCTGTCTCTCCTGTTCCCTCTCTTTCATACCTTCTATTTTTCTCCCTCTCTCTGTCGCATACTATGAAACCTGTACCGCTCTCTCTCTCTCTCTCTCTCTCTCTCTCTCTTTCTCTCCCATTTTCACTTTCTATCTTTTTGTATCATCCAGCTCCTCATTCACGCAAACATGAACTTAATTAAAGCTTAAGTACGTTAGTTGCATCACGAGTGCAATTGTACAATATTGAATAGACTTATGCTTAATGATCGTCATTAGATGTAGACTCATTGCATGTATTTTAAGTTCATAATCTTTGCTTTTCTCAGGCTTTCCTACTCTATTTCTCTATCCCTCTCTCTGTTTGAGTCTGTAGCTTTCTGCATCTTTTCCCCGTATCTGTCTCTTCTGTTCCCTCTCTTTCATACCTTCTATTTTTCTCCCTCTCTCTGTCGCATAATATGCAACCTCTACCGCTCTCTCTCTCTCTCTCTCTCTCTCTCGTTCTCTCCCATTTTCACTTTCTATCTTTTTGTATCATCCAGCTCCTCATTCACGCAAACATGAACTTAATTAAAGCTTAAGTACGTTAGCTTTATCACGAGTGCAATTGTACAATATTGAATAGACTTATGCTTGATGATCTTCATTAGATGTAGAGTCATTGCATGTATTTTAATTTCCTACTCTGTTTTTCTATTCCTCTCTCTGTTTGAGTCTGTAGCTTCCTCCCTCTTTTTCCCATATCTGTCTCTCCTGTTCCTTCTCATTCATACCCTCTATTTTTCTTCCTCTCTCTGCCGCTTTCTATCTTTCTATCTTTTTATATCAACTAGCTCCTCATTCACGCAAACATGAACTTAATTATTAAAGCTTAAGTACATTACCTGTATCACGAGTGCAATTCTACAATATTGAATATATTGAGTGGTCCTACTTTGTGATCTTCATTAGATGTAGACTTACTGCATTTAATTTTAATTTCATAATCTTTGTCTTTCTCGCTCTTTCCTTTTCTGTATCTTTCTCACCTCTCTCCACATATCTTCATCCCTTGTACCTTCTCTTCTATACTTTCTATTTCTCTCCCTCTCTCTGTCGCATACTGTGATACCTTCGCTCCATCTCTCCCACTCTCTCCTTTTCACTTTCTATCTTTATACCTTTTCCCATCCCTCCCTCTCTCTCTGTTGCATACTGTGATACCTTCTCTCTCCCTCTCTCCCTTTTTCACTTCCTATTTTCATACCTTTTCCCTCCCTCTATCTGTCACATACTATGATACCTTCTTTCCCTCTCATCCTCCCTCTCTCCCTTTTTCACTTTCTATCTTCATACCTATTTCCCTCCCCCCCCCCCCCCCTCTCTCTCTCCGGCGCATACTATGATACCTTCTCTCTCTCTCTCTCTCTCTCCCCCCTCTCTCTCTCTCCCTCTTTCTCTCCCCCTCTCTCCCTTTTTCACTTTCTATCTGTTCTTCTTTCTATTCTGTTCCCCTCACTCTTTCTGTCGCATACTATGATACCTTCTCCCCCCCTCTCTCTCCCTCTCTCCCTTTTTCACTTTCTGTCCGTATACCCATTCCCCCTCCCCCTTCTGTCTCCCTTCCACATTTCCCTTTATTTTTCCATCATAATGATGTACGTGCATGACATTCAGAATCTGATAATAAGTGAAAGCTAAACCCGTTGTGTGCCAGATAAACTGCTGCTCTATAGGGACTTTGTGTGTTACTTTTGAAAACGAACACACGTGGCTCACAAAGAGGTCCTGACTGCATGCCTGCCGAGCTCTCTTCAACCTTGCTATATTGCCTCATCCTAATCGAAAGTGGAATGGACAGGAACCAGCAAGGCGTACAAATAATGTAATAACGACATAATTATATTATGAGGAACATTCTTATGGTCTTGAAATTGGACAGTTTTATCATGGCGATTTTGGGCTAGCTGTCGAAGGAAAATCCGATTTGATCTTAAGAGACGTCAATTTACAGACATCAACTACATATAATCATATTTTTACATGTTCCACATGCGTATATACACATACACACACACACACACACACACACACACACACACACACACACACACACAAACAAACACATCAACACACATACACCTACACATTATATACATACATACAGTACAAACACACATAATGCAAATCAAACGATCGCAGTAACATACACACAAAATACATACATATATACGGTTCATTCGCGTACAAAAAACACGCACACACACACTCTCATATCTGTCACACATACGCACAGACAAATAGCAGATGTAAGCGAAAGAAGATTTATCTTTTTTGCTCCGCTTTGCAACAATCCGAAATCTTCCTTCGCCGGTTTAGGATGACATCTGAGACGCACTCGTAAAGCCTTTATAAAGGTGGCTATCCTACATCAGTGTTGCACTCTGACGTCATAAGGAGAGGACAATCTCCTGCTAATAGTGCACATTGAGGAGAAAGGAAGCATCAATCTGACTTGTGAATAGCGGATCGGTACGCCACAAGACTTCAGAATGCAATTGGGTATTGATGGATACGATGATGTGTGTGAAAGAGAGAGAGAGAGAGACAGAGAGAGAGAGACAGAGAGAGAAAGAGAGAGAGAGGGGGGAGAGAGAGAGAGAGGGGGGGGGACAGGGGGGGATAGGGAGGAAGTGGGAGTGAGGGATAAAATGGGGGATAAATGTATTTCACCAATTACGTTGAGAACAATGGAGAGAGAAAGAGAGGGAGAGAGAGAGAGAGAGAGAGGGTGAGAGAGAGAGATAGAGAGAGAGAGAGTGAGAGAGAGAGATAGAGAGAGAGAGAGAGAGAGTGAGAGAGAGTGGGATATAGAGGAGGCGGGGGCGAGGGAGAAAGATAAAGGATAAAAGTTTACAAATATTTTGTGAGCAATGGAGAGAAAGAATGAGAGAGAGAAATGTGAAATGGATCAAACTGGTGTGTTCCATCATGTCTATACAGTATGAAAAGAGAGAGGGGAGATAAGGAAGAATGAGGTAGAGAAAGATTCCAGAAGTACATTACACCAATATATTCTAGGGGGGAGGGGGGAAATGAGGAATGGAGAAAACTAAAAGAACTTAACACGAGACAGATGAAAAGAATGTAAAATAGATAGAAGGTTACGATCAAGAGATCATGAGTGGACATCGGTGGAGAGGAAAAGACAACGAATCTGGCCAAAGGGAAGGAGGGGATGTTTGTATGTGTGTGTGTGTGTGTGTGTGTGTGTGTGTGTGTGTGTGTGTGCGTATGTGTCTGTACAAAGTGCGTGTATGTTTGTGTGAATCCGTGTGTTATATATAGGGAGATAGAGAGGGAAATCCGATGTTATCACGTGACCCATCGTCTCGGATCAACTGGGTCACGCATAGCGAAGCAGGACCCAAACAGTCTATACAGTGCCAATTTGAGGATTGGTTAAAGCGACGCATTGATGACAAATCTTTCTAATAGCTTATTTAACCCCGCGTATACTGCATAATTACTTGATTCGAAAATATTCTTAATCCTTCAGACAAACTGAATCGAACATTGAATTATACATTTTGCCTACAAATGAAAACTGAATTATAAAGAAAAATACATTTTGTACATACCTGAACATTAATATATACATTCGCCACGACCATATCTGGAACCTTTTGGAGCATAACTACAAAGTATAACTCGGCATCAATGTGTGTCTTGTAGAATAATTGATAAACATTCATTATTGTGTGAAAGAAGGCGATAATGAATTGTGTTCAACTCCTGCAGTGTCTATGGTACAATGCAAAACAAATGAAAGCAATTCATTCAAGACACACAAACAAATAATTGAAACATCAAACAGCGAAATTTCCAAACGCTGTTAGCAACTAGGTTATTCTTATACTCCTTTACCTGTACTGATGAATTTTATTCGATATGTCAAACATTTGCTCAAATAAGCAAATCCTTCTCATACATAATGGCATAATCACCAAATTTTATTTCATGATTGTAATCAAACGAATCACATAAAGTATTGTCACAGAGTTAAACAAGCACCTTGAAATGAAATAGAAGAAAAGTAATAAAGAAAAGGTATAGCGGGGTTATATATTATAAATCTACACAATTTTCCAATGAGCTCTTTCTGTGCTACACAAAAAGCTGCTCTATGGCACATGTAAACTGGTGCAAAAATGCATATTTGGCACATGCAGATTTAATGTATCCGCCAATTTTTAGGAGTCCCTTTGACGTGTATTAGCCTTTACGATACTGGGACCGATGTTCAACGTGCTTTTAATGATGTTTACACGACATGTTTACATTATACTTGCCGAGTGAGCAATAAATGTGAATGCGATTTCAGTTATGATGGCTGTTTAATTGACTCGGAGTGAGCTATGTGGAAGATGTACAATGGCGCCCAGTCATTTGAAGATTAGCCTGTGTTCAAGGCAGTAGCTCATTTTTATCCGAACATACCAAAAGATATTGAACGCTTCTTATTCACGTTGTTCTTAGTGTTTTGCTTCACTGATCATACTGATAACTCTTTTCCACATACTTTAGCACATTAACACAAATTTCGGTTACATTATGTCCGTCTAATCGTTAACGCTTCATTTCTGATGTGAAATGAATATCGACTCATTTCACGATAGTTTAGAATTCAGACATTTTCACCCACTGTACTGAAAGTCGATTTTAACGAGATTTTGAAGCAGAATTCTGTGTTAATTCTGTGCGCAAACTGAGCATGCTAAGTCGCATTTGTATACATTTGGTAATGACAAAGTTTAGGCTGAAGGTGCGTAATTCGTGGTACATGCATCGACGGTGCATTTGAAACAATATAACTGATGGCGTCTTGGAATCTATACACGCTGTACTTGGAGAGCATACCTTCATTTCGATTTTGCGTTCGGGATGATGATTATTTCTCTGCTTTACCAGGCTCCCATAATCCTATATACCATCTCTCCCATTCTCCTTTTGTCTACACTTCCTCTCTCTTCCTGTGGTTTCTTTTCTCTCCCTTCTACTATTTATAGTTCTCACTCATTCCATCTGTCTCTCTCTCTCCCTCTCTCTCTCTTTCGCTCTCTCCTTCTCTATCTCGATCTGTCTTTCTCTCTCTTGCGTGCCAAGTGTTGCCTAACATCCCTCCGATCTCTGTACTATTTATTTCACCATGCCATTATTTCTCCCTCCTATTCCTCTTCCTCGCCACTCCATCCTCAATTTCCCTTCTCTCTCTCTCTCTCTCTCTCTCTCTCTCTCTCTCTCTTTCTCTTTCTCTCTCCCTCTCTCTCTCTCTCACTCGCACACACACACACTCACTCACACACACACTCCCACTATACTACTCTCTCACTCTTCCCCTATCGGCATTTCACCCCTAACTGTTGTCATAATCACGTTCTAACCTGTAACAGATGGCGCCGCAGACCGGGCAGGTGTACATGGTTACAGCAGCATGGAATGTGCTCACGCGCGAAAACTCCCTTCCCAAGTCGACATACATGCCATATTTCATTCTCCACGCCATCCAGAATTTATTTAGCCTAGCTCACAGGCTGTTAGGCTTATCTAAATCAATGTTTTCCAAAAGATCGTCTGACTGCATGAAACTAAACTATTCTCAATTTCTTCTCCGGCTCGCCATGTGAAAAAAAGAGGAGAACAATCATTAATTAGTCTTAAGAGTACTAAACTCTGTTCGTCAGTTGGGAGTATAAATGCCCATTAGTTTGGTAGCGAGGATAGTCTTTACAATATCCACGATGTTTACAACTCGGATTGTAAAAAAAAAAAACGTGTTCGTTCATCATGTTCAGAAGAGCACTTTCATTCGTTAAATGGACTGCTACAAAATATGGATGGGTGTCAGCTTGTAAAGTTAAATATGGAACTGGAACATCCTATGCTCTAAAAAAAACTTACTTTGGCACAGAAAACATGGCCAAAAATAACATCACATAAACATTTCTGAATGGGAGGTGTGACAGGAATAATCATTTCGGCCATCTGCTCCCCGTCTCTCCGGTCCATATGACAACACCGTGTTTGTGGGAGTGTATGTGTGTGTGTTTGTGTGAGTGTGCGTGTGTGTTTGTGTGTTTGTGTGTGTGTTTGTGTGTGTGTGTTTGTGTGTGTGTGTTTGTGTGTCTGTGGTTGTTTGGATTTTGTGTGTGTGTGGGTATGTGTGTGTATAAGTGTGAGTGTGTGTGTGTTTGTTTGTGTGTTTGTGTGTATGTGTGTGAAGAGGTGTCTGTGGATAAGGTGATAAAAATAGACCAACCAAAGCAATACGTTGGAGTAAAACAACACAATAAGAAGGAATCTGTACAAGAGTTAAACAGGAGATGAAGCTTTTAAAAGACCAGATCAAGGAGAAGAATATAATTATCAAAGAGAGATGGAATATGATGTAAATATATCATGCATCCAGCAAAATATAGATGCGGAGGAGTGGAATGTATAAATATACGTAGAGAGAGGACGAAAATAGGAACGAATATTAATCAATAGTGCGAGAATGAAATGACATTTCATTACGTAATCAATATGACGTCAATACACTTACCTTGACTCGACTGACTTTCTATTTCAGGACCCAAATTTGCATATTGAAATGAATTTCAAGATAAATACGAAAACAATATCTGTAAAATCTATGAATACTGACAATACTCCTTGAAATGCCTAAAATAGAATGAATACGCAATTGATAATGTTTAGATTATACGTATACAAGAAAGTGCGATTCGTAAGAAATGTTTTTGAATAATCTGTCTTTTCTTTTTTTTTTAATGTGTTTAAATACTGTGCAAGACAAATCGTGTCGTATCGTATGTAATGCAGATCTCTTCGTCAATAAGAAAGTGTAAATGTCCAATGGTCCAAAACCCGGTTATTGAAATTGATTGATTTGTTTGTTAATATTGTTAATGGTACTGACTACTATGTGTTGTTTTACTTCAACGAAAGTGTATATAAATTAAGTTGACATTGATATGAATATGTGACACATATAGTGTGGAGCGGATGTAGAAGTTATCGTTCTCAAAAAAAAAATGCGAAATCCGCTTTGTTTTACTTCAACGAAAGTGTATATAAATTAAGTTGACATTGATATGAATATGTGACACATATAGTGTGGAGCGGATGTAGAGGTTATCGTTCTCAAAAAAAAAAATGCGAAATCCGCTTTCAAAATTTGACCGCAAAACAGGTTGTTATTCTGATCTTGTACATGCGCCTATTGGAAACGTAAGCCACGACGATAGCTGGTCTCGCTCGTCAAATTAGTCTTAATTTTTTAATCAATCAGAAGAAAACCCTTACTGCTGTACTCATTTTTTTCTTTTTAGGAAAAATGGAGTTTGCACCTTGTGAAAATGAGCTACTCTGACCTGTCAGTCACTAACTACGCTCGGTTACCATGGTTATTTCAAATTTACCTACACATCTTTTAAAAGCCCTGTTTTATAGGGGGTTCTCGAACTCCATTCGTCCATTTTCCCCGCCTCTACATTGACAAGATTCCGATCGATAGTAAGGCAACATCCTCGTATCGATTTGTTCTAGTAGAATTTCGTCCGTGGGTCAATGTTCCGGACTGTTTTGTTGTCAGTTCATCCCGACCTTTGAACTCATCTTGGTAATGTACTGTATCTCCTCCCCCCTCACCTCCAAACGCGCACACACACACACATATTTATATATATATTTATTTATAGATATATATACACATACACACGCACATATATACACACATACACATACACACATACACACACACGCACACACACATACACATACACACGCACATATATACACACACATACATATACACACATACACACACACCCACACACACATACACATACACACACATACTATACTAAATCAACACTTAAAGCTCCGCACCATACAACTACAGTTTTATCACTGGCTATATACTACTAATGATGATAATAGTACTGGTAGTAGTAGTAGTAGTAGTAGTAGTAGTAGTAGAAGTAGTAGTAGTTGTACTTCTACAACTCCTTCTACGACGACTTCTACTCTAACTTCTACTTCTTTACCTTGTACAGCAACATTAATTGATAAATTCACACCTCCAAAAACCACATTCTACCTGCAGCCCATGTTCCTTACGTCATTGGCACCTCCTGTCGAATCTCCCACCACTCCCGCCTGCGGAGAAGCCGCCGCCATTTGTCGGCATTAGGCCGCGGCATTACGCAAGACCACGACCCCGCTGTCACTCGGGATATCACTCCTGTCGTCACAGAATCAAAATTGTGATGGATGAGCGAAAAAATTAGCGTGAGTTAGTTCTCCGTCCTTTCAGATCTCATGCTTATGTCTTATTTTGTCTCGCTGCGTGTTATTAGGTTTTGACTTCATTTGTATCATGCAGAGAAAGCTCTGCCTTGAGGATGAATAAACTTGATAATAACCATGGTAACCCAGAATAATGATTATTGTGGCAAAGCTGAATAATAGAGATCAGACAAAAACCCTGTTTTACCCTAGTTTCAAGGCTTTGGTGCACATGGTCACAATACAACCGAGTCTGTTAACAACTGCAGTGGAGCTCAACTGAAACTTTCGAAATATCTAGCTCGTGCATTGCATGGATGTATATGGTCTTGCTTTGATCTTGATCAGACGATATCTAGCTTGTACATTGTATGTACGTGTGTAGTGTTGCTTTGAATAAGCTGAAACCTAACTGATATTGGCCGGGGGATTTAGATGCTTTTATCGTTATTATTCATTGAAACAAGTCGTTTTGGGAAAATCATGTGTTCAGATGCTACCCATCTTTAACATTTTGGTCATTCTGAGTAATCTGATTCATATTCAGATTAATTGTCGTTCTCACTCATATTAACATGAATTATAGCATAGACATGATATATGACATAAAAAATGTGTTGTCACAGGCATACGAATGTTTGTGTACACACAGAAATCAATATCAGTAAATAAAGTATATGACGCACACACAGTGACCTCGAATTATTGTACATTAGAATATATCATAAGTAGCTTATGTCATTTTGTGTGAACATAACAACACGCCTTGATATTGATTCAATTTCTCCTTGAACTGTTCATAGCCATACATAAATCCCTTTAATACCACGTTTGGAGATTAAAGATTTTGTCTGGTTCTATTTTCCAATGTGTCTACGGCGTAAAATTCCACTTTCATCGTGTTCACAGCTGGGCTGTTACGCCACATTAAAATCGTTATGGTTTACACTATTTCCCGCCATCGATTTATATTTTTTTTTTGATGATTTTAGATGGTCTGTCCCTTTTCGCAGTCCATAAAATGATTTGAGAGGGATGCTACAGTTGGTTAGAGCCCTGGGCCCCGTAACCTACAGGTTTGCAATCAATCTCAAAATAGCAATGGTCAATCAACACCATTGTTACATGAGCACTTTGTTCAAAAGACTGAACAATAACCAATTAGAAATCGTCTTTAAAAATTGCATTTGGTCTTTGGATACAAGAACGTGTCATGCACACATTATGTGCACCACCTCCACTCCCTCATGTCCCTAGGGAATATTCATTGCCCACTGCACGATGTTGGCGCTTGGTCGACACTATTCACATAATCGTCAACCTGTGACACCAGGTACCCATTTATACTCCTGGGTGGAGAGCAGCGATATGGACTGGCTGCAGGACGCCAGTGCAATGGGTGGACTTAAACCTTGGTCCGCGAGATCTTCAGTCACAGTTCACAACCCCCTACACCACGACACATCATTCGCATTGAATATGCAATCCACTTATTGTACTAATACAGGACAACAATGATTAAAGGGAATTCACTGTACTGGGAAGAAAAAAAAAGCCTTTAAAACGGTGATCGTAAGCAATCTTCTTACCAATGGTTTTAAATTCATGTATTGTCCATTTAAAAAAACTTGCTGGAAGTTTTTTGCCCTCAAATGACCCGCATTTGGAGTAAGTGATTGAATCACAAATCCTTAAAACATTTTGAAGATTTGTGAGGACTTGAACATGGGTATATTCACTTTAATCAACAGTATAGTAGTCAGTAGCAGATAATTCTCACGTGCATTGAGGTTTATAGTGGAAAATCCAAAACGAGATTGCTCACTTAAAATTGAATCCTCGTGTTCCACTGACACCGGAAAACGATGATTAATTAATGGTTTATTAGTCAGCAGCAACAGCTAATTCTCACGTACATTGAGGATTATAGTGATGAAACCAAACTGAATTTACAAAATTATAGAATCACCTGATTGGACTTATACCGGAAAACGATGATTAATTAATGGTGTATTAGTCAGAAGCAGATAGTTCTCACGCACAGTGATGGTTACAGTTCTTAAACAGAACTGATGCAGAAAGTATGCGCTTGGGCGGATTTGTGAAACAGATGTGTATGATAATGGACTGTAGGAAAGTTTCATTTTATTGATGGGTGGGGTGTGTTCGTGATAATCCATTTGAAATGGCCCGAATGAAAGCTATGTTTAAAGATTGTCCGTCCCTTTTGCAAGCTTAAAATTTGAAATCGTCTGTCACGATCGTGAATTGAAGAAAGTGTGATTCAAGACCATTTGTAAGAATATACCATGTTGAAGCTTTCTGTATATGTAAAAATTTCAGCCGTTAAATTTCAAACCGACTTTTTTCGTACTACGAAAAAAGTATTAGTCTTTGTTACAGCATCTATGTGGTTATAATGCATGTGTGAAATCCTAATTTTATGAGTAATTTCCAAACTTTGGAGATGATTCCTGCTATAGAACATTTTTTCATAATGCGTTTTATAATTTAATAAACAGATTAATCAATAAAGCAGATATTTCAACGCAAACTGCTAAGAGCCTGAGGTAAAGACTATTAACCAGACGTTGTTTACGTGCATCATTTGAATTTTACACTACGTATCAGTTTCAACTTATGAATATACAGCTTGCTAACACTCCTCTATATGTTTTGCCAAGGTTTCGATGGTTTTGTGATGATCTGAAAAAGGGACGGGCTGTCTATAAGAAATGTATCACATTAACTTTCTGAATGAACTGGTGTTGTATGATAATCGAATATGTGGGACATAATTTGCCGTGTTGTAGGAAAGTTTTATTTTATCGATGGGTTGGGTGTGCACATGATAATGGTTTTGTTAATAGGCCCGAATGAAAGCTATGTTTAAGTAACGTATCATGTTAACTTACTGAAGAAACTGATGTTATCAGGTTACACACGTTTTATATGTTACATAAGTGTGTGCATGAGTGAATGCATTGGTATTTGTATGTCCGTATTAGGTTTCTCTACGAATGGTTGTATTTAGGAAAGGAATTAATATTTGCATATCAATCTTATGTCATGTGACTTTTGCAGAAATAACGTGGGAAACATAAATATGAAGAAAACAAAAAGAACAGAGAGAGAGAGAAAGCGAGAGCGAGAGAGAGAGAGAGAGAGAGAGAGGGGGGGGTGAGAGAGAGAGGGAGAGAGAGAGAGAGAGAGAGGGGGTGTGTGTGTGGAGGGCTAGAATGGACCAGTGTATTTCAATGAAGTAAAAGGAAGTTACCTAGAGTTTGTAACAATACAATGATGAATACATATATATTCACTCTTCCTTTTCTATCGTGACTACGCTTATATGTCTTCTGTATAAAATGCAATTTTTAAAACACTCTTGTGTAAATTTTGATATACACTGACCTTGGCTGTAAATCATTTGATTCATCAAAGCAGTCTCCTGCGCATTTAAACTATAATATGTAATATATACAACAGAGAAGACCTGCTGCGATATAGCATGTGTATGCATACATAGAAAACACTTGTACACTGTACTTCAAAAATATCATCGCAGCTCAACTGCTCCATCAACGATGCAGTTTCAGCACGCAGTGCCCTTCATTCTGTGCAAGAAGTTCCGAATCTATGTAACCATGGTAACAGTGAGCAATTGTATGGCCCTTCCTTCTATCTTTAATGTCCTTCCTCTTACTGTCTATGTATAGTGTGGAGCTTGACGTGAAGTGAGTGCCTGACTGCAATACATTGCAATTTAATGCAGTCACTCATTGTAAACAAACGGAGCTGAATGCCTTTGATTGCAATTGATTGCAGTCACCTGGTCACGATGAGTTGATCTGAGGTTTCTGTTAGGATTTTTTTGGTTTTCGTCCTCTCCCTCTGTCCCCCTCTCTCCCTCTTTCGCTCTGTATTTCTCTTTCTCGTCTTTCCTCCCTCATTATCACCACCTTGTTCTTCTTTTATTCAGTTCAATTCATATCTTTTTAGTTCCTGTCCTCCCCCCCCCCCACCCCTTCTCTCTCTCTCTCTCGCTCTCTCTCTCTCTCTCTCTCTCTGGATGATTTGTATCAAACTGATTACCTCTTTGCCTATATTCCGTACTGAAATGTCTCAAAATCAGTCAAATATCAACTAGCCATAAGTGAAATGTTGCACTGAGTATACCATATACATGCTACAGTAGACATGGTAGAGGATTAGTTAACTTGTATTAGTTTCTCGTTAACCCTCTCAGTACCAAACTTAACATAACCTATTGATTTATTACACATATTTGTTACTATGAGGTTGAGAATGGTTATCACCTGTGATGTGCATGTTTGTAAGCGGTTGATTGGATGAGTGTCGTAAAGGCGACGTGTCCTTTTATTGTACCAACGAGTGGAGAGGATAATTAACATGAGTAGGATAGGGCAGGGTGAGCATTGTGATCGCACCCCGTAACGAGGGAGGTATTTCTCCTCCCGTAACTAACCGTACTTAACAGACAGAATGTGATTTACATAGTCTAAGCTTGATATCATTTTTTTCTCTGTCTCTCCCTCTTCTTCCGCTTCCGCTTCTGTCCCCCACCCCACCCCCATATCACTGGTATACTACTTTAGCATCTATCACCCTCTTTCCTTCTTTCACTGTACTTTTTATCTCTATGCTATTTTTTTTTTTTTTAACGATAGCCTCTTTACTTTATTTTCCTTACCACCCTTCTACACGTTTTTTTCTCTCCATTCCATATAATTGTTTTTCTCTTTTCCTCTCTCTCTCTCTCACCCCACCTATCAATCTGCCTGACTTTGCCTTTTTTTTCTCTTTCTCTTTATGAATATATATATCCATATTCCCCCTCCCCCATTCCCTCTTCAAGCCCCTCTCTTCCCCCTCTTCCGTGCCCTCCTCCTCCTACTCCTCCTCAACTAGCGCCCGTCTCTTGCGGCAATGGTACGTGCGTAGATGCAAATCTGGCCTCGTTGTGTATTAGCAAATGCATAG